>OX421419.1:17760167-18960167 GCA_949126915.1 Musotima nitidalis | reverse complement strand
ACTCCCTAATAACGACTGCCATAGATCTTCATGACAGCCGGGACTAACGGCTTAACGTGCTTTTCGAGGCACGTAATTTTAGAGACATTACATCATATAATTACGTGAATAAATAAATTCTGACAATTACACCAATCACGTAGTTCCAAGATAAGTATCATTAAGAACTTGAGGTATGGATACTAAATAAAGTATAAATTTGTATGGGTGTATAGGGATCCTACCAAGACCTAAGGAGCCCAAGCCATTCTCACCTGCAAGTGGTGCACCTGCTGATCAACGGACGAGACTCTGGCGAATATAACAGTGCCCGGTAAGCGGCAATAGCCTCGCCACCTACTACGTGGGATCTACTTTATAATTGGCGAAGTGTGGGTGTCTAATATGCCTCTTCCTACCCCTTCGGGGAATCAGGCGTGAATGTATGTATGTATAAAGTTTAAATATACATAAATATTTTTTTTGTCCTGTTCCCACACCATCGAACCTACGACCTCAGAATCAGACTGCGGGTATACTCGCCACCACGCCATCTCGGTCGTAATTATTACATAATAAAAAAAGAATAATCAAACAAACCTGATTGATTAAACCAATATCCATCGCTTCTTGCCTAATCACTACTGGTCCTATGGCCCAGCGCAGCGCTATGCTTTGGTGGTAGGGATTTTTCTATGTTTATTTGATGGCTGTTGGAAAAAAGAAAAGTTATTGCTTAATTATTGTTTTTGGGTAGAGAATATTCATATATTTTGTTTGACTTTCATATATTAAATAAATAAATATTTTCTGACAAGATTTGCCTTGGCTGAATAGTGAATTAGATTTTAACCTCGGACCTTAGGCATCATTGTGATCGCATATACGCGTAAGGAAGACCAGCGCCGCGGGGCCATAGTGACCCATCGGCATATGCTGAGTATAAGCGTTTTCGGTGCCACATGTGTCTATTAATTTTTATTTTTGTAAACCAATGTATCATGTGTCACGGTAAATTTTTTTTTCTTTCTTTTCTTGATATTCGATTGTTTTCTTTGATTATTGGCGACCTTATCACAAATAATTACATAAATATATAAATAAATATTTACTAGCAAGTGTTCAGGTCTTTTTCTAAAATACACTGGCACACACTCGGGTTTACAACTGGTCGGAAATATAAAACCAATTTTTCCCTGTTTTACTATAAAGCTGTATTCAGACTTTTCTGTTTGCAGAATATATCTGGGTTACTTTGACCTCAAGCGTTTTCGTGCACTTGCAGCTATTGGTTTAAAATATCACGCAAAGTGTGAAAAAGTACAGAAATATTTCAAGCTCTATTTTTGGGCTATTTCAGTGCATCTTGTTGCAACTATTCACTTAAGTCTTCCTTACTTTGGTTTGTCAATTAGAGGAAGTCTGGGCCCAGTAGTGGGATGTCAAGAAAAAAAATAATTTTACAAAAATTATAGCTAGTTAGTTCCTTACACTCTTTGAATAAAACTACACTTGAAATTTGCAGCATTGTGAGCACTCGAAACAAGAACCTCATTCATACTAGTAGTGTATTTTCTATACTCAATGCATGAAATATCCTGTTTTAGTATGAACGTGCCTTTATATGTCACTAAACTCGCAAAGAATATAGTTCCAAAACGAGCTTTTGAAAAAGTGGAGGTTAATTTCAATTTACCTCCTAGTCAGCGGCGTATTTCGCGCTGTGGAAATTTTCGATTCATAAACTAGCTTGCTTAGGAAACGTAAAAAAAGAGTGAGAACTCTGGTAACCGCGGCTTGAATCCATTTTCCGTCCTCTGAGCTCTGCGACGAATATTTTTAAGGGGCGGATCAAGTTACAAGTTATTGTCATTGATATCAAAGCAGGAATGAACTCATACCTATCTCGGGCATCAGTCTCACACAAACAAACTGTTACTTTGTAATAATTATGATCATCTACATACTGCTAATGTACCAATTGTTTGTGTTGAGAAAAAATAAACATTATTATTATATCAAAATATCTTATTAAGTTATTTATTACTCATAAAAATATATAAATGAAAAACTTATCTAAAGTGTTAACAAGTATAGGTCTCATCATTTGTTATAAAAGACGACCATCGAGGATTTTAAAGTAATTGGTAAGAAACTTAGCTAAAAATAACATTCATCATCATCATCTCAGCCCATTAACGTCCCACTACTGAGCACGAGCCTCCTCTCACATACCAAGGTGCGAGGGTATTGGGTCATACTCCACCACGCGGACCCAGTGTGGATTGGCGGAGGCAGGTGTATGGCGTCCTGCTGTTAAAAATTTTTAAGCCGCCCTTTAGGCCTTTTTTTTAATTTTTTTATTATCGTCTTTTAAAAAATGCTGCTTACGCACTGTCTCCCGGCCAAAAGGGGGAGACCGGAAGGGGGTGTGGGGCCCACTGCGGCAGACGCGACCACCGCAGTCCTACCCACTAAAAAACTTTAGACGACGCCCACCGCTTTTGAAAAGGGGCGAGGCACCAGTGCCTGGGTTTGTTGCTTCTGGTACCCCGCCCGCGGCCAACGTCCCCCGGATCAGAACCGGGGAGACCTCCTCAGGGAGGCGCAATGCAGCGCCCCCCCCACCTCTATGTGCGGCCATGGCGTAACTGGCCGACTTCGGGGGGGGGGGGGTCTATGGCGAGACGGAAGGGGCCCTCTGCCCCCGCCGCCTAAGACCCCCCGGGCGCTGCCTGACGGGCCCTCCTGGCCCGCCCGCTGCGCCAGCGGCGTAGCCGGAGAGAAAGCGGATCCCGCTCCCTCTCCCGCTCCGCGGCCTCCTTCTGCGACATCACCACTTCGCAGAAGGAGGCCATCGCCTCCCACGCCGTCTCGCTGGCGACCATCTTTTGCAGCGCAGAGAGCCACTCCACCCAGGGCCGCCACCAAAGTGTGCTGCGCGGTGTCTTCCGCGCAGTCACAGTGGTGGCAACACCGGGTCGACTCCCCCCGACGACGTCACACAGATACTTCCCGAAGCACCCGTGCCCCGAAAGCACCTGCGCGAGCCGGAAGGGCATCGACCCCCACCGACGGCCGACCCATCGCTCTAAGATGGGCCCGACCGCCTCGAGGATAAGGCGCCTCGATCCTTCAAGCCGCCCTTTAGGCCTCTAACATGGCTTAACAACTACCACATTTAGTGATAACCGGGACCAACGGCTTAACGTGCCTTACGAAGCACGGAAGCGCTTTGCGATTCGCGATTCGCGAAAAATAACATTAACACTAAATAAAAAAAAAGTAAAAATTATAATACAGATTGTTTAAAACATTAATAGCGTAAAGTTGTTTTATACTGTATATTAAGGATATATTTTCCTGAAAAAAAAATATTAGCACAAAAAGGCAAGGCATTCCCACACAAGTATTTTCATTTCTTTCTGGAGTGTAGAGCATTGCATTAATTACAGGCAAAAGTAAAAATAGCATATAACCTTTTTTTTCGTAAATAATAGGTTGGGGAAAAAGTCTTTTCGTATTTTTGTATGAAAAGTCAAGACATTTTTTTCAAAGTTTATTTACATTTATTTACAATATATATGTACCGTTTTGTTGAATAACTTTCTGCCATTTTGTGGGCAGAGACATTATCCCGTTACTGTAGAAACTTTGGGACTTCTGATCAAAAAAACGGGACAAATAGTTTTGGCAGTCCTCTCTTGAGGTCAACCTTACAGAACCTAAAGAATTCTGCAGAGACCGAAACAGGTGAAAATCTGAAGGCGCAAGGTCAGGGCTATATGGTGGATGCACTAGGACCTCCCAGTCGAACTCTTTTAATTTTTGCTGAGTGGCTAAAGATGTGTGTGGTCTAGCGTTATCGTGATGAAAGACCACACCCTTCCTGTTGATCAATTCCGGCCGTTTTCTCTCGACTGCTTCCTTTAATCTCATCAGTTGCTGGCAGTAAAGATCAGAATCGATGGTTTTGCCGGGCGGTAAAAGCTCATAATAAACAATGCCCTTCCAATCCCACCATACACACAGCATCACCTTATTTCGTGTTAGGCCAGGTTTGGCCACAGTCTGTGAAGCCTGGCCAACTTTCGACCACGACCTTTTTCGCACGTTCTTGTCGTACGTGATCCACTTTTCATCGCCAGTTATCAATCTCTTCAAAAACGGCTCGGTTTCATTACGTCTCAATAATGAATCGCAAATGAGTACACGGTTCATTAAGTTTCTTTGAGTGAGCTCGAGTGGCACCCAAATATCGAGCTTTTTTGTATAACCAGCTTTCTTCAAATGGGTCAAAACTGTTTTGTGGTCAATTCCCAGTTCTTCAGCTACATCGTAACTACTAATATGCCGATCTTGCTCCACTCTTTCAAAAATGGCGTCCATTTTATTCGTAACAGGGCGACCAGAGCGAGGTGCATCTTTAACATCAAAATTTCCGGACTGAAAACGTTTGAACCAAATTTGTGCTACTCTTACTGACACTGCATCAGGTCCATAAACATCACAAATTTTTTTCACTGCTTGAGTTGCATTTTTGCCTTTTTTATAATAAAATTTTAAAATGTATCGAATTTCTTCATTAGATTCACTCATTTTTACGGAGAGAAAAACAAATGAAAAATAGCGGGAAACAACTTTTTTTTATTTTTTTCTTTTCTTTATAATGGAACCTTTTTAATGTTACCAAAACCAGCCAGACACAAATAGTACAGTCAAAAAAATTTTATAATCAGTTTATACCTACGTTATGCGAAAAGACTTTTTCCCCGACCTAATACATACATCCCTAGATACAATTTTTATTACATAACTAGGAAATCATCTCGGTGATTTCGTGATGTAGGTGAAAGTTGATGCATTATTTACGTAGCTGTTTGTGGAGTTACTAGACGGGATAAGATAAGAGAAGAAATTATATGATAAGATAAGTCTATGTCATGGTGTCTTAGTTATTTTCTTTTTTTATTTTAAATCTTGTGACTACAGAAAACAGGTTTTTGTAGACTTGTCATATTGTTTTACTATTAAGTACATTTCCTTGAAACTGGCGGGAGAAAAAACTAACCTTGACGATTTTCTTGCCCGTTCTTTTACGATCAAGCTCCCGCCCGCAGTGAATGGGCGCGCTAGTTTTTAAGTTTTGACGTTCTTAAGAGCTCTTTTGAGCCAAACTTGAATAAATAAATATGAATTTGAATTTGAAAATCTAATCGCTAGATCGCCAAACTTGGACCAAGCGCTCACTCTAAAGACATTTCTCACGCGGCGCCCATGTTCTAATTGCGTTTATTTGCACATACGAAGCAGGGCGAACCAGCATCTTTATGCATGTTTCAAATAATGATCTCTCGTTGCATGCTTCACATTGTTCGCGAGCTTCAGTAATTTCATATATTTATGTCGTTTTCAATATACTGCTTCATATTTCATTATTTGTCAATAGTACATAATGTGTTAATGGAAAATTTGATTTAATGAAATGATTGGAAGGCCATTAGAGTTACCATACATTATTTATACGGAAATCAACAGTCATCAAATCTAATAAATAAAGTAAAGTACAAGTCAAAAGTTCTTTATTTCATAAACATTTACATAGCACTAGAAAACGTAAAAATAAAATATATATAAAAAAGACATATTACTATGTTGTCGAGGGTTCAATTCCCACACAGGACAAATATTGGTGAGCGCAAACATAATTATTTGTTCTGGTCTCGGTGTTTTTCTTTGTATATGAAGTATATATTGACAAAAAAGAAGTATTTATGTATGTTTATCCGTTATTTAGTATTCATAACACAAGTTCTTAATGATAATTAACTTGGAACTAAATAATTGGTGTAATCGCCAGATTTTTTTTATTTATTAATCATTTATTACTACACTGAAATCACGAAGCTTAAATTCATTTACATGCAAATATAATAAAAAATTCAGTGTAAGTGAATAAAAGTGCAAGTTCCGAGCCCTTGCTCTGTGAGAAGAACTGACAGGATCCTCACAAACAATGCTCTTTTAAATTATCATTTTTTTATATACGTATCGTGATATTGAAATTTATATCAAAGTATTGAATCTATGACAATCAAATTCAATACATCCTAGTATAGCCACACCTGATACAATATAATGCGTTATTTATACTAAAACTGACAGAATTAAACCAACTGACTGAACTGATTAATAACATTATAGTTACGACCATGGCGTGGAGGCGAGTATATCTGCACTCTGCTCTGGTTCGATTTCCACACAGGACAAATCTTTGTGTGAAACATGAAAATTTTATTGAGTATCCGAAACACAAGTTCTTAATAATACTATTCTGGAGTTAAGTAATTTTTTTTTAATGTGACACGTCATAATGACTACACCCTACCTGATGATAAGCAGTCGATGCAGTCCAAATAAAAAAAATTAAAGCGCTATATAACGTGAAATAAGCACGGTATAAAGGGCATCCACTCATGACGGCCTGCTAAAATGCCGTTTCACGCCCCGCTTAAAAATTGGTATAATAGTCGGAAAAAAAATTATACAATAAAATATCTAATTAAGCTATGAAACCCACTGAAAAACTATTAATCACTACTAGGCATCAACCCTTTGTAGGATATAATGCGTTATTTAAACCACAATCACAGCACTATGCAGTCACATCAAAGTAGTGAATCTAAGAACAGTAATCAGTTAATCACATCCGATGTCATCCTAGTATAGCAACCCCTGATACGAGTGAGAAAGAGTCAGTGACCGGAACTCTGCCCTTTGGGATCAGAAATAAACTGCACCTCAAGTTCATTTCACTATTTATAGATGGCAGTAAGAAGTGTGGTGTTTTCCAAGTATCATTCACTGATGTCGGATTATCTTTACCGATCTAAAATCTCTTTTGGGGTAACTTGCCAATAGTTACAATAAATGTGAGTTTAGATGTTTGCTTTTAAATTCCGCTTGAAAGAAATAATCTGTTTGAACTGTTATAAAGACGTAAAATATATCCATAGACAGTTAGGTTTGTGTATTATCGATATACACATTCCCATAACCATTTACTCAACATTTTAAAGATATAACAAAGTTACCAAAATACACTGAGTCTACTAACGGAATCGCCCCAATATTAGACATTGTATATACATACACTCACGACTATTATCTCCGAAGGGGTAGTCAGTGCCTAGGCAATAAGGACCGCAAAAGCAGTCCACTGTTACAGTCCACTTTACACCCAATAACAACTGCACATGTGCTCAGCGTGATAGGTGGTGAGCCCGTCGCCGCTCTAAGCTGTTGGATGAATGTGCAGTCTTTACAAATTGTGTTGTATAAATATTAATATCTCAAAATTCTCAGAAATTTAATGCTGACAAATAAAGCACACTATTTTTTATTTCAATTCTACATTCAAATAATTTTATTGGCATAATATTGTTAGAGCAAATGTTACAATTCCCTATGTCTCTAATGCTTGTTGGAATTTCGTTATCCATTGAAGATCAGCGTTGTGACTGGTTTCGAGTTTTTGCTGAGTGGGTACTAGTTTAGTGCTCCGTTTACTTGTTGTTTTTCATTTATTTAGTACTTATGTGTAGGAGGCGACTAACGGGATCTTGTTTTGTCACTGTGGGTGAAATTCTAGCCACCTCAGACCATGTTAAAAGTAAACTTTTTTTTAATTTACATAATGGCTTTGTGCGCTCACATTATAACATTTAGTGCGTTTGTCAAGTAAAAGATATATTAATAATATTTAAATCATAGTAAATGAGATTTAGTGGAGATAAATATGATAAAAGGTAAATGAGATGCCCTACTTATAAACCCCTTGTGCTCAATATAGATGTGGAACTAAACTGAGATCCCACACGGACTTCCTGAGAGAATTTGAAAAGTGATGTTGCAATATATTGTTTCATTTACTCATGAAGTTTCACAAACACGGTTAATAGTCCAGCGTTATTATACAATAAAGTTCGAAATATCACACATTTTAGAATATAAAACAAATCTGCAGACATGTCGTTTCACTTTCCCGCCAAGAAGTCAAAATTAAACAATGCTACAACTTTATTGGATTCCTTTTTCATAGTTTTCCCACTGCCAAACCGCACGATTATGTATATTTTTGAAGAACATCTTTCCTTCCTATTTTCTATCTGATCGTCATCATTACGACGCATGGTGTGTGATTAACACTCTATTAGAATACTCCCAATAGTCATTATTTTTCATTTCGCACTTTTGTGTGAATGTTTAACCTTTGTCGATTAAAATGGCGTGGAGGTCAGTATACCTTTTCTCCGCTCCTGCGGTTGTGGCTTCGATAAATATTTGTTGTGGTCTGAGTGTTTCTTATGTATATTAAGGATATATTTAAAAAATATATGATCAAAAGTATGTTTGTCCGTTCTTTATTATCCATAACACAAGTTCTTAGTGATACTTATTTTGGAGCTAAATAATTGGTGTGAATGTAAGGGGATATATCGACGGTAGCAATTAACAATGTCGTAAGTGAAAAGCCGTTACTTTAAACATTGTCGTAAGTGAAAAGTAACGACTTATCACATATCATATTGTTAAAAGAAACGACTTTTCACTTACAACAATGTTAATTGCTATCATGGATATATTAAAGCCTCTTTCTTTCATCTTTCTATTTACCTATGATAACTGAGAATCAGAGAAACCTATATGAAATTAGTACTATATTTAAACTAATCTTAATGAAAATTGAACAGTTATCGAGATACTGAATCCACAAACCGTAACGCCCGCCCCAATTTATAAATAGTGTTGTATAAATAAAAACATCTCAAAATGCACTCCACTCTAAGTCCTCAGAAATGTAATGCTGACAAATAGTCCTCGGTTTAAGCTTATGATTCATGCCTGTTGGCTCACTGCCAGGCCTCTCGTCCAACGTTTGATTGGCATAGCAAATGTTGGTCCAAACTGTTTCGTAAATGTTATCATTCAGACATGCCAATGGAGGTTCGTTGATTCCAGCTATTATGCATCCTTATATGGATGGCATTATATTGTAAATAAAATTATAAAAATCATGTAATATGCAGCACACAGTTATGACCTCAAACTAAGCAGAGCTATGGTTGCCAGATAACAGACAAACATATCTACATAATACCTTTTTTTGTAAAATTGTAGCACCGCCTGTAGCGTCACTTACCCTTAATTATTTTAAGTTTTTAAATTGTTTTGTTGCATATAAGAGAATCTAAGCTTCGTGATTTCAGTGTAATAATATTTCGATTGTTTTTTTATATTTATATTTAATTTTGAGTACAAGTACTATGTAATAGTTTATGTAATAAATATTTTTTGAGTTTGAGTTTGAGCCTTTAACCCAATGTGCTAACCCTTAAGTTAACTGATAGAGAATGTAAGTAGCATCAAATTTGCCTTTCTGGTACTTTTAAGTGTGCAATAAAAATTAAATAAATATCCCAAGTAGAAATCAAATCCACGCCCTATGAAGGCTTAAACAGATTTATACTAACCTCGTGCCAAATCTGTCATTGGTATGGATTGCACATGTGATACATCTCCAATAAATACTAACTGATCCCAAGATTTGGTATTGTAGGGCTGGATAACAATCCATTGTAACAACAATGTAATAAATAATATATATCCTCAAAGGATCACAATCATTTACACAACACTTCTGACAGTTTCTTTGTAACAGTTAGTAGAAAATTCAAATTTAAATTAACAATAAAACGCAAGCTGTCTTCAAAGGGATACTATTCTATTAAAGACTATATGGCAGTAAAAAATGCATGGGATTAAACTGCCGTTTCTTACAGGCTATTCTAATATGAATGACTTCAAATATGAATATTGTTAATGTTATGTTATATTGCATTGTATAGCTTCACAGACTAATGAAGATTGTAATTCAAGTACCAAACCAATGGACATATTTAAAAGAGCATAGCCTATGAGTTTCTTGCCAGTTCTTCTTACAGAGCGGTGGCTCGGAACTGGCACTTAGATTCACTTACACTTAATTATTTATTGTTTTAAAATGTTTTGTTGCATATTAGTGCATCTAAGCTTCGTGATTTCAGTGTAATAATATTTCGATTGTTTTTAATTATGACGTTTTCAAGTACTATGTATGTCTAATAGTTTATGAAATAAATTTTTTTTTTACTTTACTTTACTTTTACTTTTAAAAAAAGGTATTACTAGTGCATACGTCACATATACTTGACAGAATGGCAAATTTAAAAAATTACCACAACAGACAGATAAATTGACAAACCTTGATAAATTCTGACAAAGAACCCATTTTGCTTTTATATCTTAATTATGTTACCGCTTATATATTTTTTATTGTTGTTAAAAAACATTTTGAATTTCTATTTTGTTTGTAAAAATTTGACGAATCTAAAATTAAATAATCCTGTGATTGTTGTCCTGTTGATTTTAAAGACGATAAAATATATTTTATTTATTTTGCTTGTACATTTCTTGTCAAAACACTATTTCTTGAAACTACTACAACAACAGATTGCTTGGCTTAGCATCACGGAGATCGTAATGGCTTATATAAGGATCAGAAAACATTGAGACTGTGTTATAATATAGCAAATGTTACTGTCTATCTTTAAGAAGAGCTCGTCTTTCTGCTGCTGCTAAAAACTCTGACCTTGATTAGCATAAAATAAGATATAAGCTAATAAGTAAAGCTATCATGAATATGTATTAAGTAAAACTAATTTAAATTAAAAAATAAATTATACTTTATTGTCCTTAAGATCAACAGGATCATTTAGATTCGACAATTTTGGCAAAAAAAATTAAAAATCAATACTTTTTTTAACGAAACTTTTTTGAAGAAAATATCTCTAATCTGGTGATTCAAATATTATTCTGCCAATGACGTCACAGGTTTGAACCCCTTGCATATTTGATCGGAGATTTCAACGCTTAACCTATGAGCTGCCTGGGGTCACATGGACTTCTTGAGACAATTTGAAAAGTAATGTTGCACTGTTTTGTTTAATTTACCAACACTCATTTACGTTCACAAACACTTAATATGATATTTGTAACGTTAACACATTAACGTTACAAATATCACAAATATTAGAAAATAAAACAAAGCAGACATGACGCTTCGCTTTTCCGCCAAGAAGTTTTTTTTATTTATTCCAATGGATTCTATTTTTATTTTTAAGAAAAAGTCTACATATGATTTGCCATTGTGCAACAGCACACGTTTATAATCTACGCTAACCACTCTACGCTACGCTACTCCACGCTAACCACCATCAAAGAGGCCGAATGCTTGAAATGTTAATTTTATAAGTAAATATAGACCTTTTTAGAAGGGTTAGTAAGTTTAAAATTAATTATCCTGAAAGGCCTAAAATAATTATAAATGCGGAAGTCTGTAAGTTTCTCTTTCACACGAATATAATATATAGCCTGGATGACAATTTTATCCTGGTTTTCCAACGGGGGACGTGGATGAGACCGCAGGGCGCTGCTATATGATAATATAGCTTACACGTAAGTAGTTAAAACTTAATTTATTGATTCAGGCGTTACTTTGCGGAAATCCGTTGTAAGCAAGTGATGGATTAAAACTATCTTTGTAACAATTCTCGCACTACTATAATTTCCCGAAAAATCGAGAAACTATTCAACACCACACGTGTTTCGCCTTTACATTGAGTATATTTTTTCATAGATTCAATATAGAAACAAAAAACAATGAGAAGTATTCAGATTGCGCATATACCTAGATTTTTATCATATCTATTCGAACGTTTTCACGGAACAAAAGTCTATTCGACTTCACAGAGCAATATTGCAACATTCCATTTCCTCCGATTCAAATACTACTCGATTGTAAGTTTAGTAAAAAGTTAGCCCTTACAGTTTTACAATAAACGTTTGTCTGTCTCGAAAGATACCATACCAAAATTCCACAGGCGCATCTCATCTGACGACCGATATGGCGTGGAGGTCAGTATACCTGCACTTCACTCGAGAGGTCGTGGGTTCGATTCCCACACAGGACAAATCTTTGTGTGCATGAACATGAATATTTGTTCTGGTCTGGCCTATGTATCCTAAGTAGGTATGAATTTATAAAAAATATTTATTTATTTATTACTTCCTATAATTCCGGGGCGTGAAACGTTATATTAGCAGGGGATGCGCTTGTTTCCGTGCTCACTCCATCATCATATCAGCCTTATAAAGTCCACTGCTGAACATTAGCCTCCCCATTACATTACATTATATTGGGGGTATCTGCCCATATTCACCACCGCAGTTCAGGCTTGTACGCTGTGTGACGCTGCCTACTATCCGGTAGGATTTCTCTTCGTCGTCTCTTACGACTCCCCGTGAGATGAGGAGTGGACTTGTTCTAGGCCGGTATATCCCTCGTTTTAATGGTCATAGCATCAGGCATTAATGTGACAAGTCATAGTGACCAATCATTGAATGACATGTATTGCTAAAAAAAAGTACATAGTACGTTACCGGTATTCGGAAGATTGAGGTGTTATTGAGCGGCTTTAAAAGACAAAAGATTCTCGTAGTGGAGTATGACCTGAAGTTGAGAGGCTTCATTCATGAGAAGAGCGCCATGCTCAGTACTGGGACGAGAATGGACTGATTTCACCAAAAGGTCACGCACTCAGTGATTGATGAAGCAAATTTTATAAGACTTACCAAAACCTACGTTTTTTTAAGGTGAATGAATATTTTATTATCGCAAATATGAATATTCCAGTAAATTTTTCGTCCCTAGCATTTACAGGCCAATAGAAATAAATAATTCAAGCATAAATGATCCACAACGATCTATCAATAAATGTAATTCTAATGGAGAGAGCCTTAAAAAACCGAGTCACGCTACATACGAGCCGCAGATTTATGGCGTTATCTTGTTTATGCTTCGGCAAGTTTGATGGTCGGTGCGACGCACAACGCGTTGTTACATGATGTATATTGGCCGGAGTATCGACTGCGCCAAAAGGGGCTGGGCCAGTCAACCGTTGAATTTATTTACCATTTATAAACTCTTTGTTACAAAAAACCTAAAATTCAACTACGGGCTTTATGTGTGTGGTAAATTAAATATGAAAGAATGACTCTTTATACCAGTGTGACTTTATATACCAGTGTGACTTTATATGCCAGAGTGACTTAACATGCCAGAGATACTCTATGTCAAAGAGGAGTGCTAGATATTTTAGCACCAAAAGTATTCTTCTATAAATAAATAAAAATTCTCTTACAATCACACCAATTATTCAGTTCCAAGATAAGTATCACTAAGAACTTGTGTTATGGATAGTAAAGAACGGATTAACATACTTAAATACTTTATTTTGTAAATACTTAACATGCATAGGAAAACACCCAGACCAGAACAAATATTCATGTTCGTGCACACAAAGTTTTGTCCTGTGTGGGAATCGAATCAACTATCTCTGGAGTGAAGTGCAGGTATACTGACCTCCACGCCATATCGGTCGTCAAAAGTGTCATAAGCTTCAAATCACCAAAAGTAGTGCAAAATTACTGAACAAATGGATTTTAATAGGTCTGCACTTAAGTAAGTCTAAGTGTGTGTTCATTTACATACAAGCCGCAGGTATGTGGCGTTATTTTGTTTATGATTCGGCAAGTTTGATAGTTGGTGCGACGCACAACGCGTTGTTACATGATGTATACTGGCCGGAGTACAGACTGCGCCAAAAGGAGCTGAGCCAGTCAACCGTTGAATTTATTTACCATTTATAAACTCTTTGTTACGTTTAACATAGCATTGTACTACTGGCTTCACGTGTATCGAAATAAGCAAGAAATAATCTAGCACAATGTAAAAGTGTAACACATAGTGACTATATCACAAAGTGATAATATTATGCCAAAGTGACTCGATCAATTGCCTTAATTCAGACTGTGGAGTAAAGTTAGCACGATTATAATATATATTTTTAAATAAATTTTATTTATATTATTTTAATTATATTTATAAAAATTAACTCAAACATACCTTACCCTTAGCCAGCCTCACCTGCAAGTGGTGCACCGGCCGATTAACGGACAAGGCAAACATGAAAATTCCCGGTACGTGATTACGTGGGACCAAAAACATAATTGGCGAAGTGTGGGTGTTTAATATGCTTCTGCCTAACCCTTCGGGGAAACAAGCTTGATAATATGTATGTGTGTATGTATGTATCTAACTTTACTGTTTACTTACTAGATGGCAGTACTTGTTTAGGAATTACATCGCTAAATGAAATTTTTTGCGCGACATTCTGTTCCGTCTCCAAACGGCTTAAGATATAGTGCACAAGCAGAAACGATCACAGCAACTATTTAGTTATTTACAACAATACACCAATTATTTAGTTCCAAGATAAGTATCATTAAGAACTTATTGGTACTAAATAACAGATAAACATACATAATGCAGAAAACCTACTGATTAATTAAACATCTAAAGCCATAACAAACAGAAGTAATATCAAGTCGACTTTAGTAGCGTATGGTATAATTTTATATGATTTATAAAACATCTATTGTTTATAGACAAACTGAAACACTTCAAATGAATCTAATGATTACTTTTCCAGATCCCTAACCACGCACCATAGAAACTCTTCAACAAAAAAACTCATGCAATTGTAAGCTCTATCACTTATATTATAAAGTAAAAAACCCCATTCCGTTTCAATGCAATTTGTAATGAGTCTTCCAGTCTTGCAGTCAGTCCGGACGAACACTCACTGATCCCTAAACTCATTCCCTCATTTTATTCAGTGTTGCCCAAACGTTCGTATGGGACGGACGTACGCGGTGCGTTCTCAAGTTGCATTTACGAAAATAGTTCGGTGACAATAACGTGTTACTAAAATCTATCGTGGGATTTGTGAGTGTTGTGTGGTCTAAAACTAAGTGTAATAGAAAGGATTTCCTCTACATAGCTGTGAGTGAAGCTTGCTATTCAAATTCTGACACCATTACTTATATAAATTTAATAAAGTCCTCAGTGTTTTCAGTTCAATTTTTGGGAGTGATTGTTCGTGACGATTAATTAAATTTAGACCGTCGTATTTGGAACACTTTATAAATTACAAATGACAGGTGAGTGGAATCAAGTGCTGAAGGTTTTGTAATTAATTTTTAAACTCTCCAAACTCTGTTTGATTTCAATTATAATTAATGCCCCTTTAATTGGGAACCGTACTCAAGTATTGGAAACATCGGACAATATAGTTTAGAAATATTGATATTCGTAATTATTTATTATATTTGTCTTATATTCAATTAATTGTTTGTTAATAAGTGCCTGACTATTTAACAGAACACGATTTTGGTGCACTGTTAATAAAAATAAATATTGATATTATCAGACAACTATACCCGACAAATTTAATGTCTTATTTGTTAATATTCTTTTACTGCAAATATGCTCTATAAAAAGGTGGAAGAATAAAGTTTAAATTAAGTAAGATTTTACGTACCTACACAATAACAATAATTAAATAACATATAAATCAGTCAATTAACAAGTGCCAAAGTCAAGTACACACAAAATGAAAAACGCCTCCAGTTTATACTGAACTTCAGCCCACAAAATTACTCTTTATACCTTTTTAAAGTTACATTAAGTTTAAAACGCTCAGCGCCAAGTCCACCAAATTAGACTTTTTAGAAAATTCTTGCCCATAAGTAAAAATACCAATTCCAACACCAATACACCAAATTAAAAAAATCATGCGCTTTAACGAAACACGGGGCTAAAGACTAGGACGGTGATCGTGTATCGAAAAAGATACACAAGTAATAGTACAGTGTTTATCAAAAACGATACACATGGGGCTAAACGTGTTAAATAGCGACTGCGAACCGGAAAGCGTAGAAGTGGACCGCCGTCTTGGCCAGATTATCGGTCCATCGCGGGAGAGATGGACAATGTGGAAGTCTAGTGGGGAGGCCTATGTTCAGCTGTGGGTGTGATAAGGCTGAGATGATGATAAAGTTTCAACCAATAAATCAAATCATAAAAAAAAATTTTTTTTCCTAATCCTGTTATAAATATTGGGTCAAAGCAGTTTTTTTAAAAAAGTTCAGATAAATAGATTATTTAATAATTTATCTTTTTCTATTGTACAATAACTTGACCAACAAAATTATTTTGCACCAAGAATTAATTGAAATTGAAATGAAAAGAAAAATTATTCGACATAATAAAAACAAAGAAATAAAACAATACACAGGACACGTACAGGTTGCATGATATCGAAAGAGTAATTTTGTAACAAGCACCTAAAAATACCAATACGTATTGGTACTTTTAGGTGCTTGTTACAAAATTATAAAATGTTATTTTGTAAGAATTAACGAAAAAACTAAAAATGTAAAAAAAATCTTTTATTTTTCGCATTTTATCATAAATGATAACAATCATACAGCTTAATTTAATTAAGTTTAGATTGTTATAATGAATATTTACTTCGATATGAGAAAATAATGCCACAGCTACTGCTTGTCTATAACAAAAACATAAATATTTACAAAAAGTTATATGCGTCTGTATATATTTCGTGGTATATTTCAAGTCGAACTATTATTATACTAGCAAATTCTAGAAAAGGGAGCAATTTCTGTATGTTGACGACCGATATGGCGTGGAGGTCGGTATACCTACACTTCACTCCAGAGGTCGTGGGTTCGATTCCCACACAGGACAGATCTTTGTGTGCATGAACATGAATATTTGTTCTGGTCTGGGTGTTTTCCTATGTATATTATGTATGTATTTAAGTATGTTTATCTGTTGTTTACTATTCATACATAACACAAGTTCTTAATGATACTTTTCATGGAACTAAATAATTGGTGTTATTGTCAGAAAATATAAAAAAATAAATATATATTTGGCATATTGTCAGCCTAATTGTTTAAGTAATTATATCCTTTGTAAGGGATGGGAAATATGAACACCGATATTTAGCCAAAGCACACGGGAAGTGGCCGTCGCGATCGCGGTTTGGAAGCTACTGCCAGCAGGGGCGTGCGCTCGCCTGCATACTAATTTCAATCTACCCTCAATATAAATTCGCAGACGGCAACTACCCGTGTTTATTTTATTTAAATAATACAAAAAATACAAAATTAAGCAACCATACTAAAATTAACAATAAAACTATAGGTAGGTGTGTGTGCGTCGCCTACAATATTTGCCCCTTAGTGTTGACAACACTATCATCCCGTGGGTTAAGCAGGGCGACGCGCGTCACAGGACGGCGTAATGTCCCAGTGCGAGTGCGCACATCAACGACGCGTACGCGGCCATCAGTGCCTGGGTGGGCCGCAGTCACTACTCCGTGGCGCCAACTATTACGATCCAAGTTAGGCTCCACTAAAATCACATAGTCTCCCACCTCTAACGACCTTGTGTCCTGAGTCCATTTTTTGCGAGGTATAAGCGTGGGTAAGTATTCTTTAGTCCAACGTGCCCAGAAGGAATCCGCTAGACGTTGGGCTACTCGCCACCTCTTCCTCAGGTAAAGGTCACCGTCATTGTACTTACCGAAGACTGGATTATTTGACGATGACCCAATCAAAAAGTGATTGGGTGTAAGTGCCTCTGGATAATTGGGGTTTCTGTATGTTGACGACCGATATGGCGTGGAGGTCGGTATACCTACACTTCACTCCAGAGGTCGTGGGTTCGATTCCCACACAGGACAGATCTTTGTGTGCATGAACATGAATATTTGTTCTGGTCTGGGTGTTTTCCTATGTATATTATGTATGTATTTAAGTATGTTTATCTGTTGTTTACTATTCATACATAACACAAGTTCTTAATGATACTTTTCATGGAACTAAATAATTGGTGTTATTGTCAGAAAATATAAAAAAATAAATATATATTTGGCATATTGTCAGCCTAATTGTTTAAGTAATTATATCCTTTGTAAGGGATGGGAAATATGAACACCGATATTTAGCCAAAGCACACGGGAAGTGGCCGTCGCGATCGCGGTTTGGAAGTGATTGGGTGTAAGTGCCTCTGGATAATTGGGGTCAGTAGATACGTAGGTTATGGGACGACTGTTGACTAAAGCTTCCACCTCCGTTAGCAATGTCGCTAAAGTATCAGGGTGAGGAGCCCGTTCCTTTAAAATTACCTTTAATGACGACTTAACGGTACGTATCATGCGCTCCCACGAGCCACCCATTTCCGGTGCCCCTGGTGGGATAAATTTCCATTCAATTCCACGAACAGTCCCGTCCTCCCGTAACAAATCGGTTTTTAGTTCGGCCAGACTCCGCTTCAACTCATTGTCAGCGCCGCGTAGATTTGTACCGTTATCCGAGTAGATGACAGTCGGAAACCCACGACGAGCACCCATCCGACGCAATGCCATGATTGTAGCGTCAGCACTGAGATCCTCGGTCAATTCTATGTGTATGGCACGTATGGTTAGACAGGTAAATAACATTCCATAGCGTTTATGTCTCCTACGGCCCACTGTTACTTCGAGTGGCCCAAAAAAATCGACGCCCGTGAAACTGAAAGGGCGACGGTGATGCTCCAGTCTGGCTGCTGGTAAGTCAGCCATACGTTGCGGCGTAGCCGTCGCTCTTCTATGGCGGCAAAATAAACAATGGGCGGATACTGAGCGAACAGATGGTCTTAGGCGCAATACCCAATAACGTTGTCTCAGCTCATTAACAACGAGCTCGTTGGCACCATGAAGTGCCCTCCGATGATAGTCTTCTATTAATAGTCGTGTGATCCTATGCTGGCCATCTAAAATGGCTGGTCTTCGCACCGACTGCATAACACCAACGACTCTGTCGATACGGCCGCCAACGCGGAGAATGCCATGCTCGTCACAGTAAGGCGATAACTGAAGTAAACGACTGTTTGATGGTAGCGGCTTACCTTGTTGTAAGCATGTTAGTTCAGCTCCAAATGTGGCTTGTTGACATTTTTTAATAACCCTCTCTTCTGCATCTTTCATTAAATGAACGTCCAGGGTAGCTTGCTGATGTCTACATTTACTGATGAAGAGGAGAATTCTAGCTGTAGCACGCACTAGGATTGTCCACTTCGAAATATTATTTTCATTTGGTAAAGACCAGTCTGACGATTCAACCACGAGTACTGTCCGCTCTTCACAAGTTACATCTTCTGTATGCCTAGTGAATTTTATATCCTTTGGCCATTCACTTTCAGGGCGGCGTAAAAATAAAGGACCCTGAAACCAAGTGTTACAATATTCCAATGCCGGGGCGTCCTCTCGCGTTGCTACGTCGGCGACATTGAGTCCTGACGGCACATGGCGCCATTCGTTAATCATGGTTAATTCATCGATCTCACCGAGACGATGAGCTACATATGGTTTGTAGCTTCTTGGGTCACTGCGAATCCATTGTAACACAGTGCTTGAATCGGTCCAGTAAAAACGCTTTGCGGCTTTAATTGTATGCTCACGACAAATAGTACCCGCGAGACGAGCGCCTAACAACGCGCCCTGTAGCTCTAGTCGAGGTATAGAAATAGGGCGTAAAGGACTAACTCGGCTTTTACTAGCGACAAAACAAACTAATACTCGACCATCAATTAAAATAAAACGAAAATAAATTACAGCAGCGTACGCTTTCATTGACGCATCACAAAATATGTGAAGCTGTGTGTCTAAAATATTCGTAGCATTAAAATTCTTAGAATCACATTGTTCCTGTACACCCGCGTAGCAAGGTGTCCAGTCACCTGTTTTCATATAGCAGCGTGGAATGCGCAATGTACTTAATAATTGTAAATCTTTTAACCAATTAATCCATTTT
Source organism: Musotima nitidalis (assembly GCA_949126915.1). Classification (NCBI taxonomy): domain Eukaryota; kingdom Metazoa; phylum Arthropoda; class Insecta; order Lepidoptera; family Crambidae; genus Musotima; species Musotima nitidalis. Next base: position 18,940,304 of record OX421419.1, on the reverse strand, counting down.
TCATGTTCATCACAAAGAATTTGGCAATTCCATTCTACACCGCTGCGATGAACCGATTGAAAAATTATTTTACCTTTAATAACAAAAGGAGACAAAAAACCATGTAAGTCATAAATAGACATAATAAGACTTAGCATCTGTGATTTAGTAGGGGGTTGTTTACCGCTTAATATATCTTTAGAAATACGATTAAATGAAATTTTAAATCCAAAACAATCATCATTAGGATACCACATGAGACCGAGCGCACGCTCGGTGACATTCATAGCACCGTGACTAAATTCTATCGCAGCCTGCGCGAGCGCGTCAGGCGGGATAGTCTGCAAAACATGTTTACTATTACTCGACCAGCGCGTTATTTCAAAGCCGCCTTTGCTGTGAATGAGAGTAATATCGCGAACTAGTTGAATCGCCTGGGTTTCGCTGTTACAGGAATGTATACAGTCGTCCATGTAGTGATTATTAATAATTACGTCTACAGCATCAGGATATGCGTCCTGATACGTCAAGGCATTTTTATTTCTGATATACTGGGCGATAAACGGTGAACACGTAGCACCAAATATCAAACTTTGCATGACACATACTTTTATAGCGTCGTTAGCACTATTCTGCCATAAAAATCTAAAAACATGCTGATCTTCAGCACGTATCTTTATTCTTAAAAACATATCTTTTATGTCAGCAATTAAAACAAAATTATTTTGGCGAAAACGTAACATTATTCCTAAAAGAGAGTTATATAAATCGGGACCCGTTAGTAGATAATCATTCAAGCATACACCATTAACTTTACCAGCACCATCAAAGACCAGTCTTAATTTGCCGGGTTTATTTGGATTTTGTACCCCAAAATGTGACAAATACCAAACGTGACTAGCTGATAGCTCGTTTTCCTTGAGCTCCCGAGCGTAGCCTAACTCGAATAGCTTCTGTATTTCCTTACGGTACCTGACTGCGTATAAATCATCTGCTTGAAATTTTTTCATCAAACCTTTTAAACGTGACAATGAGTAATTATAACTTTCAGGCATTGAAAATTCATCCTTATTGAATGGCAATCCTACTTCCCAACAATTACCAACATTTCTTGAAGTCTCGTCCAAAATACGAACAGCTCTCAAGTGTGCCGTATTTTCACGGCGTACGGGTGATATTCCAATAGAATCTAATTCATAAGACTGTTTAATTAAATCGGTCAATTCAATCGTATCTTTTTTCTGTAATGAATCGGAGTGAGCGAGATGGAACGTATGCGCATTGACAGGAGTGCGACTGCGACCAACGCAGCCATGAATGGTCCAACCTAACCTGCACATCGTAGCATAAGGTTCATGTTCGTTACCGTGCAAAATTTCTAAGGGAGCCATTAAAAAATAATTATCTTCCCCAATAAGCAGGCGAGGCACAACACACTCTTTACAAACAAATTGCTTAATATTAGAAAAGTTATCACTAGCAATATAATTAATAACTGACAAGTTTTGCTTAGGCAGCTGTAGTCTATCGACTTGACGTAAATTAATATCATACAAAATATTGTCATTGTGAATACCAGATATCTTTGTACATACTTTAGGAGCATCACTTTGAAAAATTTCTAAACCAAAAGCATCTATAAATTTAATAGAACTAGGTTCGAAACAATTTAACCCTAATTCTTGCACTAAAGTCTTATCTATCATAGAGATCGCGGCACCGTCGTCTAATAATGCAAATGTACTCACAGTACCGAGGGGTCCACTGACGTTCACTTTTACCACTTTGAGCAAAACCTGTGCTGAGAGCGCGATGTTCCCGCGCTGCGGTGCCAGGGGCTGCGGTGACAGGGGCGGCGGCGCCGGTGTGGAGCCCGACACATGAGCCACGGTGGTGCGCGCCTGCGGCCCGGCCTCGCGCGGCGGTGGCGTGCTGGCGCCGTCCTCGGTGCGGGCGGCCTGGAGCGATGTAGGGGCAGCGCGCGGCTGCACTTGCACGTTTGGTGTCACGTGAGACGTCCTGTGGCTCGTTGTTGGTTTGTTGTAGTGTAACAAGTGATGGTGAGCAAGCCCGCAGTTGTCGATATCACATAATGGCGCTGGGCACTCGTTGCGGTCGTGTTTAATTGATAAACAGCAGAAACACAAGTTGTTTGATTTCACGAACCTCCAGCGATCCCGTCTCATTGCTCGTTTAAATATACGGCAATTTGGGATAGTATGTGAAAATTTCTTACAAAACTTGCATATAGTCTCATTGTTGTCGCTCGTAGAAGTCGTAGTGAGAACCGGCCTATTATAGGCACTATACCGCGGATCAGCTGTTTTCCTTGTGTAGATAACAGGTTCAGGTTTTTTATATTCTCTTAGCTGCGTCATACCCACTTTAGACAACATTTCAGCCTCGCGCTTGAGAAATGATGCCAATATTTCCAACTTAGTCACATTTGGATGTAGCTTGTCATATGCATAGTCTGTCCATTTGCCGATCAGTGTACTCGGTAGCTTGGAAGTTATAGCGCACATTAATTCTGGACTACATAGATAATCATTCTGCTTAATTGCTCGTAAAGTAGCTACACAGTTGCTTACTTTTACTGAAAATATAAATATATCTTGCTGATAATTATTAGGTAGCGGGGTTAACTTTTTTATCTGATTTATCAAATGATGAGTGATAATATCTGATCTACCAAATCGTAATTCTAGTGCCTCGAGTATATGTGAAGGCGAAGTGTTGCCAATCAGGAGATCAGTGACTGCCTCTTTGGCGTCTCCTCTTAAAGCACGACGTAGTCGCCACAGATTTTCAGACTCGGTATATTGACACATTCGAGATGTTTCGTTATAGGCACTTTTAAAATGTAACCACTCAATACAGTCTCCGCTGAAGACTGGTAGTTCACGAGGGGTGGAGAGACGTGTGAGAAGTTTTTCTTCCTGTTGCTTAGAAGATGTGACCATGATATTCTTTAGAGTATGTGCTAGTTGTAGAACGCCGTCGACAGGCAGGGCGGAGGGTGGCGCGTGGCTCGTCTTCATGAAGCTAGTAGCCGGCGCTGTCTCCGTGGCCGTCGCTGCTGCCATGGGCTGGGGCCCAGGCGGATGCGTACTGCTCTGTTCTAGCCAATCCTCTACTTGGGAACGTACTTTGGTGCCACTATTCTTACTATATTGTGAGCAACATCTGGACTGGTTGTCGTCATCTTCGTTTATTAGAGCCAAATTTACTTCAAGCTCCTTATCAATAAGCTCCATCTGTATTTTTGCCTTCGCTTGAGCAGCCTCTAGTTCCAGCTGTTTGCGCCGAGCCTGAGATGACGTCGACTTTTTTGATGAAGATATTGATTCATTTTTAATAGATTGTCGCGAAATTGTCACTTTTGAATGTCCTGGATGTAATTTTAACGATAAATTATCACTAGGCAACGGCACTGCCATGGCACTACTTTTAGCGAGCACATGTTCGGAAGCACATTCTAACCGTTCTGTTAACTTTAACCGGTCTTTATACGTAAAATTACACGGCGGTGTTCGTTCCATAACTAATAACTGGTTATTAAGATCCGGTTCGAAGGACCAGTTTTGTAAGGGATGGGAAATATGAACACCGATATTTAGCCAAAGCACACGGGAAGTGGCCGTCGCGATCGCGGTTTGGAAGCTACTGCCAGCAGGGGCGTGCGCTCGCCTGCATACTAATTTCAATCTACCCTCAATATAAATTCGCAGACGGCAACTACCCGTGTTTATTTTATTTAAATAATACAAAAAATACAAAATTAAGCAACCATACTAAAATTAACAATAAAACTATAGGTAGGTGTGTGTGCGTCGCCTACATCCTTGTTAGCAAACTTTAAATCATTCATAGTTAAGGGCACTAATTTAATATAGGTGTTATTCCAATTCGTTTATAAATTATTAAATATTAATTTATGGGAGTATAGTGTTATTCGAATCGATAGATCTCTAAATTTTACTCTAGATGGCATGAAAAGTAAAATTTTGTATTTATCGGAGTCACGCAGTTTGAAAATTTTATTGACAATATATCATGTCTCTGTTATTACACGTTCGTCGATACATAAGGGTAAAGACATGATTTTTTTATTTTGTAAATAAATAATGGATTTGTACGGTTAGCACATTCAGCCAGTGTTAAGTTACTTATATATTACTAATATATAATTCATAGTAAATGAGAATGAGTGGTGATAAAGATGAGAAATGGTAAATAGGTGCCCTCCCCTAAGCCCCTTGGGTCCTCAGGAAAAATTGAGACAATTTGAAAATTGATATTGCACTGTTTTTTTTTATTTACCAACACTTTTGTACGTTCACAAACACTTGACGGTTAACAACCCACTGTTATTACACATTAATGTTCGAGTTATCACAAATTTTAGAAAAAATTACAAAACTGCAGACATGATGCTTCACTTTCCTACTAAGAAGTCTCCTGATTCTAAATATTACATTATTTTTTTTACATCATCTTCTCAGCTCATTAACGTTCCACCGCTGCCTCCTCCCAAGATCCAAGGTGAGAGGAATTTAGGTCATACTCCATCACCCTGACCCCGTGGGAGTTGGCGAAGGCTTCTATCTTTGTTGAGATAATTCCGCCAATGTCGAGTAAAAATAAATATTATATAAAGCACACTCGGATATTATGCAAATTGATACCTAAAGTCGAAATCCCAGGTTAACAGATTCAATGTAACATTATTTAACGTTTCGATATACGTCATGTCATCTGTCACCTGTCAATCAAGAGATAAAAATAGCCTTCTACTGCTTTGAGTAAAAGATTATTTCATTTATTATACGCAGTTCAAGATAAGTAAAACGTGTCATCTTAGTTAGCATTATATATGAAGCAATGGGATTTTGGTTTGTTATTAATTTAAATATTACTAATTACCTAATACTACATCTTGTGTGCCCTGCCGTGCTGTGGATTGTACCTACCCACTTACTCACTAAACTTTTTTTTTTTTTAAATTGTTATTTAATATTAACATAAGTAAAACTGTTTGTCTAACACTAATATAAAAAAAAATTAAAAGATATTCTGACCATTACACCAATTATTTAGTTCCAAGATAAGTATCATTAAGAACTTGTGTTATGGATACTAAATAACGGGTAAACATACATAAATACTTTTTTTATACATAATTACTTAATGCACATGAAAAAACACCTAGACCAGCACAAATATTCACTTTCATGCACACAAAGATTTGTCCTGCGTGGGAATCGAACCCACGACTTTAGGAGCGGAGAGCGGTTATACTCGCCATCACGCCATATCGGTCGTCAAAACGTCAAAATTGAGTCTACATATCATGATTGTTATTATTTTTGTGTATTCGTATATGTAGTTTATGAATATTACTTATTTAATTCTATGTAAGCTTATATATTTTCTTGTTCGTACTACCTCATACTTTTCTGCTAACCCAAAGGTTAACTATTAGGAATGCCTTGAGCATTAAGTTCGCCTTTTGTACATTTTTTTTAGTTTGTGCGATAAAGTTTAAAGAAATAAATAATTTAAACCGGATAATGCTAGGATATGATAGATAATGGGGTGAATAGGGGTCCTACTAAGTCTGAAGAACCCAAGCCCACCTCATCTGCAAGTAGTGAAAAAGCGGCAATAGGGTCGCCATCTTACGTGACTTTGACTCGGCTATGACGCACTTTCATCATCTCAGCCCATTAAGGTCCCACTACTGAGCACGAGCCTCCTCTCACATATCAAGGTGTGTTATTGAGGGTATTGGGTCATACTCCACCACGCTGACCCAGTGCGCATTGGCGGAGGCAGGTGTATGGCGTCCTGCTGTTAGAATTTTTGAAGCCCATTAGGCCTCTAACAATTTGATGACCGATATGGCGTGAAGATTAGTATACCTGCACTTCGATTCCCACACAGGACAAATCTTTGTGTGCATGAACATGAAAATTTGTTCTGGTCTGGGTGTTTTTCTATGTATATTGAGAATATTTTTACAAAAAAAAAGGTATTTGAATATGTATATCCGTTATTTAGTATCCATAACACAAGTTCTTAGTGATACTTATCTGGGACCTAAATAATTGGTGTGATTATAACTGAATGACGAAAACGCCGCATTAATGCAAATAACTTTATTATTTTAATTACTTGACAATGGCAAATACTCTAAACGAGTAAGTCCAAAACTAAGGAAAACAATATTGTCAGTAGACTTTATGTTATGGCTGAAATTATAAGTAAGTTTGTCACTAGTTAGACAGAACTTTTCCGTTATTCGTAGCAAGCTATGACCACAGTAAAGTGGCACTTATAAATCTAAATGTTTTGAAACTCGTAGTAACAATTTATATAATTTACTTTAAATGCATACATTCACGCCTGTTTCCCCGAAGGGGTAGGTAGAGGCATATTAAACGCCCACACTTCGCCAATAATTTTGTTGGTAGTAGTGTTGGTTCGTAATAGGTGGCGAGCCTAATGCCGCTTCCCGGGAACTTTTATATTCGCCAGAGCCTCGTCCTTTGATCAGCAGGTGAGGTTGGCTTGGGCTTCTGTGATCTTGATTGTATTCCTATACATCTTATTAACTTTAATTAAATTTACTTTATCTTATTGTTAAAAATAAAACATTAAAAACTCGAAATCCCAATATTTCTTTACCCAATTTCCGATGATTCATATCGTGATTGATAAGTTAAACTGTTAGCAATTAAATGGAACAAATGAACCAATCAGTTTTAATTGAAAACAGCGTACTATCATGTTGCTGATGGCGATCTCTGATGCTTTTCGATTCTGTTCCATTTCGTTAAATGTTCTTTGTTAAAAGGAATACATCAGAAACTTCAACGTCTACAGTATCTGCTGTAAATACTGCATAATGGACCTCTTGAAAATATTTATATAGCTGTAAGTAATTGTACAGCTCTGTATAAAAACAATTGAAAACATATTTCTTTTTTATATTTAAAAAAGTTTGCATTGATGCTATATTATAAGACAATTTTTTTTATTAGAAGAAATCTGCTTTTTGAAATTGAATGCAGATATTTATTTATATAGTCCAGAAACAGATATCTTTTATATTAATTGTACCTTAGATTTAAGCTGTTTTTGTATATGTAGTAATCTTAAGTTTTTGTGGAAATAAATATATTCTTATTATATTATTTACTTGTCTGCGGGCGGTTATCCCATTCAGGACGAGTTGATTATTTTTGTAAAACTTTCGTCTGATATAAATACTTAGTTCTGAATTCAAATTCTGATAAACGATAAATATTGAGTTCAGATTTAATGAGGCACTATTTACAACAGTAGGTATATTTGACTGGGTTACCGCGGCCCTGGTGTTACAGGCTCAAGAAGGAACACGGATGGTTTTTAGTCAGTAGAAGTCTGACACACCCTCCCGCTCTACCCACAGCGGGAGAAGGTCATTTGATGATTTTCCATCCCAAAAAAAAAAAAAATGGTATATTTGACTATTCACGGGCCTAAAACTAACGTTTAGGACGCTATGTTTTCGGAGAAGTCATTTAAAAATGATTCAATAAATCATTGGAAATGTGTCTTTTTTTGATACAATCACGTCTTTTCCCCGTAGGCAGAGGCATATCATACGCCCACACTTCGCCAATTATAAAGTTGGTTCCACGTAATAGGTGGCGAGCCTTTTGCCGTTGATTGGTAGGTGCACCACTTGCAGGTGAGGTTGGCTTGGGCTCCTCAGATCGTGTAAGAAACCTTATACACTTACCATTTATTTACAATTAATCCATAAAGTAATCGTTCATTGTAAATAAACCGTCCTAAGCCTTACTTTTTAGCGCAGGTTAAATCTATAATGAATATGAATGATCTCTGGTATCATTACGGACGCAAAAGCTAGTAGAATTCATCACTTGAAAAATATTTTCATTCGACATTAGCTCTTTTTAATATAAAAAGAAGCCATGTGTAAAATAAGGTACTGACCAATTCAGCATTGGAGGTATTTTTTGAAAGAAGAAATGTTTATTAAACTCCAAAAAAATTGGGTCCATTGAAATGAATTTATATTGAGCCGCTTCTTCATTGATATTTGATATTAAACATGATTAGACCAACTTAATTGATTCTAATTTTACCTTTTCTATGTGACTCGTCCTAATTTTAACATCCTACCTGATGGTAAGCAGTCGCAGTTGTTTAAATAATGACAGGTTACAGTGACCTTGGGTAGGAAACCCCGATAAGCGTACTTACTCATGACTGTTTTCACAAATACCGTTTCTCGCCCCGCTTGAAAGCTTAAGGGATGTGGCTTTTAATAGTAAAGTAAAGTAAAGTAAAAAGTTCTTCATATTATAACTATTAGATAGCACTTGAAAACGTCAAAACAAAATATAAATTAAAAAAAACTTAATATTACAACACTGAAATCACGAAACTTAGATTCACTTACATGCAAATAAATAAAAATTAGGTGTAAGTGAATCTTAGTGCCAGTTCCGAGCCCCCACTCTGTGAGAACTGACAAGAAACTCACAGGCTATGCTTTTTAAAATTATCAATCAAATATAACAATACGGAACACACACAGTGAATATTTGAAGATATTGAGAGGGTCCCCAGATGCCGTAACCAATAAAGTAGCACGAAGGGAACCCTTCATCACAGTCAAGTAATGTTAAACTGTATGTATGTGTCTATGGGACTAAAGAAGCGGGGCGGAGTTTCTCAGTCAACACAGTCACTAATAGCAATCCCATTTTTATAAATATTAATAATGTTATAATCTCACTATTATTAGTCCCAACCAACCAGCACCAACGTTAATTATACGTTCTATAGTCCCGGGTCTTCCAAGTGGAACATCATCATGTCATATGGCAATCCGGGTCTTTGGGCATCATCATATCTTATCGTATCGCGTTTAGCTGCCTGTATCCTAATTTGAACTTCCAGTGTCAGTTAGCGTAGCCCTTTCTCAGCAGCTGGAGTATATCAAGCGGGGCGTGAAAGAGTATTTATGCAGGTCGTCATGAGTAGGATGCCATGCTTATTCAACGGTATGGAATGTACTAATTTTTTAGACTGCATTAACTGGTTACCATCAGGCAGTTTGTGGTCATTACGACGTATCACAATAAAGTAAAATAACGTCTGTCGTATTCCGACCCAGTTTGAACTCATTGTTTTTTTCTATGTATATTAAGTATGTATTAACAAAAAAAAGTTATTACCTACAAAATATTTATTTCATAAACTATTACATAGTACTTGAAAACGTCAAAATTAAATATAAATATTTAAAAAATTATCGAAATATTACACTGAAATCACGAAGCTTAGATTCACTTATATGCAACAAAACAATTTGAAAACAAAAAATAATTAAATGTAAGTGAATCTAAGTGCCAGTTCCGAGCCACCGCTCTGTAAGAAGAACTGGCTAGAAACTCACAGGCTTTGCTCGTTTAAATTTATCCATAGGTTTGGTACTTGAATTATATGATATATCTATCCGTTATTTAGTATCAATAACACACGTTCTTAATGATACTTAACTTGGTACTAAATAATTGGTGTAAGTATCATTAAGAACTTGTGTTATGGATACTAAATAACGGATAAACATACATAAATACTTTTCTTTTTGTAAATATTACTTAAGATACATAGGAGAATACCCAGACCAGAACAAAATTATTCATGTTCATGCACACAAAGATTTGTCCTGTGTGGGAACCGAACCCACGACCTATCGAGTGAAGTGCAGGTATACTGACCTCCACGCCATATCGGTCGTCAAATGTCGGAAAATATTTATTTATTGTCCACTATGAAACTGAAAACTCAACCAATAAGCAACAACCGCTATAATTTCCATAAACTGGTAAGTGCCAAGTTTTACAATCCTTACACGAGGTGGTAAAACCGGCTTTCTCCGCTCACAAATCAATAATCAATAGAATGGATGGATTCCACGTGTCAGTCACGTTAAGCAAACACCTATTGGCACTCAAGTACTTAAGAAATCGAGAGAAAAGTCTCTAAATAAAATACTTTGATTTCCTTCCGCCATGCTTTCGCAATACTTTACTTTTTCACCCTCCTTATAAATCGGGAAACGTGAACGGTTTTACTTTAGTAATACCTGCTTCGCTATTAAATCATGGAATCAGAAACATTTGGGCTGCTTACAATACAAGACCTAAAGTTAAACCAGGTTTAAAACTATTGCTGTCAGTTTTATTTTACTAGTATTAACCTTGGCTTAACTTTAGACCATGTTTTGTAATAAGTCCCTCAGTTTTAATGTAGTAACTCGTAGTAGAAGCAGCGTCCTTGCGGTCTCACCCTCATGGTCTCCGTTTCCGTGGGAACATCGGGATAAAAAATATCATCATCATTAACGTCCCACTACTGAGCACGAGCCTCCTCTCACATATTAAGGTGTGAGGGTATTGGGTCACACTCCACCACGCTGACCCAGTGCGGATTGGCGGAGGCTGGTGTATGGCGTCCTGCTGTTAGAATTTATCAAGCCGCCGATTAGGCCTCTAACAGGGCTTAACGACAACCACATTTAGTGTTAACCGGGACCAACGGCTTAACGTGCCTTCCGAAGCACGAAAGCGCCAAATGCCACACAAACGGTCACCTATCCAAGGACTGACCTCTATAAACGATGCTATACTTCGGTGATCGTTTCTGACCACCTAGTACCGCAAAGCTACGAGCGCTTCAAAAGCAAGCGATAAAAAGTATCCTATTGGTTAATAACCTTTTTAACTACCTTCGTGCCAATCAGGTCCGTTCAGTAGTTTTTTGCGTGAAAGAGTTACAAATACAAAATTATAGTATTTTATATTTATTTTATTTATTTATTTTTAATCCTAATTACATTACTATTACAGAAACTTAATCCTAAGGAAATAATGTAAATAATAAAAATAAAATACTAAATTAACTTAGCTTAACTATCTTATCCTAATAACAACTAACTACCTATAGCATAATACCCTACAGGTGACCCTTGTGAATTCACTCAAAGAACACGAAAACAAATCTATTTCTCCTGCTACTGCATTAAGTACACATATTTAGTAATATCTATTTCGCTTAAAAAACATGCAATCAACAATAAAACTATTTATATCATAAATAATATATTCGTGATATTGATATATTTATTTAACATAAAAATATCTCTTAGATGACAAAAGAATTATATTTTATAAGTATGACATTCATAAGAGCTCTATTGAGCCAAACTTGAACAAATGATTTCTGATCTTGATTTGTATTTGAAGCCGTGAACCCACCAGCATAGGACCTCTTTTTCTATGCTATTAAGTATGTATACAACATATTAAGAATAATTATACGTGTATTTTTATCCGTTATTAAGTATTCACAACAAGAGATCTACATCATAAATATAAACTTCATAATTATTGTTATTGAATGAGAATTATTCCTCTCAGATTTTATACAATTTACCTAGTACAATACAAATAGAGGTTTGAGTTTAGGGATGTTTTGACAAGTTATAAATTTAGTTAACCTTTACGCGTCGGGTAATTCCTGTGTGTTATGTTTAGATGGGGCAGAGATAATCCTGATAAAATATTTGTGTAACATTTGTCCTACAGGAAATAACTTTATAAATAACGGTATATTAACCATTATTTTTTTAATGGAAAATTTTCTCAGCCACTGTTTTGGTGAAGCTGAAAGGTCTGTCAGACTTTTAACTGACTAAAAACCGCCAATGTTCCTTCTTGAGTCTGCTATGTCCCGGGTAACCTTTTCGAACAGTACGGCAATTTAATTTAATAATGATAATCCTACTTATATTATAAATGCGATACTTGAACAAAGACTTTCAAATTTAAGCGGGAAAAAAATTTAGAGTTCCTAAGTATTCATTATAATCTCGGTGTTTTCATTTTATTTGAATAAATTTTGGTAATGAATCAGGAACATTTGTGTTCATATGTCAATATTACATATATCTCCGCCAGTCTGAACTGGGTCCGCGATGTAAAGGATGACCCAATACCCTATCACCTTGGCTTGTGGAAGCAGAACCGTACTCAGTAATCAGCTCAGGAAACATGAGCTCTAAATGCTCAGAAGTAGGGCGTTAACTATATTAGAACGTTAATATACTATAATGAACGACAGCGGTCTTCATAATAGACCTGTGCTTTTCCTTGAAGGTCGTGTGTTCTATTTTATTTATTTCTGATTCCTTTGTATGATAAATATTTATGACAAAAAATTGTTTTTTTTCTTGGTCTGGTTGTTGGTAAATATTTTTATTTGTTGTCTTAATTTTATACAAGTACTCGCACAAGTTTGTTTTCTTTAGTTTCCAGTAAGGGAATTCATTTATTTACATTTAAATAATCACAATTAAAATATATTGCTGTTTTCAAATCAGGATGCAGGCAGTTCAAATCCCGCCTAATGACTTGTTGGCGGCAGCAAGAACAAATATTTCTGAACTCTTATACTTAAGTTTTCCGTTTCGTTCATACTTAGTTGATGGTGACACTTTTTAGGAAACCAAAGTACGGTATCACATTAAGTTTATTTAAGAGAAAACCCTACTTCAATTATTATATTGTAAATTATAATAATATAATATGTATAGGTGTATAGGGATCCTACCAAAACCTAAGGAGCCCAAGCTCACCTCACCTACAAGTGGTGCACCTGCCGACAAACGGACGAGGCTCTGGCGAACATAACACTAGGCGAACATAATCGGCAATAGGCTCGCCACCTATAACGTGGGGCTATATAATTGGCGAAGTGTGGGCATATAATTTGCATCTGCCTACCCCTTCGAGTAAACATGTGACCTAGGTGAGTGTATGTATGTATGTAATAGGTTGGGGAAAAAGTCTTTTCGTATTTTTGTATGAAAAGTCAAGACATTTTTTTCAAAGTTTATTTACATTTATTTACAATATATATGTACCGTTTTGTTAAATAACTTTCTGCCATTTTGTGGGCAGAGACATTATCCCGTTACTGTAGAAACTTTGGGACTTCTGATCAAAAAAACGGGACAAATAGTTTTGGCAGTCCTCTCTTGAGGTCAACCTTACAGAACCTAAAGAATTCTGCAGAGACCGAAACAGGTGAAAATCTGAAGGCGCAAGGTCAGGGCTATATGGTGGATGCACTAGGACCTCCCAGTCGAACTCTCTTAATTTTTGCTGAGTGGCTAAAGATGTGTGTGGTCTAGCGTTATCGTGATGAAAGACCACACCCTTCCTGTTGATCAATTCCGGCCGTTTTCTCTCGACTGCTTCCTTTAATCTCATCAGTTGCTGGCAGTAAAGATCAGAATCGATGGTTTTGCCGGGCGGTAAAAGCTCATAATAAACAATGCCCTTCCAATCCCACCATACACACAGCATCACCTTATTTCGTGTTAGGCCAGGTTTGGCCACAGTCTGTGAAACCTGGCCAACTTTCGACCACGACCTTTTTCGCACGTTCTTGTCGTACGTGATCCACTTTTCATCGCCAGTTATCAATCTCTTCAAAAACGGCTCGGTTTTATTATGTCTCAATAATGAATCGCAAATGAGTACACGGTTCATTAAGTTTCTTTGAGTGAGCTCGTGTGGCACCCAAATATCGAGCTTTTTTGTATAACCAGCTTTCTTCAAATGGGTCAAAACTGTTTTGTGGTCAATTCCCAGTTCTTCAGCTACATCGTAACTACTAATATGCCGATCTTGCTCCACTCTTTCAAAAATGGCGTCCATTTTATTCGTAACAGGGCGACCAGAGCGAGGTGCATCTTTAACATCAAAATTTCCGGACTGAAAACGTTTGAACCAAATTTGTGCTACTCTTACTGACACTGCATCAGGTCCATAAACATCAAAAATTTTTTCACTGCTTGAGTTGCATTTTTGCCTTTTTTATAATAAAATTTTAAAATGTATCGAATTTCTTCATTAGATTCACTCATTTTAACGGAGAGAAAAACAAATGAAAAATAGCGGGAAACAACTTTTTTTTATTTTTTTCTTTTCTTTATAATGGAACCTTTTTAATGTTACCAAAACCAGCCAGACACAAATAGTACAGTCAAAAAATTTTTATAATAAGTTTATACCTACGTTATGCGAAAAGACTTTTTCCCCGACCTAATATATATATTATATATTATTATGTAAAAAAAAAAAATAGGCCAGGGTGTTATTTAATGAACCACGAAAATTTAGTTGACTCAGGTGGTAATTTTTCGGGGTACCAGTACGTCAACTAAAACTAAATTATAGCTAATGTACTTGAAAAGTTTTTTTTTAAATAACACTAATTTTAAGTGCGATAGACATTATGGTCATAGGACATCCAATAAAAAAAAATTCTTCCAATAGATCAGAAAATGGTAATTTATTAGAAAACAGTTTTTAATAGACAAAATTTATGCTTAACATATTGTTCTTAAGAATACCTCTATATAGCTCTGTTTATAATATTTGTATGTGCTACTCATACATAGGTAGTTCAAGCGCCTACAGTTCTTTTAAATTAGCTAAATGTTTTATTCTGAAAAGGCTCCGTATTGTCAATCAATCTCCTGTCACATAAAAACATGGCGTTTCGACAATATTCCCGTTTTTAAATCGAACGGTTCTCCATATCTGTCATAAATTTTATATGACACGTCATGATAGTTCCTGCATCTGTCAGTGGATATACAATTCACCATGATGTAATATCGAAGCAATATAGCAGCACTAAACTATACCGTATATATTTATTTTTATTAAAGCTTATGAGTTGGGTTCGTTTACTGAATGATGAAACAACATTGGACTAAAAATGATGTGGAGCTCCTGAAGTCGTGGATTCAATTTCCACACATACTATGGATACGAAGCAACATATTATCTTAACTTTTACAGTAACGTAAAAACGCAAGCTTTAAACGCAAATCACAAAATACTATAAAGATCCATCGCGTTCATTAGAGTCCCCGGCAGCTCAGTGGTTACAGAAGTGGACCGTATACTCAAAGGTCGTAGGTTCGATTTCTACTGGGTTGACCGCGGACAAGTCAAATTTTTTACCTTACTAAATTTTTAGGTAAAAAAAAATAACTTGTCACATCACATACTGTTTGGTCAACTTCGTTCCACTTGCAATGAAAAAACAATTATTAATTGGTTCGATTTGATGTATCAACCATTTTTATTAGTACAAATAATACGATCCAATTGATCCTCCGCGCTATTCAATCAACAAATATTTCACGTCAATATTCGGTGTTTCCTCATCTTGCTGACGTGAAAGATTTGTTTTAATTATGTGTGACCGAAAAAAGTTACAAAGTGCTCAACACAAACTTAAATAACAGAATGGGTCGATTTTTGTGATGTCCTGTGTATATGGCCGCTGACCAGGAACTTTTATGTTTATGAAAAAATATATATACATCATTTTTTCTTAAGCAATTATATATGGATTAATTGGATTACCCTTAAAGGTTTTCCAGTGGATAGGTCACTCTTTATGCCCACAAATACAAGGTTATCTAGAACGACAGGGCTATCTAGAAGTTAAGCTCAAGTCTATTTATTATAATTTTAAAATTATCCATGTTCATGCACAAATATTCGTCCTAAGCGGGAGTTAAGTCTTTATGCCATCAAGACCATATTGATTTCTTTTTATCCCGAAAAATATAATGGTCCTGTTGTTTTTGGAATCTAGAAACATCCATGGTCATTATGATAGTTACATTTACTTCCGAAAATCATAATTATGATCCCTATAGAAAATCCATAGATTTCACTTTGATAAATCGTGACAGAACCCGCCACATCGGACACGAAGCCCTTCCTCTCTCCGGGTTCATATAATATTGTGAGGAAGCAATAACGAAGTTACATCGTTCTTCTCAGCAATATCTCTGTAGATATTGGATTTCCTTTATCTGTTGGTACTTTTTTAAATCAGTCTCTGTGGAAGAAAATTTTTTTGGGGCTAAGATGTTTTGGGATTGCACTCTGAAGTTTGGGTCAGGTGCTTGTAGTTGGAACTAATGAAGGTTGAATGAAATATCATGAAAATAGTTGTAAGGAGATAAGTTTTTGCTATGTTTAAACTTGAAGTGGCTTGTTACAAAACAAGAGCTAAAGATAAACCATGTTTAAAACTAGTGCTGTCACTGTCTTCACTTTATGAAATAAAAGTGACAGCACTAGTTTCAAACCTGGTCTTACTTTAGATCTCATTTGATAATAAGCCGCTAAATCTCGCTATATAAAATTTTATTTACATGGTCGGAGTGAGTGCTTGAGGTGGCTAAATTACTGGAAAAAGAAGTATAGTAGACATGATTGTAATTTTGGAGCTAAATTGTTTTAGGGATGCAATTTGGAACCTTTATTAAAAGTTAAAGTTAGAACTTACATTTGTTAGATTTAGAACTGATAAATACATACATGCATAATATCACGCCTGTTTCCCCGAAGAGGTAGGCATAAGCATACTATACGCCCACACTTCGCCAATTATATTGTTGGTCCCGCGTAATAGGTGGCGAGCCTATTGCCGCTTACCGGGAACTTTTATGCTCGCCAGAGCCTCGTCCGTTGATCGACAGGTGCACCATTTGCTGGTGAGGTTGGCTTCGGCTCCTCAGATCTTGATAGGAGCCCTATACACATGAATTATTATGCAAATAGTTTTAATCAGTTAAGTTTCAGCTGTGTTTGAACATGAATGGCCGCTCTACGGGATGTTTATGTATTTGCTTCCTTAGTGAGAGTGCGCTTATAGCTAAATAAATTACGGGAACAATAGATTTATCTGCGTGGCGAGTGCTACAATATTTATGTTATGTAATTTTACCTTCATCTAGGCACTTCTAGAAACGAAAATGCTGGGGATCCCGGGTCTTTTAAGCGGGGCGTGAAACGGCATTTTAGCAGGCCGTCATGAGTGGATGCGCTTTATAGCGTGCTTATTTCACGTTATAAAGCGCTTTCATTTTCTTTTTGGACTGCATCGACTGCTTATCATCAGGCAGGATGTAGTCATTATGACGTGTCACATTAAAAAAGAAAAAAAAGAAATGGGACAGAAATGAATTGATTTCTCTATGATGAGCATAGCCTACCATCCAGCTAAACGTCTCAGTTTTCTTCGAATCGATTTAAAGTTTTGAGCTCTGCCTAAAGCACAGTAAGTCGGGAACTACAAGCCTCAATAATTACATACTTGGGACTTCAATTGGACTCTCGACTTGACTTTCATTACCATAAGACGGCAGTATTTTAAAAAGGCCAACAAAATGCTTTGATTTGTAGTCGTACATCCTCTCAGTTCGATAACTTAGGAGTTACTACTGTTCTCTGCAATACATACAAACGTAGCAAACTTGAATATGGTGGTATAGTCTGGGATCCATTTGAGGAAAAAAACAATATTATGCTTGAAAGGATACAACGCAAATTTACATGATGGCTATATGAGAAAAGATATGGCTACTACCCTTACGTGTATCCTTCAGTATTTGTAGCTGGTATGGTTGATCTGGAGGCCCTCAAGTTCAGAAGGGTAATGCAAACCATGCACTAGCTGTCTATAATTCACAACATTGTAGACAACCCTACAGCCTCAGACGCGCACCACGTATGCGGAAAACGCACCGACTGTTTGGGCACTTCGTCTTATTAAGGATGATCGCTTATGATAATGATATCGACATTTGCTGATCACTTTAGCCTGTTATGTACTAAAGCCGAATCATTTGTGTATAATTGTTATAATGTAGTCCTTATGACCGAAATATGACTTTACACTATCACTTCTTTTTTTGTGACAGTTGACATATTGTTTCTTTTTTAATTGATAATATTATTCCTAGATTTTATGTATTTTGACAATTACTACTATGGTGGACGACATTTCTTTATTTGACCTTTTTACTGTATTGTTTTTTTTTACTTTTATTTACTTGATGGTTGATTTATTTTTACTTTGAATGCTATGGATTGTATTTTAATTAATTAACTTTTTCGCGTTTTGGTCAAGATAAAGAGAGTGAAAAAAATATAATAATTAAAAAAATATATTTTTTTAATTTTGGAAGACCAAGCTTATAAACAATTTCCAATCATAACCATACAACAAAACGCCGAAACATTGATATTATATTGCTCTATTTATGCATTAGTATTTATGACCACTGTGCAAAATTGCTATAACTACTTATATTTTCGTTTGAAATAAGCTACCAAATCCAAGAATCCGTGTGAAGATTTGAGCTCTTCCTCAAGCACAGTAAGACGCGAACTTCAAGCCTCATTTTCCCTGTCACTGCCTCATAGGGGCCGAGAGAAAGATATTATTATGCCGACTCACATGCGATACGCGGGGTAAGATGGATTTGTGTACGTTTATCATTCGTCTTTTGTTTTCACAAGATTGTTATTTATGTGAAGGGAACTCAACTTACTGTTTTGCAGCATTATAAAGTAAATAAGAGACCTGTCAGAGCTTTGCTCGTGTTTTAAGGAGTATATAGACCCTTCTTGAGAGGTTAAGTATACAAAAGATGGTATTCTCTTCGTTGCCTTGTACTATGTATGAGCCAATTTTGAGCTGATATGTCGGAACTATGCACCAGGCTATTAATACTAGACGCCTATTCAATATATCGAAAGCGCTCGTAGCTCTGCAGTGCTAGGTGGTCGAAAACGATCACCGAAGTACAGCAGATTTTACAAAGGTCATTCCTTGGATGGGTGACCGTTTGTGTGGCATTTGATATCGAGCGCTTCCGTGCTTCAGAATGCACGTTAAGCCGTTGGTCCCGGTTATCACTAAATGTGGTAGTCGTTAAGCCATGTTAGAAGCCTAATGGGCGGCTCGATAAATTCTAACAGCAGGGGGCCTACCGCCGAGTTCGATGGCAATCGATTATAAGCAAAATGGATTTCGAATTGATTCTGGCGTACCGCCGAACTCATGGAAATCGAAACAAAATGGCGTTCTCCATTTACCTATTGGTCTGTCATGGACTGAAGGTCATGAATGAGAGGTGGCTGTCGGCAGATTCCCCGGTACGGATTAATGAACGTAAACAAAGTTTGATCTAGATGGATTACCGGTAATCCATCGAATTCGGCGATAGACGCCATAAACCTGCCTCCGGAAATCCGCCACTGGGTCAGCGTGGTGGAGTATGACCCAATACCCTCACACCTTGGTATGTGAGAGGAGGCTCGTGCTCAGTAGTGGGACGTTAATGGGCTGAGATGATGATGTTTCAATATATCGCACATCTAAATCTTAAAAAATGTAAATGTCAAAAATCCAAAATTTAGTAAATTTTGCCACAAGTTTCCTTTTGTGTAGATGTATTGAGTTATAGAAATCATTTTTGTAATCCGACAGCTGTTCCATAGAGAGAGCCAAACACCAAATAAAGTATGCTAGCGTAGTATGACAAAAAAATCTTTAAACCGTTCCACTGTAAAATTGTCAAAATTATATTTATACCTTCTAAGAACTAGATGTTTGCAAATTTGATGACCTGACACGACATTTCTTCTAAAATGGCGATGAGAGACCTTGTGTATCGTGGGTTTATTGTGTATATATTTGTTAACCTTGTTATTTATATAAGATAAATACAAAACCGGTTGTAACATATACATATTTCATAACCGTTTTTATGCCTTATTTAAAAACAACCATTATTACTACTAGTATACTAGTATTATGTTTATCCAACTGTTTAGTAAATTTTAAGAAAGTACTATCAGATTTTTTATTAACTATTGAATTATCCATTTGTAAAGATGTGTCGAGACACACAGTATCTACGTATGCATTTATTTCCATTTTTTCATGACTATTTTTAATATTTCAACTGACTATTTTATCCACGATAAATACGAAAGAGAGGTCCTCTCTTTGATCTCTGCAATTTGCGCCTGATGGGCACGACGCTTGACTTTAGGACTCTTAGCATACCGACTCTTACAATACCGACTCTTACAATACCGACGTCATTATCTGCTATCTCTTTCATACTTATTTTTATTACATCTGGCAATTCATTCTTTACATTTTTATTTCTAACGTATTTCATTTCTTTCCTTTCTCCGCTACTCTTTTTTATATATTCACTTACCAATATCTGTTTTGTTGGGTTATCCATTATATTTCCATCCTTTTTATATTCTATGTTTTTTGTAGAACTCCCATATCTGGCATCTTTACAACTTATATTTATATTCTTAAAGTTTTCGTCTGTTTTCCTTCTTTTGTATCGGGATTCTTATCCAAGTCGAAGTCTATTTTCGTATTTGTGCTTTTGTCCATATCTATTGTGCTATCATAGTCTTCTTTCTTCTTATATTTACATCACATCCACCTGCTGATTTCCCTCCCCCCGTACCGTTTCCCATGCTATTGTTTTTACTCTTGAGATTTCAGACTGTTACTTCTCCTTCCTCATTATAGGAATTACCAATATTTGATTCGAGATCCGTTTCCAATGTTTTCAGATATTCATTTTATCTTTTTATACTTACATCCTTTCCGCCTATAGATTTTCTTTCCTGTTATCCTATTGTACTTTCCCTTCTTTTTTCCTGTATCAATACCCGCATTGAGTTTGTTTTCGCTTTATTTAATCTTTATTTTTTTT
Organism: Musotima nitidalis; assembly: GCA_949126915.1. Classification (NCBI taxonomy): domain Eukaryota; kingdom Metazoa; phylum Arthropoda; class Insecta; order Lepidoptera; family Crambidae; genus Musotima; species Musotima nitidalis. The sequence continues at coordinate 18,919,603 of OX421419.1, read as the reverse complement.
TTCCTTCCATCAGTTCTTATCTTTGTCAAGTTTTAATTCCATTTTCTTACAATTTTCAATGTCTCTGATATTGGTTTTTTTGTATCTTCTCCATTATCCACTATATCTTTTTTCTATTGCTTTTACTCTTTTATTATTGTAACTACGCTCTCTTTGCTTTACTGACCTTTCGCTTGCAATAGAGTTTTTGTCACATTGTATCTGTTGTTTTTCTATATATTTTTTCACTACAAACATAATTTTTACTTTTATTTTCTTTCTTAGTTCCAAATACGTTCCCTAGTCTAATTCTGCTACTTCTGGTTCTCTTTCTTTTAGGCATTAGTATTTTTGATTCCAGTGTCTCTTCCCTATTTGGATATTTATCTCTTTATAGATAGAATTTCTTATTTTTCGTTTGGTAGCTTTTTTTTATTCTCCTGTTCTCATTCTTTTTGACCTTATCCATTATCTCCACTTTCCTTCTATTTTCTGTCTTGCTTTTACTTTTTTCCTTCCTTACGCTCCCTATCTTCTTTTCCACTTCCACTGTATTGTATATCGGACATATTTTCATTCTTTCTCAACATTTTCCTTCTTTCTCTACATTTTCATTCGTCCTCTACATTTTTCTTCTTTATTAAGTCGGATTTAATCCCTTTTTCCAGTAAGTTCACTTTTAGTTCTTCCATTAACTCGTTTCCCACTTCTTTTCTATTGTTCTTTTTCTACTCCTATTGCTTGTCCGATTGTCTTTATGTCTTTGCTCCTCAATCGCTTCCTTTTTCTCTATTAATTCCTCTACCTACGAGAGATAATTGTCATTTTTTTTTTCTCCTTCTTTATAGTCGTCTTCTGCATAATCATAGTGAGAATCATTTTCTATACCCGCGAGAGGTTCAGTACTTCTTATAATTTTAGTCAATTTTACATTTTCCATGCATCACATGGCTGAAATTTAAATAAAAACTTTTTTTTTCTGACACTTACACCAATTATTTAGTTCAAAGATAAGTATCATTAAAAACTTGTGTTATGGATACTAAATAATGGATAAAAATACTTTTTTTTTGTAAATACATACTTTATATACATAGGAAAACACCCAGACCAGAACAAATATTTATATTTATACACATAAATTTTGTCCTGTTCGACTATGAATCGAAACAGCCCAAAATAGAGCAGAATGTAGGGTAATGAAGGAGGTTTGTATCGAGTCTGTACAGAACAGCTTACGATGATTATCTATTGATTACGACTATCAATCAGTAACAGACGCACATTGAATACATGTTGGACTGCCTACTTACATACGGGGATTTGTGTACGTTTATCAGTCGTCTTTAGTTTCCACAAGATTGTTATTTATGTCAAGAAGACTCGGCTTACTGTTTCCACGCATTGCAAATAAGAGACCTGTCAGAGCATCGCAAGGGCCTTAGAGAGTATGTAGACCCGTGGGTAAGGTACCGAGGTATAATATAAAAACAAGTTTTATGCACAGAACTAAGAAATTGTATGCATTTCGCTGCCTCGTGTGAGTCCATCTATAGTCAGCTATACTCACACTATTACTTAAAATACTAGACGATTTTTATTTAATTGATTTTTTTAGATACAATTAATTTAACGTTCAGATATAATTAATCTCGACAGTCCACAGTTCATCAGCGATGTTTAAACTCTTTCAAATAGACACATAATCGCTTAACCGATGGGATAATACTACGTTTACGGGCATATATTTTTTTTAATACACTTTACTCATCAAACTTTAAAAACTTTTTATTTCATAAACTATTACATAATACTTGAAAACGTCAAAAATTATTACAAATGTAACAAACAATCAAAATATAATTATACTGAAATGACGAAGCTTAGATTCACTTACATGCAACCAAACAATTAAAAAAACAAACTTATTTAAGTGTAAGTGAATCTAAGTGCCAGTTCCGAGCCACCGCTCTGTAAGAAGAACAAGCAAGAAACTCACAGGCTATGCTCTTTTAAATTATCAATTGGTTAGTTACAATCATCATTTGTCTGTGAAGCTATACAATGCAATATAATATAACATTATCAAAATTCTTGTTTTAAGTCATTCATATTAGAATAGCCTGTATGAAACGGCAGTTAAATCCCAAGCATTTTTATCTGCCATTTAGTCTTTAATAGAATAGTATCCCTACGAAGACAGCTTGCGTTTTATTGTTAATTTAAATTTATTTAAGCTTAATTGCTGTGTAATGCTTGGGATTTTATTATAGAATCGCACACATTGACCTTTAAAAGATTTGTTTATCTTTTGGAGCCTAGTGGCAGGTACATCTAGTTTATGCTTATTCTTCGTGTTTAGGTTATGTATATCGCTTTTGTTACGAAATTTATCAATATTCTTATGTACATATACTAGGTATTCATAAACAACTGACCCGCCACTGTCAAAATACCAATTTCTTTGAAATTATCCCTTAGTGAATGTCTACATGGTAGATTCTAAATTGCTCGAATAGCCCTCTTCTGCAGCACAAAGATAGTTTGAATATCTGCGGCACAACCCCACAGAACAATACCATATGACATAACACTATAAAAATAGCTGTGATAAACAAGCTTAGCTGTTTCAACGTCTGTTAATTGGCGAATTTTCTTTACCGCGTATGCTGCAGAGCTGAGTCTATTCGACAATTCACCAATATGTGGGCCAAACACCCAAAAAATTGGTGGTATTCACAAGGGTCAACTCATCTTCCTTTATTTTAATAGAGGTGTTTCCTTGTCTGACGTTAGGCGTCACGAATTTAATGCATTTCGTGTTAGCCCCATTTAATAATAGATTGTTAACGTCAAACCAGTGCACCACCTTTGAGATCGCATTGTTTACTTCGTCTGAGTTCTGATATCGCTTCATTTTAAATAATAATGATGTATCATCAGCAAACAATACTATCTCGTGATTTTCCTTTACCAAATGTGGCAAATCATTAATATAAATTAAGAACAAAAACGGACCGACAATCGAGCCCTGCGGTACCCCCTATTTTTACAACAGAACCCTGAGATCGCTTTCCATTAACTTCAACCCTCTGAATCCTATTACTTAAGTAAGAAGATCCAATGCGGAGCCTCTTATTTCGTAATAATCTACATCAAATACATCACAGTATGTGATAATCATAATAAATTAGGTTTGACGGCCTTCAGAAATCTTATAGAAGAACGCCACATTGTCCACTTTGTCTTTTTACTTCATTTGAGATTTTCATAAATATTGAGGAACGTAAACTAACTAAATCTGAATTTTTAATAACGTCATATTATTATAATGTTAAGAACGTAAGATTACTTGAAAGTTCTCTTTTTGTTTAACCCAAAAGAGGGACCCTCAATTTCAAACTAATGATTATTTTATAACAAGTATAATGACCGTCGTGACACCATCCCTGAAATAAATAGTTTATGACTCAAGTGAAAGACTGTAGCGAGTTAAGATTCTTTAAGTTTATTAAGCATCGAAAAATCTTATTATAATCGTAAATGACAAAGACATTTATTTAATAATGGCTTCGTGCATATATATAATTCAAAGTAAAAGAGATGCGCTCTCCCCTAGCCCCTTAAGTCCTCAGTAAAGATGTGGGACTATACTGAGATCCCACATGGACTTCTCCATGTGGGATCTCAGTACATAAAAGTTTAATATTTCACCGTTATTACACATTAATGTCCAAACAATCACAAATTTTCGAAAATAAAACAAAACTGCAGACATTTCCCTTCAATTTCCCGCCAAGATGTCCCGACAATGACAATCAAATTTATTATCATATCTCATAAAATTATCTGTCAACTGCGGTTCTCGCTATAAGCATATTAAAGTTTATTTTGATCCGAAAAATTTCAAATGTCACATTTGAGTACGATTCTGATAGACTGATCTTTTTATAATATTAAATTATATCAATAGGTGTAGTAATATGAGCAAACAGTGGGAATATATGAATATGTATTTATTCAATAACATAACTTTATACATAATTTGAAATTTATGAAAGGAATATGTATGAAAGGGTAAACTACTGTAGGCGATTTCCCTAATGCAGTCATATAAATAATAGAAAAAATACATTTAGCAAATACTCGATATACGATATTAAAGATATTGGATTAAAACCAACGGTGGTTAAGTAAAATGGTGCCCAAAAAGTTTTCGCTCATTAAAATATCATAGCTGAACTGTCTCGGCATTGGTATTCTGTTTGAACTACATACATGGCTATAGTAAAATAAATTTCTAGCCCATCATAAATCATATTATGTAATAGATATTTCACGTTATCTTTATTTTAAAACGCTATCGCCTATGACTAACATCTCTGGATTCCCCTATTAAATGGGTCAGTGTAAAAACCCTGTCAAAATGTCGGAGGCTGGAACGCAATATAACCTACTTACACACTTCAGAACTATATTACTTGTGTTGGAATAGTTATATTGGCATTGTTGTACCAGTGGAAGTGTTTCTTTGTGTCGTAGTAAAGTATTTTTTATATACATGTGTATTTATTTAAGTAACAGTAGCATTCGCCTGTGGCTTTCAACGTGTGTTTTATTATTTTTTATGAATTGAAGTCTTTTGATAAATGTATGCTTGACCAGTGGTTTTCAACGTCGAACGATATCGAGGCTTTTGCAACCAGCAGCTTCCTGACGCTTTGACTAGATCAGCAGACCATTGGATAGGAGACCGTCCTATTCTACGTTTGCTGAGGCAAGGTCACCAACGGCTAGTTTTATTGCCCCATCGTTCGGTAATTCTTCGAGACATATGTCCCAAGCACTACTACTTCAGCTTGCCAGTCCGTCTTTCTATTTCACCCCAGTGTTTACGAGTAGGATTTGTAGATTTTTCTGTTAGAGCCCTTAGTAGTAAGTTGATACAAATAATATTAATGATCAGTTTGGCGTAGACGTTGTTATACCCGTTCACCCGCTCCAAAGGGTTCGATGCATAGGACATTGAGTCATTTGTGTTCATGAATAAGTTTCGTATTTGTCTGTGTGGTTTCTGTATACTGTCAGTAAAAAGAATGTACATATATTCTTCGCTCTGCTTAGTTTCGGACGGGAAGCGATTTGTGATGATGGATTAATTTAGAAATTAACTAGCGACCCGCCCCAGCTTCGCACGGGTGGTATGCTAATATGAATAGTGACGTAAAACACGTAAGTTATAAGGTCTCCACGGAAGACCAGCGCTGTTGTGGCCCTCCACTGCAGCACATGCTGAGTGGAGTCCTTTTTAGGCATACTATAATGTAAACTGTGTAAAAATTATTTACTGATTTGAATACTGTTTTTTGTTTATGTGTATTTATGTCTAAATAAAATTTTATTTCATTTCATAATACATAATTACAGAATGTCTCTATATAGGCCGCGAATACCTACCACCGCCGCAACCATAATTTTTCGATTTAGCGTAAGTTTATTCGTGTGATATCTTATAAAGTACTGATCGAAATTACATGATGTGAAAGACAAATTTAATCTATGTCTAATGTCCAAGCTTACTAACATGTTTATTTAGATAAGAATTAATGTCATACATACTTAAAATGGCTTCGTTAATAAGCCATTATTTTTAGTAAAAAGTAAAAGATAAAATTGGTTATTGTGGGGTATTCTTGAGAGATAGACATATACCATCGCGGACTTTTTACAATACATTATATTATACGTTGTACAATATTGTAGTACATTATTTTGACTAATCTCGTAGAGTTTGGCCAGCGTTTGCAATATAAGCGCAAAAAAGTGAGTTGAATTACGACATCACATTAGAAATCTCAAAAATTGACAGTGTTCCACTACTATATTATGCATGTATTATATAAACCTTCCTCTTGAATCACTCTATCTATTGGAAAAAACCGCATCAAAATCCGTTGCGTAGTTTTAAAGATTTAAGCGCACATAGGGATATAGGGACAGAAAAGGCGACTTTGTTTTATACTATGTAGTGATTATTACTTATGTACTCGTATATACAGGGTTATTGAAAAACATCAACAACCTCGCAGGACTAAAGAGGTAACATCACGAACATAAACATTTCTTCTACCAGTTTTCTCGTACCTCAATACATAATATGTTAAAAATAATATTCAAAGCTTTTCTTGTACTGTCGAGACATTTGGTTTATGATTCATTCATTTATACGAAAACGCGACGCGCGCGCTTTTGCTGAATTTGATAAATGTAGAACATAATAAGTAGGTAGGTACCTATGGCTTTCTTTGTCACAATATTCTTATTTATTTATTTTTATTTATTTGTAATATAATTACATTGAGATTAAGGTTCCCCAACGATACCTAATTTATGCAATGTGATACGCACAAAGTTAACAACATTCAGACATTGAATTTAATTGATGATTTCATTCAGAAATAAATATGAAAATAAAATTTGAGGAATTATCAAAAATCGAAGTCGAATTGTTTATAATATTTCCTATGTAAGTAACCCTGCGAAGTTGTTAATGTTTAAAAAATAATTCTATACACCATCCTTATTTCAAATTTTAGCTTCTTTCTTCTTTCTTTTCAGCCGTTTTGCGTTGAGGATTATGAAACAGGATGACACACAAGTAGGCTGTACATTATATATCATATAGGACCAATTAACGGATGGATTTAATTAACGAGATTGACAGGATTCAATGATAAACCACGGATAACGCATAGTTAATTGAAACGTATCGAGAATGTAGCTGCAGCATGCAATATATTTTATTCGCTTGTATTGAATGTCACTAATAGGTTTGCGATATGAGGTGGTTGGAAGCGATCACCGAAGTAAAGCAGAGTTCACAAAAGACAGGCCTCGTATTGGTGACCGTTTGTGTGGCGTTTAATATTGAGCGCTTCGGGAGGAACGTTAAGATATAAAATTAAATAAATATACACTCCTGAGGTCGTGGGTCCGATTTCCACACAGGACAAATCTTCGTGTGCATGAACATAAATATTTATTTTGGTCTGGGTGTTTTCCTACGTATTATATATTAACAAAATAAAAGTTTTTATGTACTTAAGTGTATCTGTTATTTAGTATCCAAAACACAAGTTCTTAATGATACTTACCTTGGAACTAAATAATTGTTGTGATTGTAAGAGAATATATATTCATTTATTTATTATATTGTGAGACGAGATCTTTTCATATCATTGGTGTCCTTCCGGTGCAAACCGTTAAAATTTATCATCATTTCAGCCATATATAGGTCACTGCTCAATGTTGGCCTCTCCAATAGATTACATTATAGTATATTGTAGTATTTGCCCAATAATCACAACGCTGGGAGGCGGGTTGGTGATCGCAGTTCAAGCCAGTACGCAGGATGACGCTGCTGCCCATCATCCGGTAGGAGTTTTCTCTGAGATGAAGTGGCACTATTTTAGGCCTATACCACACGGCAAACTAATTAACATTTATAAAAGTCAATATTGATTACCAGTTTCCATTCTATAACTATAGGCTGTATGATGTTTATTACTATAGGCTGTATGATGTTTGCCGCATACAAGACCCCACGAATATATACCGCATTGTTACTAAATACAAACAACAAGCATTGCTTTCTTTTGTGAATCTGGAGCGCTTTGAATATTGTGCTTTAAGGGGTCTACACACTGCACTCCGACCATCTTATCTTATCTTATCTTATAGCGGGGGCCACAGATTAACCGTGGCGCACTTTGACCCTTATGCCGGATCTTTTGTGCATCCCCTTGCCTATCACTCCAAATCTCCAATCCAATCTCTATAGCACTCCGACCATACATTTTATCGGCAATGGTGCAGCACGTTATTAACATGTTATTCTTATACCTACAAGAATTATCGGTATTTAGTCTAAAAATCTGCGTAGTGGAAAATGTCCAATACCCTCTCATCTTGGCTTTCGATAGAAGGCTTGTGCTTAGCATTGGGGTAAATTGGCGTAGATGATGAAGTCTAATAAATTAAAAACAGATTTTGATGAAAGGAAGCGTTTTGATATTTAATAAAACTTCTGAATATTTCACACTGGTCACCCCGAGTGCATTGCATTCGTTTGGCACTATCCGAAAGAACACGCTTATAATGACATAAGGTTATAATAAATACCTAGAAACCAAAATATCTTGAGACGCTATAAAAAATAATATTACTCAAATATTAAAAAAAATAAAATATACTTTATTGTCTTTAAGATCAACATGATCATTTAGATTTGTCAAATATTCACACACAAAATGGAAATTCGATATATTTTTATTTACAACAATGAAAGAGATATGAGCGGTACCATAATAATGAAATAAAAGCAAATGGGTTCTTTGTCAGAACTTGTCAAGGTTTGTCAGTTTATCTGTCTGTTGTGGTTTTTCTCAAGATTTGTCAGTCTGTCGGTGACTCTTATCGGGGTAATCGGGGTGCCTGTCGTGATTCTAAAGGAGGGAGAGGGAGGAGGGGGGGAATTGTCCGTCAGTCAGTCAGTCTGTCGGTGACTCTAACGAGGCTTCCAAAAAGGCAACGAGATTGAGAAAAATGCATCAAGCGGCTCATTTCGGCTTTTTTTAAATTATTTCTAAAAATCTAATACAATTAATGAAATAATACATACTGTTAGCTGCAAGAGAATGTTGTAGATGGATCACTTGAAAATTAAACAGTGATTGACAAAGAAACGATTTATTTTTTTGTTAGGGCGCTGATACTAACATATCTATTATCTAGTGTGTGCAGTATAATATACGAGTACTCGTAATTCGAGGAAGGAATTGGTGACAATGATTTCACATAGTATGGGGCTGAATGCAAGAAAAACCTGAAAAAGTTCATAGATATGCCTATTTTTTTCGAACGGGTCGCGCAATTTGGGTCGGCGTCTGACCGCGTTATACTTTGAATTATCATGATCTGTAACGCAAGAGTTTTATGATATTATGAAGAGATAAATAATCCTTAGGGCTCTTTAGAACCATGAAATAAGTAGTAAAAAATCAATAAAAACGCTAGTTTCTGACCATGTTGCAACAGAAGATTCTCAAGGGGTTTTGTAGTCAGCATCATCAATAGACTGTTCGCCTCTGTAACCGACCCAATCCAATGCTTCAAATAGGTGTAAAAGGAACTATTACGCAGATAGGCACAATTCTCACTACGGCTCGGGGTTCTAAAACCGCTTTACCTGTTCAGGATTCCTAACCATTCCATTGGAATACACAGTCTAAAGCACTTAGGCGCAGAATATCCAATTCTCAAAATATTCAAGTGTTCGTAATTTTTTAAATAAGAAAAATAATCAGAGTTTATATCAACTGAATACCATTAATTGAGTATGTAAAAAACCCTAACCTATTTTTTTAAATTTTTCATATAGCTGAATATTTTTTTTTACGCTCGACATTTTGCGATGTTTGTGACAGCGGTATCCCTTTTTTTACTTCTTGTCAGTCCCTAGCCTTAATTTTCGAACAGAAGATGTGTACATGTACGTGTGCGGACATGACAATGTGGCGAAGTCAACTGTCGTCGATGCCTATATATTTGAAGTTGACCGTGAGAGTGTTGTTTCCAATTCATATTTTTTAAATGTATTCACTCACAGTGAATTTTATTACTAATATCAGACCTAAACGTTAGTTTGAGGTCCGTGAATGTTCTTTAAGTGTGCCTATATCCAACCACCGAGCAACGATGGCAGCTCAGTTACATATATACAATGTGTACACCGCTTTAGCTTTCTCAATATCGTAGTGGATGGAGTCGGTTTTATTAAACTCCTTTTGTTGATGTCCACAATACCCCGCAGTACAGTAATGTCAGCGGAAATAGTTCAAAACGTTCTACGGCTTAAGAGTAATAAGCGATTCAGCTTTTCTTCGAGTGGGGTTTTTCCTGGTTTAGGTTGGAGTGGGCAAAAGAGTCTTTAGTTTGTTTTTTCTACAACTGTGGTATTTACACAAGGTATTTTTGGATTCAGCCCCGTTCTCCTTTTTCAATTAGTTTGATTAGGGTCCCAACGACACCTATATCTGTAATACTATTTTATTCGAGATGCGCTTGTAGTTGCGCTTTACAGGGTGGTCGAGAACGATTAGTAGAAGCGTGATTTTTGTATAGCATTTAATATACTCAGAAGGTACTCGTTGATCCTGTACTTGATGTCTTTATCTTAATTCTTATCTGGCCTACAAAAATACACATCTAACTACCTGTAGTATTTGCTGATACATACATGCTATCACGGCTGTGTCCCCGAAGGAGTAGGCAGAGGCATATTAGACACCCACATTTTCCCAATTATATGGTTGGTCCCACGTTATAAGAAGCGCGCCTATTTGCGCTTACAGGGAACTTTTTTTTTATAAGAGACTGCTTGCAAGTGAGGTTGGTTTGGGCTCCTTAGATCTTGGTAGGATCCCTAGTCCCCACACACCCTTAACGCAAACGGCATGCTCATAAGAATTCATATTTATCGTCTAAGCTTCACTCATGAAACATATATAAAGGAATATTATAAACGTTGATAGAAGAACTGGCAACTTTAAGTTTAATATATAAACTTTTACAAGAGTTTTTATCAACAAAATAAATAATATTGAGTTTCGATTTGGAAAAAAATTACACAAATTCAAACTCAAACGTTATTTGAAAGCAAACCGAGCAGTTTCTAAATAGGAATAGTGTCAGTTGCGAGCTGTGCCGTGGCAGACGTTCGCTTTATTAAACCGCGCTCATTCGCGCCGCGTCCCGTCCGCGCTGGAACTAGACTAGACAGCTACGTGCTTCTCTGCGTTATTTATCTAAGAACCGAGAAAGTACAAGAGTAACTTATGCTTTGATGAAAATAAAAAATGAAAAGTACTTTATTGTCTTTAAGATCAACATGATCATTTAGATTGGTCAAACATTCACACACAACATGGAAATTCAATATATTTTTTTAACAACAACGAAAGAGATACGAGCGATACCATAATAAAGAAATAAAAGCAAATGGGTTCTTTGTCAGAATTTGTCAAGGTTTGTCAGTTTATCTATCTGTTGTAGTTTATCTCAAGATTTGTCAGTCTGTCAGTGACTCTTATCGGGGGGATCTGTCAGTCAGCCTCTCGTGATTCTAAAGGAGGGAGGGGTTTTTCCATCAGCCAGTCAGTCTGTCGGTGACTCTAACGAGGTTTCCAAAAAGGCAACGAGATTGAGAAGAATGCCACAAGAAACTCATCTCGGCTTTTTTCAAATGATGTATTTTGAATTACTTAATTGATGGAAAGCGTAGTATAGGCCGGCCTCCAACTCTGCGGGACTGTTCGAAAGGGTTACTGCAGCCTCGGGCCGTAGCAAGCTCAAGAAGGATCATTGAACTTAAAAAGTATCTTAATTGAACTTGGATCTCTTTTCTAAAGGTTTTGATTGTCAAGTTTAAAAAAATACTTAAAATATCTGTTGGAATCATACTACAGAGCTACGTGATTCTCTGCGTTATTTATCTAGGGACCAAGAAAGTACAAGACTAACTTTAACTTTGAAGTGTCTTGACTGAACATAATAATTGTTTGTAATAAAGTTTGCTTTTAAATATGCTTACTAGAAAAGATTTCAAACTCTATGGATTGTAACAATATAGTGAAAAAGTGTATATTGTAACATTTTAGTGTAAAGTGTATATTGAAACATTTTAGTGCAAAGGTGTATATTGTAACATTTTAGTGTATAAGTTGTATGAGAAGTACTCATAGTGTCGCCATACTCCATTATGTCCAGGATAATCCGGTCGCTCCAGACTTAAGTCTATTGCCCAGGGTCTGCTCACTGGTTTAACCAGGTATGGCTGAATTTCAGTTATTACATGGAGCGACTGCCGTCTGACTCCCGCAACCGAAATGGTTAAACCAGCTGTCAGGATATTAGAAGGCACTGATTTCCTAAAAACGTCTCTCATAGATGTTCATGACAGCCGGGACCAACGGCTTAACTTTCCGAGGCACATAGCAGGTGATAATTACGCTTATAACTTCGAAATGTCGTAGGTGTCTAGGGTTTGAACCCTAGATCCTCTGAATCAGAAGTCTGGGCTATAGTCGTCTCAAGTAGTGTCGCGAAACTACATACTCAAAAATTATTTCTGAATTTAAGCTGCGCTCCGTACGTGTAGTGGAAAATGCCATATGCTGTCAAATTGACTTGTAAGAAGATGCTTGCCTTGACTAAATAGATGGTATCATGCCTAAATTTAGAGGTAACATGAAAGAGTTTAAGTGGATACTGGATAGTTTTTAAGTTTTAACCTTCATAAGCAAAACTTGAATAAATTATTTTGTCTTTGACTTTGACTTTGAAAGGGCAGACCAGAGCACGTACTGATCATCTTCATCATTATCCTGGTAATGTCTCACTATTAAATACTGGCCTCGTTTTAAACCAAAGTAAGACGTCATATTACATCACGCGAGCCTAGAATCAAATTGGCTGAGGCATTGTGGCTGTCATGGTGCGATGAGATTTATTCATGGCTCCAAATAAGGCATCATTCAAGGCTCCAAGTAAGGTGTCTTACATGGCTTTACGACTACCACATAACTTTAATGATAGCCGGGATCTTCGAAACAGGTCTTTCGAAACAAACAAGCGCATGATATCAATGGCATATAAACGGTCACCCATCCAAGAACTGACCTCTATCAACGCTGCTTTACAATAGTGATCGTTTCTTGCCTAGTCTCGCAAAACCTAACGCTTTATGTTATCTATTTGTATGTAAACATTAAAGGTTATTTTTCTCGCATCGCTACTTCTTATAAGTACTCATTCGTCAGCTGCGTCAATGAGAGCATCTTAATTTATCGCTTCACTGCTTCCCGCTGCTCTGAGCTTTTGTGGAAAGAATTCAAACAAAACAGGAAAATTGAAGACACAAATAATTCTTATTTAATTTTCTTCTATGTATAAATAATTTCATTCATCATGTTTATCACAGGGTGTACAGGAATCCTACCAAGACCTAAAGAGCCCAAGCCAACCTCACGTGCCGATCAATGGACGAGGCCCTGGCGAACATAACAGTGCCCGGTAGGCGGCAATAGGCTCGCCACCTATTATTACGTGGAACCGACTATGTAATTGGCGAAGTATGGGCGTATAATGTGCCTCTGCCTACCCCTTCGGGAATATAGGCGTGAATGTATATAGTAGATACTTTATATTTAGAGAAATAATAAATTCACAGTAAAGAATATAAAACAAATATACCATTAAAGTGAGACTCAAGACCAACGTCCGAAGCACGAAAGCGTTATCATCTTAGAGTTGACCACGATATTGATAGGGGGCCTCAGCTGTCTAGTCGAAGATGTCGGCCCACGCTATGGTCACATTCGAAAAAAAGAGCATTAATTATTTCTTTAAAGAATAAAATATTTTCTGTTCTCTAAAGCACAGCCGTAAACACAACTTCAACAAAAATACTTAAAGAAATACAGTATTCGATACACAATTGAGTCGACAAACGAAGGCTCACAACTTTTCTGTACCTGAGCGTTTCCCTCCGTTGAAACGCTTCAAAGATCCAGAACAAAAGACGCAAAGTATCAACTTCGCCATGTCCGGATATAATTTTAAACACGATGACAGTTAATAGGTCGAAGTTAAAAGCGGCCATTGTTATTGAAAATTCTGTTTTGGTCATTATTAAAATTATTTCTTTGGAAATATTATCACGTGGCTTAAAAGAGTTGGGGAAGAGCTTTAACTAAAATTCTTGAGAAGTTAGGAGATCAAATTTGTTGGTCATTATTGCAACTATTTCTTTGGAATTGTTATCAAGTGTCTTAAAAGATCTTCAGTTGTGATTCTAAAGAAGTGAAGCCACAGATTAATTTAAGATACTCAAACTGAATATAGATATGTTATAAACAAATAACTTAATTTAAATTACTTGATACTTAAGTAAAAAATAAATTTATGCGCGCCACAACTTACTCAGCGTAACCTATAGGTAATTTGTAATATTTTTGGTAAACCAGTATTCTTAGCCACGCCTTCTAACATCAGCTATCTGCCGCACCAAGGAGTTTTTTTTACATTTATCGTGTTACTTTTACTAGCCGTGTTGGACCGGCCTAGTTTAGTGCCGCCCCATCTCATCTCACGGGAAGTCGTAAGAGTCGACGAACAGAAATCCTACCGGATTATAGAAAGCAGCGTCCTTCTGCGTTCTGGCTTGAACTGCGATTATCAACACGCCTGCTCAGTATGGTTTTGTTTATTGGAATAAGTGTGTTCATTTGTGAATTAATTAAAAATCACCCAAGCGTATGGGCTTTCCTTTTTATTTTTACTTAATAATTAATAAATGCATTTATATCCTGTTTATTCCAATGGCGTCAGACCACCTCTTGTTTGGAAATTTGTGTTTACTCAATGGAGATAAGAGTCAATGAGCCGTAACTACTTTACACGGTTGAAATATTCGTACTATATTACTTAATTTTTTTAATTAATTTAATAATAGAATCAATCGTGCTCTAGTAAAGTGGAGCTTTTAAATTTAAGTGACGTACAAGTGTTTCGAAATGAAGCTAAGCTGAATAAAAATTATTCTGAGTTCAAAATGTTTGAATTGCTACCAGGAATGTATCTACGTAAATATTTCTTTGAAGTAATTTTTTTTTGTTGAATCATATTTACATATTTTATTATTCCTTATATTCTAGACCAGCGATCTTTTAATGTGATCTAACTAAATGAAATGGGCCTAAGTGGGTCAAAAACAGGGGTAGACGTTTGTAGGGGTTGACGGCCGATATGGCGTGAAGGTCAGTATACCCGCACTCCGCTCCTGAGGTCTTGTGTTCGATTCCCACACAGAACAAATCTTTGCTTGCATATTATGACAATTTGTTTTTTATGTACATAACTAATTTATTTACAACACCAAAAAAAGTATTTACTGTTTGTTTAGCCGTTACTTTAAATCCAAAACCCAAGTTCTTAATGATAATTATCATGAAACTTAAAAAGTGTGTGATTGTAAAATAATTATCAATTAATTACTTTAATAGTATAGGGGCTGTATTACGAATCCTATCGAGACCTAAAGAGCCCAAGCCAATCTCACCTGCCGATTAACGGACGAGGCCCTGGCGACCATAACAGTGCCCGGTAAGCGGCAATAGGCCACCTATTACGTGGGACCAATCATATAATTGGCAAAGTGTGAGCGAATAATATGCCTGCCTTCCCTTCTGGTAAACAGGCCTGAATGTATGTAAGTACTTTATGTTTAGAGAAATAATAATTTGGCAGCAAACAATATAAAACAAGTATAAAAAGATTTGAATTAAATTCGATAATACATCTTTTCTCGCATCATTATAATTGGCCATTAACGTCCACTGAGCAAGGGTTCCTCTTACGTTGAAAGGGATTCAGGTCACCATTCACAAACCAGACGCAGTAGATAAGCGGAGGTACGTGTTTCACATACCGCTTTATAATTTTTCGAGTCGCCCAAAAATGCTTCTAACATCTATTAACGACTCATCATCAAATCCTAGCATTATCCCGGTTGCCCTAGACTTAAGCTTAGGACCCAGGGTCTGCTCACTAGTTTAACCAGATTTGACTGAATTTCAGTTATTACGTGGAGCGACTGCCGTCTGACCTCCGCAACCCAGGGGGAAACATCATTCTATACTTAAACCAGCTGTCAGTCTGTTAGGAGGCACTGACTTCCTAATTACGCATGCCATAGATTTTCATGACATCCGGGACAACGGCTTAACGTGCATTCTTGACGACCGATATGGCGTGGAGGTCAGTATACCTGCACTTCACTCGAGAGGTCGTGGGTTCGATTCCCACACATTTATGTTCATGCACATAAATATTTGTCCTGGTCTGGGTGTTCTCCTATATATCTTAAGTATGTATTTACAAAAAAAAAAAGTACTTATGTATGTTTATCCGTTATTTAGTATCCATAACACAAGTTCTTAATGATACTTATCTTGGAACTAAATAATTGGTGTGATTGTAAGAGAATATTTATTTTTATTTATTATTCATTTATTCTGAGGTACGGAGCAAGCGATAACATCTATTAACGACTCATCATATCAGCCTTATAAAATCCACTGCTGAACCTCCTCAATAGATTACGTTCTATTAGGGGTATTTGCCCATAATCACCACGCTAGGCGGGTTGGTGATCGCAGTTCAAGCCAGTACGCAGGATGACGCTGCTGCTCATTATCAGTAGCTTATTGATTCTTACGACTCTACGTGAGATGAGAGGGGGTGGCACTATTGTGTGCAAGTACTATAAGATATTTTTGACTACTACAACAAGACTATTATAATAAGACCCGGAACCAACGTCGGAAGCACGAAAGAGCTCAATATATATCAAATGGCTCATAAATGGTTACCCATCCAAGGTCTGCTACCTATGTGCGCTCTGCTTTACTTCGTACCGCTTCGTTGAGTACTGCGAAGCTTCGGGCACTTCGTAAGCCGGTAGGTCATACAAGCACAGCCAAGATCGGTTGCAAGTTTAAAATAAAAGTTCCATTAACTTTAACTTGAGAAGTTTCTGCTAAGCAAAGTTATTTCTATCTTATTGCTGTATGCTTTTCCATTTCTCTCTGACGCCAAAGACTTTTTCTTGGCTCGGAAACTCAAGCATTGTCCTTCAATGAACTTTCTGCTTCCTGAAAGTACGTGCTTTCATTTACGATCAAGTTTTTTTATTGTATTGAATTATCATTTTTATGTATAAAAATATATAAAGTAGTCGTTTCCGGTTCTGAGTGAAAAGAGATGAATTAAGTACTTGAAGAGAATGAATTCGAAATTCGGGTTGACTCTACAACAAGAATCTGAATTGAAAAAATATATATAAATATTTTTGACAATTTTACCAATTATTTAGTTCCAAGATAAGTGTTATTAAGAATTTCTGTAATGGACACTAAATAACGGATAAACATTTATAGAAATAATTTCATTTTTATTTGTAAATACATACTTATATATAAAGGATGTCCTCAGTAAGAGTTCACTTATTAATTTTAAATCGCTTAAATCTTAAGACTTAGTGTATGGGTATAGTATAGTATATAAATAGGTACACCTTAATCCGGTGAAAGTACCAACTGAAAGTATGCAAAAAAATTCGTCAAGATAGTTTAATTAGGGTGGTGCTACAGTGCTGTCGTCAAATTGACGATTCCGCGAATTAAAATGCTTATATTTTAAACTTGTGCCATAGTAAAACATGACACTAATTACTTTCGCTTAGTTTTTTTCTTTCATTTTAAGTAATGGCTTTTAGCCAGTGTAAAAAAAAATATATTAATTATATTAAATTTATAGTAAATGAGATTAAGTTGTGAAAAGATGATAAATGGTAATAAGATGTGAAATAAGATGTAATGTGAAAGATCTTACATGTACTTCCTGAGATAATTTGAACAGTGATATCGCTACTGTTTTGTTTTATTCAGAAACAAAACACTTAACGGTTAATAATCCACCGTTAGCATACATAAATGTTTGAAATATCAATAATTTTAGAACATAAAACAAAACTGAACACATGACGCTTCACTTTCCCGCCAACAAATCCCGTTTAATTAACATGTATTTAATGATTAGGAAGACACTAACAAAATAAAAAGAAAAACTTTTATTCACTTTTACATTGTGCTTCCGTAGTCAAGTACGAACGTAACGTTTCGCTCAAAAGAGTTTACTCTAAATTCTGTGAAAGGCGTCGGCGCTGTGAAAGGTAATAAACTATTCATATTTCCTGAATATACCTTCAAAATATAGAGAGTTTATATATTCGTGGAAGTTTGAACTAAAAGGTCTTTCGCCCGATGTCACTACAAACACATTACGGCGACTTCCCCCTACCCCGAGGAGCTGCTACCCTAGCAGAGTACCCTAAGTACCTGAAGTGTTATGGCTTTCGCGTTTCCATAAAACTATACTCACTCGGGCGGTGAAGTATTTTATGTTGATTTTCTGAGCATAACTCAGGACTGATGGCTCAATGTTTCTTATTATAAAGGTTACCTGTATTGCATGCTGTATATGTTTTTGAATATAATGGAATTCATTTATAATGGAATTCATTTATTTCAACTAAAAGTCATATGAATAGTAATTGAAAAAAAAAAGAAAAAAGTTTTAATATCAATGTTCTTTTCAAAAACAATAGCTTAACATTGAGAAGAGAAGTTTATCATATCCATATTGTTGTGACATTGATATAAAAAAAACATCCTCCTAAGAGGACCACGAAAAAAAAATTACCTACTCCAAAAAAATACGAAAAATGGCTTTTGATGTAAAATGTTAAGGTCTATCTCTCAAGTCCGATAAATTAAAACTAAATTAGTTATGTGTCACTATGAAATGACAAGCGTTGTTGGTGCCACAATTTGCAAACCTAAAGGCACACGCTAGGGTGTACCTGACAGATTTGCCCCTGCTCGGTTACACCTGTCAGGTAAGCTTGTTGAAAACCTGCACATTTGTGCAACATACACACGGAGCGTTTACTCGTAAAATAATTTGGGATAATATTAATGTTAAGTTAACCAGATTTCTTCTATTACATCCTGCAATATATAATTATTTCTGCACAGATAGACATGGGCGGCTTGAAAAATGCTAACATACACCTGCCTCCGCCAATACGCACTGGGTCAGCGTGGTGGAGTATGACCCAATACCCTCACACCTTGATATGTGAGAGGAGGCTCGTGCTCAGTAGTGGGACGTTAATGGGCTGTGATGATGAGACTGAGATTACATACTTCCTCTTGCTGCAATTCTGCATAAAACTAAGTATGATTATTTGATTAACTCTCATCAGTGTCCTCATCATTGTCACTCAGCCAAAACCAAATGGATTTGATCGTTATAACTCTTACGCGGTATTCCTTTTCCAGCATTTCAAATTACTCACACGTCGTCAATAGCTTTCGTTCATCTACTTCCATACCTCATTTCAATCTTATCACTTCTAAATACATACATACAATCACGCCTGTTTCCCGAAGGGGTAGGCAGAGGCATAATGAACGCCGACACTTCGCCATTTGTGTTATTGGCCCCACGTAATAGGTGGCGAGCCTAGTGACTGACGAACAAACCCCTCTCTCCTTTAGAATCACGACAGGCTGACTGACAGATACACACTGACAAATCTTGAGAAAACCACAGCAGACAGATAAACTGACAAAGAACCCATTTGCTTTTACTCCTTTATAATGGTACCGCCTTATATTTCTTTCATTGTTGTTAAAAAATATATGGAATTTCCATTTTGTGTAAATGTTTGACGAATCTAAATGATCATGTTGATCTTGAAGACAATCAAGTCTATTTTATTTATTTATTTTATTTTTATTTTGCCGCTTACCGGGAACTTCTATATTTGCCAGAGCCTCGTCCGTTAATTGGCACGTGTACCACTTGCAGGTGAGGTTGGCTTGAACTCCAAAGATAATGGTAGGTTTCCTACACCTATTTATATTCTTAATATAATAATGTTAAAATCAAATAGCGATTTAAGTTTGTGTAAAAATATATCTGTGTTTGCAAACTACATAAAGTTAAAAAGCGATTCGTCGATCCCGCGTGTTGTGCGCTATAACAAGTCTCAAGTGACATGAATATTGCATGTCTCGCTGTTGAAATACTATTCGTGAGACAAAAGCTATTCGCTGTGACTTTTAAATGTTCAATTGATTTTGTACGTTGAAATCACGTACTATTACCTGAGTTTTATGCGTTCATTAAATTAAAAATTTGCAAGTTAATAAATCAATGTTGTTATTAAATTAATTAGAATTTAAACAACTTTTGAAATTTGAATAAAAATTTTGAAAACAAGAATGTTTTGAAAAAGTTATCTTACTTATGAAGTTATATATTTATTTCAAACCTGAACCGTTTAGAGTGGTATACGCACATCTTTCAAGGGGAGTAAACCTGACGTTAACTTAAGTCTTAAGTCGCCACCAGAGCGGTGCCCAAGTTGCTGGCGAGTTGGTTATGCCGAGATGACCCGTGAGGGGCCTATCCGAACTCCGTGTACGTAATTCATTGTTTGCATCTTATGGCTGGATTGGCGCAGCGTTCAAAAGTACCATAATATCTACCGGAGTGCATGAGAAGGTTAATGGTGTTGGCAAGTGGAAGGATGTTGATTTTTCGCAAAAAGTTTGTTGTTTGAAATGTCACACAAGACGTATATATAGAAAAAAAGCAGTCACCTATAAAAATATACAAACAGTCAAAAAGTCTTTATTCCATTTCTGGAATAAGAATTGTTATTGAAATATTTTAATGACAATAATAAAATATCACAATCCTCAAACGAGACATTTATTAAAATACTCTTTATAAAAATGTTAACGATGACTCTGCAACGAGAATCTTTACAAGCTTGTGTCGTGACATCATGTAATTTCGATGCATTTATGTCCTCCAGTCAAAAAATATTTTTCGACATTGTATCCCCAAGTTTGAAAGCGTTGCACCGACGAGAAACAAATGGCGATCCGTCCGAGCGTTTCACTGACGAATACATTTTCCGCTTTTTATTTTCGAGGCGAATAAAAAATTTCGTGAGCACTCGTTTGATCGGTCCATTAAATTCAGTTCGAGCTAGTATGGTGCGATTCGGCTATTCAGAATTTGTGGACAGAGTATGAGAGGAAATATAGTGTTATTGGTATAATAATTACACAATTTTAGCCATTAATTCCACTACTGAGTTTGGGCCTCACTCTCGAACAACACGTAGTTCAAATCAAACTCTCCCATGATTGTGATGTCGGGTTGTTCGAGGCCGAGAGTTACTCATTACTCACAACCTCGTAACGTAAGAAATAAAAATTCACTCGCTCTACCGACATCAAAGCTATCTATATTTCATTCTGGGCCCTATTTAATGTGTATCAAGATATATAATAAAATACCACAACAACTAAAAGAATCCTCAAGCTTCAATATACTACTCCAGTTACTATTAGACAATGTCTCTTTTCACAACCCCATAGTAAGAACGTATCGTGAATACAACTGTTTAATGAGACGATTGACGGACGGGCTTGACGTTTACGGTTCATCACTCGGAAAGTGGAGGCATACGTAATCAGGTCTCACATAGATATATAAATTTATAATTTTACTTTAGACTACGTGCATTTGTTTAGGAATTGTATGTGTTTTTTTTTTATTTGTAATTTATTCATTTTGTATTTGTTGTACTTATTTTTAGTTTTTTAAATTGTTTATTTTACTTCTCGTGATTTGTGACGTTCGACATAGACCAGTCATGCTGTTCACACATGTTAGTGGAGATACAGCCTACTTCTAGAATTTAGCATGTAACATAATTGTGTCCTTACTGTATCTCTGTTTTGTGTAAATAATAAATAAATAAAAAAAAATTTTTTTCGAGGACAGAACTATACTGTTACACAGTGTAAATATTAATAAATAAGTAATAAATAAATTCTTATATGTTAAAGTAAATAGTATTAATATATCGGAAAAATAATAGAGGTGTATGAGTATAATAATATAAAAATTGATGAATAAAGAAACAAATTAATTTTAAATTTGATATTTTCGTCAACAGCTAATTAAATATACAAAAGTTGTCTAACCTTGTACAAAACGAGATACCTACGTACTAGAAAACTTAATTCAACATCTAAAATAAGCAATTTGTGTTTTAAATGAGGCTATTTTCTCGTCGCTTTATCCAAATTTTAGCACATTTAATTTGCAAATGGACTTCAGTCCGTCACATTGTCGAGTTTCTTAGCATAGAGTGGTGCGTACAACCCTCGCCACTTAAAACACGCTTTGTTTATGAATTTGACTTTTAAATAGCTTGATAAAGTTCTTAGGCAACTCCAATGTTATATACAGCGTGTAAGAGACAGCTTGCCGAAAACGAAAACTGTGAATTCAGAATATTATGCTTAGTTAAAAAATGTGGAACTTTCCTACAGAAATTTTCTTAAATTATTTGCCAAATGTTTATAAATCATTTTGCGTGCAGTATGATTAAAGTGTATACGTTTCACATTGCTGAATTCATGATTTACAAAATTATAACGTGGAATAGAATAATTTTATATTAATCTTTAGATTTTTTAACATATGGCTTTGTATTATATTGCAATAAGCCGTCACAAAGTTGATATTCGTATTGCTATTCTTTACGTATTTTATCATTTCAAGTCAGAATTCTGATGTTGTTTTGAGCGTCGTTCTAAAATAACAATAAAATTATTTAACGATACTTATATCGCTTGCCCCGGGGAATATAGTTGTAAAGCAGTGTTACGACTGTCTTTGTGTTTTTGCATTTTTGACATCCTTATGTCATGTACTATGCCTGTAAATTTTTTTCAGATTTTTTGGTGGACTATTTATTTAAAAAAACACGTAGATGTCTTTATTCCACGGAAATTAATTTGTACACAATCCCAGTATTACTTATTTAAAATATTTTAATATCTGGAAATAAAACGCAACAATCATAAAGACAGTTTTAATCTAGCTTGCAGTTCCGCAAAATACTCATAAAAGTCAATACGACAGGTTTGTAATAAAACCTCAGAACTTAGCAAAACGTAAGTTGCTATTACCAATTAGAGAAGTTCATAAAATAAGCGTAAAGAAACAGTACGACTTTCTTGCCGGAAATAATTCACGCCCCACTTGACGCAATAGGTCGTCGCTCATAGTGCTATCTCTTACTTTCTTTGTTCTATCGTATAGTGCATCTTTGTTTAGATTTGTTTTACGCACATTATAATAATACTCCTAATCGGCTCAAGGTTAGACGGGCGCGAGGCTCCGTACGAGAAAAAAAGTGTTGTATATTATTATTTAATGCGAATACTGTGTCCATAAAAAGTTTAAAAAAAGTGCAATAGTCATACATATCCAGTAAAAAATGGCAAAACAGCTGATACCAAAGAAGTCTTGTCGTGCCAGGAGAATGCTGTTGATGATAGACGGTGAGTATAAACATTAAATTTGTTTTACGTAATAATATTATAATAATACATGAATAATTATCATAGTCGCTAAATAGTCAAAGTGGATAAGCATAGCCGTACTGTTATCATTATTTTTCCACAATACTTGACCGATCTGAAAAATTCTTTCACCAAAAAAAAAAAGAAAAGATTAACATAGGCTGTATTATATCCCAATACTCCTACGGGAACGGGAACTACGCGGGTAAAATCGCAAAGCGCTGCTGTATTGAATATATTCGTTAACTTGTATTAGCATACCAAACCTATTACAGGTATTAGTCAAATATTTATTTATTTAAACTTCATGCACAAAATTGTACAAAATATTAGTCAACCGATTCAATATTTGCTACTTGAATCTAATATTGGTATCAATTTGATACCAATAATATATTCGAGTACCAAATATCGTTCACGTGACGTGTACGTGAGCGCTGACTGCCGGCCAGTCGCGAATCTTAGGGCTGGCTAATATTTGCCTAATTATGGCGTATTTATAATTGTATTCGCTTATCTATATAATACCTGTACCTATTACGAGTATATTCGTTTCATCTCTAACTGCCGCCCAGGGTTCGATTCCCGGCACGGTTAACAAATTTGTGATGAGCAAAGTTTGTTGACTGTTGGTCTGGGTGTTTAATATGTATCCATATAAAGTATTTATGTATGTATATGTACTATTATGTAGTATATCAGTTGTGTTAGCACCCATAGCACAAGCTATAAATAGCTTACCATGGGACTTACCGCCCGTGTGGGGAATGTGTCCTGATATTTATTTATTTATTTTATTTATAATGCTCCAATTTCCAAACAAGTTTGAGAAAAGTTATTGATATTTAATATCGTAGGAGTAATTCATGCCAAACTGTTACACCCATCCGTCAAAGACAGACTTTCATTTTCTTATGGCTTATCTAATTATTTTTTTGCGTAGGCCTTTATTGAAGAAAAAGCAAAAGTTACAATACTACACACTACCAACTAATAACTAGAACAGTCGATTTTCCATAGGATAGTCCCTATGGGCTTATCTATTATTGATTTTTGCTCTAACATTTTATGCACTTTTATGTTTTTCTTATTGTTTTCAGATGTACCGCCTGACAATTCCACAATAGTTCAGAAACAGGAAATTGGACTTCATGGAGCTATAAGTCCAACGTTGAATTCTCTTACACCGTTTTCATCGAAGTTATTGCAATCACCGTCTTCGATTTCTTACGATTCTACTGTATTTGATACTATAGATTTTGTGGCTTCTCCATCAGTCGTATATCAGACACCACGCCAAAAAAATATATATAGTGTTAACACAACACCAACAACCAAAATCAACGACAAAACTGATGAAGATCAAGAACTTGATTCAATCATTGAAGAGAAGTCACACGAAAAACAAAACATCGACACATCAAGTACAACTTTAGTCCAAGATTTTATAGAATCCTCTACTGCACAAAGTGCCTATATACAAGAAGACCATTTACGAACAGATTCAATACTAGTTTCGGCCCCAAGCATTACTAATGTAAGTCCACATAGTCCTAGTCTTTTGGATCTAGACAATAATTACATTCTGATAACGAATTTAAATGAAATGGTATCAAAATGATTATGAGACAATAGACTGAATATGATTATAAATGTGATATAATGTTCCTATCAACGAAAGTTAAAGTTTATTATGTTAATTTAGAAGAAGATTATTAGAAAAGTTTGTATTTGGTGCAAGATTTTAACAGAAATTATTGTTATCTTTGATTTTCATAATTTTTATACTGATGCACGAGTCTCTAAGACAAAACTTATACTTAGATGTATTTACAATTTAAGCCCTTAAGTTAGTCCCAGTTGAACGTCTAGTTCCTGAATAATCTTAAGTATGCCTTATCAAAATGATTATGAGACAATAGACTGATTATGATTATAATGAAAGTTAGAGTTTACTATGTTAATTTAGAAGAAGAATAATAGACAAGTTTGGTGCAGATTTATAACAGATACTGTTTTCTTTTATTTTTATAATTTTTAAACTGTTGTACGAGTCGCTAAGATCAGAATTATGCTAATATAATAATCTCTTTAATTCATCGTGTTTAGTTGTATTAAATTTTCGTTCCAATTTAACTATAGTGTTTTAATTTATTACAAGGAAAACATAATAAATTTATGAAAAGTTCCCAAGTTAGTACCTAAGTAGTAATAGTCCACCTAACGCACAAGATCTCGGGTGAGTAAGGTTCAAGCCCTACAGCCACTAAGATCCATTACAAAAATCCATTGAAGGATCTTTTTACACTTTTATGTCCACTTTAATCCTCGATCCTAGAATATTTCCAATATGGATTTTTTAGAACCAATGCGTGTATTAAAATCTATTATAAAGCCACATCTACAGTAGCCATTTTCAATAAATGAACAAATAATATAAATACAGTTTATTTTAAACAAATTTGAACTATCTATAACCTCTTTATAACAAAACAAAAAAATAATCCTTGTCTCAGTTATGGGAAACCAGTGCTGAGACATAAAATGCTGTAATGCTGAAGTTTATTTAATTTTTTCCAGATAGTGCGCCACCGATATCTCTCCATTTATAAGTTCCATTCCACAATCTTGAATAAAAGCATCGTATTTTATTTGAGCCATTGGCCTATGTCATTGACAGTCGACAATACATAGTTGTTTGAATGATTCAGCCGGTGAACTTGAAGTTGATAAAGAATATTGCATATGTCACCGCTTTATTTTTATAATGGATTTTAATACATGCATTGGTTCTAAAAAATCCATATTGGAAATATTCTAGGATCGACGATTAAAGTGGACATAAAAGTGTAAATAGATCCATCAATGGATTTTTGTAATGGATCTTAGTGGATGTAGGGGGTTCAAGACTTTATTTTTCTATAATCCTAAATAACCTACCATGTATCATTTCAAATAAAGAGTAGTAGGTAATAATATCTCACGGTTTCACGAAGGACATAATATTTCCGCTAAAAGAGTGGTAACAACTTATTAAGTTCTAAGCATGCATCAATATTATCGTCACAATGAGCGGTTTCTTTGTTTTTCATAAATAAGTTCATACAGGGAAATGGTCGTAAAATACTGTTGCTCCACAGTGTAATTAAACAAATTAATGTATATTACATTTTGTTAGTTTTTGCCTATTTACTCTAAGTTTATAAAAATAAAAATCCCATCATAAATTAGGAAAAAAAAATACCGTTTATTTGATATATAAATTGTTTATGAGGTACAAATAGGAGTCTAGATATATTAGAAATACCTTATTTTGTTTTTTCTGACAAAAGTTGATTTTACTATAACGACTATCTTCCCCGGGGCAAGCGATATATTCTCTAAAAAGGATCTAATGTTGTCTTATGAATCTTTTTATATAGTAATTAGTTGATTGAAATCTTCTTTTACTTCGGCAGTACTGTGTAACTTTAATGTACTTCAGGCATCCTCAATTCTGCAATGGAAATCCTCTAGCACTTCGCAACTTTTTTCCCTCTTAAAGAGCACATTAACTCCTTTAATGGATCGCGTCTCACAACATTATGTTCCTGATAGTATTTAAGAGGATTAGGGTAAGCAATCCGTGGATTTTAAACTTCGCCGACTTCTAGAAGCTTTCTTGGGAATTTGTTTTCGCTGTTGTCAGAGTAATGGTGTATGCGCGCGGAATGGCTGAGCGTCTTATTTCTTTATTAAAACTTGCCCATCTCGATAGGGATGAAAATGAGAATTCCAAACGCGGTTGCAATATGAAGTTTCTTTTGTCCCGGAGGTTTTGCTTTGATAACATAGTATTCACCAGATAATTATGTTTGCAATTTTACATTAATAATATTAAACATGTTTCTAAAACTATAGAGACTTTCTAAGCGTTAGAGTCACAGACAGACTTACTTTACTTCACTTACTTTACTTAATGCTGTCATTTCTCTTTTTTCATTATGTTACCGCACATATCTCTTGCATTGATGTAAATTTTATAATGTTATTCCATTTTGTAAGTTAAAATTTGACGAATCCGAACGATCTTGATCCTAATGACATGTCAATGAAATGGCACGTGCTGTATTACCATCAGTCGATGTACCCCCACCCTGTCTTGGTTTGTCAACGTGTAGTCCAAGTTTTTGCCAAAATTCTGTTTGTATGCGGCGCTTTTCAGCCGCTACCAATGATTGACAGTGTGCGTCTCTTGCTTGCCATTTTCCAGTTTTTAATTTGTAACCCAGATGTTATATGAACTCCGCAAATCTTATCCACGCATGTAGCGATGAAACACCATAATGAAGATTTTCTTCAGTAATTGACTTTGACATGCAGAATTTTATCCTGTTGAAGTCTTTTGAGGTAACTTTACAAATATAGCACCGCATGGCAGATTTCGTGTCAGTTAAGGCGTTTATCATCTTTCCATCAACCATGGTCATTACTAACTTGTGTTTAACTACACATTCTTCCTCCATTGAAACGATTGTTGATGTTAAAACGTCAATCTCGGATTGGACACTTTGAGCTCCAAATCTTGATAGTTCTGCAGTTTCACGTGCCATCTCTAACTTCAAAGGACGGCAATACCTTGGGGAGGAGGGGCGAGGATTTCGCCAGATGAGCACAGTATTGCCATAGTCACACACAAGTTGAACTGGCACAATAGAAGTTATCACCATATTTGCATCAGACTGTTCGAAATTTTCAAATTTCTGTTTATACTCGGAATGGCAGCCCGAACCGTCACATCCCCATTTTGATATCAGGCGAAGATTTTGTAACTGATCCTTTGTTAGCGATTGTATGACTTCATTAAGAGACAAAAGCAGCCTTTGTGCTGTATGGTCCATTAAATTCTGAAGAGGAACTACCGCATTAGTTTCGGTGCAAAAAATACCTTCAGGGTAACACCTTTTTTTTGCTTCAGTTATTGTCTCATAATTAGGATATAGACTGCAGTTCATCTCCATTGCTGAAGCTCGCAAAGTGTTGTACTGAAATTTCGACAACTGTCCTTCAATCACTAAGGATAACGCTTTGTCTGACGAAAGGCTCGCATGTGTTTTGGGAACGTTAAAACTACTACTGGCACCAGCTAGAGTAACTTGTTTGATTATCTTTGATGTATGGATATCACCACGTGCACGATATTCTACCTGGGCTGCAAAGGCCAGTTCTTCAGGTTCTAGTTGTTTTCTAACATCTTCTGTCTTCCTACGTTTTGTGCGTTCGGTACATTCTTCAAAGCTCTTAGAAGGTCGGCCACCGAAGCTGCCACTTCTCTTTCGAGTATGAGTCGCAACAGGAAATGTTATGTAGGTGTCGAACCAATCTTTGTTGGCGTTAACACACCGAGAAAAATTTCTGTGTGCTTGATGAAGTTTTGTTTTATAAACACTCACTAATCTTCTTAGGGACCCCTTTATTTCATTTTTGAGGTCATTCACTTTCAGAGCGCATTTAACTTTTGTTTCTAAATGAGACATTTTATCTTGCTCCTTTTTGGAAGTTTCCTCTCTGTAGTAGCCAATTAGAGTCTTTCTACTAAAGCTCACTTCTTCGTCAGTTGATCCTAAAACAATATCAAACCAATATTTAGCACCAATCAAGTAACCGATTCCAGACAAAACATTATTTTATTTCAGGTAAATTACGTGCAATACAGAAGTGGGAGACTAAAAGACAAATTTATTAAAGCGTCGCGTAGGGTCGCATAAAGCTGTGATTGTATATTGAAAAACAAAACCCATTCTCTCTAAAAACACTAACATCAAAGCTGGATCTCTCAGGAAGTTACACTTTACCCTTTTGTGTAGTTTAAAAATATGCAAAAGAATACCAAGTCAGTCATTTCTTTTTTTTATATTAAATATCAAGTAATTCTATCAAAAGTAGATATTAAAAAGTAGTTTATTACCTCCTGGAAGCGAATCCATCGAAAAACAAACACGTCCACGAAAAAAATTATAGAAATCTTATTATTTCAAAGCAACACTTTCACTCTTAAACACATCCGCTGTTGAACAAGTCGAACTTTGGACTGAGACCCAGGCGCGTAGACGACAAAAGGGTCGCGCCTCGTGCGCAGGTAGCGTGTATTGTTTATCAGACTTGTCTGTAATACCGGTTTTTATTGGTTTGGAGTACTTTTAAAATTTTAGGTTTTGTCCGACTTTTATTGATTTTTCGCCTGCGTGTGACAATAACATTTTTATTATCATTTAAGAAAATTTCAATTAGAACTGCAACATACCATTTGACTAGTTGCTTGCCCAGTTTTTGTTCACTTATGCTTTTGTCTATAGTAAATATTAATGAAATAATAATAATAAATATTTCCTGACAATTACACCAATTATTTAGTTCCAAGATAAGTACCATTAAGAACTTGTGTAATGGATACTAAACAACGGATAAACGTTTTTTTATTTTTTTAAATACATACTTAATATACATAGGAAAACATCCAGACCAGAACAAATATTCATGTTCATATACACAAAGATTTGTCCTGTGAGGGAATCGAACCCACGACCTCCGGAGTGAAGTGTAGGTATGCTGACCTCCACGCCATATCGGTCGTCAAATAGTGAATGGGTGCTTTAGTATTACGCCATAATTATACACATAACTTAGAAAGTGCTTCATCGGATACCAAATTGAACAGATCATTTTAATCTTATTATCATCATTTACACCTGTCACGCCGACATATCAGTTACTATTTCTTCCATGACATCCTAAACATAATACCAATTGCACCTACATAATATGTTTCGTTTTCAAGCCTAACAATAGACACATTCGCAATACTCTAACAAATGTTATAAGACCTTAACTCCATGCAGGATTGACGTAAAATCAACTGTGTAATTAATTGCCCTGATTGGCAGATTTAAAATGTAAAAGCGACGACAAAACCACGGTTTTAATTAGCTTGTAAATGACCCAGACCGCATGAAAATGACGCTGGAACTTCTAATTCTAAATCAGCTAAAACTACAGCTTTTGAGACATTAATTGGTGACGTATGATTTACTGTATTACCAAAGCCGTATTTCTAAATTATAAGAAGACAGGAGGCCATTATGATTCATATTAAGTATAATAACTGGTTTAAATAACTGTTTTTTTTATTTATCAAGCAGGAATATACTTCATTGAATATAGTTTTGAATATTAATGGCTGAACTAGGCTGTAAATAAAAAAAAACTCATAATATAGCATTGAACTGAATTTCTCTTTATTACGAAAATAAGATAAAAACATGAGATGAATGGATTAATAATAAATAAATAAATATTTTCTGACAATTACACCAATTATTTAGTTCCAAGATAAGTATCAGTAAGAACTTGTGTTATGGATACTAAACAACGGATAAACATACTTAAATACTTTTTTTTTGTAAATACATACTTAATATACATAGGAAAACACCCAGACCAGAACAAATATTCATCTTCATGCATACAAAGATTTGTCCTGTGTGGGAATCGAACCCACGACCTCTGGAGTGAAGTGTAGGTATACTGACCTCCACGCCATATCGGTCGTAATGGATTGGACGGTTATAGACGGAATTAGATTGAAAAGTTCTTCAGATTCAGCTCTCCGTAGTAGTTTCGATAGAAGACACTGAATGGCTGTAACTTTATCATCCCCAATAATGCGTACCGCTTGCCGTTACGCTTAACAAGCGCGCCGAAGAGGATTTCCCGGAACCATCCCATGGATGAGCACGATACTCAACCCTCGATAGCACTTGAGTTTTGTACAAGAAACAACGCTTCTCGGAAATGAATATGCGGCTTACAATATTAAGGGTACCCAACTTACGGGAGGTAGTTAGAATAAGTTAAGCTTTGGATACCTGTCGAGAGTTCGGACGAACGGTCGTGGCACTCGTGTCGTGCGTGAATCGAAGATCGGGTTAGCAATGGTTCAATCCTTTCTGCGTACTAGTTTCTTTCGGATACCACTTCACTATACGATATTCAAAGTTTAACGTTATTAACAAATGAAGGAAGCGCTCTATTTTTAATGGAACGTATACTATAGCTCATACAAAGATTGATCTTCGAGAAATACAAGCGCTCCCCTTTTCTTTTTTTCTTATTTTTTTTCGGATTGAAAATCATCTTATGACCTTCTCCCGCTGTGGGTGGAGCGGGAGGGTGTGTCAGACTTTTACTGACTAAAAACCATCCATGTTCCTTCTTGTGCCTGCTACGTCCAGAGACCGCGGTAACCCTTTCGGACAGTCCCGCAGTTTCGTACAGTCCCGCAGACAAGCGCTCCCCTGGAACTTTAATTGTAAATAAAAAAATTAATATTATCTGCTATGGCATGCCATCATAATTGGCGGTATCAGAAAATAAATTGTCAGCTTCCGACATAGTTTTGGGTTCTGGCGATGGTCCCGATAGCAAGTCACCCGTACGTACGTAAACTTGCGAAGTTCCCCTGTAGACATTGGTAGTTCTAAAGTTCCCGACGCGAACATTTCTCAGCCGGAGTTATAGTCGAATTTTATTGAAATAACGGTTTTTATAAATTTATGTCGACCTTTTTGACTCGTTAGAGATGTTATTATTTGGACGTGTGCGTTTGTGTTTTTGTCTATGACATCATAGCCTTAGAATAATAAACTGATTGGTCCTACTTTTAGTTATATGCTATCAGATTATTGTCAGATACATGAAGTATAATATATAGAAAATAGCAAGTAGAGTCCGCTGTTCATAACCAGCATGCAGGCAATAGGCCAGTACATTATCCGTTATTTTGTATCTCAGAACTATATTGTCTGGTAGCAATGGATGGGATAAATAAAACGATTTATCTTCAGCTTCTTTTATCGAAAGGTGATTTTAAATATCTTTCAATAAAATGTCTTCAGTAATTTTATAAACATTTATTTTTTTATTTTTTTTAAATTATCTAATGAAATGACTTCCCTTCTTCTACAAGCAGCATTGAGGCATTGAGACACTTCAAGGTCTTTATTGGTGAGTCAGGAAAAAACAAGTGAAAAGCCATATCCAAGGATACTTGGAAGTAAGCCAGACGTCGTTGGGACTCTAAGTAGGATTTTGTAACAAGTTCACGGTAAAGTTTTGACAATTTTAATCTTGTTAGTCACACCGATGAGGAGTGTAATAAAATAATTTGTCTTCGCTAAAGTAATCAGAACAGAAATCCAGGGAAAACATATGATAAATATTCGCAGAGTGTACTAATACTATATAAAACATATGATTGATGTGCCTACATTGGTCACGCGAACAAATCTAGTTTCGTTATTGTCTGTAATTTAATTTCATATTTCGATGCGCGCCGTGTGAATATCTAAACTATCGGACGGTTTTGGCCCCGATCTTTAATAAATTGTGGCACGCAAAACTATACATTGATTTTGTTTCAAATGCTCTTGTGTGTTGATTTATTAGTACCCATTTAGAAATATTATATCGTTACCAACTATTATCATTCGGCCTGTGATTTATTTTCATGTAAATTCATGATCTGTTTTAATTTGGAATGTTAATGTATGTGTTTAATAAAATTAATATCGGTTGGTTTGAAGTGAGCAGTAGACACTGCCGAGGTATCTATAAAAACAATCTACTCTGTGGTATTCATATATGTCGATTTCCAACAGTCGCTATCGCTCGCTTTTTAAAAGTTCATTGACTCCGTCAGCTGATGACAATGATTCTAATTTTAAAACGACTACCACTTTTTATTTCACTTGCGCTCTTTGCGTGGAAATTTGATAAGAACTACTTCCTAACTCTTGATTTCATTCTAATGGAAACTTGCGTTTGATCAGTAACACTGCCATAGCATAATGAAAATTAAAGCTGTTATTGTTTACCTTTCTTTTGATCAAATTTCAGATGAATTCTCAAATAAACTACTTTGTAGGTATTAAATCTAAAATAACGATTGTTGCAAGAGTCGTGCCGATGAATGTATGTCATGCACACATTTCTATGTCATATCATTGACCATAAGTGACTCATATCAAAAATAATTTAAAAAGGTACACGAAGCACCAAAATTAGTTAAAGATGCAGCAAAATTCCCAAGTGCAGGTTCAGCTAAACGCAAAACTTTCAAAGTTGGCCAGAAGACGATGAAGTTCCAAACACATTCGCTGCTCGAATTATTGGGTTATTCACATCCACCACGTAGTGCACTCAGCTATTTGATTCATCGAGCACGACATTGTTTTATTGGCAGTTGTAAAATGCTATGCGGTTGCAGTTTCAACTGGAGTACTGCTCCATATTGGTTGGCGAATATATCTACCGGTGTATAAAAACTGTCTAATACTTTCTTAATACTTTTTCAATATACGTGAAAACACTCACACATGTTTTTCCCCAAAGAGGCAGAGGCTTATTTGAACCCTACATTTCGCCAATCATATTGTTGATCCTACTTGGCGAGCCTTTTGCCTCACCGGGAAAGTTTATGATTGCCAGAGTCTCGTCTGTTGATCGGCACCACTTTCAGGTGTGGTTTTGTTGAGCTCCGAAGATCTTGGTTCGATCCCTATACACTCAGCAATTGGGATATCATGTTCATTAACACGTTGGAAGTTCTTAGGGTTAGATATAAACTACTAAGTGGCTTGAAAATTATAATTATGCACGTCAATTATGCTTTATTCGTTCAGCTTAATCTCAATGCAGATATACTTACGAAACAGTAGTGCAGGCGGCACAGGATCGATCAACGTGGAAAGCAATTTGGGAATTTATGTTCAGCAAATTTATGTTCGGCAGTTGACTTTGAGCTTTTAATCCAAATTAACAAACGTTTATTATAAAACATATGACATGTTGTAGGTAAGAGAAGATAAGCTTTTTTCACCTAATAAGCTACTTCTTACGCTAGCAAAATACAAAGACGCACAATATATAATATATATATATAACAATGTTTACAACCAGGCAATATTTTTGACATTGGCAACTTACAGAATGTCTTTATTACGAATACTTTAACGGACGAATACTTTAATTTAGCTTAGGAAAGAGGATCCGTGTCCAGCAATAGGAAAATAATGTAGATAGAGAGATGAATGAATTACCATTGCAATCAAAAACTAAAGAGATGAACTCGTCGGAAATGAACACTCAGACGTATTCATTTTGAGTGCCCACATTAAAAGGATTCGCAGCATTGTAATTGTCATAAATGATGCTTTCTGTAATAATTGTGATTTTATGCAGCATAATTTTGTATTTAATTTCAATCGTATTTAAATCAATTCTGTTGTTATACGATACCGACACCAAGAATATCATCGATGTCGTAATTTCCCTAAAGAGACAATTCAAAAAGAAAATACGAATTCTCTTTAACGTTTTCTAAGAATATTAAAATTTGATCTTCATAAAATGGAAGATGATTTTCGGGGAATTCGATCTAAATAAAAAACTTGAACTAAATATACTCGCAGTTTTTCGTACACAATAGATACTATAAATATTAGGTCCATAAACATCTCTCCCCGCACTATAATATTGATAATAAAAATTCCTTTCGAGACTGCCGAGGGAGGAATGCAGGAGGTGCGTTCGGCGTATATACTCGAGCCTAGAGCGATTTCTTATTGAAAACATCTGGCTATATTCTTTCGTAGCTCAAATTGTGGTTTTATTCGTCGTTTGGTGTGATTTTTATTTTATTGTTTATTTATTTTATTGTGATTTTAGTTGCTCCATTTTCATTTACAAATTATGTACAGATATCTTTATCTGTATGTACAAATAACTATCTCATCTTTATTTTTTATTTTGAGAAAGGCCACCCGCCACATTTCTAGAGTGGCTATTATATGTGCAGCCAATAACATAACTCCTCTAATACGAATTAGGTTAATCACTACCAGTGTTACATTAACACTACTTCGAATAGCAACTGAGAAACATAAAAAACACACTTTGGTCTTGTTTTATATATGTATAAAATACAAATCCTGACTGTTACTTTAATGAGATCATCATTATAAATAATTAATTGACAAGTCTCCTAGGCATAATAACTTTTCTAGCAACAAGGTTTGAAACTGTTGTGTTTACTCACGGCAGTTGCCCTTTACAGCATTTTTTGAACTGTGTAGCTTGAAACTCGCAACGAGACCACATTTTTCATGAAGCGATAAACGAGGACTGTGGTGGTACAAGGAGATTCCAAAAAAAAGTGTTTATAAATTCATTTTAAAGTTCATGTTTTATGATGATATGTATGTTATCTATCTTTGTTTTTGGGATTCATATTGTTATGTTTTCTGAAAGTTTATTTAAAGAAAAATGTTTACAAATTATACGAAATGGAACTTCCAAATAATATAGGACTCTATTAATCTTAATCAGTAGATCCTCTGTCATTTTATATCACTGATAATGATCATGATTATATGTAGTTTGTTATATGTAAAACTTTGTGAAACTATGCATAGAAATCAATCAATTGTTTAAAGATAAAAGATTAAGATAAAGATAATTTATTTGTCAAAATACAGTACATTAAGGTGTTACATAAATATTAGCATCTTGCATTCTACCATTACTGGTGTACAAATATTGATTTTATAAACTAACAAAATAAAATGAACAAAGCTGTTGGTCAAATATATTATTAGTAATATAAATATGAGATTAATATTTTACACGATAAATGCGAATAAATTATTGATTATAATTATTATGATCTACGCCCCAAAATCCGATAGAACCATTTCAAATGAAATCTTATTCATATACATTTTGTATGCCACCTATTGCCGTAATAGACGTCAAGCCTGTGTTCATCATGATCACTCACGATTTTATTATGTTAAAGCATAAATCGTGCTCGCTTCTAATTTTCTGCCAAACAGCGTCTACAACGATCTGTAATATATTTTAGCATTATATTGTTACTGTTTGTGGAAAGCCATAAAGACTTATGGACTTACTATTGGACTACTGATCCTCAGTCAATCAATTCAGTATCTAATTTATTTATAAAACCATAAATAGTGTCGAAATTCTAATCCTCTACAAGTTTAATATAGAAAACCTCTAAATTCCGACTTCCGTACGCTTGCTCTCAATAGTTTCAGTGGAGGATAGTTCGGGAAGTTCCCTTTGTGGCTCTCACCGGCTTCAAATGCT
Organism: Musotima nitidalis; assembly: GCA_949126915.1. Lineage (NCBI taxonomy): Eukaryota > Metazoa > Arthropoda > Insecta > Lepidoptera > Crambidae > Musotima > Musotima nitidalis. The sequence goes on along the minus strand of OX421419.1, from coordinate 18,883,277 downwards.
TCCTGTCCGTGTGCTTAGTTGCTTACTCCAGTAATAAGGAAGTGGACTGCTGTTACATAGACAGTTCATGACGTTGAGTCTTTCAGTTCATTAGTAGTTGCCTTATCATTTAAACTAAGCCGTTCAAGAAAGTCGTAGTATTTTATACATAGCGCAATAAAAGAACAGTTTGGAATTTAGAAAAGCATAAGAACACAATGTGGGTAAAGGTCCAGTATTACACATAATAATTATGATCTGTGTTACATATTAAAAACTTTTTCCATTAGATAGGTCTCATTATCTTATTTTAATGATTTTGACGGGGAATCGAGACCATGAATAACTAGAGTGTATATTGTCAAATGAAAAGGATTAAGTAATTCTTAACTGTTTAAGCACAGGTAGACAAGATTTAAGTCGACCAGTAGATCATGTTTTGACTAAAGGTCATGCTAGCTGGTTTTATACGAGGATATGCCAGCGCCGCTACAAAACTGTACTGAATATGTAATTGGCCACATAAACTGGAAACAGTTACTTACGACACATTTTCGCCCCCAAACAGGCATCTTCAGGTAAGAATATTTTAAATCCTTAGAAATTTGACGACGTCAACACAATAAACGCTAAAACGAGAGTCCAACATCTGTCGCATTATACCACTCGTTATAATATAATAATTGAGTACCATTATGTGTTTTAGGAATACACTCTCCAAAATTTATAATTAAAGCGAGTTCCAAAACTTGTGACACAATCAGCCATTCAACAAACTATGAACTTTGGAACAATCTAAAACACACAATGTTCGTAGATTTCATTGTTTGAAATTAACTTCAATATTTGTATTCAAATACCAACTGTCGTTGTCTAAATTATTTATGTTAATCCTCATAATACATATCTCTTCTCTCGACATCAATATGCTATTTTTAAATATTAAAATTGCATTGTCTTTAAATTTAAATACACATGATGACTGTACAGATAATTGAGTGTTATACAAGATTCGCTTTTATAAATATAGATTTAATAAAAAAACAACTAATTTAGGCAATATGATGAATTAGCAAACATTATTGAATTTCTTAAGCAGCGCTTCTATTTTACAAACTACTGCCAATACCAGGACATCGCAAGCGTGTTTGCCAAACTTTGAAAACACCGTTTCACACTTTTTTGAAGAGCCCCAGCCCATGATGCCCTTGGAAGATTATTCTACTTATCAAGGCTACTCAGCAAATAGTTTATTTTGAATCGTAATTTTCTGTGTCCTGTTATTTCTAAGATATGAGGATAAACCATCTGCAATGATCTGTGGAAAATTGTCCTCAGAACACACTTCATTATAGATGCAGTGGAACACATACAATGAGGAAAATTCTCCTTCGACTTTATGAATCTAAGATCACTTGAAAACAATAGCAATGTATTGTATTACTGCACGTCTTTGAACCTCGTCTAAAGTTCTACTTACAAAAAAAGGTTTATCGTGAAATACTGAAACATTTACAAAATGCTCGTCTGCAAACAGCGTTTACAAATGTTTACAAAATATCCAGAAATTATTTTAAGTTTTTATTCGTTCAAACTGTTGAAAGAATAATCATGAATAATAAAAACACTTTTAACAGAAACAACAATAGTTCAGTTCAAAATAATAACAGAGAAGAAATAAATCAAACGGAAAAGTAACACGATACGATCAGATCTTCCATTTGGGATAAAATTACTAGAAGACACTTCCCCATGTTTTTCTATGGCGTCCCTACAGAACTGTACGTTATCACCCTTGGTGTGCCCTTAAACAATAATATCAGTGTGGGCGATAGAATAACTTCACACTTTTATTGGACTTTTACGACTCCCCATACTTACGAAATTACATGTTTGAATTGGTTTGGGGAATCGTTGCATTGTTACTTTAAACGGTGATAGCGCTCTTATATACGAAGCTTGGACAACTTTTGTCAGATATTTAAGTAAGATCAAAATTAAAATATTTTTTTGCCACACAAAAAAATACAAATATAATATTATGGACCAGTAAAAAGTGTTTGTTGTTGGCAATGGGCATCAATCTCAGCATTTGCCCAGCACACTAGATGGACCTGAAACTGGTGCTTTTCAGACTGACCCCAAATACAAAAACTTATAAAGATACAAATATTTGCATGTTACACAAATTAACTTATAAACTATAAAGTGATATTAATGAAATTTCTTTATTTAGACACCACGTAGTGCATAAAAGCCATTACCGGGAGGACCTCCTCAGAGAAGCGCAGTAGACGCGCTCTTCTTACCTCCTTGTGCGATCATAGCGTCTGTGGCCGACTTCTCGAAGGGTCTATGGTTAGACAGCTTGGGCCCCCTGCCTCCACTGCCTAAGATCATCCTGGCGCTGGTTGACGGGCCCTTCTGGCACGCTCGCTGCGCCCTCCACAGACCCCTCTCAGTTTCCCCCCCGGTAGTCATTACTAAGGGCACCCAGAGTCGCCAATCTCTGGGTGATATCTTTTCCCTAGACTTATCGGGAGGTACTCAGCCTCCTTACCACGACCATTTAGAGACCAGTGGGGGAGTGTGCTTGTTACCACGCTTGTGGCCCACCAAATCACTTGTCCACTGTGCCCGGAAACATGTTCACGAGATGACCTGATGAGCACTTTCACTCGTGCGGTTGTTATGGCGTGATATTGAGCAGGCAGTAGTATTTGAGTGATTTGTCGTCGACACGACAAGAAGAACCACGCTTAATATCCTAAAGTTTTTAGACTATATCAGCTGATAAAAATCCGGCAGGATGTGTTTAGACATTAGGTCAAATTACATTAAATAAAATGCATAGAAAAGATTTTCTTATTCTTTCAAAGATACTTAATTTATTTAATTACATTTTAATCGCGCCCTTTGCCTCAGAACTCTCGGTTACAGAAACAATTTGAATCGTATCTAATCTCTTTCTTTCTCTGAACACTGCTCCGAGTAACAAATTAAGTTAATTGCAGAATGAGGTCTTGTCATTAAGCTAACTAAAGAAAATATTGTCGAATTTTAACTATTATATTTACATTTGAGGTCGATAACTCACGAAAAAAATTGGGAATATTTAAATTTTTTGTAAAATATTTTTTAAACAATACGAGAGAAACAATAAGATAGAATCACAATAAAATATTTAAGTAATATTTAAGAAAACCATACAGTAAATAATTTCTAGGCTATTTTCGGTTGACATAATATGACTCTTCTGATGTTGAGATATGATCAACGGACGAGGCTCTGGCGAACATAAAAGTTCCCGGTAAGCGGCAATAGGCTCGCCACCTATTACGTGGGCGTATAATATGACTATGCCTACCTATTCGGGGACACAGGCGTGATATTAGTTATGAAATAAATAATTTTGAATTTTGTTTGACAGTGATTTTATACTATCGCGCGAACAAAGTCAATATTGGTAAACATGTATTTCTGACGCTATTGATAGGGACTATCGATACATGGAGGTGATTCGGATACCCCTAAGGATGCTTTATCGCCTCCGCTGGACACTCGTATTTGAGCCAGCCTGTATATTTTATGTTAATATTCTTGGACATCTCAGACAGCGCTCTTAGTCCCAAACTAAAGCACAGTTTATATTTCACATACTAGACAACTGATAACATATTACATACTTCTAATACATATAATACCTCGACCAAGACAAATGTAATATACTTCCTTCTTCCATTTAAATAATGGCTTCGTGCGGCTAGCACATTTAGCCAGTGTCAAGTAAGTGATATATTAATAATATATAATTCATAGTAAATGAGAATGAGTGATGATAAATGGTAAATGAGATACCCTCCCCAAAGCCCCTTGAGTCCTCAGTAAAGATGTGGGACTATACTGAGATCTCACATGGACTCCTTGAGAGAAAATTTGAAAAGTGATGTTGCACTGTTTTGTTTGATTTACCAACACTTATGTATGTTCACAAACACTTAACGGTTAATAATCCACCGTTATTACACATTAATGTTAGAAATATCACAAATTTTAGAAAATAAAACAAAACCGCACACATTACGCTTCACTTTCCCGCCAAGAACAAATGTAATATTAGGTCGGGGAAAAAGTCTTTTCGCATAACGTAGGTATAAACTTATTATAAAATTTTTTTGACTGTACTATTTGTGTCTGGCTGGTTTTGGTAACATTAAAAAGGTTCCATTATAAAGAAAAGAAAAAAATAAAAAAAAGTTGTTTCCCGCTATTTTTCATTTGTTTTTCTCTCCGTAAAAATGAGTGAATCTAATGAAGAAATTCGATACATTTTAAAATTTTATTATAAAAAAGGCAAAAATGCAACTCAAGCAGTGAAAAAAATTTGTGATGTTTATGGACCTGATGCAGTGTCAGTAAGAGTAGCACAAATTTGGTTCAAACGTTTTCAGTCCGGAAATTTTGATGTTAAAGATGCACCTCGCTCTGGTCGCCCTGTTACGAATAAAATGGACGCCATTTTTGAAAGAGTGGAGCAAGATCGGCATATTAGTAGTTACGATGTAGCTGAAGAACTGGGAATTGACCACAAAACAGTTTTGACCCATTTGAAGAAAGCTGGTTATACAAAAAAGCTCGATATTTGGGTGCCACACGAGCTCACTCAAAGAAACTTAATGAACCGTGTACTCATTTGCGATTCATTATTGAGACGTAATGAAACCGAGCCGTTTTTGAAGAGATTGATAACTGGCGATAAAAAGTGGATCACGTACGACAAGAACGTGCGAAAAAGGTCGTGGTCGAAAGTTGGCCAGGCTTCACAGACTGTGGCCAAACCTGGCCTAACACGAAATAAGGTGATGCTGTGTGTATGGTGGGATTGGAAGGGCATTGTTTATTATGAGCTTTTACCGCCCGGCAAAACCATCGATTCTGATCTTTACTGCCAGCAACTGATGAGATTAAAGGAAGCAGTCGAGAGAAAACGGCCGGAATTGATCAACAGGAAGGGTGTGGTCTTTCATCACGATAACGCTAGACCACACACATCTTTAGCCACTCAGCAAAAATTAAGAGAGTTCGACTGGGAGGTCCTAGTGCATCCACCATATAGCCCTGACCTTGCGCCTTAAGATTTTCACCTGTTTCGGTCTCTGCAGAATTCTTTAGGTTCTGTAAGGTTGACCTCAAGAGAGGACTGCCAAAACTATTTGTCCCGTTTTTTTGATCAGAAGTCCCAAAGTTTCTACAGTAACGGGATAATGTCTCTGCCCACAAAATGGCAGAAAATTATTCAACAAAACGGCACATATATATTGTAAATAAATGTAAATAAACTTTGAAAAAAATGTCTTGACTTTTCATACAAAAATACGAAAAGACTTTTTCCCCAACCTATTATACTGTCACAAGATTCTCCTTGCACTCGCCCTCGACTAGTCAGAGAGGGACTAAATGTGGGGCCGACAACGGCGTCGCGGCCATCTAGATCAACGGCATCGCGGCCAGCTAGTTTGGCGATAGTGTTTTGTCAGGACAGAACTCTTCACAGTCGTGGTTCGTTATTTTCACGGTAGTTTTTGGCGCCAACGCGAAAAGAAACATATCACGGCTATATTTTAATTTCCAAAACTACATGTACATTCGAGTTTTTGGGTAAAAGTATAGTGCATTTTTAGACATAATTTCTTCGACAACATAAACAAGTGTAGGAAAGTGGCAGATTATTGTAAATTGTGATTTTTACTGGGCCTAGACTTTGACACTATTTGACTATGACGGACTAGACTTTACTTTTACTGTGACTTAATGGCGAAAACACTGCATTTATGCAAATAACTTGATTTACGTTATTACTTGACACTGGAAAATATTTTAAACGAGTGGGACGACATCTATAGAATAAATATATGTCCTGAATTGTGAAATATCCCTAAGCTGTTTTTAAATTAATATAATTTTTGTTCATTTTCATAATAAAATCAATAAGGTAATACAAATACGCAATTGTGGGAATCGAACCTACGACCTCCAAAGCGGATTGCAAGTAAGCTAACATACTTGGCTTGTCGATTGTAAAGGGTTAACGCTGACAGCATAAATAAACATGTACGAGATTTGTAACACAATACAGTGTCAGAAACGCCATGAACAATCTTCGTAAATAATAATATTTTTTCCTGCATCTCTTACTGTTTATCTTCTAAGGTTTATGGTGCGTAAAATAAATTACCACAGGCATATCTCTTATTTTACGAGGGTAAACTATAACATTATCACGTTACCCTAAACTTTTGGGGTGAGTTTGAGGATACACAGTTCGAATTTAATATTCGAATATCAAGTTCTTTTATTTTCCTGTATATTTTCCTCCGCCAATCCGCACTGGGTCAGCGTGGTGGAGTATGACCCAATACCCTCACACCTTGATATGTGAGAGGAGGCTCGTGCTCAGTAGTGGGACGTTAATGGGCTGTCATGATGATGATGATGATATTTTATTATCATCTTCATCCATGTGAAGATAATATTGGTATTGAACAAAATTACATACACTTATATCAAATTTGTGGTGGGCATATATTTTGCTTGTTAAGCTTGCTGATTCGTGGTCACCATTACGCCCCATCGTGTGTCGTCGGTTCTTCGCGCTATGTAGTTCTACCACTGCCACTTCAACCTGCAAATTCAGACGGACGACGAATTTGCAAGCTGAAATCCGGTCCAGTTTTCCTACTAATTTCTTCATATCTGTTTCTAACTCGGAATATAGAGCTCTCCCATTGCACGCTGAGCAACACTGAGCTTGCTTCAGGCCAATAGTCAGGCGCTACCTCTCACTATCGACTATAAAACTGTGGGCACCGCTAGTTTTATATAAAAAACAGTTTCTCCAATATCTTGTTTGTGTTCAAATCAAAATACCTACATTTATTTTCTGTACACAAACGATACTTGGCTTAAATTACGTTCTCCTTTGTTCAAGTGACATTACTAAGAAATCAGTGTCTTTGTTGTTTTGTCTTAAACAATCTTCTGTTTCTTTCAACGACAAAGCTTTAATTACTAAAGCAGTTCATACACACAACAGAAGTAGATACGCTGACAAATTTGTTACTGCAGCCAGTGAAGACGGTATTCCGATAAAGATTAAGGTTGAAGATGCCACGGACTTAACGCAACTTGTGTAGTCGTCTGAAATTTTATTGGAAGCTTCAACTATTGATCTATTTGTAGCAAACATTGTAACAGATGTAATTAAAGGGGATGTGTATCAGCTTCATTTGAGGTGTACTTTTGTTTAGAAATAGAGGAACGAAGGTTAAGGAACTTTGGAGTTAACCGTCGAACGCAACAAATGTTGAATGCACAGCTTTTTGGTTCTGCTTGTTTGTAATTTACATTACAACATCTCTAATTATTGCACGTAATTGTCCACGCGTAGCAGAACTAGTTCTGTTAATTATATATTATGTTTAGTATTTTTATTTTTGCTTAATAAAATAAATATGTATTGTAATTTTGTGAAAAAATATTATTCAAAAGACGCGTTAAATAGTGCCACCCCCTCTCATATCACGGGAAAATGTAAGAGTCGATGAATAGAAATCCTACCGGAACTGGGATCACCAACCCGCCTGCCCAGCGTGGTGGTTATGGGCAGATACCCCCAACAGAATGTAATCTTTGGAGAGGTTACTGTTCAGCAGACTGTATAGGGCTGATATGATTGAAGTGCTCGTGGATTCGCAAATCTAGTTGATCGAAAACAAACACTTGATGAATTTGGTTTTATTTTTGGAAAAATATTATTACATTCGTTTCTAATTCTTACTTTTTAATTATGTGACATATTATTATGGCAGAAAGTGAACCGTAACATACTCGCAGCAGCGATTTCGTAACGACATATACATACATTGTATGACAACAAAATCTCAAATAATACTTCATAAAAAGACATGCATTCAGCAAAGTCTTATTCTTTTACAATACGAGTTTGTTTCGCATTAAAGAGCTGGAAATGATATAATTGTATTTGGAAAAGACGTCTTACGCGTGGTTGGAGCGGTGTTCTGCTTGGATGGGTTTAAGAGTCTCCCAACGCTTCCTTTGGGAGAATACACAAATTTATATTATTTGTATATGACTTTGTACGGTTAGGTAGGAACAAAAGTAGTTGTAAGTACTTGAATACTTTAGTACCAAGTAGCGCCAATTTGTTGTTGTTATTATTGCATTCAAGAGGTAAGGTAGATAAATATGTCTTACAAGTGACCACGACTCGGAAAGCGAAGTATAGGACGCTATCCAGCTAGATGGAGCGATGACATGGTTGGAGCGATGTTCTGCTTGGATAGGTTTAAGAGTATCCCAATGCTTCCTAGGGGAGAATATTCAAATTTATATTATTTGTATAGGACTTATTGTTTTTGTTAATTATTGTTGTTGTTATTATTGCGTTAAAAAGGTAAGGGAGACATGTCTTACAGAAGTCCACGACTCTGAAAGCGTAGTGTAGGACGCTATACATCTAGATGTAGCAATGACGTACACAAAACGGCTGGCAGCGTTTTCATGCGAAGAGCTGTAGATCGAGCTTTCTGGAATCGTGCCATTAGAGAGGCCGAAGTCCAGCTGTGGAGTAAGATTTTTGTAACAGTGACAACGTAAGAAGAAGCTATTTTTAAAGCCGATTTTGTCTTACTCCCATGTTTTAGTCCTTTAACTAGTAGAGACCGCTAACGCCTACCAACTGAAGATCGCTCTTCATGAATTATTTCGGTCCAGTTATATAAAACAAAAGGTTTTTTTTTCTAAGAAGTATTTTATGTTTCTTCCTTGCGAATGAAATAATGAGTCATAAATAAGGTCTATGTTATAGCTTTATTTACAACCAATATGGTCGTGTGTATTCAACACACTGTGTGACTAAGAAATACAATGTCGTAATTCTTTTTTTAATATTTTAGTCTTTAATTAAGAAATGAACCGACTCGAGGTCGCGCGGTCTTCATGAATGAATAAATTGGTTATTTCATTCCGGTCATATGGAACAAAGAGAATTTTGTCGAAAAAGTATTTTCTTTCACTCCCTCGGGAAATAAATAATCAGTCATAATTACCAGATTACGTAAGAGTTCGGCTGTTTCGGCGTGAGAAATGAGGGAAATGATTATTTTGTGGGTTGAGTTTCTCATTTCAAACATTACTAAGATTTATTATAAGGAAAGTGTGATATTATAAGGGTTTCCTCATTTAAGTCCGTTTTTATAGCTTCTTCGTTATGTTACTATATTTTAATTTATAATTGGGCGACAGTTGATCTGTGAGTAAATAAATATAATTGAATTTAAAGACAATTTTGTATGCTTTCAGTACTTCCAAAGAGTTCTGCCACCCCATGTCTTGCAGGTGGGTTTCGTTAAACGGCCCAGGGAACAGGATCTCGACTAGTGTTAATGTAAGCAAAGAGGCTAGCCACCTACTTATTTGACACGATTTTTGTTGAGATCTGTGTGCTGAACTTTGCTACAATCTCTTTTAAATGGTTGTTCTTAGGTTTCTATCAAACCCAATTGGAATATATGGCCGTGAGACAATTTAATAATATTCACGAGCAATGAAAGCAAAGTAGCGAGACTCATAGACTTCTAATTCAGAGGGTCTAGGGTTCAAAACTATGACTTTTCTAAGATATGCGTAATTATCGCTTGCTTTGTGCTTAGGATAGCACGTTCAGCCTTTGGTCCCGGCTGTCATGAACATCTATGGCAGTCGTTAGTAGGAAGTCGGTGCCTTTTAATATTCTGACAACTGGTTTAACCATAGAATGATGTTCCCGATTAGGTTGTGGAAGTCAGACGGCAGTCGCTCCATGTAATTACTAAAGATCAGCCAAATCATGTTAGACTTTTGAGCATATCTGGGACCTGGGCTTAAGTCTGGGGCAACCGGGATAATGCTAGGATATAATGATGAAATAATATAATAATATTAACAAATTAAGTTCGGAACTACAATGTTATGATGAACGCTAAATTAAAAATAAAAACTATTTTTCAAGGCAATTTGAGCCCAAGCCAACTTCGCCTGCAAGTGGTGCACCTGCCGATTGACGGACGAGGCTCTGGCGAACATAACAGTTCCCGGTAACAAAACGTGTTTTCAAAAAATGTCTTTTGTAGGTTTTGGTTTTGGACAGCCGATATGACATAAAAAAGTAGCTAAAATAAACTAATCTAGCTGTTTCTTCGTCCGTTAGATGTCTTTTTGATGGCATAGCATGCTGAGCTAAGCCATCCATAATCCATTATATGGGGATTCCACTGCAATTTAAAATCTATCTTGATGCCTAAGAACTTAGTGTACTTTTAATAACTCAATATTCTTGCCATTCGTTTTCAAGTTAGACGAAACTTGTGTAACATTTGGCAATGAGAACTTTACACATTTAGTTTTACTTGCGTTAAGAGATAGATTGTTTACCGTAAACCAATATAAAACCTTCGCAAAAGTATCATTTATTACGTCCGAGTGATCTTTGCCTCTATTCACATTAAATATCAGAGATGTATCGTCAGCAAACAAAAACTGTAAATGCTTTTACATCAAATTATCACCATATTCTCCACAAACATAATTAACGGTGACAAACAACGTGCGATTATTAAAAGCCTTACCCGGATATTGGGACAATTTCAAAATTCAAATTAAAAGTGACAATAAAGATTATACGGGCAATTCGGGGGCACGCAAACAATTCGAAGCCGCTAAAAATCCTTGGCAAAATTAAACGCGCCCGCCGCATTATTTGCAAATAAATTGGCTCACAGTAAATCGCCCCAATTTACTGGTTCAATTTTCTAATTCAAATCAGGAGCGGTGAACGCGTTGTAGGCATTGTTGAAAGATCGTCAGCGTGATGGTTATACTATGGTGTATACTTCTATGGTTTTGTTCAGCAAAATATAATCTTTTCCACCTCCACATTTAATCAAATAAGCTCAACATATTAGTAGGCTATGTTAAAAGATCGTATTATATTATGTTGCAGGATTGTTCGCAAGGGTTATCGCGGAAAATAAAAACCTTTCCTTCAAAAGAAGGAAAATTTATGGTTTTTAGTCAGTAGAAGTCTGACACACCCTCCCGCTCCACTCACTGCGGGAGAAGGTCATTTGATGATTTTCCATCCCAAAAAAAAAAAAATATATAATATTATATATAATATAGCATAAAACGATTATAAAAGCGTGATGATTATAGTCTATACTTCTATAGTTTTGTACTTACTGCAAACTTATCTCAAAAGCAAACATAGTCTTTACCATATCCATATTAAATGTAAGTAGGCTCTGAAACTAAGAGGTCGGTTGTACACAACCTGCCTAAGGACTGATTGATGGTACCTTCATAGGTACAAATAAATTGGCTCACAGTATATTGCCTCAATGTTCTGGTTTCTCATTTACTAATTCGAATAACGACGCGCTGATCGTGTTATAGGCAAAAAATTGCTAAAATATCGTTTGAACAAAAACTGAAAACGTTGGCGTAATGGTCTATACTTCTATGGCTTTTTACAACAGACTGTTTCTTATGCAAATTTGTTTTCACCTCCATAATATATAACGCCTTTTTGTTTATTATTGTATCGGATATTTAGATTTAATTTTTTGCTTCTTCTAAGTTTAGGTTTATATAAAATGTACGTTCCGCACTGCATCCAAAATGGCCCAGCTAAAACCAGCGCTAGAACATTGGACTAGCATATGCTGAGTTGGGTCATTTTGGTGCATTATATAAACATTTGCATATTGTTTTTAGTTTTAATTTTTAATTGTATGGTGCACCAATTAACATTTTTATTATTATTAATCGAATCAGGAGCGTTGTTGAAAGATAGTTTGGGCACAAACCGATCATGTCAATGTTCATAGTCTATATCTTTATAATGTTACAGCAGACCATCTTAGAAGCAAGTCAAGCAAGCAGTGGACTTTATAAGGTTGACATAATCAGCCTTATAAAGTCCACTGCTGAAGATTGGCCTCCCCAATAACTAACATTCTACTGGGGTATGAGCCAATAAACACCAAGCTGGGGCAGGCGGGTTGGTCCTCGCAGCTCAAACCAGTACACAGAATGAAGCTGCTGCCCTTGATTGAGTAGGATTTCTCGTCGTCAACTTTTACGCCTCCCCATGAGATTAGAGGGGGTGGCACTATTCTCGGCACCACACCGCAAAGCAAATAAAATCTTATTTTGTACTGCAGACTATTTGCTCTGAAGCTGAGAGATTGATTATATAAATTCTGCCTAATGTCTGATTGATGGTATCTTCATACTCGACTATGTCGCCTTGATGCCGTGTTATGGCCGTAAGTTCTTATAAGTAGAGCATGTATTCTCTCCCTTGACCCTATAGTTTAAGGGAATCCTGAAATATAATCTTTTGGGGTTCCACCAAAGTAAAAGACCGTCATTATCATAATCCCAGCCACTAGAAGTCCACTGCTGAACAAATTGTTTTTTTTTACCATATATGAATCATTTTTTATAGAAAAAAACCAACAACAAGGTCAAGATGTGATAAAATAACATGAATGAACAAAATACATCAAAATATTTAACTACATTGTTAGGAACTCAAATGTATTACAGTATGTCATGCGACATACAAAGCTCTTTGTTATTTTGTATACTTGACCTATTTATCATGATCACCATATGAGCTCATCCATTAAGGATAGATTTGCACTTGTCGACCATATGCCAACAACGTATTCTTTCATACTTTGGCTACATAGCGCGCAGAGGCGATGAAAGCCTGGAAAAACTGACTGTCGTTGGAAACACAGAAGGCAAACGATCGCGTGGTCGTGCACCAAACAGATGGAACGATCAAGTGAAAGACTCATCGTCCTCCAAATTCTACGCGGTCGTGAAAGACGCGCTGGATCGGAACCGGTGGAAGCAGATCATCCGCTCCAGATGTTACTCCGATGCTAACCACGATCCTCAGACATAAGGGACCGACTATAGAGAGAGAGATCTCCACTATAAAAACCCAACTACGTAAATAATATTTTTTATGTAAGACATATACGACTATAAAACTCTTAATTGTACTTTTTTATATGATAAGCTCAATTAACAACACCAACAATCATTTATGTCTGGGTACCCTTTGTGTAAACTATGCTTAGTCAAAAAAAAGTCAAAGTCAACATCATTAATTCAAGTTTGGCTCAATAAATAATAATAATAAATATTTCCTGACAATTACACCAATAATTTAGTTCCAAGATAAGTATCATTAAGAACTTGTGTTATGGATACTAAACAACGGATAAACATACTTAAATACTTTTTTTTTTGTAAATACATACTTAATATATAAAGAAAAACACCCAGACCAGAACAAATATTCATGTTCATGCACACAAAGATTTGTCCTATGTGGGAATCGAACCCACGACCTCTGGAGTGAAGTGTAGGTATGCTGACCGCCACGCCATATTGGTCGTCGTAAAAGAGTCAATCAATAGAGCTCTTATGAAAGTCAAACTTAATAACTAGCCCGCCCAATGCAATTTCAGTTGATAATTGAAAAACAATTTAAGAAGTTGACAAACCTGTGTTCTGTTTATAAGATTTAAAACAAAAAAAGAAAATAACTCATTTCTTTAGTTATACGAACATAATTACGAATAAACATAGTAGACCAATCCCCATTGGCGTTACCGTTCACGAGTGTGACTCATGAACCAGCCATCGTTTCGCTGAACCATGCTTTGTAAAATGTCGAGGATATTATTATAATACTAGACATAAACTCGACAATTTAGCGGCGTAAGTGTCAATTCTAGAGATCACTTCTGTTTATGTATAAGGCGATTGAAGTAAGTTACCCGGCCATATCTGTAGCTTAGACAAAGCCCTTCCCTTCCAAGGATCCGAGGATGTAGTAAAAATCCTTGCAGAGATAACTAGAGGTCAAATGGGATACATTGAAGTGACACGCTGCTCATTACTGAAGGGTCATATGGTCAGAATACACGTTGCAGTCAACTTTCGTTCTTTCATCTCCAATGCTAAGATTGAGATTGGATTGGGAGAGTAAATTGGATTGAAAGTTGGGGTCGATGAGATTGGGAAGATATACAAGATTGTGATCGAAAAGTTTTATTAAAAAAGTGCTGCTAACGTTCTCGCCGCGAAAACCGTATTAAGGTCTTATTCATAACATTTGCTCACATTTCACATAGCATTTTTTATCATCTAACTAAGAACAGTTTATATTGTGGAGACTTTTTAGAAGATCTTTGTTGTTTCGTTGAGACGTTCTCCACAACGTCCGGGTGATAGGCAGCAGCGTCATTCAGCTGGAACTGGAACCGCGATCACCAACCCGCCTGCCTAGCGTGGTGATTATGGGCAGAATGAATGAATACTTTATTGCACACTAAATATAAAAAAAGTAATAAAATCACATAAAGAAGTATATGGTACAATGGGCGGCCTTATTGCTAACAGCAATTTCTTCCAGGCAACCTTATTACAGCAGATAACTCCAATTAAAAATAATATATTGGGGAGGCTCATGTTTTGGAAGTGGACTTTATAAGGCTAATATGAAAGATGTAAATACTTATAATTGTATATATTTGAGGATTCCAAGCCAACCTCTCCTTGTCCAATAACGGACGAGGCTCTGGCGAACGAAAAAGTACTCGATAAGCGGCAATAGGCTCGTCACCTAATGACCAACCAACAATATAACTAGAGTAATGTGGGCGCATAACATGCCTCTGTCTTTCCCTTCGGAGAAACAGGCGTGATATTATGTATGTCTGTATGTGCGTAATACTAATACTTGCTAAATAAATAAATAAAATAAATAAATATTCTCTTACAATCACACCAATTATTTAGTTCCAAGATAAGTATCATTAAGAACTTGTGTTATGGATACTAAACAACGGATAAACATACATAAATACTTTTTTTTTGTAAATATATACTTAAGATACATAGGAGAACACCCAGACCAGAACAAATATTCATGTTCATGCACACAAAGATTTGTCCTGTGTGGGAATCGAACCCACGACCTCTCGAGTGAAGTGCAGGTATACTGACCTCCACGCCATATCGGTCGTCGAAAAAATGTTGTAAAAGTCTGTAAAAGTCTAATCAAAATTAAAATATTTGTTAATTGTTTTGGATCATATAGTTATTATATATAATATTATAATCTTATATATAATAACTATATTATCCTATATTTTGGTTTGAAGCACTAACTAAACATTAGTTGAATGTTAACGAACAAAATCGAAAAATGGGGTTTGTTTGTAACGTTCTGTTAGCAGCTAGAATAATGTGTAAATTAAATGAATAGATATGTATGTGAATATTTATAAATATTTTCTGAAAATTACACCAATTAGATAAGTATTATGAAGAACTAGTGTTATGGATATGAAATAAGGGATAAACATATATAAATCTTATTTTTTTGTAAATACATACTTAATATACATAAGATACATAAAGAAAAAATCATATTTATCCACCCAAAGACTTGTCCTGTATAGGAATCGTACCCACGACCTCAGGAGCAGAGTGTGTATCCTCGCCACCACGCCATATTGTTCGTGAAATGTTACCAGAATACAAAATATTCTGTATTAATATACTTATTTTTCATTTTTACAGGTCAAAAAGTCACGTGGCTACTCTGAAGGTATGTAACAGAAAGAACATTTTATTTTAATCAGTATTTTAATTAATAATGTTATCGTTTGAAGTTAAATGATAATGGACAGGGCACTTAGCGAAAAGCATCAATGGCTTTTGGGTCAGGAAATTTATTTATAATCGGCCTCGTGCCAGAAAACGTTGTGTGATCAGGCCCTCCATAAAGACCAATGAATGATTAAAGGTTGCAGAAAGCCGACGGATCAGGGCATCCAGGATTGATAATTGAGAATAAATAAATTAAATAAATACTTTCTGACAATTACACCAATTATTTAGTCCCAAGATAAGTATCATTAAGAACTTGTGTTATGGATACTAAATAACGGATAAATATACTCTTTTATGCAAGTACACACTTAATATACCGAGACGAGACGACCGATATGGCGTGGAGGCGAATATACCCGCATTTCACTCCTAAGGTCGTGGGTTCGATTCCCACACAGGACAAATCTTTGTGTGCATAAACATGAATATTTGTTCTGGTCTGAGTGTTTTTTATGTACATTAAGTATTTATTTACAATAAAAAATTGTATTTATGTATGTTTATCCGTTATTTAGTATCCATAACACAAGTTCTTAATGATACTTATCTTGAAACTAAATAATTGGTGTAATTGATAGAAAATATTTATTTTATTATTTATTATATACGTAGAAAAAACCCAGACCATAACAAATATTTATGTGTATGCACACAAGTTTTGTCCTGAGTGGGAATCTAACACAAGACTTTAGAGCGGAGTGCGGGTAAACAAGCCTACACGCCATATCTAAATTTTAGAGAAGTCACAAGACACTTGACGCACTCGAGCATACGGCCTACTTGATGGAAAGTAGCAGTGTCAGCCTGTGGGCGTGTACTGTATAATACCAATTGCTAAAGCGTTGACGGCACATAAAAATCTATTTCACACCTTTTGAAAGAGCTTCATTTGGTAATCTTCTAGAAAACATACAATATTTTACATACATACATTCACGCCTGTTTCCCCGAAGGGGTAGGCAGAGGCATATTATACGCCCATACTTCACAAATTAAATAGTTGGTTCCACTTAGGCTAGCCTATTGCCGCTTACCGGGCGCAGTTATGTTCGCCAGAGCCTCGTCCGTCGATCGGCAGGTGCACCGCTTGCAGGTGAGGTTGGCTTGGGCTCCTTAGGTCTTGGTAAGATCCTTATACAATATACATACAATATTATGTCTGATAAAATAAATCTAAAATGGAAGTTAGAATATCATTTACTTTACTCTATTATGTGCAAATTTCGAGCAACCACCAACTGAACATTTAAAAAACATTTATCAGTTACATCTATGACATAAACCCATTCCTCGAACGTTTCCGAATATCCTTCAAAGTCAAAGGAGTGGATTAACTCAAATGCTTTGCTTAGCACTCACTAACGAGACTCAAAGGAAGCTTTCTACAAGGAAGACCGCTTAGTGAAACAAAATCGGTAATATAATTTAAATTAAATGTAAACTCAGTGAATTTCGTAACTAAAAGAAATAGTATGGTACTAGCTTCTATAAGGGATATTATAAAACCATTGACCCCCCCCCCCCAGTCTAGAGTCTTTATTACCGGTTTTGGTCTATCGTCCAAATTACGGATTTCTTAAGGGAACAAATTGTCTACATATGCTTTAGTCTAGGTCATAGGGCCACTCTTACGAAAGAGCAAGGCCTTTAATTACTTCGTTAGGCTGTATCTCTTACCTGACCAAAGTTCTGAAATGAAAAAAAGTCAAATGGAATACATATAACTTATAAGCCAAACACGAATATAATTAGAAGTCCATAAAATGTTTCGACAATAAAATAACTAAAGCAAAACACGAAGAAAAATATGCAGCTATAATTATTATGTATTTTCATACATAATAAGCATCTTTTATTGTCATCATCTCAGCGCATAAACGTCCTACTACTGAGCACGAGCCTCCTCTCACATACCAAGGTGCGAGGGTATTGGGTCATACTCCATCACGCTGACCCAGTGCGGATTGGCGGAGGCAGGTGTATGGCGTCCTGCTGTTAGAATTTATCAAGCCGCCCATTAGGCCTCTAATTTGGCTTAACGACTACCACATTTAGAGATAACCGGGACCAACGGCTTAACGTGCCCTCCGAAGCACGGAAGCGCTCGATATCAAATGCCACACAAACGGTCACCCATCCAAGGACTGACCTCTGTAAACTCTGCTGTACTTCGGTGATCGTTTCCTACCACCGAGCACCGCAGAGCTACGAGCGCTTCAGCTATTTCATTGTAATAATGTCTTATTTATTTACAAAATATACAGGGTGTCTCAGTAAGAGTGCACTTGTTCATTATAAAATAAAAAACAAGTATTTGATGACAGAGTTGTGATATTTTTATTGTATTGTAAAGAAGACTCATGTTCCGATTCAGTATGGAACAAAATATCCGTCAAATGACCCCCACGGATCTGATGATAGGCCATTACTCTTTAAGTAGTACCAACCTTACTAAAGTATTTAGCTGCTTATAAGACCGACTGTACGTAAATATAAAATTCCTAACAAATTCAGAGCAATTTCGACGGCAAAAATTAATCTCTGCTTGTGGCAGACAAGGTTACAGCTTAGACGTTGCTTAAAATTTATTTTATTTGCTCGTGTTTTTATAAGGGTTTATCTTTTTACAATAGTGATTGGATTAAAATAAAATCGCTATTTTTTTCTTGTGTTTAAACAAAAACAAGAAACATACACTAACACGCCTGTTTCCCCGAAGGAGTAGGCAGAGGCATATAATTTACGTCCACATTTCGTTAATTATATTTTTGGTCCTACGTAATAGGTGGCCAGCCTATTGCATAAATCTTTACCAATTGTGTACCAGCCTCTCTCAGAAGCTCTGCTGTCATCCCATCTTCACCCGGTGCCTTGTTATTTTTTAGCTGTTTAGATGGCCATTTCGGCATCCTAATCTTGACGGAGAGATAACCTGACGTCCAGGATGTCTTCGGTGTAGTGTCGGTTTGTTTGGCTTCAGGGTCTTGACTCAAACGAGTAGCAGGATCCTGCGTACTGGCATATAATTGTCCATAAAACCCTTCTATATCTCTCATGATATCAGGTTCCGACGTTACTAGATTGCCCTCATTGGTCTCCAGCTGCATCAACTGACTGTGGCCAATATATATAATTTATATTATAATATATTATACGACATAACTAGATTTATATTCTCAGTTTTTTCTTTACAAAATATACAAAACAATGCATGCTCATATTTTTGTTAAACAAAACAAAAACAATTACGCCTGTTTCCCCGAAGGGGTAGGCAGAGGCACATTAATCGCTCACATCCCGCCAACTATCATATTAGTGGCGAGCCAATTGCCGCTTACCGGGAACTTTTATTCGCCAGATTCTCGTCCGTTGATCTGCAGGTGCACCACTTGCAGGTGAGGTTGGCCTGGGCCCCTAAGATGTTAGTAGGATCTACATATTACACCAAACACAAAATAACTTAGTTAAAGCAGGAAAAGCCGTAAACGCGAGGTGCAGGTTCCGTATTATAATAATATAAGATATTACATTTGTACCAAACTCTGCGCCTAAACAATAATGATGTCGCTAACTGATTGCCTATTTCCGTCACCATTATTTAGACAAGTATTCCCTCACATCTATTCCAAACCTCAGCTAACAAGTGTTAAGCCAATTACAGGCACAATCAATCTGTAACGGATTTACTTTTGATCCCGTAGTAATTTGGTACCGGATTGTACCTCAGAGAGCAGCGAGCCTTCCATTGTGCTCCAGGGAGTAAACATTACGAACGGCC
This sequence comes from Musotima nitidalis, assembly GCA_949126915.1. Lineage (NCBI taxonomy): Eukaryota > Metazoa > Arthropoda > Insecta > Lepidoptera > Crambidae > Musotima > Musotima nitidalis. The sequence continues at coordinate 18,863,698 of OX421419.1, read as the reverse complement.
ACTTCTAAAAGCTACTTACTGCCGGTTCGGTATGTGCCTTGGGACGACCGATATTCACTGACCGAACTTAAAAAAAACGTGAAAGTGTTTTATTTGCTTCTAAAGTTTTCTGAGGGCTATATTTTGTATGAAAGACGCGTTCTGAAAAACGGGTTGAACGCAAGTCGTACTCGTAGTCGTACTCAATTGTAAAATAACGCTTTGTCAATTTCAACTTCATAATCATCATCATCATCATCACAGCCCATTAACGTCCCACTACTGAGCACGAGCCTCCTCACACATATCAAGGTGTGAGGGTATTGGGGTCATACTCCACCACGCTGACCCAGTGCGGATTGGCGGAGGCAGGTGTATGGCTTCCTGCTGTTAGAATTTTTTAAGCCGCCCATTAGGTCTCTAACATGGCTTAACGACTACCACATTTAGTGATAACTGGGACCAACGGCTTAACGTGCCTTCCGAAGCACGGAAGCGCTCGATATCAAATGCCACACAAACGGTCACCCATCCAAGGACTGACCTCTGTAAACTCTGCTGTACTTTGGTGATCGTTTTCAAACACCGAGCACCGCAGAGCTACGAGCGTTTCAACTTCATAATCATAATCATTTATTTCATAAACTATCACATAGTACTTAAAAACGTCAACGTCATGCCTTTTGATATAATTTTCACTAAAAATGGCGCACAATATAATCATATATGGCTAGAATTGGTATTGTAATTAAGTCGACAACACTGATGCCCAGTAAAACTTGAAAGAGTTTATGTTGGCATCTTACTGCATAAAATAATATATACTTTTTATATGAAATAAAAAAATAAATATGGCGCAACAAAATTGTTGCTCTATGCCACAGCAACAAAATATCAATAAAACCTTCTAGCAATTATTATATTGGTGTAACTCGATTAGCTAATCCATATTCTGTAACTGAACTCTAGATCTCCCTAAAGATTATCATTACGCGACAAGAATTTAATCCACGGATCGCTTACTTAGATGGGAAGGAATTATCGTAATATCGAATCACCATTTCTGTAGCTTTCGCAATCAATTTGTGACACCTGTTGGCATCATCTGAAGGAAAATTGATTCCTGATGTTTTAACTATAGCTATTAACGTCACGAAATCGGAAACTTTTGTTTCTTATGGGAATAGGGAAAATGCTATTAAGGCGTTGGGGAATATGAATGATATTAGCTTCTCACATTTCGTTAAGCTTCAATGTTATAAATAATTCTGTAGGTTTCTTAATATTGTAACCCGAGTAAGAACCGAACCTACGTCCTTAGGATAACCGATCCACGGCTCTAACTACTCCAATTAATAATCAAAAAATAAAATATACCTAAATTAAACTTAAAATTTCAATCAAAGAAACATTAAGTCACCGACCACAATAGTCACACACATGAATGAAATGAATGAAATGAAATGAATGAAATGAATGAAATGAATGAAATGAATGAAATGAATGAAATGAATGAAATGAATGAAATAGATTTATTTGCTTTGATTTTGCGTTCTTACATAAAGGTCTTATACAGGTTAGTTGTATCGTCAAAATCTACTTATATCTAAGTGTGCAAATGTTATAATATATTTAGATTGAATTTAAAGATACAATTATTCAATAAATTAAAATGTCACTGTCCGATTAATATTACATATAATTATAATTTCTACATTCTAAAAACTAAAGATTGACATGGTTAGCCTGAAAGTAGTCCTTCATTGAATAGAAACAGCCCTCTATCAAATAATTATGTAGTTTTCGTTTAAATATAGGTCCAGTTAACGTACGAATTTCATCAGGTAACGCGTTAAATATTTTTGTACCCATATTACTTGCATTTTTTTTTGCTAATGTCAGTTTTAAGACCTGATTTTCTACCTTGTTCCCTGGTCTGAGTCGGAGACATTTAGTCGAAGCAGACTGTCTTTTTTCGAAATGTCTTGGATTCTCCTTTACAAATATACAAATTTGTTTAATATACAATCCAGGGACCGTGAGAAGTCTATTCTTTATAAATAAGGGTTTACATGACTCCAAGTAATAAGCACCAAACAAAGATCTAATGCATCTTTTCTGTAGTTTAAAGACTATATCTATATCTGTACAGTTCCCCCATATTATTATCATAATACCGTACTGCAGCACGGACGCTACATGAGCATGATATGCCAGTATTGCTGTCTCTACAGATGATATTTCTCTTAGGCGCCTAAGAGCGAAAGAGAATCTACAAATTTTATCACTTATTAAACTAATATGACTTTTCCAATTGCAGTTCTCGTCTATATTTATACCTAAAAAGTTTGCTGTCTTAACATTGTCTATAATTCGGTCGTTATAAAATACATTCAAATTCAATTTGTGTCTATTGTATGTCAGAAATTGCATTACCTTAGTTTTATCTATATTTATTTTTAAGTTGTTGGATGTCATCCATTTTATAACTTTATTGAGAGTCATATTTATTTCATTTTCATAATTTGATACATTCAATGTCTTATAGTCTGTACTACCTTTCACTAGTATTGTTGTATCATCTGCATACTGTATAATTTCATGATTTATTTTGTCTGGTAGGTCATTTACGTATAAATTAAAGAGTATAGGTCCTAATAAAGTGCCCTGTGGGACCCCACACCCATTGACTCTATATTGTGAATAGTAGCTCGCTCTAATGTGTATTTTATTTTTTACTGTTTTTTGGATCTGTACGCATTGCTTTCTGTCTTTTAGATAGCTGGTAAACCAATCGTTAGCAATACCTCTGATTCCATACTTGTAGAGCTTATCAAGCAATGTTTTATGCTCTACATAGTCAAAAGCCTTGCTCATGTCTAAAAATATAGCTACAATAGGTATCCCCCCCTCAATGCTGCTCATGACTGATTTGATGAGTTTGAAATTTGCCATGGTAGTGCTTCTGTTCTTTCTAAAGCCGTATTGTTGGTCTTTTAATATATTAAATTTATTAATAAAAGCTTCGAGCCGAGAATGTACTGCTCTTTCTACGACTTTAGCAATGATTGGTATCAGTGTTACCGGTCTGTAGTTGTTAATCACTGATTTGTCTCCTTTTTTATGTATGGGTTTTACTATAGAGCATTTCAATCTGTCAGGAAAAAAGATAAATTAATTATATATGAAAGCACTGGAGCGATGTACACTCCTGTTAGCTTAAGGAGTTTAGTTGACAGCTCATCATATCCTACTGAGTTTGTATTTTTCAAGGAGTCAATAATTTTTGTTATTTCTTTTTCAGTAGTTGGGTAAAGAAACAACGTAGAGCAACAGTTATCTATTGTGGCACTACCGGATGAAGTGGTCGAAACATTATTGGTTATGTCAATAAAATAGTCATTAAATGTGTTAGCTATGTCTCGAGGGTTTTCAATTGTATTCTTATTATAATTTATAAATTGTATGTCATTTTTTTGAGTATCTTGTAATTGTGTATTAATTATATTCCACGTGGTTCTACATTTGTTTTTCGCTCTTTGAATTTTCTTTTTGTTACCTCTTTTTTGAACATCGAGTATACAGTTTTTTAATATTTTGGAGTAAGTTTTGTACCTGAGTTTATGCATCTGTTTCTGTGGACCCAACTGAGACTGATACTTCAAATAGAGTGTTCGTTTAACCTTGCATGATTTCTTTATACCCTTTGATATCCAGCATATGTTATTTGCTTTTTTTGTAATTTTTGTGCGTATTTTTGGAAAACAAAGATTAAAAAACATTACGATAGTATCGTGGAAGCTGTTAAAGGTTTCATTTGTGTCACTTAAGTTAAAAATGTCTGTAAATGTGAGAGATGATATACTATTACAAAATTTTATTATATTTTCAGCACTAAAGTCCCTTTTCACTTCGACCCACTGGTTTATAATCTTTTTTGAATTTACTTTTATTTTTAAAGTTTGGGCTGTATGATCAGATATGCCAAGGTTATGAACGGATCCTACAGCTGAAGGAATATTGCTGATAAAATGATCAATACACGACGAACATCTTGTAGGTACTGTGATGTGGTAAATCATATTATAAAAATGTACAATATCTGATAGTCTCCTGCTGAACTGGTTAGACTTTCCGGTGTCGATATTCAAGTCGCCACACAAAATAATTCGTCGTCTATGTCTCATACTAAATTTCCTTATTAATTGCTCCAGATTTTTAAAAAACATATCCGTATCTGAGTTAGGAGTCCTATAAATGCAAACGACTACAAGGTTATTATACTTCATTTCAATCCCAGCACATTCAAAGCTTTTATAACAGACATAGTCTGTTAAATCTAAATTAGAAAAAGGTATCCCCTTCTTAACTAACACACATACTCCTCCTCTTCTCTCATCAGGCCGGCAATAAAATGATGCTAATTGATAATTACATATTTGGACATTCTTGATATCCTGACGTTTTAAAAAAGATTCTGTAATACAAATAATGTCAACTGTTTCCTCTTTATCATCAAATTCACTCACAGTATAGTTAACTATGAGATCGTCGTTGATGTGATATCAAATACGAAGCTCATTTTATACCAATATAAAGGCCATCCCATGCTAAATGAAACGGTTGTTTTTATATTTCTATCCAATTTTGAAAAAGCGTAAATTTGATAGACCATTTTTGAATGATATAAAATTTTGTCAAGAATAATTTGCGTTCTCAGTTCTTAAAATTGTCTTTAAACATCTAGCAAAACTCAATTAATAATTTAAAAAGTTTACAGAAATGAATAGAACCATTTTAAATCTCAACTTAAAACAGTTTTGAGATTATATAAACATCTGCTATTTTAGACTCTACTTGGAAATATATTTTATTGTTTATTGAAAACGTTTAAATTAAAGTTTCTCTTGTATCTAGATTTATATTAACATTCCACTTGAAATATTCAGCTTATAAATTATTAACTACCTGTATACCAATTCAGGATAGTAAAATAATTTGTGAAAACTTCGATTTACAGACGAGTTAGCAAAATAAACTTTAAAATCAATACATTTACTAAGTTGAAGCAATCATTATTTTCTTAGGATTCTTGCAAAAGTTAAGTATCTTATATTATGATTCACACACTCATATACAATATCGCTTCTGTTTCCGCAGAGGCAAATTATACGCCCTCATTTTGACAGCTATATACCTACAGGTACCTATACCTATAGGACCTACAGGTACTACACTTATTAGGTGACAAGCCTATTGCCGTTTATCGAGAACTTTTATGTTGCCAAAGCCTTGTCCGTTGTTCGGCAAGGTTCTTTAGACCTAAGGAGCCCAAGCCAACCTCACCTGCAAGTGGTGCTCGTGCCGATCAACGGCAACGAGGCTCTGGCCAATGTCCGGTAAGCGGCAATAGGCTCGCCACCTATTACGTGGGACCAACTAAATAATTGGCGAAGTGTGGGCGTACAATGTGTTTCTGCCTACCCTTTCGGGGAAAGAGGCGTGAATGTATGTAAGTACTTTATAATAGGTTGGGGAAAAAGTCTTTTCGTATTTTTGTATGAAAAGTCAAGACATTTTTTTCAAAGTTTATTTACATTTATTTACAATATATATGTACCGTTTTGTTGAATAACTTTCTGCCATTTTGTGGGCAGAGACATTATCCCGTTACTGTAGAAACTTTGGGACTTCTGATCAAAAAAACGGGACAAATAGTTTTGGCAGTCCACTCTTGAGGTCAACCTTACAGAACCTAAAGAATTCTGCAGAGACCGAAACAGGTGAAAATCTGAAGGCGCAAGGTCAGGGCTATATGGTGGATGCACTAGGACCTCCCAGTCGAACTCTCTTAATTTTTGCTGAGTGGCTAAAGATGTGTGTGGTCTAGCGTTATCGTGATGAAAGACCACACCCTTCCTGTTGATCAATTCCGGCCGTTTTCTCTCGACTGCTTCCTTTAATCTCATCAGTTGCTGGCAGTAAAGATCAGAATCGATGGTTTTGCCGGGCGGTAAAAGCTCATAATAAACAATGCCCTTCCAATCCCACCATACACACAGCATCACCTTATTTCGTGTTAGGCCAGGTTTGGCCACAGCCAGTGAAGCCTGGCCAACTTTCGACCACGACCTTTTTCGCACGTTCTTGTCGTACGTGATCCACTTTTCATCGCCAGTTATCAATCTCTTCAAAAACGGCTCGGTTCCATTACGTCTCAATAATGAATCGCAAATGAGTACACGGTTCATTAAGTTTCTTTGAGTGAGCTCGTGTGGCACCCAAATATCGAGCTTTTTTGTATAACCAGCTTTCTTCAAATGGGTCAAAACTGTTTTGTGGTCAATTCCCAGTTCTTCAGCTACATCGTAACTACTAATATGCCGATCTTGCTCCACTCTTTCAAAAATGGCGTCCATTTTATTCGTAACAGGGCGACCAGAGCGAGGTGCATCTTTAACATCAAAATTTCCGGACTGAAAACGTTTGAACCAAATTTGTGCTAATCTTACTGACACTGCATCAGGTCCATAAACATCACAAATTTTTTTCACTGCTTGAGTTGAGTTTTTGCCTTTTTTATAATAAAATTTTAAAATGTATCGAATTTCTTCATTAGATTCACTCATTTTTACGGAGAGAAAAACAAATGAAAAATAGCGGGAAACAACTTTTTTTAATTTTTTTCTTTTCTTTATAATGGAACCTTTTTAATGTTACCAAAACCAGCCAGACACAAATAGTACAGTCAAAAAAATTTTATAATAAGTTTATACCTACGTTATGCGAAAAGACTTTTTCCCCGACCTAATATGTATGTACATCAAATGACATTAAACTGTAATGTCGATATAAAACAATATCTCTTTCAAAAAGCTTACGTGGTTCAAGCCTGGAAAGTATGTCTCTAGGGTTCATGGTTTCTTCTTGAAAAGGTATAATAGCTCAGGCGTAATATACAAACAAACCTTTTTTTCGCATTTTAATTACCTTCAAGAGTTCACCTGAAAACGTGAACTCCCACAGGAACTAATTTCAAAAGTTTAAGCTTGAATCCTTTTTTATGTTTCCAAACTTTCCCCGTGGCCAAATTCACAGTCCACTAGTAAAGTAAAAGTAAAGTAAAAAAAAATATTTTTTTCATAAACTATTATATATAGTACTTGAAAACGTCATGATTATAAATGAAAAAAATACCATCGAAATAATATTACACTAAATCACGAAGCTTAGATTCACTTACATGCAACAAAACAATTTAAAAATAAAAAATAATTAAGTGTAAGTGAATCTAAGTGCCAGTTCCGAGCCACCGCTCTGTAAGAAGAACTGGCAAGAAACTCACAGGCTATGCTCTTTTAAATATGTCCATTAGTTTGGTACTAGAATTACAATCTTCATTTGTCTGTTAAGCTATACAATGCAATATAACATAACCTTAACAATATTTATGTTTTCAAGTCATTCATATTAGAATAGCCTGTATGAAACGGCAGTTTAATCCCAAGCATTTTTATCTGCCATATAGTCTTTAATAGAATAGTATCCCTTTGAAGACAGCTTGTGTTTTATTGTTAATTTAAATTTATTTAGGCTCAATTGTGGTATGTTGCTTAGGATTTTATTGTAGAATAGCACACATTGACCTTTAAAAGATTTGTTTATCTTTTGGAGCCTAGTGGCAGGTACAACTAAGTGTAGCTTTCGCGCCGCTTCGAAGCAACATCTGTGTCGGTTCTCTCCGTGAATATCTGCTCTTAAATCAGTTTAACTCAAAAGTTTCAAATATATTTTGAATACGTTTTTTAACTATTGAAGTAAGTTGTCTGGTGATAAAATCAGAATTTTAATTCGTGTGGAAACAGCCGAGATATAAGCAATACCATTTAAAAAAATTGTTAAACCGTTGCGAGGGTGACCTTCAATCGTGGTACGCATTGCCCGCTCGCGTGAATCACCGCCGCCGTCGTCGTCCGCCGTCGTTGTTGTCGGCCGCCGCCGCCGCCGCCGCCGCTGCCCGCTGCCCGCTGCCCGCTGCCCGCTGCCCGCTGCCCGCTCGGCCTGCTGCCTGCATCTACTTGCGTGCGACGCGTCACTATCTACTGCTCTGCGTGATTTTACTATGTCGCAAGTGACTAGTAGCTGTGCGGGATGCCGCGGCATAATCGAGTGGAGCGCTTGCATGCGCTGCAGCAAATGTAAGCAAGTTTATGATATTTTTTGTGCAAACTTTACGCCAGAAGATTTTAATAAATTATCACTTGAACAAAGATCTATATGGATTTGTTTTGAATGTCGAAGCAAAGTACCTAAAGGTGACAATTCAGGCACACCAGTACGCCAGTCTCACTTTGTGCTACCGACTCTTGACATGAGTGTCGCAAGCGACTGCCCAGATATATCTATGACTAGTACGGATAATGTAACAGTACGGACAGGGGCGCGATATGTCAGGGAGCCAAATGAACGCGAAGCTTTCGAGAATGTCTTGAACAAGATAAATATTTCGATTGCAAAGGAAATGAAGGACTGTCAAGAAGAATTGGAAAAGCGTCTAACAGTCAAAATTCACGACTTATTAGTAAACTTTTATGCTACAATTCAAAAGGACATTACAGAAAAAGTAAGTAACTTGTCCGACAATGTAATTGAACTTACCAAAAAAGTTGATACATTGCAAAACACAATTTTAAGTCAAAAGACGAACGAGTTGCCGAAAAGTGGGCCGATAATAGGCGGTTGTGTGATTGGCTCTTCTTCGTCTAAGAACAATAATCAAGAAGCTAAATCGACTAAGATTTACTATTCTGAAGACAAGCCGAAAATAGGCAATAACATTAGCCAGAAAAGAAAAATAAAGAAGATTAACTCATTAATCGATTCCGTGGCTGCTATTACTACCTCCTTGCCTATAGTCCCAACTAACCAACTACCTTCAGCTCCCACTGGTGGGTATGAGGGCGAGTCTAATGAGGCTTGGACTGAGGTTAAGCGCATGAAGAAACGACGCTCACTCCCCGCCGTTCTACGTGGCACAGCGGCCCCGGGCTCGACTACGCTAGAAGCATCAGAAAAGTGGCAATATCTACATCTCTATTACGTCAAGATGGGAACTACGGAAACACAGATACAGGAACATTTGAAAAATATATGCGCAAATGATTCTTGTACGGTGGAAACCCTGAAATCGCGAGGTAAATACGCTTCTTTTAAGCTGGGGGTTCCTTCCAAATACTTTGGCCACATTTTGTCCGCTGAACACTGGGCTGAAAATATATGTATAAAGGAATGGAAACAGAATTTTCGTCCCAAACATGAAACCAACCAGAGCACTTCGTAAGAACTCTAATATGTCTCGTCAAAGTATGGAGCTGTACTATCAGAATGTAAGGGGACTGCGGACAAAACTAGATCAATTTAGAAACAATATTGATTCCTTCAGTTCGGATTTGTTTGCGGTCACCGAGTCAGGTTGCAATCAATCTATTCAAGATGCTGAAATTATTCCCTTGGGATACAATATCATAAGATGTGACCGGACGGATGGGCGAAAGCAGGGCGGCGTGTTCCTCATAGCCACTCACCGCTTGGAGCTTCGACGAGTATCTGCGCCCGGTAATATATCGGTGGACTCTTGCGCATTTGAACTTATTTGTGCAACAGTACATATAAATTGTAAGTTTTTATTTTTGTGTTGTGTGGTTTACATTCCACCAGACGCTGGCGAAAATGAATATATGACATTATTTAGATTAATAGAACAATTATGTACTAGATATAATAAAATTGTAATTATTGGAGATTTTAACTTATATTCATGTTCACAAAATGTTAGTAATTATTATAAATATTTTTTGTCCTATTGCGAACTCACTCAAAGAAATAAAATTCCGAATGTTTTAGGTCGTCAACTCGACCTGGTACTAACATCGGGTCTTGGTGGGGAGATTACAGTGACTGCTGCAAATGACAGTTTGGTGCCTATTGATCTGCATCACCCTCCACTTGCAGTCACCTTTGTTGGTGCCGCAGGCCGCACGAATATGACCGCTACTTATTCCACCAGTGTGAGTACAGATAGTGCAATAACAGGGGAGCTCGGATGGAATTTTAATAAAGCTGACTTTCCTTTACTGTACTCGATGTTGGTTGACATTGATTGGGATGCACTATATTGTATAAAAGAGTCAGAAGAGGCAGTAGATTATTTTTATGATAAAATTAATCACACAATAAATCAGTGTGTTCCTTTGAAAACCAGAATGGGTGGATTATCGAGATATAATTACCCAAAATGGTACACTTGGGAAATTATTAAAGAAGTGCGAAAGAAATCGGAATTACATAAAAGGTATAAACGATCAAAATCAAGCATTGATTACGAGAAATTTTCGAAATGCAGAGCTAGTATAAAGAAACTCATAGGACTGGCTCACGATCAGCACAAAAAGAAAATTCAAACACAGTTTGCTCAAGACCCGAAATCGTTTTGGGACTACATAAGGTCTAAAAGAACAACGCTCGGCCAACATTCTATTATAAAAGATGGTCAATACCTAAGTGATAGTGAATGTGCGACTGAGTTTGCTAGTTACTTTGAGTCTGTTTACTGTCGTGACTTGCCCACTCTAAACGCACAACAGGCGTCGAAATCAAGCTGCGCGTCAAGCGCTCGTGTGCACATACAATCGCTAACCCTAAAGGATGTTAGCCAAGCTCTTGCACATCTCAAGCCCAAGCGGTCTGCGGGCCCAGACGGCATACCAGCATTCTTGTTTAAAGACTGCCGTAAACTTTTGGAAAACCCTCTGAGGCACATATACAACGTATGTCTTAAACAAGGGATCTTTCCATCGCTTTGGAAGTTGACCAGAGTCATTCCAGTCCCAAAGGGTAAGGCTGGGCCGGACGTTAGTGGGTATAGGCCAGTGGCGGTGCTATCAACGGCGGCCAAGATTTTTGAATCTGCTATCCAGAGATGCGTATATCAGCAGGTCAGTGCGCAGCTATCAGACGCGCAGCATGGCTTTAGGCCTGCAAGGAGCACTGCCTCCAACTTGCTCAGTTTCATGACAAAGGTGGTGCCGTCAGTAGATGCAGGTATGCAGGTGGATGTGGTGTACCTCGATTTCAAGAAGGCTTTTGACACAGTTCTAAATGACGTGTTGCTTAGTAAGCTTGCTGACATTGGGTTTACGCCGCATTTGCTAAATTTTTTCAGCAGTTATATGAGAGATCGGCAGCAGTACGTAGATTACAATGGCTTTAAATCGGATCCATATTATACAAGATCTGGGGTCAGTCAAGGTAGTAATCTAGGACCTCTTGAATTTATCATAATGATAAATGACTTGCCGGAAGTAGTCAAACATGGTTTTTGCCTTCTTTATGCAGATGACCTTAAGATGTTATACGAGGTCAAAGAAGTATCAGATTGTAAGCGAATGCAAGAAGATCTAAATAGTGTGGTTGAATGGAGTAAGAAAAATCAACTGTATTTTAATACATCTAAATGCAATGTGGTTTCTTTTACTAGAGCGAAATCGCCGCTGCTATACGAGTACAGCATGGACAATACAGTTTTAATACGAAAACAAGAGGTCCGTGACTTGGGGATAACAATGACGTCAGATTTGCAGTTTCGTGAACATATCACAGAAGTCTGTAAAAAAGCATATCGGAACCTGGGACTGGTTCTTAGACAAGCACATGGCTTCACAAACACGGTCACATTAAGGGCTTTATATGACGGATTGGTGAGAAGCCAACTGGACTTTAATGCAATAGTTTGGGCCCCTCACGAAGCAAAGTATGTGGCAATGATGGAACGGATACAAAATAAATTCACAAGGTTCTTGTATATGAAGTTTTATGGGGTTTATCCGTTTTATCCACTTATGTACCCAACAGTATTTGTTTTGGGGATGGTCGGCTATTACAAGTTGGAAGTGCGCAGGGATTTGGCACTCGCGATTTATATGGTAAGACTGTTGCGAGGATGTGCTCATAACCCAGTCGTGCTACAGTACATGGGGCTGAGTGTACCAGATAGATACGTGTGGAGGCGGAGGCGCCCGGGCCTCCTGGCAACACCTATAGCCAGAACTAATTTATTGCGGCTAACACCTTTAACGCGTATCACTATTTTATTGAATAAGGTCCATAAAATTGTTGATTTGCTCACATGTTCTTTGAGTGAATTCGAAATAGTAACACTAAAACTTCTCTGTAATTTTTAATTTTAGATACAGTATCGCATTGGGTACTTACCTGTAATGATAGTTGTACAAATCTATATAATAAATAAATAAAAATAAATAAATAAATAAATTTATGCTTATTCCTTGTGTTTAGGTTATGTACACAGCTTTTCTTACTAAATTGATCAGTGTTCTTATGTACATAAACCAGGTTATCATAAATGAATTGACCGGCCACTGTCAAAATACCAATTTCTTTAAACTTGTCCCTTAGTGAATGTCCACACGGGAGATTATAAATTGCTCGAATAGCCCTCTTCTGCAGCACAAAGATAGTTTGAATGTCTGCGGCACAACCCCACAGAAGAATACCATAGGACATAACACTATGGAAATAGCTATGATAAACTAGCCTAGCTGTTACAACGTCTTTTAATTGGCGAATTTTCTTTACCGCGAATGCTGCAGAGCTAAGTCTACTCGACAATTCACCAATATGTGGGCCCCATTGTAGCTTATAGTCTAAAGTTATTTCAAATTTCAAATTTCTTTATTTGTTTGTTTTAAATAGGGTAGTTATACAAATTTGGTCTTAAAATTAAAATTCCAGGAGCTTAACCTATTTAGCCTTATAAAAAGGCATGCAAACCTTAAAAATAATTAGATTATTATTATTAAAATTAAAATATCATTGTTATCATTACAATATCATTGGTAAAATTAAATATAATTGTGAAATTTAAAATTATTGTTAAAATTTAATTTCATTGTTAAAGTTCAATATTATGGTTAAGGGTTAAAATTATTATTCAAATTACTAACAGTCAAAGTCAACATTTGCACATCATGAGATGTGTTTATAGTTAATGAATTCGTCAATCGAATAGAACGCCTTATCCAATAACCACCTACGCAGGGATGATTTAAAACGACCAATATTGAGGTCTTTGAAGCTATTTGGTAGTTTGTTGTAAATGGTCTTACACATGGCAAAGCTATTTTTCAAATACTTTTTGGTGTTTGGGGCAGTTTCCAATACCAGTCTGCGAGGATCTCTCAAGCTTCTTTGAGATAAATCCCTAAAAACCTAGTATTCCTAAAAACTTGGTAGTATCCACAAGGGTCAACTCATCCTCCTTTACCATAATAGTAGAGTTTGCCTGCCTGACGTTAGGCGTCACGAATTTAATACATATTAATACATTAATACTAAAATAGCAACATGTTGGATTTTTTAGATTGTTGTTATGTAGTAGGTAATTAATTTAATAACCATCATCATATCCCAGCATTGTCTCGGTTGTCCATAGCTTAGAGTCTAGGGTTTGCTCACTAGACTAATATGATTTGGCTGAATTCATGGAGCGACTGCCGTCTGACCGCCGCATCCCAGAGGGAAACATTACTCTGTGGTTAAGCCAGCTGTCAGGATGTTAGAAGGCACTGACTACCACAGACTGCCAAAGATTTTCATGACAGCCGGGACTGGCATGGAGCAAGAGATAGTTACCCACATAACATAGTGCGTATTTGTATTTCTATGTAAATCAGCGTACTATTTTATGTAAGTATATCATAACTATAAATATTAGTCGCCGCCTTTAATGTCTCTGCTATCCCCAAGGTTCACTGATAGAGAATTCCTAATGGCATTAAGTTCGCCTTTTGTACTTTGTATTATTATGTGTGTGCAATAAAGATTAAATAAATAAGCAGGATTTGAACTCGAACCCCATTAAATTTGAAGTTAATGATCACGACACTGGGCTGTCGGCGCTTTCTATAATTAAATGTGATAACCATTTGTAATATTAACAAATATGATTAAGATTATGCTGTAGATAATAATGTCCAATCTCTTTAAGAGATGACCAAACATATATCAACATAAGTAATAAGGTTTCCATCTATTGTGCCCGCAAAAAGACAACTTTTATGTTCCACAGCTTCTGCGAAAATCAGTTAATGAAATACCACTTTCAGAATCATATCACACGAAATCGTTCCCCAAGGAAATAACGGACGATGTTAAAAGGAATTTGGGATTAATGTTCGAAGAGCTTTACTTTTTGAAAGCAATCGCTTCAATGCAATTGGTTGAACATAAGGTTTTGTTGCTAGCTGGTGTTCGTTGATTTCTTCGCGTGGTAGATAAAAAATTAAAAAAACTTTATTGTCTTTAAGATAAACAGGATCATTAAGATTCAAGTAATATTTTTACAAACAAAATGGTAATTCAATAAACTTTTTAACAACAATGAATGAGATACGAGCAGTACCATAATCAAGAAATAAAAATAACAAAAGACAAACAATTTTATTTCTATTCAGCTTAAAATAACAAGACAGTGAAAAAGGGAAATTCATTCTTTCATTCTTCGCGCTGTAAGATTTTTAGAACATGAACGTCGCATCGCTATGTTCCGCGCGAGTCAAATAAACGTGGCTTCAGCAATTCCACTTGAATCTATTCTGTGTTATATATTCAACTACATCCAGTGAACGTCCAGTGAACATCCAGTGAACATCCAGTGAACATCCAGTGAACATCCAGTGAACATCCAGTGAACATCTAGTGAACATCCAGTGAACATCCAGTGAACAGTGAGTGTATGAGATCCTACCAAGTACAAGCCAACCTCACCTGCAAGTGAAGTATCTGCTGATCCACGGACAAGTCTCTGGCAACAATATAAGTTCTAGGTAAGCGGCAATAGACTCGTCACCTATTACATAGGACTAATTATACACTTGCCGAAATGTGGGCGTATAACGGATTACCTTCAGGAAACAGAGTTCAGTTAAGAGTGAACATACTATTTTATCGCAAACAATGCTAAAGACTGTTCTTTTTTGAGGTCCCCATTTTATTTAACACTACAAACAATAAAACCCACTCCAAGCCAACGAGTAATATGTGGCGCACTTGCCCAATTTGTATAGATTACGCCATCCGCTGCACAACCGGAAATTATGTGAAAAATGCTTTTTAATTTATCTTTCCAAAACGGGTACCGACTCTATAATCCCGAGCCAAACTGGCAGAAGAATTACTTTTGCTATGGATATTGCTGTTATGGAAATATATTTCTTTTGATGGTACTGTTTTCTTCGTTGTATAGTGACTTGAGTATATTCGGAAAATAACTATAAAATATGTAATCACTAGCTGTTACCCGCGACTTCGTCCGCGTGGAATAGTATCTTTGGGTAGCATTTACAACCCCCTTTTCGCAATAAAAAGTAGCCTATATCCTTTCTCAGGGTCTAGACTATCTGTACACCAAATTTCATTTAAATCCGTTCAGTAGTTTTGGCGTGAAAGAGTAACAGACAGACAGACAGACAGAGTTACTTTCGCATTTATAATATTATAAGTAAGGATGTAACATACTAAGGAAATAACTGATATTTTATAAAATGCATTCAAGATTGCAAGTCTTAGAAGACTTACATTACCTTAAATCAATATAAATAGTTACTAGAACAGCAGTAGAAAGTATAAGAACCAAACCAGTCTTAATAACTAAGATCTGTAACATCAAATGAGTACAAAATAAATTATAAAATAAAACAACGAAAGAGACATGAAACAGGAGAAACTTTTTTTCTCAAGATTTATCTGTCTGTCAGCTATTTTTATTGGGGGGATTTGCCAGTCAGTCCGTCGGTGACTCTAACGAGGCTTCCAAAAGGCAACTAGACGCTAGGCATACACAAGGCAAGAGTACATAAGGCAGTATATAAGCAGGTGAAATGAGCGCCAAAGGTAAAATGGGTCGAAGTAACTATTTCTATAATATAATAATAATATTTCTGACACTTACACCAATTATTTAGTTCCAAAATAAGTATCATTAAGAACTTGTGTTATGGATACTAAAGAACGGATAAACATACATAAATACTTTTTTTTTGTAAACATATACTTAATATACATAAGAAAACACCCAGACCACAACAAATATTCATGTTCATGCACACAAAAAATTGTCCTGTGTGGGAATCGAACCCACGACCTCTGGAGTGAAGTGCAGGTATACTGACCTCCACGCCATACCGATCGTCAAATCGTAATTGTAATCGTAATCGTCATCGTCGGTCGTAATATGATAATTAAGATTAAGCTGTTCATAAACCAGGAATAACACAATGACGTAACACCAAATAACACAACAATTTAAGCGTATTTTGTATCTTATTAGAGAAATTGAGGTTACAATAACTACTGCTAGTAACAATCATAGCAGTTACTTTCACAATAAACAGTCTAGGTACATTTAAGCTAAAAAATACTTTTAAACTATTTTAAATATAGCACAGATAAAGTATTACATTTTTAATAAAGAACCGTAGACTGCATCACATAAATTGGTAGCAGACATGAAAATGATGTTGTAAAACGTCGCGTATATTTTTCCCCCAATTCACTCCGCTCTTCCATTTTGAGACAAATGTTCGAACCGCTTGATGCCTGTTATCTAAAGCTTATACGCCGCATCGACTCCCAGATTTAAGATTTCACTCCCATGTTTTATGCATACAATGTAGCCCGAGTTGGACATCGCTCCGAGCCTTAAATTCTGACGTTCAATACTTTGAGACAGCGTCGAAGTTTTATTGAAGTCTTACAGTATTGAACAGTTTCTCTGGCAGATATAAAATTGTAGGAAGATTTACTGTGTTACAAGCGGCGGTCAGTGGCGTCGTCTATTTATTGGAAGCCTTTGCAGTTTTGCTTCAGAAACCAAAGCCTCTCTTCGGGATATAATATATGTCTCCGCCATAAATTTATTTAAATATTTATGCCAAAACTAGTTTTAACATATTACGTACCGGAGCAATCCGATCAATGAACGAGGCTCTGGCGAACATAAAAGTTACCGGTAAGCTGCAATAGGCTCGCCACCTATTACGTGAGACTAACAGTATAACGGGCGAACTGTGGGCGTATAATATGCCTCTGCCTACCCCTTCGGGGAACCAGTCGTGATGTTATGTATGTAAAACAGTTTTTGAAAGTCATACATCTGGTATTGTATTGCATGCGGGAGTGATTCAATGTGGTGTAATTGTAATCAAAAGGTGAGGTGTAATTAAAAAACGCTGAACAAAATCCCTTATGATAATTTTATGGTACGTTTTTATTATAAAGTAAGATATATTTGATATTATGATTTTGTCTTTCTTTATTTTATGTCTGAAGCATACCAAGGTAAATATTGTTTCGTGTTTATAAGGTATTTAAAATAAGCATTGCTTAGATTAAATATAATAAATAATCAGTAGATGAGATATTTTATTTCGCTTTTCTTATTATCATAAAGCTATCTCCAAACATAACTGTGTTTATTTATAGTCAGATCAAGTAACCTTTATATCTTAATCCTTTCGATTTCAAGAAAAAAGGCTTTCAGCTTATCTTTTATTCAATTCTTCAAATAATAAAGCTTATCTACAGGAATATATCGCGAAACTTTTCTTAAGCTTTCATAAACAAATTGCAATCTGAAAAGGCGAAGGCTTTGCATATTTTTTGCCCGGTCTGGGCCGATATCGTAAATACGTAATCCTTACAAATTGGCCCTCGGTCGTGTACCAGTGTAGTGGCCCGATACCGGTACTGGCCGGTTCTGCCGATACCGTCGGCGAATCCCGGTTTTACACTTCATTTGCTTGACATATAGCCCTCGCTGAGATTTACCGTTTTTCCGCTCAATGTGAGTTTCTAAAGGGCATGGGACATTCAATGTATTACTGTTTTTCCTTTGAAGCCGTGGCATACTACTCGTATATTGATGTTACATATATTTTGCTTAAGTTTTTAAGTTCCAATTACTTTTGTTATCAGTTTAAAAGATTTTTAAGGTAAATGGCAAAAACGTAACGATGAAAGTTTCGCTTCTCAATTATATATTATCAATCTATACTATTAAAACTCATTAGTAGATAACTATTGTCGATATAAAAGGCCCACTCTGATTCAACGAAAAACGAAACTTCGGTATAGACCTAGAGACTGAAACAGACGGATGTAACGATGTTTCGTTAAATTAGAGTAGGACCGCAGATATCCGAAATGTCAAATACAATCGTTTTATAATTTGAGCAGCAAACCTATGCGCAAATATTTGCAATATGCTATCGGGGCTGCCTCGGACCTTGTACTGATATAAATATCACTGAAGGGTATAGTATCACTGAAAGGAATTCTAACAGAGTATAAAAGTGAAAGACGAATACTTGCATTAATGTTTTGCATTGAATTGAATTATTATTGTCATTAATATTCTAAGTCAGCATTAAGGACGTTTAATGGGCTGCATAAATCTGCAATTTCTATTTCAACTTTTGCTGCCAGAGTTTCTAAAATACCGCGCCCTATTTCAGTGAAGGTACCGATGTTTTCAGTGAGAGTGAGCTCGCCGTAAGTTTGGTTCTTTTGTTTAATATTAGGCCAGTAGGTGCTGATGTACGCGAAGTTGACTGGGAATAACATGGAATCTTACTACTACTAAATTCTTGCTGAAAAAGTAAATCTTTTACAATCACACTAATTATTAGTGTTGTGTCCCATAGGCGAAACACTTTTTTGATTGAAATAACAGTTTACTTTGTGATCTACAGTATTGTTTGTATGTTAATTTAAGGGTGTTATTTAACGTGTCTTCAAAATTAATAAATTGCCAACCTAACCTAACCTTTTTGTACATCAAAAATACTGATTGTGCACCTAATCACCTATTAGATGCTCACTCAGTATTTTTGATGATCAAAAAAGCTTTTTTTAGAGGTTTAGTTTATTATATTCCTTAATTTAATAACTATTGCTACGACAGTTTTAGCTCCCCGGAGCTAGATGGTCGGTCGTGCTTCGGAGCACGTTAAGATATTGGTCCCGGTAGTCCTTAAGCCATATTAGAAGCTTAAAAACCTCAACCTCTAATACTAATTATTTAGTTGTGTTGCAACATAAGTATTATTTAGAAAATTTGTATCACGAATACTACTTAAATAACGAATAATAATATATGTGAATAATTTTTTTTGTACATACATACTTAATGTATATAAAGACAAGGTCTATTTTAACTACTCAAGTTTGGCTCAATAGAGCTCGTATGAAAGTCAAAATTACAAAAATTCAAAACTAACGCGCCCATTCACTTGATCGTAAAATAACAGGCAAGAAAAATTTCAAGGTTAGTTTTTTCTCCAGCCAGTTACAAGAAAATGTTCCTAATAGTATAACATCTTGACACCTCTATAAGAAAGTTAAGACCAGAACATATATTTATTTTCATGCACACAAATATTTGTGTATGGGGATCCTAACAAGGAGCCCTAAGCCTAACTCACCTGCAAGAGATGCACCTGCCGATCAACGGACGAGGCTCTGGTGAACATAACAGTGCCCGATAAGCGGCGTTAGGCTCGTGGTCTATTACGTGGGACCAACTAATAATTGGCGATGTATGGGCTCATAATATGCCTCTGCCTACCTCTTCGGAGAAACGCGTATGTACAATTGTTTGTGCTACTGGGGATTCAAAACCTCGACCTTGGATCACTTAGTCAATATACCAGCATACTGACCTCCACTTCATATTATTCGTTTAATACCTTTTTTTTTTTATTCACTTCGGTAAAAAAATGTGTTTACGCACTGTCTCCCGGCCAAAGGGGGACCGAGAGAGGTGTGTGGGACTCACCCCGGCAGACACGACTGCCAGCAGTAATACCCACTAAAAATCTTTCGACGACGCCCGCCGCTTGTTGAGAAAGAGGTGGGGGGCCAGTACCTGGGTTGCAGCTCTGACACCCCGCCCGCGGACAACGTCCCCCGGACCAAAACCGGGAGGACCTCCTCAGAGAGACGCAGTGGACGCGCCCCTCCTACCTCCATGTGCGACCATAGCGTGTGTGGCCGACTTCTCGGAGGTCCCCGCTGCCTATGACCCTCCTGGCGCTGCTTGACGGGCCCTCCTGGCCCGCCCGCTGCACCCTCCACAGGGCCCTCTTAGTTTCCCCCCCGGTAGTCAGTACTAAGGGCACCCAGAGTCGCCAATCTCTGGGTGTTACCTATTCCCTAGCGCCTCCTGCGCCCTCCCGGGATGTACTCAGCCCCCCCACCACGACAAGGTGGAGACCAGTCGGGGGGATTCGTTGAATACCTCGGGGAACTGATATTACAACGAAACGAACTCTTTGCAGTTTCAATGCGGAATATTTTCTCAAATAACAATATATAAATAAATGAATTTTCCTGGAAGCACTCGTAGCCCGTTTACTAGGAAGCAAGATTAAGCCTAAACCCTTGTAGCAACGTTACATAATACCGATTCGTAAATGGGTGAGTTTGTATTCATCACAAAATAATAAGTTAAGTAACCTAAATAGAAAATGTATTTTGTTTGAGAGCATTAGAATAAAACTCCATTGAAAAAATTACGACGTGAAATTTCTGTACAAAAAAAAATATGTTTGAATGAGGTTTGATTTTTAAAATGTTGTTTAGTTTGGCTTATTGAATTGTTTTTTTGATTAATATTTTTTTTAAATCTAAAGACTTTATGAAAGATTTTTTGTTTGTGTATTAATTATTTGTAAAAAGATAAAATCTTCAAATTTCGCGTTTTTCTGCCACCGGACTCCACATCAAAGCATCAAGTGGTTTCATTAATATTCTTCGTGCTTAAATGTCAGCTTACTTCGATTGTGACGTATCACTTATGTACCTGCTTAACTGGTACGTGTTGCGCGTATGATTACGAATATAAATTTACTCGCTGGTGCCTGCGATTTTAAGCGGGCAAGATTACTACATCACTCAATATCTATATAAATTAAAGCCTATGTGTGAATCTGATAAATAAGTATTTTCACTGTAACGCACAATTGAGTGCTCATAATTAAGCGCTTGTAGCTCTGCGGTGCTCGGTGGTTGGAAACGAATACCGAAGTACAGCAGAGTTAACTGAGGTCAGTCCATGGATGGGTGACCGTTTGTGTGGCATTTGATATCGAGCGCTTCCGTGCTTAGGAAGGCACGTTAAGCCGTTGGTGATAACCGGGTCTCTAAATGTGGTAGTCGTTAAGCCATGTTAGAGGCCTAATGGGCGGCTTGATAAATTCTAACAGCAGGACGCCATACACCTGCCTCCGCCCATTCGCACTGGGTCCGCGTGGTGGAGTATGACCCAATACCCTCGCACCTTGGTGAGTGGAGGCTCGTGCTCAGTAGTGGGACGTTTATGGGCTGATATGATTGATTGATTGCATAATTCAAATCCATTTAGTAATTTTTCCGTGAAATAGTATCAAACATACAAATATAGTAAATAGTTTAGTAAGGTAGTATAATAATATATAGTTTGTGAAAGATGGAATCTCCAATTTTCGCGGTCTGCTGCCACCGCAGTCCACTTCAAAGCATCGCGCGGTTTCATTAATATTCTTCGTGCTTAGATGTCCGCTCGCTTCGCTTGTGATGTATCGCTTTTGTAATTGCTTAATTTTGTTCGTATTGCGCGTTTTTTAAATAATATATGTTAATATATTTTATGTATTTGTGTATATTATTCATATTTAACAAAAAGTTTTTGTGTTTATTTTTTTAAAAGTTTGTGTGCTCTGCCTACTGCTTTCCTGTTCTCTCCTTTGCGTCGGTTGTCTGGAAGAGACCGCTTTAAGCGATAAGACCGCCTAGATTGGCTTTAATTTTTATTTTCAATATTGTTATCTATAGTTTTTAAGTTTCTTGGGCAATAATTAATTAACAATTAATAATTGTCTATCTATCTTTTACTAGCGGTTTTCGATACGTGAGAAACAACTTGTCGAGCACGATCACCTAAGTTAAGCAGAGCTGACAAGGGTCAGTTTTCAGATGGGTGACATTCTATAGGACTCGTCAGCTGAAGAATGAAACAGTACGACGCTTTAACATTGAACCATAAAAGTTAGGGTGATCTTTTTGTGTTACTGAGAATTGCCGAATTGACACCAGAATTCCCTCGTTCGTTCTCTCTCGCTCTTCCAACGAGTGAGCGGGACAAAACGCTTAACGACAGAGTCGTTCTGAACACGTGGCGAGACATCCTGCGACTTTATTTTTATAAGTTCTTTGAATTTTGATTATATTAAACTGGGTAATGATAGTCGGAAGTGAGCTCTTCTGAACAGAACGAGAATTATATTTAATGATATTACCTACATTGCAGGATTTCATTTGATATTATTCCTTGGTCGATATTTGGTTACAAATTACTTAAATTATATATATTTTTTTTACAATGACACCAATTTTTTTACCATATAAGTATCATTAAGGAATTTGTGTACTAATAAATAGGATACACATACATATTTTATTTATTTTACATAAATACCTTAATATATATAGGATATTGATTTTACTGTGTATATAAAATAAATGTATACATGTATATATATGTGCTACATGTCTTATTTTAATGCTAAGAAATATACATTTTCTTATAAATAATTTATTTTATACGGATATGCATATATTTATATAAAATTTGTGTATTTATAAGTTTTTAATTTGGGTTCAGACCACACCTAACACCCATTGGTAGCACCTGAAAAAAACTTTTTTGTGTCTCTTTTTTTTGTTTTGAGTGGCAATAAATGCACAGGCCGATAGACTGACAAATCTTGAGAAAAAAACCACTATAGACAGATAACTGGCAAACCTTGACAAAGAATCTATTTGCTTTTATTTCTTTAATATGGTACATCTCTTATCTCTTTCATTGTTGTTAAAAAAATATATGGAATTTCCATTTTATGTGTTGATTTTAAAGACAATAAGTTTTATTTTGATTTCTATCCCACATTTTTACTGAGGACTCAAGGGGTTTAGGGGAGGGCATCTTATTTTGTTTTTACCCCTCTTTCCTATAAATGATAATTGCATCAAAAAAACCATTCGTGCACATAAAAAAAAATTGAATGACAGTGTCTTATAATGAAGTTATATTAATAAATATAAAAACTATCACAACACAAGCAAGACTGCATCTGAAAACGAATTCTATTTGTTCTTGCTTTAGTGTTGATAATAATTTCTAGTAGTTTATCAAGCAAGCGTCGCACCGTCTTTCTATCGCACAATTGACCCCCATCTATTACAGCAATTGGATACAGTAATACCGAAGTGAAATGTAAGGGGACTCCGTTATGGTTCATTAGTTAATCAAGAAATATGAAATTGACAATTCTATTATCTTTCATCTAAACGTTACGGTTGTTATCAGGAATAAAAAGGGTTCTCAAACTATTGTAAATACAATATCTTCTGACACTTAATGAATGATTGATTTTTATACAGCGCCATCTCATTCCAAACCAAGAAGTTTGTTTGTAGTTTATTGATTCAGGCGTTACTTTGCGGAAATCCATTGTAAGCAAGTGATGGATTAAAAATATCTTTGTAACAATTCCCGCGCTACTATAATTTCCCGAAAAATCGAGAAACTATTCAACACGACACGTCTTTCGCCCTTACACAGGGCATCTTCAGGTAAGATAGGAGCCTCAGAACTCTCTCGTTTCAGCGTTGGTCGTGAAGACATCGTTGTTCTTACCTGAAGATGCCCTGTGTAAGGGCGAAACACGTGTCGTGTTGAATAGTTTCTCGATTTTTCGGGAAATTATAGTAGCGCGGGAATTGTTACAAAGATATTTTTAATCCATCACCTGCTTAAGTTTGTTCGTAACAATAACTAACAATAAACAAATATTGACATCCTTTTTCTTCAAATATACATAAAGACATGAAATAGCAAATATTTGTTCAGTATGGGAATCGTACATTACCACGCGTGTTTCCCCGAAGAAAAGGCAGAGACATATTAAACGCTCACATTTTGCCAATTATGTTTTTGGTCCCGCGTAATAGGTCGCTGGCCTATTGCCGCTTACCGGTAACTTTATGTCCGCCAGTGCCTCGTCTGTTGATTGGCAGGTGCACCACTTGCAGGAGAGGTTGGCTTGAGATCCTTAGGTCTGTGTAGGATCCGTATACAAACGAAACGTAGTGGCGAGGGCATTCGTTGGCTTCATTCTTTTATAATCATTATGCAGGATGAAAGATTTATAACTAATTTTAATATAATGTATAGACATATACCTGTTAAGCAAGATTAACATGGATTAATTAAAGCAAATACAGGTGAAGATCCTTATTAGTAATAATTATTAGGTACACAAATGTGTAATCAGCAAATATTAGTGACAGGATTAAGAAGGAGTATCTATATCATTAGCTCATCCCCGGTTTTAGATTGTAATTAACTCGGTATTGAACGCTTTCGTCCTTCGGTCCCGGCTTACACTAGAACGGTATAAGGTCTAAATTTGTCTATCAAATAATAATAATAAAATATAATCACACCAATTATTTAGTTCCAAGATAAGCAACATTATGAACTTATAAATACATACTTAAGATACGACGCACCGATGACTTTTCGATATTGCTTGCTCCGTGCCTCGGAAAGCACGTTAAGCCGTTGGTCCCGGCTGTCATTAACATCTATGGCAGTCGTTATTAGGAAGTCAGTGCCTACTAACAGACTGACATAGGTTTAATCATAGAATGATGTTTCCCTCTGGGTTGCGGAGGTCAGACGGCAGTCGCTCCACGTAATAACTGAAATTCAGTCAAATCTTGTTGAACCAGTGAGCAGACCCTGGGCCCTAAGCTTACGTCTAGGGCAACCGGGATAATGCTAAGATATGATGATGAGTAGAGGAATTTAACCCACGGCCTCTGAAACAAAGTATGAGTATTTTGAGAGTAAGGACACAGGATAAACAATCTTAGCGTTCGAGCTCTTTGATCATAGAGAATTCAATGGAATGTAACCTATTGGGGAGGCTGTATAGGATAGCAGTGGACAACATATGGCTGAAATAGGTACTCTTAAGAGTAGATTTGCTCATAGTGATTTCCTCATCCATTAGTATATCTTTACATACGACAAATTATTCAGATAATCCTGCTATTCATTTGAATTTCGGTCAGTCATTATCCAAATTGGAGTTGATCAATCACAATAATAAGCTGAATCACCATTAGATTGGACTAAGTTATAAATAATTCAATTCGTTAGCAATCATTATGCTTTGGGTATAAATACAAGATTTCCTTGCGGTTTTACTTGTAATAATAAAGTTGGGTTATTTGATTTGATTTGGTTATTTAATTAAATTTTTAATGTTTTGTTTAAATCTGGTCTGGTTTATTTAATAGATTAACGACTTACTAATGTTTTATCGTTTTGCTTACACAAATGAGTGGAGTTACAGCCCACATATACTAATCAATCGAGAAAGAACTATGTTGAATTTTTTGTAAATTTGTTTTGAGTAATAAAATTAAATAAATGGAGACCGACATGGCAGCCCATAGAACAGACTACAATTATAATATTATAGGTATTTTCTACAAATAATATACTTAGTTCTTTATTTATTTAAATTTCGAGATCCCCATAAACAAAAATGCAGATCTTATGTCAATAAATATGACGTTCCATAATAGTATGACAAGATAAATTAGTTACAGGTAGGGCTGTCATCATCTAAATTGCTTACGTCGGATGGACATGGCAAGAATCCCGGACATTTGAGCGAGATATTAATTTTTCCCCGACAAAAAAAAACTTTTTGCGACAAAAATAAAAACATTATAAAGATGTTATAAACAATTAAGTGCCATCGTAAATGCGGTTTATTGTCAATGTTAGTTTTAAGTAAGATTTATTTCAAATTATCTCATTTCTTTATAAAAAAATGGTTATCCCCTGACAAGAAAAGCGTCCGGCTTTCTCACCCCTCAATAGCCCCTGCCGGACGGCCCTCGGACGCTAGCTAGGTATCTAAATATTATGTTAAATGCTGTTTAGTACCCTATAGTTGCAAATATGAACTAACTAGATCGCGTATAATGCGCGCTATTTTTTAAGTTTTGGCCCTCATAAGAGCTCTATTGAGCCAAATATGAATAAATTATTTTGACTTTAATGTTATATCATATAGAATGTGCTTACAATATCAACAAATCAAGTGAGACGCATTTTACATATAACTGCGTAATTTTGAACTTTTATTCTGCTTCATGGCGATCTGTTTGAAAACAATAAGCCTTGTGTCTGTATGATAGTATTTAAACATAACATGTCTCTTAAGCTGAATAACCAATCTAACGTGGATAGGTATTCAGTCTTTCTTGGTTAATATACTCCGTAGAGGAGGATACTGATATTTATTGCTAATATATTGAGGAATGGTAAAAGGCAACTCATATTGTTTTGAACAGGAATGTCTCAAGTCGATATCTTCGGCTTCAGGGTGTCGAGAGGTGTACACCGTTTTCTATTCACTGCCCAAGAGGACAGTGCGCCAAGTCACGACTTATGCATCTTTTATTTCCACCCTGCAAGCTTATAGTTCTTGCGACTCCACCCTGGACAGCCAATGAAGGCAAGCTAGGGGCGAGGCTAGCCTCTTGGGGCCCACTCCGACGAACCGGAGACGAGACCGCAGTCCAACCCTCCGGAGCACTCGGATTTACGCCCGTGGTGTCGCCACTCACCCATAGCTCGGCACAAGCATAATTAAAAACTTGCTAGATACATTAGGTGTAGATTATCTCGTTCGTTACTTCATAACTCCTGGACATTGATTATAATTTGATAATATAACACGTGTATAGGTCTACCAAGATCTGAGGAGCCTAAGCCAACCTCACCTGCAAGTGGTGCACCTGCCGAACAACGTACGAGGCTCTGGCGAACATAACAGTGCCCGGTAAGCGCCAATAAGCTCGCCACCTATTACGTGGGACCAACAATATAATTGGCGGACTGTGGGCGTATAATATACCTCTGCCTCCCCCTTCGGAGAAACGTGATAGTATGTATGTATGTATAACACATAACTAGCCTTTGCTTCTCCGCTTCCGCGTCTTCATTTAATATCTTTTTTTTAATTTTAATCTGTAGATCTCTGCATGAAGCGCTCGTAGCTCTGCGGTGCTCTGTGGTCGGAAACGATAACCGAAGTACAGCAGAGTTTACAGAGGTCAGTTCTTGGATGGGTGACCGTATGTGTGGCATTTGATATCGAGCGCTTCCGTGCTTCGGAAGGCACGTTAAGCCGTTGGTCCCGGTTATCACTAAATGTGGTAGCCGTTAAGCCATGTTAGAGGCCTAATGGGCGGCTTGTAAAATTCTAACAGCAGGACGCCATACACCTGCCTCCGCCAATCCGCATTGGATCAGCGTGGTGGAATATAACCCAATACCCTCACACCTTGATATGTGAGAGGAGGCTCGTGCTCAGTAGTGGGACGTCTAATGGGCTGTGATAATGAGATCTCTGCATATAACTTGTCGGAACATATTTATATAAATTAACGCGTCTACTGCTTCTTACCGCCTGGGCATTGTAAATAATTGGCTAATAAAACACATAACTAGCCGTTGCCTACCCGCTACTTCGCTAGAAAGTTATGAAACGGCTCCGGAAGTTAAGCATCGTTCACAAGGGTCCCGTCTGCGCAAACTTTATAGTTTCTGAAACGTTTCATATCGAGGATTGCTATGAGTTAAAAGGCTTTTGTAGATATCTATAGATAGGACGAGCAGTATACTAGTACTTTGTTTCAGAGGCCGTGGGTTAAATTCCTATAAAATTATATCAATCTTATAAAGTCCACTGCTGAAAATAAATCCCCCATAGATTGCATTCTATTTAGGTTAACTCCCGGTAGGGCGCAGAAGACGCTAGGGAAATGGTAACACCTAGAGATTGGCGACTCTGGGTGCCCTTAGTACTGTCTACTGGGGTGCAAACTAAGAGGGACCTGTGGAGGGCGCAGCGGGCGGGCCAGGAAGGCCCGTCCAGCAGCGCCAGGAGGGTCTTAGGCGGCGGGGGCAGGGGGCCCTTTCCGTCTCCCAGTTACGCCATGGCCGCACAAGGAGATAGAGGGGGCGCTTCATATCGCGCCTCTCTGAGGAGGTCCTCCCGGTTCTGTCCGGGGGTCGTTGGCCGCGGGCGGGGTCCTAAAAGCTACAAACCCAGGTACTGGCCCCCCGCCTCTTTCTCAACAAGCGGCGGGCGTCGTCGGAAAATTTTTAGTGGGTTTTACTGCTGGCGCTGGTGTCTGCCTGTGGCGAGTCCCACATACCACTCTTGGTCCCGACGGTCGGAAACGACTGACCACATGAAGGACAACATTCGCTGCATTATTGCTGATATACGGCTAAAAATGTTGGAAAAAGTCATCGAAAATTGGACCTCTAGATTAGATTACGTCCGAGCCAGCCGTGGCGGTCATATGTCAGAAATCATATTAAAATTATAATGTCAGATGATTATCTTTCAAATAAAGTAAATTTCATATCAATAAAAAACAATATCTTCGTTTTATTCAATTTCAAAGTTCTAAAAAAATCATCCTTTATATTATGGAGAACACAGATTTTTGTATTCTTCTCCATACGGGCTATTGAGAAGAAAGGTTTGGTGATCAGGACGACATACTTAATATAAATGTTTTCTATTCTAATAAGGGCAAACGTTAATTCTCATCCATATGAACAAGGCCCAATCTAATTGTGGCGGTGATTACTAGTCGATCGTATCTACTGATGGGGGACCCTCGTCTATTGTCCGTTATTAGGGTTCAAATTACCCTTTAGACTGGGTGACGTGATTCCAATCTTATGACACGTTCGTAACACTAGTTATTATTCTGTTTTGACTTCCTATTACTTTATTTATGTATGTACTTGGTTTGTTTGGCAAAACATTGGACAAACAAATTTTTGTTAGTCTCTGCACCATTTTTGTTTATTTATTGCATATGCATATCTCTGTGCTTCCGACCGACTTCTAAGGTGCTACAAGGCCTTCGTATTATAAATTACTCATTGTTTGTATGTGTAAATATTTAGACGACCGATATGGCGTGGAGGTCAGTATACCTACACTTTCGTTTCGATTCCTACACAGGACAAATCTTTGTGTGCATGAACATGAATATTTGTTCTGGTCTGGGTGTTTTCCTATGTATATTAAGTGTGTATGTACAAAAAAAAGTAATTAAGTATGTTTATCCATTATTTAGTATCCATAACACAAGTTCTTAATGATACTTATCTTGGAACTAAATAATTGGTGTAATTGTCAGAAAATATTTATTTATTTATAAATATCCAATAAAATTATTATTCATAGCATTAACCCTGTTGCCCCAAACTCAAACCCACGTGCATGGTTTAAACAGGCTATATTTCAGTTATTATATGGAGCGACTGCCGTCTGATCTCCGCAACCGAAAGGGGGCCATCATTGTGTGGTTAATCAGCCGTCAGGATGTTAGAAGGCACTGACTTTCTAATAACGACTTACATAGATGTTCATGACAGCCGGGATCAACGGCTTAACGTGCTTTTCGAGGTACGTAGCAAGTGATAATTACGCACATAACTTCGAAAAGCCATAGGACAACCAGGGTTTGAACATGATACCTTCTGATTTTGAAGGCTTTGGGTCTCGCGACTGGGCTAGCGCTAGCCGCTCACAAAAAAAGAATTATACAATTAGTTGCAATCGATCGAAAGTCATTTCAGCGACCAATTTTTATTTATTTAGATTAAAAATAATACTACACTTACAAGTAGAGAATAAAGAGTATGATATAATGAGACATTTAATGATATTGATTTGTTCACATGCTCAAAAAACACCATAAAGAAACAGGCAATTGCAATCCTAAAAACTAAAAATATCCTTGCCACAGTGGGTCTTGTCGCGGGCGTAAGTATTAACTTCTTAATTCAGGCATACATGCAAATGTGTACTCGCATATTATTAACTTATATGTAACATGTATTTATTCTGTTAATGTAGGTATGTGTATGTTTATATCTTTGTTTTTTATATGTATATGTATAACAATAAGTAACTATTAAATCTCATAGTACGAAAGGGAATGAACTTTTTAAATTACCATAGACTTTATATGTAACTCTTTTTATATTTAACTGTTTTAAATAATAGAAATAGGTTGATGTTGATAACATTGGTTAACTAAGGGAAACCTATAATAAGCTAGCTTATAATATAAAACGATTCCATAATGTATCTTTTATAACAGCTGTTGGTTTTCTTAATAAATAAATATATATATAATTAATTAATTATATAGGGAATCCTCTTAACTTAGTAACAAGAAGCTCGTGCCCAGTAAGGGAAAGTAAATGAGCTGAAATGATAGTTATTACACTATGGAAAAACATACGAGCACAAAAAAATACATATTTCTTGTGAACACATACTAATTGATTGAGTCTCCACTGGAGCGAAATTGACACAAACAATAATAGCTATCCTGTTTATTTCTATCGCACAAGTCCTGCTGTCTCTTTCACACAAACACAACCAGTAAAGGAAAAGAAATCTTGCATGCAACCATTGAATTTACTAGCTTATAATATTAAATAAACAATTAAATATTTCTGACAATCACACCAATTATTTAGTTTCAAGATAAGTATTATCATTAAGGACTTGTGTTATGGATACTAAATAACAGATAAACATTCATAGATATATGTTTGTTGTAAATACATACTTAATATACATAGAAAAACAGCCAGAGCAGAATACAAACCCTAAGGTTTTTTTTATATTTCATTTACAAAATTTTACAACCAAAATATTCTCTGGTCCTACAAAAGGTATTCAATTTTTACCTAAAAATGGAATGAAACTTTTAAGTGGAAACACATTTCACAGAATTCAATGCGAATGCAAGAGCATAACGACTGGTGAGATGATTTATTTTAATTGAAATGTGCTCAGAAATCGATTATATGGAGTGTGGATGGTAATTTTGGACGAGTTACATTGTCGATCGATATTTATCTTGTTTGGTATGTTTATTGAACATCTTGAAAGTGTTATTGTAATTTTTGAGAGTAGTTGCAAAAAGGGAATTCTCAATTTGGTCGTGTGTTTCGTTTCTTATGATAGTTACACCAATCTCGATCAATTATATATCAGACTCTAAAATAAAATTTATTTGCATAAATGTTTTCATGCTGTTTGGTCGATCTTTAAAAAAACTGGTTGATAATAGGTTCTCTAAGCTCCTGGGGAATCACCATCACCTCAGCACATTAACGTCCCATTACTGAGCACGAGCCTCTTCTCACATACCAAGGTGTGACGGTATTGGGTCTTACTCCACCACGCTGACCCAGTGCGGGTTGGCGGAGGCAGCTGGTGTATGGCGTCCTGCTGTTAGAATTTTTTAAGCCGCCCATTAGGCCTCTAACATGGCTTAACGACTACCACATTTAGTGATAATCGGGACCAACGGCTTAACGTGCCTTCCGAAGCACGGAAGCGCTCGATATCAAATGCCACACAAACGGTCACCCATCCAAGGACTGACCTCTGTAAACTCTGCTGTACTTCGGTGATCGTTTCCGACCACCGAGCACCGCAGAGCTACGAGCGCTTCACTGGGGAGTACCGAATACAAATAGCGACTTACCAAGCCAAGAACAAAATAAGCATTTGCAATTAGAAAGTGTTATTTTGTAAAGAGGACGGATCCCAATAAGAACTGTTATTAGAAATAAAAACAATAATAGAATACAAGGGTTCACAAAAAGTTTTATTGAGCCAACCTTGAGTAAACCATATCATAAACATATGGTAGAATCTTACTGAGTGTCTTATCTGTTTTATCATCTCATCCTATTGAACGAAATTTTATTTTAAATGACATTTCAAACGGCTTCTTTAAAAACTAAGACTGATTAAAACATTTTTGATTTAACTAAAATAGCAATCTTCAAACCTACTATTAGACTCAACAAATCATCCGTCAACAATTTAAAAGCGCTTAGGAATATTATAGTAAGAGGATAATTTAGTTCTTGTATACAACTTCTCACATTGGCTTGAAGCCAAAGAACATGAATCACTGTGCGTACGGATAATGAAACCAAATCCCATCACAGAGCTAAGTGTCTTGTCATGTTCACATTTATTGAATACTTCCGTTTGTACAGTCGACAGGTTGATTCTTAGATTACATTTAACAGACTTCTATGTTCTAATTTAGTCATCGTATGTATGAATGTTTTCAATTTATATTCGTTGCTAATACTGAAGGATTGATTTCCAGCTGTATCAAAAAAATACATGTTTTTTTTTATATATGGACGATTAATAATACGCATCCTTAAATCCGATTTACATTGTACAGAGCGTTCTTTTCATCATCATCATCATCATTTCAGCCATTCGAAGTCCACTGCTGAACTTAGGCCTCCCCAATTGCTTTCCACGTAGATCGATTCTTTGCCGCCTGCATCCACCGGCTCCCCGCCGCCCTGACCAGATCGTCGGTCCATCGCGTTGGGGGCCGCCCTCTACTACGTTTGCTGATTCGTGGTCGCCATTCAAGAACCTTAACGCCCCATCGGTCGTCGGTTCTTCGAGCTATGTGCCCCGCCCATTGCCACTTCAGCCTGCAAACGCGCTTCGCTATGTCGGTCACTCTGGTTCTCCTACGGATTTCCTATAAATATAAGCGTTATTATAAGCGTTCTTTTGCTATAAACTAAAAAGGCAGAGCTTCTGCCATAATTATTAGACTACGGATAATACATTGGTCCAGTAGGGCTAGGTAGATATCACAGTCTTCCAGCTGTTACGACTTTAGCACACACTTTTAGCTTTAGTCGGCAACAGATCAACACATTGTAATTTGGTATGTGCATACCTTATAATTATATATTTCAATTTCAATTCATTTATTGCCATCTAAGTGTACATAATACCATATGGTATGTTCATACTTTTCTGCTTAACCAAAGGTTAACTGGTAGAGAATGCCTTGCAGCATTAAGTTCGCCTTTTGTACATTTTAATTTTAATTTGTGCGATAAAGTTTAAATAAATAAATAAATACCTAATTCATGTGTTCAAAAATTGTGGTAGAATTGAACAGCAACAACAACATTAAGGTTTCGACACCGGGCTTAAGGGACAGGTTGGCCTGTTACCATTGTAAATCCTGATTTCACTAAGAGTTGAAGAATTATCACATGAAAAATATTTATAGAGGTTATATACTTTTTGATGTCATTTTTGTTAGTTCTGATTATATGCTGATAAATAGGTATGATTCCAGCGCTGAAATACAGCAAGAAAGACATCTCGAATCTACGGAGAATGAGGTTCAGTTCAAATTGTTGTTACCCTTTGGGACAGTACCCAAAAACGGCATGAAACCTCGCAAAAGTATGGATATACTCGACCCAATCTACCTCGTTCTTACGAATAAACATTGCTATAAAAACACTACCTTTTGTCGAAATTCTTCGGAGCGTAGAGTAACGTTTGCTTGGATGCATTCACTCAAAATGGTCCATACCGCTTACGACTTTTTCCATTATGCTGAAAACTATAACTGAATGCCATTTCATGAGTGTCATAACTACAAAACAGCAACTGTAAAACCCAATCTAGCAATTTTTTTTATAGCAGCGTCCTTTATGGTCAGTTGCCACAATTATGCAGGCTGACAAATCATTTTTTTCATAAAATTCATATTTATGTATGAATGCTTGACTTTATTTCGAAGCACATGTGAATGTTGTTGATCGATTATTATTACGAGAAGAAGTTGGCCAAAAGACTAGACCTGAGACTAGAAACTGAGTTTATTGCAAGAAATTTTAAACAAGCGCAGAGCATTGCTAATTCTTCATATTAGCCTTATAAAATCCACTGCCAATGTCAAGGCATCCCTTAACCCCTCATATGTGAAACACCGGCTCCCGGTATAAACATATCTTCGCCTAATCGGTTGACGTACCGGGAGCCGGTATGGCAAACTGTGTTCTCATATTCGCTCTACAAAACTTCATTGTATATACCCTATCCTTTCTAACACGTTACAAATGCATAAAGAAGAAACAGGCTGACTAGTAAAGCCAAAATCTCGGCCAACTTTAGCGGAAAAAATTTAAACAAATGTCAAATGAGAAAATCCAGTTACAGTAAGAGTCTATCTCAAAAATGGGCCGTCTGTTGACCATACCGGCTCCCGGCACAACAGATAACGGAAAGTGGGCTAATGTCATTCAACATAAGAGAGGTTAAGAGATTGCAATCTTTTGAGGATATTAGCCCACCAACTTGGGCTGGCAGGTTGGTTGGCCCATCATCTGGTAGGCTTTCTCTTCGTCGACTCCTACGGCTTCCCGTGATATAAGAGGGGTTGGCTCTATTCTAGGCTGGTACCATACAGGAATTACATTCCCATATGAGATTTTCTTAAATGGCAACCTAGTCAATTAAATATTGGGAATCCTGACGGAGTGTAAGGTCAATAAAGAATTAAATATTTATGCCCTGAATATATTTAAATGTAAATCTCTTCTAACTGAATGGTTACTAAATCTTGATTATGATGTTGTGGAATCCCTAATTAAATAATTATTTATTACATATATTATTATTTTTTTGTTGCTTTTAATGTAATAAACTAAATTATTATATAATAAACACACACATACACACACACACGCAAACCCGCACCCACACATAATTATACTCATATTTTAATGTTATATGGTTAAGATGAAATTATTCGAAATAATCCTTAAGTCTGAAACCGCTGTCTTGGAGGCGGGCGCTGATGACTGCGACACTGTCTTTGACTGATGCGGTCATTAATGCTGAAATTGTTTGTAAAATAATGTTATGGTTTCAATAAAGATTATTATTATTATTAGTGTGTTGTACCCATGTTGAGACAGATCTCTGTGCTAACAAATTTACTTTACTACAAATATATCCAGATTCATTTTTTTTTAGTTGCGGTAAGGTTTTTGTTTTCCTAAGTAAGATAATTGGGTCTAAGTTTACGTAAGTATATAAAATTAAATAAAAAACTTAGCAATCCCCTATGTCTACCGAGAGCAAAAAACCCAAAAAAATAAGACAATTTTAATTTAGAAACACATTTAAAACTGGCTCCACTCCAAAACATGAATCACTGACTTCAGTTCGCGACAATTTGTTACAATTAACGTATAAAGAGCTTACCACTAAAATACGAACCTTGCCTGGAAGACTTAGAGTTGATATTGATGATGCACGACCAGCTCAAGTAAAGACTACCATTCCTTACTCGGAACTAAGTGCAGTCGGAAATTGTATGAAAAATATGTAACAAGTTTATGCCATTAACATGTAAAGCTTAGAGGAAGTGGTATGTTTTAAGGTGGGACGATTGATTAAGTGTGGTATTTGGTTTGAACGAATATATTTCATGTCTCAGTAAGCTAATTTTATGTCGATAATAGTATTATAAGACTTTTAAAATTACGTTACAAGTTAGTTAGGATGTTGAAAAGTACTTTATTTATCAATATTGGATTCTACTGCTGGACCTTACTTGAATATTGCACATCATTTTTAGTATTAAAAATTCCTTTGGCTCTTGTGTGGCATTTGATATCGAGAGCTTCCATGCTTCGGAAAGCACGTTAAGCCGTTGGTCCCGGTTGTCACTAAATGTGGTAGTCGTTAAGCTATGTTTGAGGCCTAATTAGGCGGCTTAAAAAAATCTTACAACAGGACGCCATACACCTGCATGTATGACCCTTACACCTTAGCATGTGAGTTGAGGCACGTGCTCAGTAGTGGGACGATAATGGGCTGAAATGATGATGATTATGATGATATATTTCTGCATATTCTTATTTTCCAATATACCTGCGATATATAATGCGAGTATCATCATCAAATCCTAACATTATCCCGGTTGCCCTAGACTTAAGCTTAGGGCCCAGGGTCTGCTAACTGGTTTAACCAGATTTGACTGAATTTCAGTTATTACTCGGAGCGACTGCCGTCTGACTTCCGCAACCCAGAAGGAAACATCATTCTATGGTTAAACCAGCTGTCAGTCTGTTAGAAGGCACTGACTTTCTAATATCAACTGCCATAGACGTTCATGACAGCTGGGACCAACGGCTTAACGTGCACAGAGGCACGGAGCACGCGATAATTACGCACATAACTTCGCAAAGTCATAGGTGCGACCAGGGTTTGAACCCGAGACCCTCTGAATTTAAAGGCAAGGAAGTCTCGCCACTGGGCTATCGACACTCTATATATAATATATAATACGAGTATACCTTAATAATAATATATATAGCAGAAGCATGATATTTTGATAACCATATAAACTCAACTGTAGCAAATTTCAATTAAATCGTATGTTCATAATTGTAAG
The DNA here is from genome assembly GCA_949126915.1 of Musotima nitidalis. Taxonomy (NCBI): domain Eukaryota; kingdom Metazoa; phylum Arthropoda; class Insecta; order Lepidoptera; family Crambidae; genus Musotima; species Musotima nitidalis. Next base: position 18,827,152 of record OX421419.1, on the reverse strand, counting down.
GTTACTTGCTTCGAAATTACATCACTTGGCATAAAACTAATGAGGGTACCATATGAACGGGCACCCTTTCATATTTAATGACACGTTATAATTATTTTAATTACTGAGGGGTGACTCTGAATTGAGGACTCAAATTCGAGGCACATTTTGGGTAACAGAATTGCTGTATGAAACACATTTTGTGTCTCTGGGAAGCAGTGAATATTTTGATTTGTTTTTATTGGGACATGAAGTCAAGATATATCGTAATGTACTTTGATTTAATGTCCCAATGAAAACATACTTGCTTTTTATCTGGGAAGAACTCGTTGGTGCTGTGGAGCTAACGATTACATTCAAACGATCAGTACATTTCAGATCGAGTGTATGTGCTGTTGTTATTTTATATTATATAATACTCAAGAGTCAGTTCATAGATAGATGAGTCTTATATTGTTTATTTATATCACCATTCTGAGATGTGGTGCCTGACCCATAGCCTCATAAGAAAGCTCAAAGTCGCTCAGCGTGCAATGGAGAGAGCTATGCTCGGAGTGTCCCTACGTGATAGAATCAGAAATGAGGAAATCCGTAGGAGAACTAGAGTGACCGACATAGCAAAGCGCGTTTGCAAGCTAACGTGGCAGTGGGCGGGGATAGCTCGAAGAACCGACGACCTTGAACCGAAGAATCTAGATTGACGACCACGAATCAGCAAGCGTAGTAGAGAGCAGCCCCCCACACGATGGACCGATGATCTGGTCAATCGGCGGGGAGCCGGTGGATGCAGGCGGCAAATAGAATATTGTTCCACTTCTATAGAAAACTATGCCCAGGTACGTGAAACCAGGACGAGCAGACTTGACGTCGTAAAGGGGAAAGACGTGACAATGATTTATCAAAAATGAATGCCAAAGACCGTGTGAAGTAGAGGCAAAAATGACAAAAGCGGACCGCGTACCCGTCTAGTCGCAACCTTGATAACGCTTTAATAATAATAATAAATAAATAAAAAGTATGGCAATCCTTTTTTTTTTTAATGTGTCACGTCATAATGACTACATCCTGCCTGATGGTAGGCAGTCGATGCAGTCTATTAAAAATGAAAGCGCTTTATATTGTTAAATAAGCACGGTACAAGGCGCATCCACTCATCACGGCCTGCTAAAATGGCGATTCACGCCCCGCTTTAGAGACCCGAGATCATAGGAAATAGGTAACACATGAGCCGGCAGCAAATTCCAGAGCTTAGTGGTCGTGCTCAGAAGCGACTAGCCAAATTTCTTGGTTCGAGTGCTGATAGTCTGCACAGTATGAGGATTGTTTCTAAGACGAGCATGAGTTGTTCGGGAGAGGAAAGGAGAGGGCGGGATGAGATCGGAAAGCTCCTCAGAACACTCGCTATAGTAGTTCCGGTAGAAGACACTGAGAGATGCAATGTCTCTACGCAGCTGTAGATCCTCGAGTAAGGCTGTTACCTCAGCATCCCCTATGATTCGAACCGCTCGCCGTTGCAGTCTGTCAAGTGAGTCAAGATTGACACGCGTCTTTATTGTCAAAAGCGTTAGGGCGTGTTCCGATAATTATAGCGCTTTGGATGATATCAACTATTTGACGCTAACTATACCCATTTCATATTTATAACAAATGTCAATACAATTAAATGCATTCATTCATTCAAGTAAAAATTATAAAACTAGCGCCACCCATTCACAGCGGACGGCAGCTTGATCGTAAAAGAACGGGCAAGAAAATCGTGAAGCCTAGTGTTCCCTCCGACATTTTCCAGAAAAACAATTTGACAAGCCTATATATGTTCTGCAGGACTAGATTTAAAGTGAACGATAAAAATAACTCTTTGCTTAGCTATACGACTTTTAGCCTGTGTTATAAAGAAAACTCCACTAAGTAAACATTTCTTATTGTAAAAGGTAAAACAGAGGTAACTATAACAAATTGTAAGATGAAATATTGCGATTAATAAATTGTACCGCAGATATTTTTCTTTCGTCTCGCTTTTAGGTTTTTTCTTTTTGACTTTGTTACCGACTGCGCTCTTTGTTGATTTTGTTTTATTCTAGCCACTAAGATCAAGCAACAATTGTGCTACTGCAATGTTGAAAAAGCCAGTGCGTTGATAAGTGTATAGGGTTCCTACTAAGCCTTAAGGAGCCCAAGCCAACCTCACCTGAAAGTGGTGCACCTGCCGAACAACGGACGAGGCTCTGGCGAATATAACAGTGCCCGGTAAGCGGCAATTGGCTATAACGTGGGACCTACTATATAATTGGCGGAGTGTGGGCATATAATATGCCTCTGCCTACCCCTTCAGGGAAACAGGCGTGAAAGTATGTATGTATATATGTTGATAAGTTCTCCGAATATTCAACGTGTTATTGAAGGAATGAGGTTTTGTATTCGGTAGTCTCCAGTCTTGATTCCTCTGATTTACTCACAAATGATTTTACTCAAATAACATTATTAGATAACTCGTCTGCTATTTATTTGACGATCGATTTGGCGTGGTGGCGAGTATACCCGTACTCCGCTCAAAGGTCGTGGGTTCGAATCTTACACAGAACAAATCTTTATGTACAGAAACATGAATATTTGTTATGGCTCGAGTGTTTTTTAATTAATTATTTAATTTTTTTTTAATTATTTAAGTTTGGAAATAAATAAATAAATAATAAATATGTTCTTATTATAAACAATGTAAGTAGGTTTTCAAATTTTAAAAAGTATTTATGAATGATAATCCGTTAGTATCCATAACACAAGTTCTTAATGATACTTATGAATATACAATAGTAAAAAAATATTTATTTATTTATTGCTTTGCTGATGGACCCGGATAGGTTTGCAGGCGGCCTAAGTATTCAATCGATTGGTGAGGAAAATTATGAAAAAGGCCTGAGGTATGTTAACCTTCTTCTAGCTGAGATTATGCTAGTTTTCATTGTTAGATTTGTTTCAAAATACTAGTAATGCAATTAAGAGCATTATATATGCCTGAGGCAGGTCTGTGAGACGAAACCCAGGGGGTCTTAGGCGGTGGGGGCAGGGGGCCCCTTTCGTCTCGCCATAGACCCCCCCGAAAGTAGGCCAGTTACGCCATGGCCGCACGTAGAGGTAGGGGGGCGCATGTCATCGCGCCTCCCTGAGGAGGTCCCCCCAGTTCTGATCCGGGGGACGTTGGCCGCCTGCGGGGTACCAAAAGCTACAAACCCAGGCACTGGTGCCTCGCCCCTTTTCAACAGCGGTGAGCGTCGTCGGAAGTTTTTTAGTGGGTAGGACTGCGGTGGTCGCGTCTGCCGCAGTGAGCCCCACACCCCCTCCCGGTCTCCCCCTTTGGCCGGGAGACAGTGCGTAAACAAAAAAAGGTTTGTGAGACGACATGCTGTTAGAATACTTCACTACAATTGCCCAATCGACTACAATTGTTGACCGGCACGATGGCTTATCATACATTTAGAAGCGCTCAATGTCAGACACCACATAGCTGGTCACAGGTGACAGTGACCTCCTTTACCGAGATATTTTTACACAACAACGAAAGTAATATGATGAAATTGATATGGCTTATTAAAGCCTAGGAATCAGTTTTGCTTGCACATTAAATCCTGAAATAACATGGAGACAAATATTTATTAGATTAACTAACAATTTTTGCAAAATGCAGTATGTTTATATTTTTATAGAACTTACATTCATTCACGCCTGCTTCCCCGAAGGGGTAGGCAGAAGCATTACGCCCACACTTCACCAATTATATAGTTGCAATAGGTCGCGAACCTATTGCCGCTTATCGGGCACTGTTATGTTCGCCAGAGCCTCGTCCGTTGGTCGGCAGGTGCACTTGCAGGTGAGGTTGGCTTGGGCTTCGTAGGTCTTGGTAGGATCTCTATACACATATAGAACTTACTATCGTGTCAATAAAAAGTTATGTGCACGTGTTTCAAAAGTACTAGATCTAAAATACGAGGGCCCATAACCAATTCCAGGGCCGTATTCAGGACCTAACTGCCGTCTGTGCCGTAAAATTTGCCGATCTGGCACAAGCAATTCTAGACTTTAACTGTTATAGCAGAAATTATTTTACTAACCAGTGCCTTTTTTTCATAATAACGAATTAATATTTCATGTTATTTGTTAGATATCAAATAAAATATTTATATGACGCAGTGTTAAATTTGTGAATTTGTACTTTATCCAGGAAAAGTACTTTTTTTTAATTAATAAAGCTCATAAATGAATATTTTTATTTGTTTGATTGCCAATACTATGTTTTTTTTAATTCTGTTTCTTTTTAATATAATTATTTTAATAAAGAGAGATGTTGTCAACACCTCGAGTAACAAAAGTTGTTTAAGAAATTTTTGCCCAAATTTGGCTAAAATCACAGCTGACACATTTTCTTTTCCGACGTTTCAAAAACTGTTACTTTTCTTTCACTTTGGTACAAACAGTCATTACAAAAAAGGAAATTAAGTAAATATAACATGTGAATTGCAATGAGCTTAGAGCAAAACATTAAAACGTTACATTGATTTGTAGTAACGGGAAGACTGGGAAAATTGAACTTCAATAGTTTTTGGGTTATTTTTAAACACGAGCATGAACACACAGACAAAATCAAACTAAAAAGATCTCTTCTTTTGACATTTAAAACATACACATAGATTTATGTATTAGTATTGATGCTATAAATATAATTATATAAATTATTCAATAGTACTGAATTAAAGAAAAGCCTTTATTATAACCAGTTACAGGGCCGCATCCAATACCTAATTGGCAAAAACGCCCGCTCCAACGCGTGCCGAGCCATTCTCGACCTTAACCATTATCGCGAAATTTAATTTTCACCAAACCATTACCCCTCACCGTTTATCATCAGCTGGGATGAAGGTATTAAAATAAAACCTGAATTGTGAAAACGACAAACATTCTTGTGTAAAACTGGAGTGATGAATATATTTTAAGCGAAACATTTCGCTTATTTAAAAGGTTTACTTGTGTTCCGGTAAATTTATTCCATTTTTCGAAAGTGGTACATTAGTTTGTGTGTAAGAGTTATTGTTATGAGAAATCTTTCGTAGTACATGAGTAGTTTTATGCTATTTAGAAACTGTCATTTATTTGTAGCTATAGATGGCTCTTAAACATTCGTCCTATTCATATTGTAATCATAATACTGTGACTTTTTATGCGAGCGCAACATGTGTGATAGCGGTTTTGTGACATTCTGGCATTGTTGACCAGATTTTGGAAAAACATACATACATAAATTGTAATTACTGTTATATTCTAATATCAATTCAAGGATATGGGAAACAAGGAAAATGAAGGGACAAAAAAACAAGGAAGCAGTATTCTCTGTAATCACAATTATTTGGCAGCCTCAATCAATGTTAACGTTGAGTAGGACGACTGTGTATTTTTTAGTCGCCAACCTCTTGGTGTTTTGTTTTTCCCTCCTGCGCCCTACTAGGAGGACTCAGCCCCACCACGCCAAGGTCCCAAACCTGTCCGGGGGGAGTGTAGACCTGTGGGAAGGGGAACCGACGACTCGAGACAGGTGTCTGGTAGCGGATGGATGGGTTCTGCAGAGTACCGTGATTGGCTGTTTGATTGGTTGAATTAATCGCGCGATTATAATCTAAATGCAATGATTCGTTACCGAAATCGTTTTTTAATTCACATCTTTTTCTCTCATTGAACTTGACATAAAATTCCCTATGTATTTTAGATATCACCTGTCTTTAATGGATTAAGTTAGCAGATGTTCCCAAAAACTTGGATAAACTTTTCGAATTTATTCCCGCAAGCAATTATAAGTTTCGTTTTTACCTACAGCGAGTTAATAACTGTCTCGGTATGATTTTGAACAAGAAATTTGAAAAGTCGCCCCTCAGGGTATAAATTATTATACGGCTGAATGATGATTTCGAGGAAAAAGTTCAAATTTACAACTTTCCAAATTCGGTTCCGCGGTTGCTATTGAGCAGGAGTTTGTAATTTTATTGTAATTTTGCGTCTTGTGAAATGTAATGTACCTTCTGAATGTACGTGAATGTACATATCTATATAGATGATAATATGATATTAGTAGCTCACTGGCCTATGTAAGTAATGCTACAACCTAGATTTTGAACCTAAAATTTTGAATGCATTTAAAGAGCTTTTTATTTCTATATAAACTTTTATAAAACATTACAGTGATTGAGTCTTATTTTAAAATAAATAGTACAATTATGACATGAGTATCAAATTTATTTGAATTTATGAACAAAATGTTACTTGTGTAATTGATATTTTTTCACTTTGATTAATTAGTGTTAATTTTACTTCCTATTTAATTTGATGTATGATGTGAAAATAGTTAGTGGCTGAATAGGCGAAACTTAAAATATTCTGTTAAAATATAAATATATTTCATTACGAATTTTATATTTCATATAGCCATATCATTTATACAAGTAAATGTCATCACAAAAAGAACGTACTTTTTAAGAAAACCTACTTTGTTCCTTTTGATTTCTCATAAAATATTTTTTTACAATTACAAAGACAAAACTATACATTAAAAGTAATTTAAAAAAATAATTATTTTAATATAAATTTCAAAAATTTTAATTTAAAAAAGAATACACGATAATTGTTTTAACCATTGATAACCACAATGTACTCGTCTAGCTCAACGTCGAAGGGATTCAAAAGCATACTAATATTATAATAAGCCCTAATAAACAATTTATCTGGATGACTGAATTTAAATTCACTAACAAGAACTGTAAGCGAAGATCTTTGTGTTCCCTCAACCGTATAAATAATAATCTCCATTACATGACTAACATCGCTTCACTAAGAATAGCGCTGTTAAAATATTAATGGAATAATCTTAACGTTCATAATCAGTGAGCGAACTAACTATCGTGCCATTCAGTGAGTTTGTTTACTATCTTGATTTGAAGTAATGTTAGTGGATAATTTACATAATGAATGTAAAGGATGTATAGGGATTCTAGTCATCATTGGAGCCCAATCCAACCTCACTTGCAAGTGGTAAACCTGCCGATTAACAGACGAGGCTCTGGCAAAGTTCTCGGTAAGCGGCAATAGGCTCGCCACCTATTACGTGGGACCAATAACATAAATCGCGAAGAGTAACGATATTATGCGTCTTCCCCTTCGGGGAAACAGGCGTGATTGTATATATGTGTCTGCATAATGGAGGGAACTTTGATTGGAATTAAAATACGTATTTTGGTAAAGTAAACGCAGCCCTTTAGTGAATGGAAATTATTTGACACACTGTATCTATATAATAGCCAAAGTGAACCAACGACTATGTGTGTCATTTCGAAAGGAAGAATACTGAGACACAATTTTTGATCCTTTTGAATTATTTTCGGGAGCTCTTTTAGCGGGAATTAAATTAAAATCTGGATTTCGGCTGGGATTAACCCATGTTTTTTTAATAACCAATGTGAACCAACTGTGACTGAGTCTGTAATTTCGAAAGGAAGACTACTGAGACACAATTTTTGATCCTTTGGGATTTTTTCGGGAGCTCTTTTAGCGGGAATTAAATTTAAATCTGGATTTCGGCTGGGATTAACCCATGTTTTTATAATAACCAATGTGAACCAACTGTGACTATGTCTGTAATTTCTAAAGGAAGAATACTGAGACACAATTTTTGATCCTTTGGGATTTTTTCGGGAGCTCTTTTAGCGGAAATTTAATGAAAATCTGGATTTCGGCTGGTTTGATATCACAAAATCCTCACAGTGCCTTAATTTCAAGGACTATCAACCAATGTATATGGGCTTCTCAATGATGTAATTCCAGTACTGTTCCTTTCGGATTTATTTTACTGATGGTAGAATTTCTGTCACCGTTATCTAGAAAACCACTTTAGTTGTGCATGGAAATCGAATTAAAGTTAATATTGCCAGAGAATTAAACGTATTCGCCACAAACTCAAGTTCAAGCCTGTCGTGTGGTTTGTTTCAAATAGTGTAACTGCCGAAAGCCACAAAACTGACTTCGCACCCTGACAAGTGGTTTGTGAAATGAATGAATGAACACAATTAATTTTACAAACATCCCTCTGTTGTTAGTAACAACAAATTAAATATCTGGCAATTCGTTCTGGTTCTACGTAGAGGGGTACTCCCTCACTAATAGGTAATACCCTCTCATCTTGGATTGTGAAAGGCGGCCAGTGGTCAGTGGGACGTGAATGGGCAAAAGACAAGCTATAAATCATCATCATCATCATCACAGCCCATTAACGTCCCACTACTGAGCACGAGCCTCCTCACACATACCAAGGAGCGAGGGTATTGGGTCATACTCCACCACGCTGACCCAGTGCGGATTGGCGGAGGCAGGTGTATGGCGTCCTGCTGTTAGAATTTTTCAAGCCGCCAATGAGGCCTCTAACATGGCTTAACGACTACCACATTTAGTGATAACCGGGACCAACGGCTTAACGTGCCTTCCGAAGCACGGAAGCGCTCGATATCACATGCCACACAAACGGTCACCCATCCAAGGACTGACCTCTGTAAACTCTGCTGTACAATGGTGATCGTTTCCGATCACCGAACTCCGCAGAGCTACGAGCGCTTATAGTACACCAGATATACTTTCCAAATACAAAGGACTAAAAAAAAAAAAAACAGATATATCACTCTATTAATGGATCTGAAAGTCTAGATCTATCTTTGGTCTGAACATAAATGTTTTTTTCCAAATTAATTTTATTACATAAAAGTGACAGCACTAGTCTTAATCGTGGTTTAACGGTAGATCTTGTTCTGTAATAAGCCCCTTAATGATTGCTATAAATAGTTTCTTATTTTAAATTTCTAACTACTATGGTTTTAAAAAAAAAAAATTAAAAGTACTTAGTATCGCTGTTCAGTGTATTTGCTGCTCAGTGGTTTTTGCACTTCTGTTTAGCTAAAAAGAGTAGTAAAGGAACAAGAAAATTTCATTAAATATAAAACAAAATTAGGACTTCTTGGCGGGAAAGTAAAGCGCCATTGCCTGCAGTTTTGTTTAATTTGTGATATTTCGAACGTTAATGTCTAATAACGGTCGATTAATAACCGTTAATTATTTGTGAACAGGGGTGATGATAAATCAAATAAAACAGTGCAACATCACTTTTCAATTTCTTTCAAGAAGTCCACGTGAAAACTCAATATAGTCCTACATCTTTACTGAAGACTCAAGGGGTTTAGGGGAGAGCATCTCATTTATCAACTTATTTTTATTAATATATTATCTATAACTTGACACTGGCTAAATGCTAAATGCTAAACGCACGATGTCATGATATAAAAGCAAAAAAAGGAAATTATTATTTTTTCTGGAATATTCTTCGTAAATAATTATCTAAGAAATGGGCCTATGTAAATGTAAACATTTTCTTTCTTAATTACTTAGCGAATGCTTAGTACGGACATTCCCTACAACTAAGTCAAGTAAATTAAGAAAAGGTTGTTTGACAATTAGTACAAGCCTGCTAGCCAAATTAAACCGTTGGGATTCGACATGTTCTGCTTACAGAGATAGGGTTCCATCTAGTTAGTAATACTTTGTTGAGTAAATGTTTTATCTTACTGATAATGATGTGCTAGAGAATGCCTAATGACATTAAGTTCGCCCTTTTGATTACTTCTAAATACATAAATGAAGCGCTCGTAGCTCTGCGGTGCTAGGTGGTCGGAAACAATCACCGAAGTACAGCAGATTTTACAAAGATCATTCCTTTAATGGGTGATCGTTTGTGTGGCAATTAATATCGAGCGCTTCCGTGCTTCGGAATGCACGTTAAGACGTTGGTCCCGGTTATCACTAAGTGTGGTAGTCGTTAAGCCATGATAGAAGCGAAATAATGGGCGGCTTGATAAATACTAACAGCAGGACGCCATACACCTGCCTCCGCCATTCCGCACTGGGTCAGCGTGGTGGAGTATGACCCATTACCCTCACACCTTGATATGTGAGAGGAGGCTCGTGCTCAGTAGTGGGATGTTAATGGGCTGAGATGATGACATAAATAAAGTCACGCCTGTTGGCAGAAGCATATTATATGCTATAGAATAGATATAAGTTTGTTATTAGATTAATGAAATTAACGTATGAACTACTAACAAAATAAGTTTCTTCCTCTCTCCTACTATGTTTAACTATATATATTTATAAATCAGGAAATTTTGGAGAAAGGGCAGGTCAAAAGTACCCTAAACCGACGGGCGTGTATGAGAAGGTTAATGAGTGTGAATTAAGCTAAAAGTGTGTGCCAAGATCGTAGCAAGTGGAAGGATGTGATCTCTGCCTACCCCTACGGGAATCAGGCGTGATTTATGTATGTGCGTATATATGTTTAACCAAATTTTTAATCTGCTTATGTCCATTTAAGAAAACTTTTTAAGAGGACGTAAAAACTGTTTATTTTTCATAGTTAAGGCAATAATTGAATATAGGTGCAATTCAATTCGATCATACATACATATAATCACTCCTTTTCCCTAAAGGGGTAGGCAGAGGCATATTAAACGCCATCAATTTGCCAGTTATAATCTTACGGACTTACGTAATAGGTGGCAAAAAGCTTATGATAGAAATTAACTTATTAAATATGAATTAATTAATTATTAAAGTACTAGCAGCACCCTGCGGTTTTACCCGCGTGGTCCCCTTTCCCGTGGAAATATCGGGATAAAGAGTATCCTATATGTTAGTCCAGGACTGCAACTATACACGTACAAAGTTTCATCACAATCGCTCCTGTAGTTTTTGCGTGAAAGAGTAACAAACATCCATCCGTACATACAAACTTTCACGTTTATAATAATATAGTAGGCAGTAGGATAGGATTTGTGGGACTTGAGAGATATGCCAATCGATAGATCTCGAAATTTAACACTAGATTATTATGGAATTGAAAGTCAAATTTTGTATGTTTTGGAGTTACACAATTTGAAATTTAGACAGGCGATATACGAGAATTACAAACCAAAATACAAGTCTTAATTCTTTATAAAATTCAAAATTCCAATTCATTTATTCAAGTTTGGCTCAAAAGAGCTCTTATGAACGTCAAACTTAAAAACTAGCGCCCATTCACTGCGAGTCCCGCCCGCAAAAAAACCGGATAATTATAAAAGAACGGATAATAACTGTTTGCATATAAACTAGCGGAAAGAAACCTATGACCAAATCAAGATAATTCGTTTTTATTAAATTAGATATATCAGAAAAGAACATTCGTGTTTCTGTACAGCTATAATAATTTCCAGGGAACCCGATTGTGTTTCAGCATTCCTCAACTTTTAATAACGTTCGTTTTCCGTCCGTTAATGAAAATTTATATTCTCATACAAAATACTTCTGCTGAAGACAAATTGGGAAAAATACGGAAGCTTTATTATATTTGTTTTAAGTATTAAACTTGACTATAATATTATTGAAATAGTTACAGCAAATGGCTTTTCAAAATGGGCGTAAAACGGTTTTTAAAGCATTACTCATTTCTCTGTCGCTCTTGAGTTGTCACTTGATGTGCTGTCTAATTTAAACTAATGTTCTTAAATACAGTGTTTCGTTACGGATATAACTAAAGTGAACTTACTTAAAGTATTTATTTTAGTTAAGATGTGATGAAGAAAACAATGTGTTGTGTAACGTAATAGCTGTAGTGCTCTTCCTCATTTCAATGAGGTTTATTAATACATACCTAAATCACCCATGAAACGCTCGGAGCTTCGTAAGATTTGATGTTAGACAAAAATCACCGATGTTATGCAGAGCTAAGCTCTTCAGATGGTGACGGTGTATGCTACATCAGATCATCATCATATCCCAGCATTATCCCGGTTGCCCTAGACTTAAGCGTAGGGCCCAGGGTCTGCTCACTGGTTCAATCAGATTTGACTGAATTTCAAACATTGAGCGACTGACGTCTGACCTCCGCTACCCAGAGGGAAACATTATTCTATCGTTTAACCAGCTGTCAGTCTGTTAGAAGGTTTGACTTCCTAATAACGACTGCCATATATGTTCATGACAGCCGGGACCAACGGCTTAACGTGCTTTCCAAGGCACGGAGCAAGCGATAGTTACGCACATAACTTTGAAAAGTCATAGGTGCGCCACCAGGGTTTGAACCCGAGACCCTCAGAATTTAAAGGCAAGGGGTCTCGCCTCTGGACTATCGCCGTCTCTCGCCGAATGTGACAGTAGATATTGGAGACAATCTTCATTATGCCCACGTGGTGTTGTATGACCTAATACTCTTTCACCGTGGTCTGCAAGATTAGTTTTGACCCAGTAGAGGGCCATCATATTGAAATGAATGACATATCAGTAAGCAATGAATAAGTATAGTTCTAAAAAGTATTTCCAACAGCTACTTATGAAGTACTCCATTCATTTATTGGCCGTAAATTGTTACGATCACAATGAACAGTCATTGTCTACTTTATAAAACTATGCCAAGAGCGATTTAAATGTAAAATTCCTTTGTTCGGTCCTAGTAGACGGCGAGTAAGCAACCGTGTCGTTTGGTGATTGATGGGGACCCGATGACCCATGACTGACGTTGCACAAACGCGCTCACATTGTGGTCGTACTGTACTGTCTTCAAACTTCAGTTTGTAATAAGGATTGTGTTTCAAAATAGTGCATGGTAAAAAATATTGACTTATGGGAGATTCAATTTTCTATTGATTTAAACATTATAATTGTTGTATTTGACGACCGATATGGCGTGCAGGTCAGTATATCTGCACTTCACTCCAGAGGTCGTGGGTTCGATTCCCACACAGGACAAATCTTTGTGTGAATGAATATGAATATTTGTTCTGGTCTGTATGTTTCCTATGTATATAAGTAAGTATGTACAAAAAAAAGTATTTAAATATCTTTATCCGTTCTTTAGTATCCATAACACAAGTTTTTAATAACACTTATCTTGGAACTAAATAAATGGTGTGATTGTAAAAAAATATATTTATTTCTGTTTTCCACCAGCCAGCCCTGAGCCACTGCTCTGTAAGAAGAACTGGCAAGAAACTCACAGGCTAAATTCTCTTTAAAATTTATCCATCAGTTTGGTAATTTAATTTATTGGTACATGTCTTTCCTTACGACGACCAGCCAACTTTCATGGGCCTGCCCAATCTACCTCGGCCGGGTGGAGGTGCCAAACTTGTTCCCCACGTAGTTTACCGGTTTGCGTAAAAAATGGCCGTACCAGCGTAGGCGACATTCTATGTTAGAGTTAACAAAGCTATGTCAACGTCATCTTCAAAACTACCGCACACATTCATGTTCTTGAGTATAGAAGAATCAGGCAGGAACCTCATCATGTCTTGATCACCCGCTAGGCATTTCGTCAGCCATGATTCACGAAATTTCTATTTTCCAATAGTTTGTCTACAACACATTTTCTAAATACAATTGTAAAATAATTACAATAGAGCAATGCAAAAGACATTAACATCAAGCGGTAATTTTACGATATTTCAAAATATAGGTTTTGGTTAGAATTTCCTATTTGTAAACTGTAAATCAAGCTTAAAGTTAAACAGTTTTGTGTCAGTCATAGGTTTGACCGAGCATTTAATGGATTTATCAGAAATAATTGAAATTATGATACAAGTAGGTCATCACTATTCATCATCATCATTTCAGCCATTTACAATACACTTCTAAACATAGGCTTTCCAATTGGTTTTCACGTTGATCGATCTTGGTCGCTTGCATATACCGGCTTCTTGCCACCTTGACCAGATCATAGGACCATCGGGTGAAAGACCGCCCGTTTGCTGGTTCGTGGTCATTTTTGAAAAACTTAAACGACCCTACGGTAGCTGATTCTTCGAGCTATGTGCCCCGCCTATCCACTTCAGCTTGCAAACTCGCCTTGCTTTGTCGGTCACTCCAGTTCACCTTATGATTTTCTCATTTTTGATTCTCCAAGCATAGCTCTCTCCATTGCACGCTGAGCGACTTTCTTATGAACCCCGTAATCAGTAGGTTCATTGTGATACATAATTGGCAAGGAACGCCTTATTGCATTAAGTTCGTCTTTTGTAATACTTAAATATTTTTAAGTGTGCAATAAAGGTTAAATAAATAAATAGTTTTACAGGATTTAATACAGAGGATACGTTAGATTATGAGAAAGTAGCTAACAACTTCCACTTATTAATTAAATTTTATTTTATCCATCTGTTTATAGAGTTCATAGTTCGTTTATAGAGAGCAGTTCATAGAGGTGTGTTGGTACCTACACTAATGTATGGAAGCGAATGTTGGATATGGCAGAAGAAACATGAGAGTAAGATTAATGCAGTAGAGATGAGAGCACTCAGAAATATTCTTGGTGTGAAATTAAGTGATAGGATAAGGAATGAAGTGATAAGGGTTAAAGCTGGTGTAAAAGAAGATATAGTGACAAGAATTGAGAAAGGTATGCTTAGATGGTTTGGTCATGTTGAGAGGATGAATGAAAGTAGATTAACGAAAGTTATTTATGATGGACAAGTGGATGGAAGTGTTGGGAGGGGAAGACCACGTAAGACCTTCCATGGTCAACTACAAAAAATGTTAGAGAAAGGGCAGGTCAAAAGTACCCTAAACCGACGGGCGTGTATGAGGAGGTTAATGAGTGTGAATGATGCTAAAAGTGTGTGCCAAGATCGTAGCAAGTGGAAGGATGTGATCTCTGCCTACCCCTACGGGAAAGAGGCGTGACATTATGTATGTATGTATGTTTACTGAGAGTCATTTCATTATCAAGAAGCATAGTTTAAACAGCGTCAGTCTATCGGTAAAGCGTTCATTTAAAAATCAACAGGCACCGAGTTCCAACCTTGCCGATAATTCTTTTAAGCTTACAATAAGTAGTTTACATGGCCATTAAGCAATTAAACAAACGCCAAATTACCGACAAACAATAGATAATCTATATTGTGTCTGAGACCGATGAACGTGTTAACAATGTGTTTTTTGCATTGTTAGTAATTTAAAAAGAAACTATTATCTGCTAGTATTCCCCCTGCCGTTATATCCGGCTCCCGCAGTTTATTCTATCCCACGGGAGCTATTGGATGTCCCAAAGGATGAATTATAGCTTTAAACCTTTCCAGATAATCTCTCTTCCTATTGATAAAATCCAAATGAAAATTCATTTTGTAGTTTTTGAGTTTATCGCGTGCAAATACAAGACATACGCGCCAAGAGAATTTGTTTTCTAATAACACTTAACATTCGTTGTGCTAATGATGGTCCTTGTAACATATTATTGCATAATAATAATAAGTATATTTGAACATCCTACACGGCATCATTTAGCCCCAAACTGAAAATCTGATGCTATGGCTGCTTATTATTAGCAAACGTATAAACCTAATATACCAAAATACTATTTTTATTTAAATGCTGTAATTATTAGTGTTCATGCACACTAATACTTGTACTGGGTAGGAATCGAACCTAGAAGACTTACAGCATACTAAACACCATCCCAAATCAGTCGTAGAATCACCCTTTAAGTTTGTAATATTAGGTCGGGGAAAAAGTCTTTTCGCATAACGTAGGTATAAACTTATTATAAATTTTTTTTGACTGTACTACTTGTGTCTGGCTGGTTTTGGTAACATTAAAAAGGTTCCATTATAAAGAAAAGAAAAAAAAAAAAAAAAGTTGTTTCCCGCTATTTTTCATTTGTTTTTCTCTCCGTTAAAATGAGTGAATCTAATGAAGAAATTCGATACATTTTAAAATTGTATTATAAAAAAGGCAAAAATGCAACTCAAGCAGTGAAAAATTTTGTGATGTTTATGGACCTGATGCAGTGTCAGTAAGAGTAGCACAAATTTGGTTCAAACGTTTTCAGTCCGGAAATTTTGATGTTAAAGATGCACCTCGCTCTGGTCGCCCTGTTACGAATAAAATGGACGCCATTTTTGAAAGAGTGGAGCAAGATCGGCATATTAGTAGTTACGATGTAGCTGAAGAACTGGGAATTGACCACAAAACAGTTTTGACCCATTTGAAGAAAGCTGGTTATACAAAAAAGCTCGATATTTGGGTGCCACACGAGCTCACTCAAAGAAACTTAATGAACCGTGTACTCATTTGCGATTCATTATTGAGACGTAATGAAACCGAGCCGTTTTTGAAGAGATTGATAACTGGCGATGAAAAGTGGATCATGTACGACAAGAACGTGCGAAAAAGGTCGTGGTCGAAAGTTAGCCAGGCTTCACAGACTGTGGCCAAACCTGGCCTAACACGAAATAAGGTGATGCTGTGTGTATGGTGGGATTGGAAGGGCATTGTTTATTATGAGCTTTTACCGCCCGGCAAAACCATCGATTCTGATCTTTACTGCCAGCAACTGATGAGATTAAAGGAAGCAGTCGAGAGAAAACGGCCGGAATTGATCAACAGGAAGGGTGTGGTCTTTCATCACGATAACGCTAGACCACACACATCTTTAGCCACTCAGCAAAAATTAAGAGAGTTCGACTGGGAGGTCCTAGTGCATCCACCATATAGCCCTGACCTTGCGCCTTCAGATTTTCACCTGTTTCGGTCTCTGCAGAATTCTTTAGGTTCTGTAAGGTTGACCTCAAGAGAGGACTGCCAAAACTATTTGTCCCGTTTTTTTGATCAGAAGTCCCAAAGTTTCTACAGTAACGGGATAATGTCTCTGCCCACAAAATGGCAGAAAGTTATTCAACAAAACGGTACATATATATTGTAAATAAATGTAAATAAACTTTGAAAAAAATGTCTTGACTTTTCATACAAAAATACGAAAAGACTTTTTCCCCAACCTATTATGTAAATATAAAAAACTATCGAAATATGATTACACTAAAATCAAGAAGCTTATATTCACTTACATGCAACAAAGCAATTAAAAAACAAAAAATATTTAATTGTTAGTGAATCTTAGTGCCAGTTTCAAGCCACAGCTCTGTAAGAAGAATTGGCAAAAAACTTACAGGCTTTGCTCTTAAAATTTTTATTCATCGGTTAGGTAATTTAATTACTATCTGCATTTATCTCTTAAGCTATATATGTACTTAAATAACATTAACATTATTCATGTCATTCATATTCGAATAGCCAGTATGAAACGCCAGTTCAATCCCTAGCATTTTTATCACCTACACTTCTTGTTTGTCGCTCAGTGTACATCGTATGGAAACTACCAATGTTTTAACGAAAGTAGTGCTACATTTATGTACCCTCAAAATCATTTGCCGAAGTTTCTAATACAGCGAATCAAATAATTATGAAGAAGTTCCTTATATAGGAAAGATAAATAATTAAAGGTTTTACTTCTAAAGAAAAGTTCAGTAGTCATATTAGGTGGTGGTGGTGCTGTTGAATTTACTGGTGCCCTTTAGTACTGCATAAACTCGACTCGCACTACTACTAGTACTGGTTTGACTTAAGTCGAGATCAATATAAATTCTTATGTAACATTATTTTTATATAACTTACCAGTCATATAACGATATTTTTGGTACCGATCTACAGCAAATAATCGAGATAAGTTATCTGTCTCCATTCATCGTTCGTATATGACCTTCTGTTCCTAACGATTGTGTGGTATTACAGATCGCGCTCATAACAATGTAATTTATCAAACCCGGGACTTAGAAGTAGATCTTTGCGCTGATGCCTTCAATATTTTCGCATCTAATGGCGTAGCAATACTGTTTGCGGTTGGTAGTGTGACAGAGATAGATTATGAATTTGTAACAGTAATTCATTTATCTGGAAGACTATTTGCTGCAAAATTACTTCGTTCAGAAAATGCGGCACTATAAATATTTTAAAGTTACAGATAATTTATAGCTCTTTTGGAATAAGGCGGCAGATAGGTGTCGTTTAAATAAACTGGGCAATTAACAAAAGATCCATAGCCGGTCGGCCTCTTACGGGTCATCCCGGCATAACCTAATCGCCGGCGAGAGGTATCTGGGAGTCAGCCGGCTAGTTTAAACCAAGTTAGTTCGCGTGAAGTATACGCATCTTCTTCAAAGATGCGCGTACTTTGCTCCGGAAGCGCACGCCCGGTCATGCGTGAATTGCAGATTCTCCATGTATAAAAAAATGATCCTGACGTCTTATGGTTAAGCCAGGTGTTGCTTGACAGAATGTTAGAAGGCACTGACTTCCTAATAACGACTGTCATAGATGCTTATGACAGCCGGGGTCAATGGCTGAACGTGCTTACCGAAGCACAGAGCAAGCGATAATTCCGCACTTAACTTCAAAAAGTCATAAAGCCTGGTGGCGGGTTTGAACCATAGACCCTCTGAATCAGAAGTCTATAGATCTCGCCACTGGGCGAGATTTTTCTTTATGTTTAACCTCACCTAATCACATGAAATAACATAAACCTTTCTTTTTTTTTCTAGACATGAAAACATCGCCTCTATAGAAGAAATTAACAAAAACAGAAGCTCTTAGAAGAAAAGTGTAAGTGCAGTGAAACAGTGCAGTGTTAAACATAGTGTCAGTGCTTCGGCGAAGTAGACAGTTGACAAATATGTTGTCAAGATGAAGCTGTGGAAGAGCCTGAAGATATCCATAGGCACTCGAGCTGACCCCAAGTCTTACTCGCAGGACTTGCCGCAGTGGGGGCAGGGATATGAGCTGGATGGTATGTATTAATAATAATTATATAAATAATAACAAGAATAATATAACGCTATCCTAAACACATGTCGAACTGTAAGGAAGTTCCTTCTAGAAGATTCCCAATAAATTATTTTCATTGGGCTTAGGCCCGTGAGTCTCGTTAAACACCAGAAAGTAAGATTTCTGAGAAAAAAGAAATATTCCAAAATAATAATAATAATATTACACATAATTTAATTAATTAGATAATGATAAAAATAAAATTAGATTCAAGTTGTGTACTAGATTATTTAATAATAATAATAAGATTAGACTCAAGTAGTCTAAGGGTCCTTTACGTGTTGGCTTCGGCCCCACACATGCATTCTAAATGTCCGGACCATACCACCATTTTCTCCCATTCTCCAGACTGTCTAGGCCATGGGAGCCGGGTCAGCATTGCCAGGGATCAGAAAAACCGACAAAATAATAATTCTAGATCCTTATAACAATAAAAGAAAATAAATAAAAGAAAAGAATATTCTGCCAATTAAATTAAGTATAATAATACAACCGAATACAAAACGTAGTTTGTAAATTCTATTCGGCAAACAGACTGTGACATTCCTAATTTAGTCGTATTATGTTTTTCTTATCAGACGATTTCCTCCTGTCGAAAAATCGAAGCATTGAAAACAAAAAATACTTGAGTGAATAACATCAGGCCGTTTCAGTCTCGAAACGGGGGCAATAACAACAATATTGGATTCTGGAGAAATGTTTAGGAAACAGTACTGGTATTTGCTGGAGTTGTAAATTTAGGAGAAAAAAGATTTGAGATGTTCGACGTTAGAAAGGGAAAGAATGTAATAAATTGAAATTCTTTTTCGTGCTTCGGAAGACACTTAATAGTTTTCAAAAAATTCAAAACTTTTTATTTCATAAACTAATAGGTACATTAGTACTTGAAAACGTCAAAATTATAAAAAAATAAAATCAAAATATAATTATACTGAAATCACGAAGCTTAGATTCACTTGCAACCAAACAATAAAAAAAACAAAAAATATTTCTGTGTAAGTGAATCTAAGTGCCAGTTCCGAGCCACCGCTCTGTAAGAAGAACTAGCAAGAAACTCACAGGCTAATGCTCTTTTAAATTATCGATTGGTTAGTTACAATCTTCATTAGTCTTTTGGTCCTGGTTATCAGTATCGGTAGTCGTTAACCCATGTTAGAAGCCTTATGAGGCGGAGGCATATTTTAGTTCCATGTCACTCCAACTAAAAGGCAAGTGCATCATGATCTCAGCCCATGTGCATGAGTCTCTTCAAGCAAACCAAGCTGAGAGAGTTTTAGCTCATATTCCGCGAGGCCCAGATGCGTATTGACGGAGGCAGGTTTGTGAATACTGAATTAATAATTTTTGTAGCCTTAAGTATTTTTTTTTTGTGCTTGGGAAGGCACGTTAAGCCGTTGGTCCCGGTTATCACTAAATGTGGTAGTCGTTAAGCCATGTTAGAGGTCTAATGGGCGGCTTGAAAAATTCTAACAGCAGGACGCCATACACTTGCCTCCGCCAATCCGCACTGGGTCCGCGTGGTGATCTTGATATGTGAGAGGAGGCTCGTGCTCAGTAGTGGGACGTTAATGGGCTGTGATGATGATGAAAGTAATTTTATTTTTAATTATTTGGAACAACAAACAATTACATAATATTTGCTTAGTTATAAATCTTAAGGTATACACTTAATTATTATGTAACCATCAACGTTATACACAAAGTAATATTTAACGATTAGTCTAAGTACGTATACAAAAATGAAAAAAAAAGAATAATATTCATTTTGAGTAACTTAAAAATTAATCGGCAGTTGTCCATATTATGATTCTAAATGGTTAAGGTAAATTGTTTAAGTGAAACAGTGTACTATCGCAACTTAAAGTAAGACCTCTAAATTGGATTAATGTTCACCACATTTATTTATTTATTTAATCAGAACGGAATACACCAATTACACTACTTAACAAAAACAGTAAAAGTTAAATATAATATTAAAATCTCACACATAAAAACTTCTTTAATCCATTCTCTCACAATACCTCAGACACACTGACAAAATCTCAGGCCATCCATCCGCAAACAAATCACAGTCGGGTGCTGCATCCTGGATGGCATTAAGTGCGTTGAGTGTCCGCGGAATGGGGGATTTTGAGCGGGCTACGGTTCGGCAGGTTGGCCCTGTAAACAGTTTATGTTTCCTGCTCCTATAATAATTATCGGGTGCATAAAGTCGACACAGCTCACCATGAAGATCATGTAGTGAAAACTAGAACCAACCAACCAATTAGAGCCTTAACTTGCCTTCCAAAGCACGGAAGCGTTCAATGTTAAAAGCCTTACAAATGGCACAAACCCAAGGGCTGACCTTTGAGAACTCTTCTTTTCTGACCGCCTGGTATCGCAGAGCTATGAGCGCTTTTTATTGTTCCGTACCCAAAGAGTAAAAAACGGGACCCTTTTACTAAGACTCCGCTGTCCGTCCGTCCGTCCGTCTGTCACCTGTATCTTATGAACCGTGATAGTCCGATAGTTGAAATTATTACAGATGATGTATTTCTGTTGCCGCTGAGACAAAACATATTTAAAAACAGAGCAAATCTATATTTAAGGGGGTATTATTTAAAAACAACAAACATGATTTTTTCGCTAGATATTCATAGCAGCAACAGGGAGACGCTTGAAATATTCACAGAATATTAAGTTATACGCCCTCTTTGGTTACCATAACTGCACATGATGATTACTATTTTTTCAAATTTTAAACATGCTTTATTCACCTGTTACTAATTGTGCATTAATCTAAAACTTTTGGAAAATGTAGTAGATAAGAATTGAGGTAACAATTAATGAATGAATGAATGAATGAACACTTTATTGTACACTAAATATAAAAAAAAAGTAATAAAATCACATACAATATAACAATTGTTGGTGATCTCAAATAAATTTAAAGATCTTTTAGGTTACAATTTAGAATTGAGCATTAGATTTACCTATATGTATATAAAATTCAGTACCATTGCGATACGTAATTTGTTTGGATAAAATAAATAAATAAAGAAAATAAATAAGTAAATAATGGTAAGGAACCCTACGTACGAGAGCCCGACGCACTGTTTTTTTAAATTGTGACCAAATTTTTCATTATATCTACATTCTGCAGTAGGCACTCGATGCCTTTTAAAAAAATCGAGGGCGCCTCATAATGCTTAATTCGAGTTACAACCTAAACATTTGATTATACTCGTAATAATTACTATACTAAATTGATTCGCTACTTCCGAGGCCAACTGTACAAATAAACAAGGGAGAGAATTTTGATACCGTATAAAGGTAGGCTTACATGATCCATCATATCCTAGGCCATACATTTATCCCGAACCCACTTTTATGTGCTAAGAAAGCTCTACCCATATCGGTACTATTTCCCCAGTGTAGCGGACCGTAGGTCAGATCAGAATAGAATATAAATCATAGAAGACAGTTATGCCTGCGTGTAAAGTTACCTGTCTGCTTAGGACGTCTATTGTATTATTCATTTTTTGAACTCACTAACTAGATGTGTTTTCCTAATACTCTTGGAGTTGAATAAAAAAACAGATTGTATTTAATTATACATTTACATACATGCACACCTGTTTCCCCGAAGGGGTAGGCATAGGCATATTGCACGCCCACATTTCGCCAATTATATAGTTAGTCCCACGTAATAGGTGGCGAGCCTATTGTCGCTTACTGGGCACTGTTATGTCCGCCAGAGCCTCGTCCAATGATCGGCAGGTGCACCACTTGCAGATGCGGTTGGCTTGGGCTCCTTAGGTCTTGATAGGATCCCTGTACACCCTCATCCTTTTATAATAATATGTTAAGTAGTGGACGGTAATGAGCTGCTTGATTGGTTGAATTTAGAGGGCAATGGGCTCGCCCCTTATTACGCGGGATCAACAATGTAACTGGCGTAGTATGGGCGTATCATTTGGCTCTGCCTACCCCTTTGGGAAAACAGGCGTGATGTTATATATGTATAAATATTTTATGAGGTGCCTTACAGTAGTTGTGATACAATTACTCTACTGAACATATCAAATATTTTTAAGATTAATATAGAAATTGTGACCGGATAATGGACAGCAGCGTCATCCTGCGTACTGGCTTGAACTGCGATCACCAACCCGTCTGCCCAGTGTGCTGATTATGGGTAAATACCAAAATAGAATGTAATCTATTGGGTAGGCCAATGTTCAGCAGTGGACTTTATATGGCTGAAATTATAATGATGATAGAAATTATACTATGGGAGTCAGAACCTTGTCAAGTGACGCTCCTAGTTTTAAATAGCTGAGTGAGCACCTTTTCAATACAAGTTGAGTACTTCTTACATTTGGGTTCTTATTGTTATTGATTTGTGTTTTTATTATTTTGTACTTATTTTCTGTTTTTTTTTTCTTGCAACTTGTATTGAATAAATATTTTCTTTCTTTCTTTCTTTCTTTCTTTCTAAATAAAATAATATTGATTATAAAAGTATTTATTATCTATAATATTTAGTTGCAAACAGTTTATTGCTGACTGGGTTCTCCTTAATTAATATCCATGTCGACCCATCTTACTTTGTATACCTTTATCGGTAAATTAAGTAAGTAAATGTAAGCAACACACTAGACAATTTAAACATTGCTTATTAACCTTTTTACTAGCACACTAAAATAGTTTTAGTTGCTCGTTCAAATTGGACACGGAAGTTGGTTAGTCGCTCCATAACTTCGCACTAAAACTTTACGAACGACTGAACAAAGCTTTGATATAAATACGTTATCCCACACAGGGTGTGAACGCATAGCTTCCAGTTAATTTGACTGAGGGAATTATCACGGAGTCCAGAGCAGTGGGATACATATTCCTTAACTATGTCTTGGGAAGGGGTCGCATCTCCGTGGTGCTAGGTAGTAGGAAAATATTACCGAAGTATTGCAGTAAATAAAAGTTAATCTTATCGTTTCCTACTTTTAAACGTAAGAACACAGCTCTAACTAAGAACAAATAATATACTAACGTTTGTATGTTTTTGAATTTTCATTTCATACAAATATTTGCAACAACTTGATCTTCAACTAGAATGATTTTAACGTGACAACGTCTTATAAATTGGTTTGCCGGGTGACACTTCAAGAAACTGCGTTACGCTCCGCTCACGTTATGCGCTCACAATGAGAGCGAGTGAGAGGCACGCGTCCCTTCCACTCGGGCATGGTTGGCCCGCCTAAGAGCGAGAGAGACAGAGCGAGATGCGTTTTAAATATAATTCTTTGTATAAATAAATGTTTTAAATTGTTACTATTATTTCATCCTTCTTCCTACTATACGAATGAATATTCACATTAAAATTATTTTACCACTCAAAGTCGTTGTCACGTAAAACTTTCGCCCGTATACCGACTTTACAGGCAACCAATTTTTTTATTTCAAGAATAAATCCAGTGCACCTGTTATTCTCTGAAACGTCTTCATACCGTGCTCTGAGAAAAATAAAATATTAATCAGTGTTACGTTTCAAACAGTGCGTTCTGCAAACATACTCGTAAATCATAAGAAATGGAAAAAATCGTATTCTACAGGACTCTGAAACACTCAGATTTTCCATTTCCTTAAGTTCAATTCCTTTCTGTGTTGTGGCGAAATGCCTGTCTACTCCGGCGTCGAGCGAATTTAATTGTCCAGTCGTGTCTTCATTTTTCATGTGCTGTTGAAACGTTTTTGACACAATGATGGATACATGAACAATGTATATGCATATAAGAGGGAAGGTAGGAATAAGCAGAAGACAGCAAACATATTTTATCTAATGTACATCATTCATTTAGATCAGGTATGAGGTGGAGGAGACAGAATGAAAAATGCTAACTGCATTTTCCACCTCTGAAACATTTACTTTACGTCGTGATATATTACCATGCTTTCATTGAAACAAGAAGAATGAATTGTAATTTTTTCTTATTTATAATTATTTCGTCATAATATTAGGACTATATCATGGTTAGTTAATTAAACTATTTTTGTGCTTTTAATTAAACTAATGTTAATCGGGCAACACTATGCATAGTTCGTGATAATCTTAGTAAAAATAATCATAGACTTCTTCGCGGGAAAGTAAAGTGAAGCGAATGTTAATGTGTAATGATGGTGGATTATTAACCGTTAAGTGTTTGTGAACGTGCATGAGTGTTGGTAATTGAAGCAAAACAATGCAACATCACTTTTCAAATTCTCTCAAGAAGTCCTTGTGAGATGTCAGTAGAGTCCCAAATCTTTACTAAGGACTCAAGAGGCTTTAGTTAGGGTAAGGGCATCTCATTTACCATTTATTATCTTTATCACTACTTAGTCTTATTTACTATGAATTATATATTATTAACAAATATTTTACTTGACTCACACACTAAATATGCTAACAGCACGATGCAAATATTTAATTTTTTTTTTTCTTACTTTGTTAGTTATGAGATTTATATGGATGTAAATATGGTTTTTTATATATTTTTGTATGTTCTTTCTCTTTTACTTGGATTATTTAAATTTAACTCCATACTTAACTTAATTTACAACTGCTAGCGTTGACTGGCAAAGATCTTTTTTAGAGATAAGTCCACCTTTGTACTTTTGTTTTAAAAATTTTTTTTTGTAATGTTATTATGTTTTTATGTGCAATTAAAGGATTAATAAAGAGAATGAAAATATCATAACGAAATTTAAGTTAAAATAAATAAAAAAACTACCATTATAAACTAAAAACTTACATGCATAATTTTTTTCAAAAAAAACCGTTTGAACTGCAGAACTGGGAACGTAAGTCTTCAAGCTTTCATGGACCCAGTCTATTCTTTATAACAACTTTCAAAAGCAAAAAGGTGACTAATTAGGCACTAATTAAGCACGAAAACAGACGTAGTGCAACAGCGAATGCTGGGATTACACCTGAAAGCTTTTAAAAGTGCGGCGGGCGTTTCGTGGGGCTTTGAAGATACTGGAAACAGACAGAGCTTTGCAAAGTTTCGCTTCATTTGACAAGCTTGTTAACATTTAGGCGACGTAAAAACGATGTCTTCTATTTCATTATTCTGCCTTTTAGAGCTCGTGGCTCTTTGAGATTTTATGTTATAAGTAGTTGCTTTAATGCTGATGGTTGGTTTGAATAATGTATGTTTTACGTGTAATGGAAAAACTGTCTTATCTATTATTGGGTCTAGAATGTTAAATTTGGCAGTGCAGGCTAAAGATAGGCTCTATTAACTTTGTTTTTTAAATAATAGCATCTAGTAAGTCCTATCATTAAAATAGCTAGTTAGCTGCTGGACGTTAGTGATATCAACTTCATCGCACAAATTAATAAAAATGTACAAAAGGCGAACATAATGCTCTCAATCGTGTCACTCAGTGGGGATCTGAAAACCTGGTCGAGTTTAATGCCACCAAAACCCAGGTTTGTGCATTCTCGTCGAAGGTTACTCCTTTCCTTAGTCCTCCCTCTCTTCAGAACGCTCCGTTGCCCATTTCGGCGGATCTCAGCATTCTCGGCATGGACATCGGCCAGGACCTAAATCCAAAATGCTACATCGAGGGTGTTATTTTAACTGCCTCCCGTAAGTTGGGTATTCTCAATAAGGTGAGGCGGTTTTTCACTCCCGAGCAGCGCTGTTTGTTGTACAAGACTCAAGTGCGATCGAGTGTAGAGTATTGTTCCCATCTTTGGGACGGTTCTGCTAAGTACCTCCTCGACGCACTTGACAGACTGCAACGGCGAGCGGTTCGCATTATAGGGGATGCTGAGGTAACAGCCTCACTAGAGGATCTACAGCTGCGTAGAGACATTGCATCTCTCAGTGTCTTTACCGGAACTACTACGGCGAGTGTTCTGAGGAGCTTTTCGATCTCATCCCGCCCTCTCCTTTCCTCTCCCGAACAACACGTGCTGGTCTTCGAAACCATCCTCATACTGTGCAGAATATTAGCACTCGAACCAAGAAATTTGGGAGGTCGTTTATGAGCAAGACCACTAAGCTCTGGAATTCGCTGCCGGCTCATGTGTTTCCTGTTTCCTATGATCCCGGGTCTTTTAAGCGGGGCGTGAAACGGCATTTTAGCAGGCCGTCATGAGTGGATGCGCTTTATAGCGTGCTTATTTCACGTTATAAAGCGCTTTCATTTTACTATTGGACTGCATCGACTGCTTATCATCAGGCAGGATGTAGCCATTAAGACGTGTCACAATAAAAAAATAAAAAAAAGGAATTCTCTACCAGTTAATCTTTGGGTTAGCAGAAACGTGTGAGATAGTACGAACAAGAAAATAAATAAACTTACATAGAATTAAATATGTAATATTAATAAATTACATATACCTAATATAATAATAATCACGATATGTAGACTCAATCGGATGATGACTTCTCAAAAAAGTATTTTTAAGCAACCCTTTAAAGTAGGTTTGCTTTCTGCCAACATAATATCAGTAGGGAGGGAGTTGTGCCATTATATGAAGCGCTGTAATTATATGGACTGCATTGCCTTCAAGACGAAACTGTGAGTGCTTGCTAGAAAATATAAAGCAAATAGTTACGTGTCAAATTACAATTCAAAAAAGTATCATAGATATCTATAAAGAGTAGTGCGAAAGGCAGAAGACTGTGAGATATCATCAATATATTGACATTGACAGACTATTAAAACAATGCAGTACTGATTGTAAGAGCCATTTAAAGTTCGGAGGGTTAGCTAGTACTTGTATTAAAATCTCCAGAAAAGCCGAAGGCAAAGAATAAAATGTGACCACGAAATGATAAAGATTCTCAACGCGAACCGGCCGCGACAGAAAACATTTAAATCTAATTGTACGAACGTCGAAAGGGCCCTCTGTTGAATCGGAGCCAACTGCAAACCCGCAAATACTAGAATTTCCCGAATCTGTCATAGACTGGCTGCGGTCGACAATATTGAATCGTGAAGATACGGTTCGTGCGTTATTGTCTTCAGATATATATCAGACCTTTTGAGCTTGATTTTGATATTCTGTATACTGCAAACCATTTATCTAACGCTCCAACTGCAAACCCGCACATACTAGGTTTGGGATATATAGACTGCGCTCGACACTATTGAATCGTGAAGTTACGGTTCTTGTGTTAGTCTTCAGATAGATATCAGACCTTTCGAGCTTATTGTTTATTTGCAGACCAACTATTTAAAGCTCCTCGATTTGACAAGATGGATCTCAGATGTAATATAACTTGCTTCTTTTTCCACATGATTACTGTAGGGGTTAACGATTTGTGCTTACGCCGCGCTTTGCAGGAATAGCGGCAGCACAGGCAGTTAGTTACCCGCGCCCACCGGTCAAACCAACACGCAACGATTGTCGGGTCTATTTATTGTACGTCATCATTTCGGCTCATTAACGTCCCACTACTGAGCACGAGCCTCCTCTCACATATCAAGGTGTGAGGGTATTGGGTCATACTCCACCACGCGGGCCCAGTGCGGATTGGCGGAGGCAGGTGTGTGGCGTCCTGCTGTTAGAATTTATCAAGCCGCCCATTAGGCCTCTAACATGGCTTAACGACTACCACATTTAGTGATAACCGGGACCGACGGCTTAACGTGCCTTCCGAAGCACGGAAGCGCTCAATATTAAATGCCACACAAACGGTCACCCATCCAAGGACTGACCTCTGTAAACTCTGCTGTACTTCGGCGATCGTTTCCGACCACCGAGCACCGCAGAGCTACGAGCGCTTCATAACCCTTACTTAACCCGAAATTGGTGACCCCGACGTGACCTTCTTTTTCTTGTACCATTGGAAATGACCCAGTTCTATTACCGCTGTACTAGTATATGTAGGGTTATCTGATATTCATAGTACAAGGTCTACATTGGTACTAGAATCGTTGTGTGATAGATAAGTCCAAAACTATAAAGTACTTACAAAATGCACTGATAACACTTTCAACAGATTATAAGAATTCGAAATCGAATTTTGCCAATGTCGAAAGGGCCCTCTGTTGACACAGCGCCAACTGCAAACCCGCTAATACTAGATTTGGCCGGTTCTGTCATAGAAGATAGGCTGCGGTCGACACTATTGAATCGTGAAGATACCGGTTCTTGCGTTATTATTGTCATTTATCAGAGCTTAATGTTTATATTCTGTGTACTGCACACCATTAATCTAACGCTTCCTTTTTTGAAAATATAGACTAATGACGTATTTTTGAATAATTGCTTCATTTTCGACATGATAAATAAGACCTTCTTTTTGTTGTTGACGATCAGTATTGGCGTGGAGACGAGTATACCCGCACTCCATATTTTTCCGTTATATAGTTTCCATAATATAAGTTATTCATGATCCTTATCTTGGTACTAAATAATTGGTGTAATTGTCATAACATATTTATTAAAAATATTTATTATTGTTGTATTAGATTTTGACGGTTCTGTCTGAAGATACGCGGTCGACACTATTGAATCGTTACCGAAGGTACGGTTCTACTGTCATTGTTTTGAGGGCAATGTCATTATTTTATGTTAAATTTTAAAAGCGCTATAAGCCCCACAAGGTATCATGGTGATTCTCTCTGATCACCTAATTCTGACTGATTACAGATTGATGTCGACAGAACACTGATACATCTCAGCCCATTAACGTCCCACTACTGAGCACGAGCCTCCTCTCACATACCAAGGTGTGAGGGTATTGGGTCTTACTCCACCACACTGACTCAGTGCGGATTGGCGGAGGCAGCTGTATGGCGTCCTGCTGTTAGAATTTTTCAAGCCGCTCATAAGGCCTCTAACATAGCTTAACGACTACCACATTTAGTGATAACCGGGACCAACGGCTTAACGTGCCTTCCGAAGCTCGAAAGCGCTCGATATCAAATGCCATACAAACGGTCACCCATCCAAGGACTGACCTCTGTAAACTCTGCTGTACTTCGGTGATCGTTTCCGAACACTGATAGCTA
The DNA here is from genome assembly GCA_949126915.1 of Musotima nitidalis. NCBI lineage: Eukaryota > Metazoa > Arthropoda > Insecta > Lepidoptera > Crambidae > Musotima > Musotima nitidalis. Next base: position 18,797,416 of record OX421419.1, on the reverse strand, counting down.
ATACTGAAAGAATCAGGTCTAAGATATGTGAGTAAAAATTTTAAGAGATCTTTCTCAACTCTACTCCACTTAAGCTCCTGTCTGTATTAAATTGTAATGTGTTTGTGTCAACTTATCGAGAAAGTCATAAGATCTCCTTGGAAGCTCAAATTTAATACAACGAAATAGGAAACATATTGTTACGCGTTATTCCTGTAGGGGTAGGCAGACCATTCTTAGACTCATTCACGCACTAACCGTCTTACAGGAGGCTTAGGGTACTTATTACCAGGTACTAAGGTTCAAAGAAACTTCTGATGACAGGCTGTTGTACAAATTGCGTAATGTGCTAATTTTGGTACAAAAATGCTAAATTATCGTTAAACTGCTAGCATAATATATTTTTGTTCTGATTTTAATAAGAAACTATATTATTCTGATATTTCTAGTAGACAGGCTGTTGTACAAATTGCGTAATGTGCTAATTATAGTAAATAAGTGCCAAATTATCGTTAAACTACTAACATCATATATTTTTGTTCTGCATTTAATTAGAAACCATTTAATATTGATAATTTTAATAAATAAGGTTGTATAGGGCTGATACTAAGATCTGAGGAGCTCAAGCCAACCTTACCTGTAAGTGCACCTGCTGATCAACGGACGAGGCTCTGGCGAACATAGAAGTTCCCGAAAAGCGGCAATAGGCACGCCACCTATTACGTGGGACTAACTTTATAATTGGCGGAATGTGGGTGTTTAAGATGCCTACTCCTTCGGGGAAAAAGGAGTAATTGTATGTATGTAATAATTTCTGAATTTGCTCGTGAAAGGTCTTACTTCAAATTGAATACAGCATTGTACAAAAAGGCGAGATTTGAACGCCGAATTCCAAATTTTCTAACAGAAACATTTCTAACAGAAACTTATAAAATCATTTCTGAATAAAATAAAAACGAAAAGTTACTAAAAAGCAATTTCATATTCGTACTAAATTCCATTGTGGAACTATTTTAGTTTTAGAAACAATTTTATTGGAGTATAAGTAAATGTTGAATCGTAGCCAAGTTTAAGCCCGCTGAGATGGTTCGGGCGGTTTTATCACGGACAAGTGGTCACCGCGACTTCATCCGACTTATCCTCGCGGAAAGGGAAGATTGTTTCGTGTATCCTGTTCATTTACTAACTTGATAAGGACTTTAAAGTTGTGATGATTTTTGGATTATTTTGTAGTCTTAGTTAGATTTTGGATAAAAAAATTGAATAAACAATGAATTATTGTTCTACAGTAAGTTTATTCAGTCACCTCTTATTATGACATTACGGCCCTTAGTTTCAATTTTATTTTTTCATATATATTGTCATTAGTCTGAAAGAGTTTATAAAGTTCAGTCCTTTAATATATGACTGTTTGTAAGGGTATGAGAGAATTAATAAATGAAAACTTTATTGTACACGAAATATAAAAACTTATCTAATCAAATAAACAAATGTATTGTACAAAGGGCGGCTCGATCGATAACAGTAATATCTTCCAGGCAACCTTAGGAACCTTAGAAAATATAAAAAATATCTCCCCTTTTATACTGCTATGATAAAAACTATTAAAAAAAATCATCATTATTTACGCTCATAAATCTAGCAGCTCAGTCACAGGCAAAGCCTTACTAAGAAACCGTTATAAGAAGTGAGAGATGGTGGAAAGTTAACTTACCCTCAAAACACTGATTACTCGGGGTCCTTTCGCCTATTTCCCGTCTTTTAGAACTTTTCGCTAAAAACTCTAAAAACTTTGCGCCACTGAAACGGTGCAAGTTGCTCCGGCCACCGAAATTATATCGAAATTGGGACAGGCGAAGTTTTGCCTGACAAAGTTTGGGCGAATTTTTTTTGGCAAATTTCGTATGCGACTTAATTAATACAGTTAGGTTTATTTGCATATTTTGGAGGCTTGTGAATTTTCCATGTAGGTTTAATTTTGTTATTATGAAAGTTAATAACAATGTTATAATTTTATGGCAGATTTTTATGATAGAAAATTAAGCTAAATAACTAATTAGTAAGAATTGTAATGATTATAAATACTTATAACTAAAATTGAGCAAATCTGATAAGACCAGTAAGCAGACCCTGGGTCAAGTCTAGAACAACCAGAATAATGCTAGGATTTGATGATAATGACAACACATTCTGACATTTCACACAGCGTCATCAAGCTTCAAGCAAAGCAAAACTTATTAGTAAGTAGCAGTAATCGAAACATAAATTTTTTTGTATATTATTTTTTCTATATATTGAAAAAAAAGTATTTATGAAGTCACAAAGAACTTATAACGAGAATAATATAATAAGAAATGTAACCAGGTGGAGAGATAGAGGACGGCCGGAATAAATTGATGCAGTGTATGAATAATGATAATATAGTGTTATCGAGAAAAGGTTGGGTGGGAGGCAAAGACATATTTTTTCAACAGTGGCTCTCTGCTCTCTAATACCTGCTTAGCTGGCCATCCTGGCCCGCCCGCAGCGACCTTCCCCTCTGCTTACCCTACCCGGTAGTCGGTACCCAGAGTCACCGGCCTCTAGGTGCTACCTTTTCCCTGTGGACTCCCGCCCGGAGGAGGTCACGACATTCTAAGCTGATATCAGACTATCAGGTAGCAGGGCAGGATTGCATATATTGTAATTTCTTTAATGATTTATTTATTTCTTAATGATAATTTTGAGGCTAAAACTGTTTGTGAGACGGCCAAGAATACTTATTTATACTTACTATTCTTAAGCTATATATTATAATAGTTTTCCCAAACAACTTTTTAATTAACTTGAAAAACGCAACCAACTGTGTCTCAGTTTTATTATAGCTTGACCGCAAGTTCTGAACCGCGGACCGTTGTAAAAGATTATAATAAATAAATAATAATCCTTTATTGCACATAAAACATAAACTGCGCGTCCACTGCACCTCCCAAAGGCCCTTCTGGTTCTGGCCTGGGAGACGGGCGGGGTGTCGGACGCTGCCGGAACCATGTACTGGGGCCCCAACCCCTTTTTGTAAACAAACAGCGGGCGATAGAAGATTTTTAGTGGGTATTACTGCTAGCGTCTGCCAGTGGTGGGTTGCTGTTTTGTTCCCGATAAGACACATTTTGTCATTGTCTCGATAAAGTCAAAATGAAACGAATAATTTTATTAAAGTGACATAAAAATCTGCAAAATATTTACATAATTTCGTACTACAATAAATAAACTGAACAGTTCAGCACACCATTCAATAATTCGACACGAAGATTGATCATGCCGTATAACTTTACCCTGTTACCCCATTATAAGGGTAATACACCCGAAAGAAGGTGCCCAATTTATAAATGTCCACACGTGCGCCCGTGTACCCATAAAAACAGCGATAAAATTAAGCTGACAAGCGTTGTAATGATATCCCTGGACTGAAACAGCTGTCGAATTTGCATTAGATATGTAATATTTAATTGGCTATAAAACAACTTTGTAAGACTGTGTTATTGTTAAGTATAGCAGCACACCACATCAGAACACAGGATTTTGTAGACTTGTCAAATTGTTTTACCATTAAGTACATTTTCTTGTAACTGGCGGGAGAAAAAACTAACCTTGACGATTTTCTTGCCCGTTCTTCTACGATTAAGCTCCCTCCCGCAGTGAATGGGCGCGCTCGTTTTTAAATTTTGACCTTCTTAAGAGCTGTATTGAGCCAAACATGAATAAATGATTTTAACTTTGAATTTGACTATAAAGCTGCCTCAAAAGGAGCAAGATCTCAAGATGGTCAATAATTACTGTTTATGGCTGTTTCTACTAACGTGCAAATCTCATAACACATAATTAAGTTTACTCCATATGTATCTTTTTAATAAATGATAATATTTTTTTTGAGAGAATGTCTACTCTTGGTAGAACTACGTAAGCGAGCTGAGAAAATGATGACAACCATAGTAGTATATTAATTTCATTAGTGGCTGCCGTGACGTCGTCCACGTGGCTTACATAATAATAATAATAAAAAATTTGGTCCATTACAAATAAAAATAAAAATAAAAAAAATCTTAAAGCTAACAGCATCTTAAATCTAAAATAGTACCAAAAGAACCTCCGCTCAGCATAATGTCGCAACAAAGGTTATCACGACGCTGGTATTTTGCGGATGCCGGTAAGATGATACATATAAACTACCCTCTTGAATCACTCTGTCTGTAAAAAAAACTGCACCGAAATCCGTTGCGTATTTAGCGTTAGACCCAAGCATAAATGGGGACCAACAGAGGAAAGCGACTGTGTTTTATATTAAGTAGTTATGACTAAGCCTAACTCAAGGCTTATCTAGGACAAGATACAAAAGTAAGCAAAACCAAGTTATTAATTTAATGAACTAAGCAAAGTCAATTCGGAAACTAAGTCAGCGTCATATAATGTCTGCTATTATTAAACAAGCCGGAGTTGGGTCAAGGAACAGTCAGGCATAGTTACCCTTTAAATTCGTAAAAAATTTAAAATTTATAAAAATTCTAGGGATTTGTTGGAGTTAGGTATTTGTAATCGTCGTGTTAAGGCTATGATATCAAATTGTTACACTTTTTACATTAAAGATATTGAGCTTTCCATTCAGCGAAATCCCCAAAAATTTTTCGTCACAACCGTCAAGGAACCTCTGATATCCCTGAGGAAATGCACCTGGACGGCCAGACAGCAACGAAAGGAGAGGAAATATGTAATATTTTTGCAGCACACTTATCTTCTATATTTTCTAAATCGGATAATAATAACCATGTACCTGATGTAGTTGATGGCTGTCCCCAGAATTTTCTCAATAGCGTTGAAGTTATTGAGCATCAGATCAGAAGATTATTAAATTCAGTGGATCCCAGCAAGGGAGCTGGTCCTGACGGTATTCCTCCACTATTTATTAAAAAGACATTCAAGCGCTTGGCACTTTCTTTGAAGCTCATATTTGAGAGTTCTCTTGAAAAAGGATGGTTTCCATATGAATGGAAGCGTTCTAATGTTGTGCCAATTTTTAAAAAAGGCAGCAGGGACGATGTAAGGAACTATCGCCCGTATTCCATTATTAGCTTGTTTGCTAAAATCTTTGAAAGTATAGTACATCCAGTTATGACTAGTTTTTTCAAAAATGTTCTTTTGGATGCTCAGCATGGGTTTTGCAAGAATAAATTTACAGTTAGCAATTTAATGGACTATGTGACTGATACAACCAAATCAGTTGATGATCAGCTTCAGGTCGACTCCATTTACACTGATTTCTCTGGCGCATTTGACAAGGTTAATCATGAAATTTTGCTATCTAAATTTAAAACTTCTGGTATTCATGGTGACCTCCTACGATGGTTGCGCTCATATCTAAAGGATCGAATTCAGAGTGTAAAGGTTTTAAATCACATAAATTTCCTGCTCTATCTGGGGTGCCTCAAGGGTCGCATCTTGGCCCCATCCTCTTTTTGGTCTTTACAAATGATATTTCTAATTGTATCAAGTTTAGTCACTTTTCTGTTATCGTTGACGATTTAAAAATGTACAAGTGCATAAACGATGCAGTAGATGTTTCTTTGTTACAGAAAGATCTTGATACCGTAAGTGAATGGTGTATAACTAATAAGATGGATCTAAACGCTCAAAAGTATAGTCACATAAAATTCACAAGAAGGAACAATATTGTTGCATCTTGTTATTCTTTATCGGGGCAGGTCTTAAAAGATTCATCTAAAGTTCGCGACCTCGGTGTTGTACTGGACCAGAAGCTAAACTTTATTGAACACATTGACACCATTGTTACACAGTCTTGAAAAATGTTGGGTTTCGTTAAGCGGATGTGTAAAGATTTTAAAAATATTTATTGTTTATTTATATTTGTTTATTTTTTATTTATTTATAACTCCCTTGTTCGCAGTTATTTGGAATATGCCTCAAGTATTTGGAATCCTAGCTACATGGTCCATTCTCAAATAATAGAGCGAATACAGAAGAGCTTTACTCGTTATCTTGCTTACAGAAGTAGGGATTGTCCACGCGGCGCAGATTACAGTGCTCGACTTTCTCATTTTCAAATGAATACACTAGCTAATCGACGCAAATGTTTGGATCTTATGACATTGCACAAGCTTCTTCATGGGAACTTAGTCTGTTCCAAATTAATATTGCTGTTCCTTCTCGTGTCCACCACCCTACGAATAAAAACTTTGTTGTACCTTATTGTAGGACTAACCTAGGTGGGGTGCTTTACTGCATCGGTGCATGCATACTTACAATAATGTTCATACCAGCAGCATCGACATTCTTCATGATTCTGAGCGTGTTTTTAAGAATAAATGTATAAAATTATTTATTTAAGAACATTAGTGGTAATTATTATGTAAATGTATGTTATTAATATTGTTTTTTTTTAAAAATTTTTTTGGATATTGTTCTTTAGTGTTTGTTTTTATTATTATTTTTTACTCTTATTGTTGACATAAATTCTATAGTGTTGTATATACCTGTAGAGGCATATTTTTTAACTTTTCTTTGTGTGTGTTACTAATTACCAATGTAAAATTATATGTTGATGGTGTATCTTTTATCACCGGATGATGGGCAGCAGCGTCATCCTGCGTACTGGGTTGATCTTGATCCGTCATTTAGCTAGAAAGACGCTGTCAGTGGGTAATTTCTGAAATGTAAACTCTATTGTATGACAGCAGCGTTTAAATTCCAAAAATTTACCACTGACAGTTAGCATCTTTCTAGCTAAAGCGTTGCAGCAGTGTAGAAGCATGCTGAGCTTCATATTTTTATATAGATGTCAGTATCTTCTGTTTTATATTCTGGTTTCTTATTTTTTGTTCATGGTAACGAACAAACGTTTTTCTTTCATTATTTCATTTAATCTTTTCCAACATAACTTAAAAGTGAAAAAGACCAACGATTCCGTGCCAAACGGCTGCATTCCTTCAACCAATAATGCTTTTAAAAACGCACGTGCAATTTATAGCGCACTCGTGCTCATTATTCCGTTTGCTCATCTCGACCTATGGAAGTGTGCAAAGCAAAAGTCACGTAATCCATTACCATGAAAGCGCGTGACTGCTTCCCAGCGGGAAGTAGCACCCGGTAATTTTATTTGCTTTCTTTGTGTCTTGGAGTTAACTATTGCCCGTAATTCGCGGCTGTAAGGTATGATACGGAGCTGGATGGTAGGGGAATGTCGGTAACTAATTTTAGAATAAACGTTGTCGAAATGAAATTGAATTTGAGGAGATTCATTTGTAGAATGTCTAAGTATGCCTTATTGAAATATTTTAGCATTGCCATCTGAGCGACTTAAATTTTGTTAGTTACATTTTTGTAAGATCCACGCCGCTTAAGGACTAATCCAACCGAAATTATGTCATCACATCGAATTATCTTTCGCGAAACGCAGCCGAGAGTATATAGTGACAAGCGATCGGCTCCGTTCGCAAGCGACCATATGAAGCCTATCGTATGCGTAGACATGCTTCTGAACGCGTTCAGCTTGAGCCGCATACGTTCGCATTCATTGCGATGCGATGCGTATTTTTGGTGTAAATCATCATTTACACTTTTATTTCACAGATAATCTTTCCGCACACTGCATTCGACTTTATCATCATCATCATTTCAGCCATATAAAGTCCACTGCTGAACATTGGCGTTATATATCATTTGGATTGGTGATCGCAGTTTAACCTACTGCCTTATGTGCCTACTACCTTACGAAGTTATGTGCGTAATTATCGCTTGCTCCGTGCCTTGGGAAGCACGTTAAGCCTTTGGTCCCGGCTGTCACGAACATCTATGACAGTTGTTATTAGAAAGTCAATGCCTTCTAACAGACTGGCAGCTGGTTTAACCATAGACTGATGTTTCCCTCTGGGTTGGGGAGGTCAGACGGCAGTCGCTCCACGTAATAACTGAAGTTCAGTCAAATCTGGTTGAACCAGCGAGCAGACCCTGGGCCCTTAGCTTAGGTCTAGGACAACGGGGATAATGCTAGGATATGATGATAAGATGAGAGTGGGTGGCACTTCTACGCCGATGCCTCATGGCACACTCGACCTCATGTCTTTCTGTTATATTGTCTTAAAGACTACCACATTTAGTTACCACACCACCAAAGGACCAGGACCAAAGCATACAGGATTAGCCAGCTGAAGAGGCAGTGGGCTGGCCATATCTGTCGAAGGATCGACAACCGATGGGGTAAACGAGTTCTTGAGTGGAGACCGCGACTTGGCAAACGTAGTGTAGGACGTCCTCTCGCCAGGTGGGGTTACGATTTGCGTGCGGTCGCTGGCAGATGCTGGATGCGACAAGCCATATACGACAGGGGAAAATGTCGCGATTTGGGGGAGGCCTATGTCCAGCAGTGGACTAGTATAGGCTGATGATGATGATGATGACATATAGTTATAACCGGAACGTCATCACCAATATCAGACAAAAACGCTGCTATTAGGAATATAAACTTAAATCTCGCGGATTATACTTGAACCAAACAACGCGAACTTTCGATACAACACTCCTCTAACTTACATAATAATGGCTGATGTTTTCCTTAGACCCCCTCGCTAAGTTTACTTGATGCTTTGTTCATTGAAAGGTAAGTTTCTCGATGATGTATGTAAGTTAGGGAGACACGCGAACAATGACACGTTTGATTTATCGCAGTTTTCTGAATTCAGTAGTTTTTTTCTGTTACGTTAGTTTTTTGGCAAATATTTGATGTTCACATGACAACTTCTATTGGATGAAGTAGGCTTTTAGTTTCATTGGGAATAATATTCACTGAATTTAAGGATATCACACGTTATTTACTTAGTTTTTTAAACCAATGCATGGTTTGGCTGTGGGCTATTTAGTCATAATTACATAAATTCAAACCTCTTGATCTCTTATGACAAAAACTTTATTTCAGGACCTATAAGCCCACAGGTTTTTCTAAATTACAATCAGTATGATAAATCCGTGTGTTTATAGAAGTGTCGTGTGGTACCGGCCTAGATTAGTACCACCCCCTCTAATCTCACGGGGAGTCGTAAGAGTCGACTAAGAGAAAACCTACCGAAAGATGGTCAGCAGCCAACCCCTCTGCCCAGAGTGGTGATTATGGGCAAATACCCCCAATGAATGTAATATATCGGGGAGGCCAATGTTTAGCGGTTAACTTTATAAAGCCGATACGATTATAATAAATTCAAGTACCTACTATGATAAGTCAGCAGCTATTTGACCAGTTTTGATCAGATCAGCTATTTGCTTAAATTATAACGCGAATCTCCCGAGTGTTACACTTTTTGCTTGAGTAGTTATGTAATAATATGTTTGAGTACCCTCTAAAACTGCAGTGCTATAAATCAGTATTCATTGAATTACTTAGGTATCCACTTGTTTACTTGATGCAATAAAGATTTATGAGTATGAAGCACTTGGTAACTAGGTCTGATAGTAGGATCCCCATATACACTATATTTTTTTGTATTTATTTATTAGGTTTATCAAATGTTGTTACAATAATGACTGCTTAAATTTAACTTTGTTATGGTTATAATATAATTTTTCAACAAATTTACAGGCAAATACAACTTGTTTAATGCGTCCAGGTTAGTAAGCCAACATGACTACAATACCCATCGTACCAAGCGTTACAAAACAAAATCAATGAAACCAGTAAAACATTAGATGAAAGAAACAAAAGAGACACTTAACTATTTTCAGACATCATTTTTTTTGGTACTGCTGTATAGAGTCGATGTGGACATTCAGGGTTTTGAAAAAACCTATTATACAGTCTGCAGAGACGTGGGATGGGGGAGCTGCCACCAAATTGTGTCCGGCGGAATGGCATAGATAAAGTATTTAGTATTTTGCTGCGTAAATAACGGTAGGGAATCTTATATTTAAATTTACACAGGAGCAGTGGACAATTAATACCATTTCTCAGAGTCTTGTATAAAAAGCTCATATCAAGAGCATGTCTGCTTTTATCCAGACTGACCATCTTAAATCTTTTAAGCCTAGTGTTATATGACCGAAAATTTTAGTCTCACCCTCAGCAAAAGACAAGTGCCACAGAAATCTTTTCTGGATCCTTTCAATCCTCAGTATATGGTTTGTATAGTGAGTTCTTCCAATTATATTCCAATATACTTCTTACCACAAAGTTGTACAGTAAAATTTTTGGTTTTTTAATTCCGAAAATGTCTGATATTAAGCAGTACGAAGCCAAGAGTTTTTGAAACCTTACATAAGGTACTGTCGATGTGCGGCACGAAAGTGAGTTTTCTGTCAATGAGAATACCCAGATCTTTAATGGTTTCTACTTGTATTTGAGGCGAACTATTGATTGATTGAATGCGCTCGTAGCTCTGCGATGCTCGGTGGTCGAAAACGATCACCAAAGTAAAGCAGAGTTTACAGAGGTCAGTCCTTGGATGGGTGACCGTTTGTGTGGCATTTGATATTGAGCGCTTCCGTGCTTCAAAAGGCACGTTACGCCGTTGGTCCCGGTTATCACTAAATGTGGTAGTCGTTAAGCCATGTTAGAGGCCTAATTGGGCGGCTTGAAAAATTCTAACAGCAGGACGCCATACACCTGCCTCCGCCAATCCGCACTGGGTCTGCGTGGTGGAGTATTACCAATTACCATCGCGCCTTGGTATGTGAGAGGAGGCTTGTGCTCAGTAGTGGGACGTTAATGGGCTGAGATGATTGATTGTGTACGGGTATGTTATTAAACCAGTGACCTTTCTTGTAAAGTTGATGTAAAAGCACTTATTTGTGTTCTTTGTTTGTTTGTTCCAAAATGTGAGCCTTGTAGAACGCCAGCATTGACACTGTAGCTAGCATATCCAAATTTATGTGCCACTACATAAAATGAACGATTCTCAAGGTACGATCCAATTCATCTCAGAAGCATCCCCTAAAAGCTATACGTAGACAGATTCTAGATCAAAACGCTATGCGACACCGTGTCAAATGCCTTACGGAAATCTGTTTATACGAGATAATCCTACTTTCCCCTCTCAACTGCTTCTAAGACGTCTTCAATAAAAAAAAACAGATTCTTGCAAGTGGATTGCGCTCGTACAAAGCCATGCTGATGTTCTGTGATGTTTCGCTTGATGTAGTCTTATATAATCAAGCAAACCATAGACTCCAGGACCTTCCCAAAAGTATGAAGGATGGAGATGGACCTGTTGTTTTTCACTACAGTAATGCCACCGTCATTGAAAATAAGGACTACCTTCGCAACCTTCTATTGTTTCGGAAAGGTATCAGAATTCATGGAAGCATCAAAAATAGCAAGTAGCGGGAGCATCAGACTCCTTGAGCAATGTCTAATAAAAAAATTGATATGCCATCAGGTTCCGCACTCGGCCAGGTTATCTAATTTATCAGAAAGTTTATAGTGATTAAACTGAATATTTGAGAAGGCGTCAGAACGCTCAGCTTGGGGAGAATTGTTCTTGATTATATCTTCGTGCTGGCTTACTGTCGAGAAAAACGTGCCGAATATCTTGCAGGTTGGTTTAACCATCGCACTAACTTTTATTATTATCTGCATACAAAATTAATTAAAAACAGAACTCTAAAGTAGCCTACTCGAATGTCTATAAGACCTGTTATACTCTTAGATAGTATCTTAACACAATTTACAGCGTAACACACCAATAGGGTTAAAGTTTACGACCTTCTACATTTACGACTTCTACCGACACTTAATATAGTCTATGTGACCGTTATACTTCTAAATGTCTTCTTAGATAGGTACAACATTAAACTATCGCAGATAAAACTTGACAATGTTAGATGATTTCATATGAACGTAGAAAGATTTGCTTTGTTTTAATATTTGTAGCGTTTGTGCACGAGTTGGTGCCGAGCTTATTCCACGGTATTGGGCGCTCTCTTTAGTAGCAATTTAGCATAATTAATAATTTTGTAGGTAATTCGTCATCATTATTATCAGATCAACCTTAAAAAATCCACTGATGAACATTAGCCTCCCCAATTACATTAGATTTGATTATATTACATTGATTGATTTTGATTAGATTAGAAGTACATTGGATGTATCTGCCCATAATTACCACGCTGGGCAGGCGGATTATTGATCGCAGTTCAAGCTAGTACATATGATGACGCTGCTGTCCATCAACCAGTAGGATTTCTCTTCGTCGACTCTTTCGACTACCCGTGAGATAAGAAGGGGTGGCACTATTCTAGGCCGGTATCACACGGCACGTAGATATAAATGATTAGCAAAAATTTGTCATTGAAGCTGAGATTTGTCAAGTAAGTATGCAAAAAAATTGTAGCAGAAAGACACGTTCTTCCATTCTATTTTTTTAAATATATGGCAAATAAATCATATAAATTAGCAAAATAATTATTCATCATAATATTCGGCACACATATAAGAATATTCAAATGTATAAAATATACCCTAGTCACTAATAAGGCGGTCATCGGAGTCATCGTGTTTTATTTTGGCTACTCGATTTACTTAAGCCCTAGTTATAAACGTTCTTATTTATTTTTCTACGGTATGTAATTCTACATTGAATAACATTCTTTAGAGCTCGCAATGTCTGTCACATAAAAGAAAAACGTGTTTGATCTATTAGCAAGCAGCTCAATCAACTAAACATATCAGGTAGAAATGTTGTATACCGATTTATTAGTGGTTGCTAGAGAAGAATTTATAAAAATTCAGCCCTCAGGGGTGTTTAATGGGCCCAGGAACAAAGCGTTCTGAAATGAAACTAACGGTATTCTTTAGCTTCTAAATAGCAGTAATTAGTATGAAATTTGTTCGGTAGGTATCTCAAAGTCAATTCATGTCGTATTTCAAATAGTAATCTGTAGTAAAAAGTGGGTGAAGTTTGAACTCGATAACAACTGGTTAACCGAAAACCCAACAAAAGTAACATAACTGTGTCGGTGCACATTTTAGCGCTCTTGTACGACGCTTCACGCCGGAATGCTAATTAGTAAATCTAAGGTACGTGACACGATCAAATTACCCCCAGTTATAGGTTGTAGTTATAGTATTAATTGAAACCTTAACCACAGTACCTATACACCTAAGAGTAACAAAACTGTGTAGGTGCATATTTTGGCGCTCTTGTACGACATTGGTGAATCTAAAGTATGTGATACGATTAAATAACCATCAGTTGTATAGTAAGATGAAGCTTGCACACGATGACAACTGGTTAACAGAAAACCCAACTATAGTAAGTACATACCTAAAAGTAACAGAACTGTGTCGGTGTATATTTTGGCGCCCTTGTACGAACGACATTGGTAAATCTAAAGTATGTGATACGATTCAATATCAGTTGTATGGTCAGATAAAGCTTGAACACGATGACAACTGGTTAACCGAAAACCCAACTATAGTAAGTACCTACATACCTAAAAGTAACAGAACTGTGTCGGTGTATATTTTGGCGCCCTTGTACGAACGACATTGGTAAATCTAAAGTATGTGATACGATTCAATATCAGTTGTATGGTCAGATAAAGCTTGAACACGATGACAACTGGTTAACCGAAAACCCAACTATAGTAAGTACCTACATACCTAAAAGTAACAGAACTGTGTCGGTGCATATTTTGGCGCCCTTGTACGACATTGGTAAATTTGAAGTATGTGATACGATTTAATAACCATCAATTGTATGGTCAGATAAAGCTTGAACACGATGACAACTGGTTAACCGAAAACCCAACTATAGTAAGTACATACCTAAAAGTAACAGAACTGTGTCGGTGCATATTTTGGCGCTCTTGTACGACGCTCCGAGCCGGAATGCTAATTAGCGGGTGGCAAGTTTCAACAAAAGAGTAAAATGCTGATATTTCTAAAACAGTACGAATACCTTGGCGCGCGACGCCACTCCGGTGGTATTTTGGTTGTTTTCTGTATGGCTGCAGTGACAGCGGGTATGCTTTTTGCGAATATATCACTAATTGATATTTTCTTGTTATCTTTTCATTATTAATATTATGTAGGCCGTGTTTCTTTTTTCTCACATGATTATTACTGTGCCTACTAATTATTTTAAGCATGTTAGGTTCATCTGTATTGATTTGTGCATTAAAGCTAAGTCCTTTATGCAATGTAGTAGATAAGTACAGAAAGATAAATGCATAATTCATGAATGTGAATATTTGTACTGGTCAGCGTGCTCGTATGTATAGAAGTATGTTTATACATTCTTTAGTATCCATAACACAAGTTTTTAACTTATTTTGGAGCTATGTAAATGGTGAGATTGTAAAAGGATATGTATGTATGACATACTTTTAAGTAAAGATCATTTAAAGTGGTGCACCTGCTGAATATGGACGAGGCTCTGGCGATTAGTAAAGCTCCCGGTAAGCGGCAATAGGCTCGCCACCTATTACATGGGACCAAAATGTTATTGGCGAGGTGTGGGCATATGATATGCCTCTGCCTACCCCTTCGGGGAGAAAGGCTTGATTATATGTAGGTATGTATCATATTTAAGTTGCGATTAAATGTCCATGCTCTCCCTTATGAGAACATAGCGTAAGTTTATATAGATTTTATAGATTATCTTTCGCTTATAAAACGCTGTAACTTTGACCACAAGCAATTTGCAATTTAACGAGAGCTCGCGATTCACTGACGCTTATATTTCTTATTTCGGCCGCTTGATAAATGATTCCCAGTTGAATGTCAGCCGCTTCCAAACACCGAACAACCGTGTTTTGGTGGCAGTTTATTGCCAGGTGACGCTTCAACTTTGTTGACCCTCGACTTCCAATTAGATAAGAACTTCGCCGTGATTGGGTAACATTGGGTCTTTAGCGGAGTTATTAGGCGCTGATAGAAATCTTTGAGGACGTAGCGTTATATTATAGGACTTAAGGTTTTATTACAAATGAGATCTAAACTTAGACCACATTTAAAACTAGTGCTGTCACTTTCATTTGATAAGATGAAGACAGTGAGAGCATTCGTTTTAAACTTATTCTAACTTTAGACCTTGTATTTAAATATGCCCCTTAGTGTTTATTTTTTATTTGTGCACTTTGATTACTCAAAAGATTTTGTAATAAAAGCTACATAAATATAGGCTTAATTTTATCCAGAAAGTGCGTAATTCTCAACGATTATCACATATCAATAATATACTTATTAATATCCATTACTTATCTATTTAATTTATTGTTTAAAAAAATATCAGAAAAACCTTTATAAACGTTTTTTTTTCTTTTTTTTATAAATATTGGCTTCGTCCGGGTAACACATTTAAACATTGTCAAATAAAAGATATATTAATATCGTAAATATGAAAGAGTGGTGATAAATGATTAATTAGAAGCCCCCCCTCTATACCTCTCGAGTCCTCAGAACAGATGGGTGGGACTATTTATTTATTTAACCTTTGCATTAAAGTAAGCTCTTTAAAGTATTACAAAAGACGAACTTAATGCCATAAGACATTCTCTGCCAGTTAACCTTAGGGTTAGCAGAAAACTTTACTACTATACTGAGATATGATATGAACTTCTTAAGAGAATTTGAAAAATGACGTAACACTGTTTTTTTTGTTTCATTTACCAACAATCATGTACATTCACAAACACTTATTGATAACAACAACATAACAAAAGTTTTAGGAAATATAACAAAACTGCACTTTCCCGCCAAGAAGTCATTTACGAGTACAGGTCGCGTCATGTAAAAAGAACGCTAGAAGAAAGTGGAGGGGGTGTGTTTGCGCATGGGTCGACTGACGAACCAATCGCGCGCCGTATGGGTCGACTGACGAACCAATCGCGCGCCGTCTAGCATGCGGCGCGTGACCCGCCCGCCCCGCGCCGCACCTCATACCACCAAATAGACCGATAAATCGCCTAATGCGCAGCTTGACCGCCAGCGTTCTTTTTACATGACGCGACCTATACATCGTTATTAAAAACTCTTTACAATTCTAAACAACAAGCTCTTTTATTCTAAGCTTTATATTTGAATTCTAAACAAAATGACATTTTTTAAGTCAGCTAGGTACACGAATACTGTAAAAAAAAAATGTTTCCCATACAGCCACGCATCGCTGAATATTCGCTATATCGCAGAATCGGAGCACGTTTTTTGTTGTACCTGCAGTGCCACCAAAAAAATAAACACAAAAATATTGCATAAAATTCTACATAAAAGAATTTGACTCGTTTCAAATAGGTATTAAAGATTTTGCTAATTTAATATTAACATACATAAGTACTTTTTAGATCATTAGGTATAAAAAAATATGATTATCCAGTGAAAAGAAAGTAATCATTAGGACTTCTTGGCGGGAAAGTGAAGCGTCATGTTTGCAGTTTTGTTTTATTTTCTAAAATTTGTGATATTTCTAACATTAATGTGCTATAACGGTGGATTATTAACCGTTAAGTGTTTGTGAATATACATGGGTGTTGGTAAATCAAACAAAGCAGTGAAACATCACTTTTCAAATTCTCTCAAGAAGTCCATGTGAGATCTCAGTATAGTCCCACATCTTTACTGAGGATTAAAGGGGCTTAGGGGACGGTATCTCATTTACCATTTATCATCTTTATCATCACTCATTCTCATTTACTATGAATTATATACTTTTAATATATCACTTACTTGACACTGGCTAGATGTGCTAGACGCACGAAGCCATTATTTAAAAGAAAGAAAAAAGGAATTATTAGCACGTTGCTACCAACTTTAAAAAACAATGTCTTGCCCTTTTTGAAGAGACAGTGCTTAAATATCTTGGAAAAAACCTTCTCATTAGCTCAGATCTGTCTTTTAATGAGTGATCGTTATTGTATGTCGTAATAATTATGCTTTAATCTGCACATCTACCATTGCAGTCCACACAGGTACCGCCACAGAGGCTCCATTTAAATAGTTGAAAAAAATCGGCATTTAGTACTAACATTTGTTAAATCACGTATGTAATATGTCTTTGTTTTACATTTACATATATTATTAACTCATAATGTCAGCTCATTAACGTCCCATTGAGCACGAGCCTCCTCTCACAACCAAAAGTGAGTGAGTACCAATACTCACATATCATACAATATAACCCGATACATAAAAGTTGGAAATTGTGTCACCAAGCGGTACTAGAGCGAATTGGTGGAGTATTTGCTATTCTCTCACTCTCTCTCTCTCTCTGATTTCTCTTTTGTCTTCAAGACGAGGTGGTAGAATAATATCGCCGAAGCTTCACAGGTTAACTGTTTGTGTGGCCTTTGGATGTTGGTCATTAATGTTACTTATTCAGAATACCTACTAGTAAAGTTTACCTTAAGTCAATTTCAAATACACTATCAAGAAGGACTAAAATTATCTGAAATGGATAGATAGATATACTCTATATTGACAATAAAAAATTTAAAACTCCAGATTACAATGATTATTTATAAAAAATACAATGCCAATCTAATGAAACGGCATGTCTGATGTTAATTAGATGTGTATTTTTTCTTAGTTACAAATTGAAAGCATTAAACTAAAGACCATTAGGTTAAGTGTAGTTCTTTTTACTTCGCTATCGGTTCGATCACCACTTAATACACATTTTTGCATGAGTTGTTTTGAGTATTTTAAGTATTTATTGAAAAAAGATTTTAGTATTTTCATCCACTTTCTAGAAATGAAATGAGGCTAAATGGCGATTTTTGGGATGTTTTTTTTCTATAATATTATCATTGGACGTAAGTCGAACTTGTTATTGTAAATAACAATCATCAACTAACAAAAGAACACACGGAAAGGAGACAAAAAACAAAACAAATGATTAACCATGTCATCCTTCATAACAGGATAAAAGTTCAAAACAGATGAAGGCGGCGGAAAGTTCTCGCAAATTAGAGACGGGATGAAAAGTGATCATTCTTTTTGCGGGGAAACGTCAGGCTTACTAACGACCTGAGGTCGACCGCGAGTCGCTGCAAACAACAATACAGGATCCGCCATTTTTAACAAGACTCAAATTAAAGTTTGAGAAAAATGGTTTGATGTTAAATTTACTTTCTGAACTGGAGCGCGGGATATTAAGAAGTGTGTCTTCTATGAAATAAACGGTTTTGTAAACAAATGGTAGTGCGCGGTGAAATATTAAGAGAGAACACATTGCTTTATGTGTAGTTCTTTCTGATTAAAGTGCATTTTGTTTCTAGAATAAAGTAAACTATGTTAATAAGTGAATAATCTCACATATTATAAAACTAGTGGGATATGGCATCAGCGAGGGTTTATCAAATTAAAAACTTTTGGCGCTTAGTGTAAATTCGAGTTTTATGTGTAAATATGTGTGTGTGGATTGTCATCAATGGTCGGATTGTGTTAGTTCCAAATCACGATAGAACCTCTAGTAATAGAAGTGACTTGACTCGACTGTGACGGACTTTAGTTTAACTGTGACTCAATATTGTGACTGCACATAGTTGCAAATATATTGAACTATCAAATTACTTAACACTGGCAAATACCCTAATCGAGTGAGTCCATAGTAAGATAAGATAAGATAAGATAAGATAAAAATTTATTTGAATCACAAACACACACATGCAGAAATATACAATATAGACATAACAATCAAATAAAAAAAATAAAAATACACAAACAAGAACAAAAATATTGAAAAAAATAAAATTAAAAAAAAAAATAAACCACATAATTAAGAAGTTTGCCTTTCATAGCATGTGTGCAGCAGTGACGCAAAGGGACCAAAGCTCAGTGATATTTTGCCCTCGATGAGAGCAAACACTGATTTTCAGCTTTCACCCAAGGGAGTTGCAGCTTTACGCAGAGTTTGAGCGAACGCGACAATCCCTTGCAAAGAACATCAAACAGCAGTAACAGATTCATAATCCACAAAAATCTCAGCTTAGGCAGGCAAGCTCAGCTTAAACCTAGGCAGACCCAAAAAAAAAAAAAAAAAGACAAACAAATAAACAGAACTACTCTTCGACGCACAGACGACCATTACTACCTAAACCTGACTTTTGGTTTTCCAATAAGGCGTGCTTAAGTCTTTTCTTAAACCAATATTTAGACCGCAACAGTCTCATAGGCGGAGGTATATCATTCCAGCATTTGGTCGCCTGATGTCGGAAACTACCAGTAAAAGCGACAGTTTTGTGTATGTGGGAAGCTAATGGAGGACGGACTGATCTAGGAACCCCGGGCCCATACCTATGATGGAAGGTACTAAATTTTAACTTAGAATACAAATATTCTGGCTGTTTATACTTAGTTAAATCATACATCAGGGCTGCGAGATGCAACCGTCTACGAGACTCCATGTTCAGCATAGACGCATTGTTTATATAAGGCGAAACGTGTGTTTTAGGTGGTATCCTAAAACAGAAGCGACAACAAGCGTTTTGAACTCGCTGTATCAACTGCTTAGATTTATGCAGTAAACGAGGCCCGTAAACCAAATCTCCGTAATTAAGCTTTGACAAGACGAGGGCCTCACACAGAACAATACGCATCCTTTCAGTAAGAAAATCCCGTATTTTGTACAGGATCTTTAATCGAAAGAAGCAACTTTTGACCAAGCTTATAACGTGTTTATCATAACGCAGCTGATCGTCGATCAAAACACCCAAATTTCTGGCCTCCGTTACTTGTTCTATATCTTTGCCAAGTATCTGTACCGTTCCATAGGCAAGAGCAAATGACCCTATCTTGCTCTTCGGACCCAGAACCATGAATTTAGATTTTAATGGATTTAGAACGAGTCCATTTTTATAAGACCACATGGCTACGGCAGCTAAATCCTCATTCATGTCTTTGATTGCTTTTGCTGCTGAGGCCAGGCTAAAAGGTATGTATAATTGCACATCATCAGCATAGCAATGATACTTACAGTGTTTTATAACATTGGGGAGGTCTGCACTATAAATTATAAACAGAAGAGGCCCAAGTATTGAGCCCTGCGGAACGCCTCTTTTTACCTCCTTCGGCAAAGAGGTTAGACAGGATCCATCTTCTTTTCTTACTTGCACCGATTGTTTCCTCTCCCTTAGATAACTGTCGAACCACCTTATTGTATGCAAATCGAATCCGTAGTAAGCCATCTTGGATAAAAGCAGAGGAACATTTAAACTGTCAAAAGCTCTAGAGAAGTCCAGCAAAGTAAGTATTGTGCACCGTCCAGAGTCCTGTTCCCTTAAAATATTGTCTGTCACATCGAGTAAAGCAGTAATCGTTCCTCGTCCTCTGCGGAAACCTGATTGAAGCGACGGCAGGATACTACTTTCCTCAACAAACTTTAGAAGTTGGTAATAAACAGACTTTTCCAGGATCTTCGAGAGAAAAGGCAAAACACTTATGGGCCTTAGGTCTTTGAGATCACACGGTGAACTTACTTTAGCTATCGGAGTGACTAAAGCCTCTTTCCATTGCCTAGGGACAGTGCCTGTCTCTATGGATTGATTTATTATAGAGGTTATGGCAGACAGTGTACCAGGAAGCGTAAGAATAACCATATCACGACTAATATCATCAAAACCGATCGCATTAGATGTTATCGAAATAATATACTTTGATACTTCGGATTCAGTCACAGGCTTTAACTTAAAGGTATTGACGCCAAATCTATGGAATTCATAATAAGACAACAAAGAGAGATCGACATCATTAGGTCCAGGAACTTTCAAAAAGTGATCATTCATTTGATCAGGGTCAGAAAAAGTGTCAGGTAGATATTTACTTTCATCAGTTTTAACCAACACATTCCTTTTAAGGTTTTTCCAAAGCAACTTGCTGTTATTATAATTTAAGTTTATATAATTATTGTAATAAGCTTTTTTCTCGTTTTTTATGCTGACAGCGACCACACTTTTCAGGTCCTTATAATATTGTTTGTGGACATCAGACTTTGTCTTCCTATACCTATCAAACGCCTGGTTTCGGAGATCAATCATGAATCTAACCATGTCCGTAATCCAAGGCAGAGACTGGTCTGGCTTAATTTTTGTCGTAGTAAGTGGAGCATGCTTGTCAAAGAGGGATAATATATTTAAGTTGAAATTGTTGACCATTGACTCAACAGTAGAAACCTCTTTGTATGAATTCCAGTCATAAGTAAGAAAATCTTTATCGAATTTGGTTAGATCTATTCTTTTCAATGGCCGATATGTTACTAACTTTGGAGGTATCTTACACCCTTTTAGCAATAAACTCACATTTATCATAGCATGGCCAGTGCCTCCTCTTATATTGGTTACGCACACGTCACGAACCTTGCAATTAGTACACACTAGGTCTATTAAAGTACTAGAGTTAGCCGAAAAATGAGTAGGATCAGACACTACCTGAGTCAGGTCAAGACTCTGTAAAAACAGTTTTAGTTTTTTTACACTAGTGTTATCGTGATCGATCACGTTAATGTTAAAATCACCTAGGAGAACTACATAATCATTAGTTGACAAATGAGAGACAGTATCAGTAAGAACATCAAAAAATATGTCTACATTCATCCACGGGGGCCTGTAAGCTGTTCCTATTAATACACTAACTCCATTTATCTTAGTCGACAACCACATTTGTTCTATGCTATCACTAACATCCTTCACATGGCGTACTCGTAAGCCCTTTTTTATATAAAACGCCACACCCCCACCTCTCCCACCGCGAACGTGCAACGGGCGCGGAATGTTTCGCAACTTATAGCCTGGCACAGACGGCGCACACTCCGCTTGCCCAGCTTGTAACCAGGTCTCATTGATGGCTACGAGGTCTGCTTTAAAACGATTCATTGCGACAAGGAAATCATCGTGTCCCGTATTCAAAGAACCGGCATTGTGAAAACCTAATTTAAAAAAATCCGACTTAGTAATCATTGAATATTAAAAAAAAAAAATATATATACATAAAAAATATCAACAACGAACAAACAAAAACAAAAAAAAAAATATGAGTAAACTGAAATTGAGCCGGTAGTAAAGTGTAAAAAAATAATAATATGCGAAACAACTCTGAAACAAATTGATCTGAAACTAAAATTAGGATAAAAAACACATTCAACTATATTGTCCAGCGTCACTGACACACACATGATATTACCTCTACAGGAACAATGCTTATTCAGCACGCCATAACGCGATATTATGAACATTTTAATGATAGTGTTAAGCACTGCATGATTATGAATATAACCTGATAAAAGAGTAAAATAGATATATTCACACAAACTAATACTTGAACGAAACAAAACCGTAAGAATAACAAATATATCTACCTCGACGTCTTGACATTTTACATTATAATAAGAGGTGCAACAAATAATTTTTTTATTTTTTTTGATTAAGTATAAACATGCAACTTTTTCCTTAAATAATAAATATAAACTTAATGTTATATGATGCATTAGGAGTTTGGAATATTTAGGGACATAATCATAAGTATAATTATAAGTGTAGAAAAATAATATACTATAATACATTCGTACACATTCAAGAAGAAAGCCATTCAAAACTATTTTAGTAACAAAGTGACATGAAAAATTGACTAAAACACGGAATTTAAACAATGGTAAAAAATAATTTAACGTTAAAATAACACGACAACAAAATGAAAAACATGTTCTGATAAGTAAAACAAGACCACAGGTCAAAACAATTATATAACACTGATAGCCAATGATAAAAAAAGTCTGATTCAAAAAGTGTAAAAAACAGGAAATAAAACCAAGAATAATTTTAAACTTCATGACAAATGTTAATTGTATTACGCTGTAAAAAAGGCTTAAAAAATTTGGTATCAACGTTATATTTATATATGAATAATTTTGCGCAAGACCTATTTTATTAATAATCAAAAATATGTTATTTATTAATGCATAAGCAATTACTATTTTTAAGAGAGATTCTATGAAAATACTACAATATAAATATCTGTCCTCATTAAATAAACCAAAAAGTAAGAACATTGAGCAAATGAAGTTAAATGGCAAACAGAAAAGATAGGCCAAAGTACTATACGATACTATCAAATAAAAACTTAAATAACCTAAGAATATGCCTTTAACCTCATGAATTATTTTGATTAACAATAGACCCAACTGCCTCTGGGTCAAAAACCCGACATAAGTCTGCCTCCGAACGCAGCTGTATTCGTGGAGTGTCCCTATTTTGATTCTGGCGAGCATAAATGCGACCGTTTTTCGTCCACACGAAACGCCAATTAAAACGAGCTCCCAATTCACGCGCCTGTCGAAACACTTGCCTGTTTAGTCTCGTTAGACGCTCGTTGACATAAAAGCGCCTCGGAGCACCCGGCAGGCCTGTGCCCTCGGTGGTGGCGCCGCGGCGCACGCGCGCTGCCTGCAGAAGCTCGTCACGCACAGCACGGCGCGCCAGGCGGACCACTATGGGTCGCGGGCGCGGCGCCGCTTCGGCTGATCCCGATGATACCGGCGGGCGACCCATCCTAGTCGCGCAAACGAGATCCTGACTGTCTAACTTAACACCCAGCTTACTGGATACAGTTGTCACAATGTGAAGTAAATTTTCTCCATTTTGCTCAGGTATACAAGAAATTTCAATGTCGTTAAGTAAAAGATCCTGGTCTCTTTCATTCATTTCAGTCTTCAATTGGTTAATGGTCTCAGTAACTGAATTATTACCACTATTGTCACGTTCCAAAGTAACAAGCCGTTCCTCAAACTTTTGTAGCCGAAGCTCAGAAGCGGTTACTCTACTTGCGAGAATGGCCAAGGATCCATTAATTTGCAACATTTGCTCTCTGCTGGCTCTCAGTTCATTACGTATCTCATCTTTAAATGAACGCAACTCTAGGACAAGAGTCTCAATACTAGATAGATCAGCCGTCACGTTAAGGGCGGTATCGTTAAGGTCCATTGGCATATCAGATATTGACATATCTAGTTGCACGGGAGATGTAACTGCGCCTCCCCGTTGCGTCGTTACCCCATCTATGGCAGCGTGAATCGGAGTGTTGAGGTTTCCACTTTTTCGTTGACTACTCTTGCATGAGATACACCTCCAGGCCTCTTTAAACTCATGAGTTAGCGTGGTATTGAAACGGTGATCCGAGACGTTAGCGCATAATAGGTCGTAATGTAGGTTACAACCCCTACAAATCAAATATCTTTTGTCCATGATGACCGCCCGACAGCCCCCACACTTAAGTACGTTCAAAGACATTGAAAAATGTAATTCTAGTTAAAATGCACAACTCACAGATTCAGGCACTGACAGCACAATGAGTGAAAGTTTGAAATCAAAGTATAGACAATTATACTCCCGTCCCTTAGACAATCAACGCAGAACGAGTTACAAAGTTCTCAAGGGCACGATGCAGTCCGACAAACAAATACAGATTCACTGTTACCCTCCTCCGACTATTAACCAGCTGATAGATAAATTATTATTTATCAATTCATTTATTCATGGAATTACACTGTTTGATGTTATACACTGCACAAAATTGATAATTAGAGGTTACTTTAACTCTTAGAATAGGAACATTGAGAATAATCCACTTTGAACTATTATTACTTTTTATTAAACTGCGAACTAGATAAAAACACGTCCACTATTACTGCGAGCGGCAACTACCCTCCAAAAATAGTTCTCTTTATAAATTAAAGTAAAAATAGTTCTCTTTATAAATTCGGAAAAATTACATTTACCTCATTAGATGCTGGGCGGAAACTACGGTACCTTCACATGACATACTGTTATTGTTTACATTGGTTCCCATTGATGTTAATATGATTTTTTATAACTGATATTTCAAGGCAACAAAACCGTACTGGTAAATGAGATTTTTCTTAAAACCCAAATAACTAACATGATCTTTTATAACAGATATTTCAGGGCGAAAAAACCGTAATGACAATAAAGATTTTTCTGCAATAAAAAATTTGCATTTCTATCACCTTCTATTGAATTAAAAAACTCCCTGTCTCCCTGGGGGGAAGGGAATATTCCCTGAAGATAAAAATTGCATAGCTTCCTTTCGTATTGACTAATTTAGAATAGGAATAACCGACGGTGCCAATAGGGACTTTTCTTAATAACCTTTGTAATGAATTCGACCATTATCACACCTTACTATTGATGTAGAAAACTCCCTGACTGTTAGCAAGTGATGGATTGATGACGCTCGTTTCAGCGTTGGCCGTGAAGACATCGTTGTTCTGAGGCTCCTATCTTACCTGAAGATGCCCTGTGTAAGGGCGAAACACGTGTCGTGTTGAATAGTTTCTCGATTTTTCGGGAAATTATAGTAGCGCGGGAATTGTTACAAAGATATTTTTAATCCATCACTTGCTTACAATGGATTTCCGCAAAGTAACGCCTGAATCAATAAATTATCCCTGACTGTTAGTATATGTTTCCTTTGTTTTGCCTTAAAATAAAATATTTTGATATCACCTTGGCTTATGAATGAATGAATGAACACTTTATTGTACACCAAAATAAAGAAAAATATAGCAATGGAAAAATGCTTATGATCGTGCCCAGCAGTAGGACATAGATAAAACGGAAAGATTATTCAAGATGTCAAGATAGTTCCGCTAAATAGCTTCTCGACGTACTTTGTAGATTGCAGCAATACGCATTACTGGAGATGCTAGGGTTACAGCCTCTTTTGATTAACTACAGCTACGAGCAGAGCGAAACAATGTCCATATTGCTTCGCTCAGTGCTTTCTACCGAAATTAATTCTGAAGAAATTCTGATCTTGATACTGTGCATATTATCAGCACTTGGAACAAAAAATAGTAGTTCTTCTGCAAGACAATCTTTAAAATTTCAAAGTTTTCTTCGTATTCACTAACGGAGAAATTGACATAACTTTACTTGAACAAATATACGATATGGGTATTGCAACCTCTTTCGATCGTATTTAGGTAAGCGGAATGGCGTAGTCTTCCGTAATTCGGCAATCGACATAAACAAGCGACTGCGCGCCCTCGGGGCATTATTTTAGGCGCCGCTTATCGTTCGCGGTACTGTTAAGGTACCTAGTCACTAAGGCCACAATTTTTGTTGTCATTGTTTGTTTGTTTTGACGACCGATATGGCGTGTTGGCGAGTAAAATCGTAAGCCGCCCCTAAGGTCGTGAGTTCGATTCCCACACGGTTCGCCAAATATTATGTAAAATAAAGCATAGACATTTTTTTAAGCAAAAGTGGCATATAGTGATTGTTATTTTAAAAATAAGCAATTATTGTAGAATGAAATGAATTATTTCTATATTAATAGTTATTTAAGATTGTTTTTACTTAGATTATATTGATATTGTATGGAATTTGGTGTTAAAAATTATTATGAAATTTAGCAATATAATTAAGCATGTTTATATTACGTTTTGGTAATTTTCTGAATGGATACTGTAACAATAACTAAATAATATATCTTGGCACATCGGTGAGACGATTCAAGTCATGCCCACACGCACTTACCTTTAACTATCATATATTTTAGGTTTGGCTCCCAGTACGCGGCAATAGGACCCCAACCTATTACGTGGAACCAAAATAAAATTGACAATATGTGGACTTATTATATGGCTCTGCCTACCACTTCGGGAACCAGGCGTGATTGTATATGTGCATATTTTAGTGATAACAAGGAACAAACAGCCAAATGTCCCTTCCGAAGCAAATCCAAAAACTGAAGTCTATGATCTCTCCTTAACATCGCTGATTCTGGCGAACATCTAGTCTCGCGAAGCTACAAGGTCTCCTAGTTTTAGTCATAATATAGCTCAATACGATGACTTAAATTTATTGGTTGACGGAATAGGGAAACTTGCAAATGTAGCTTGTAAGTATTTTAGTAAGTAAGTGACATACAAATTTATTAATTTTCTTTATGTAAACTTGACTTATTTTAAATTTTAATTTGGACGTTTTAATTTCAATTTTTCACATGAATTTATGTATTTTGCTTTTATAACTATGACTTTTTATTTTATTTTTTATTTTATTTTTTTGTTATCTGGGTTTGTTGACTATACCTACAGTGTATCAAATGTTATTTTTATAATTTATTTTATTTTCGAATTATTGGTTTATTGTGACTTGTAGGTGTGTTGGACTTGATCTTTTAACCTACATTGTCAGACTGATTAAATAAAATAAATAAGTATAGAACATTTTCATAAAAGTATCTTGACAGTGAAATTGTTGCCTAGTTCTTGTCTAGGATGAATTTGAACCATACTTGTGCCAAAGTATCAACTTCTATCCGCTGTAGTTGAAAAGCACCTTTACATCCGCAGTAGTAACAGTAAAACTGGCGTTAACGAGCCTTGAGATTTGTTTACGTCACGCCACAGTCCAGTTATCCAGGAACAATGGACAATACGCTTCAGCTGAAAGTCACATAGGTACACAAACAGATAGCTATATTCACTTGTATAAGTTTACACATTTATTTATTTATTTATTTAAACTTTATCGCACAAATTAAAATTAAAATGTATAAAAGGCGAACTTAATGCTGCAAGGCATTCTCTACCAGTTAAGCTTTGGGTTAGCAGAAAAGTATGAGGCAGTACGAATAAGAAAACATATAAACTACATATACCTAAACTATATATACACAAAATTAATAGTAATTATGATATGTAGACACATATCGTCAGTCTGATTTTCAAACTGCGTAACTCCAAAAAATTGTCTTTTAATGCCATCTAGAGTAAAATTTTGAGATCTATAGATTTGGTCTCTCAAGTTCTATAAATAAATATTTGATTAGTTATAATTAAAATGGAATAACACCTATATGAAATTAATACTTTAACGATGAATAACAAATAATTTTACTTCCTCCTATAAAGTTTAATTAGTGAAATCAATTTTTTGAATTATTTGTGGTTAAGTTATATATAGTTAGTTATGTATCTACTAAAGTAATAAAAAGTCAAAATGTTATATAAATAGAGTGTATATTTAATCTTTCAATTATTATTATATAAAATAGACATTATATTAGAAAATTTGTTAGTACTTATATACTAATTGTATCGCTTTTCTTTTGCAATTGTTTTCTTGTTTTATTTTTAATTTGATGTATTCTATATATCTACTTCATACTTAATATACATTGGAAACACCCAGATCAGAATAAATATTCATATTCATGCACACAACGATTAGTCCTGTATGGTAATCAAACCCACGACCTCAGGAGCGGATTGCAGGTATATTGACGTCAACGCCATATCGGTCGCCAATATGTTTTTCTCTCTGTCTTTTTTCAATCGGTTTTACAAGAACATCAGCTGAGGCAGAGGCTGATATTTATAAAAATCACATGGTGTATACAAACCTCTATTTATAGGTTAAAATATTTGCTAACAATTACACCAATTATTTAGTTCCAAGATAACTATCATTAAGAACTTGTGTTATGCAAACTAAATAACGCATAAACATACATAAATACTTTTTTTTTGTTAATAGGTACATACTTATATATACAAAGGAAAACACCCAGACCAAAACAAATATTCATGTTCATGCACAAAAAGATTAATATAAGGCCCTATAGAACGGATATATGGCCGTAAGATGAGTGTAACCGTATTAGTATATTTTTTCTATTTGTATAAACTCACTCGATTAAAGTATTTGCAGGTGTCTAAGATTTTGATAAATCCAGTAATTTAAATAAGCAGCGTTGTGGTCATTTAGCCAGTGTCAAGTAAGAGAATATATAAATTGTAGTAAATGAGAATATATATATATATATATATATATATATATGGGATAAAGATGATAAATGATAATAAGATGCCATCCCCCTAAGCATCTTGAGTCCTCAGTAAAAATGTGGGACTATACTGAGAACTCACATGAACGTCTTGAGAGAATTTGAAAAGTGATGTTGCACTGTTTTGTGAACCACTTAACTGATAATAATCCACCTTTATTACACATTAAGGCTCGGAATATCACAAAGTTTAGAAAATAAAAGCGTCATGTCTGTAACATGACGCTTCACTTTCCCGCCAAGAAGCCAACGTGTTTATGTTATTAACAACAAATCTCTGTTGTTTCAGTATTCAAGTCCCAAACGTCACTGTCAACGGACTCCGGCTTATGCACGGAGCGGGGTCTAAGGAGGACCCACATCGAGCTCGTCAAACCCCTGGGAAAGAGGATTGGTCTTAAGCTGGCAGGTACGTTATGAATAAATTGGAAACTATGTAAATCGCTGCATTAATAATTTATATACGAGATGGTTTCAGCTGAACTCGGCAAGCGTTGCAATATTACGTATAAAGTAAAAATTGTCTGGATTGACAAAGATTTTTCATACTTTTAACTACTATGAAGGTACATAGATATTATTGTTATACCTCTTGTTCGGAGTATTGCAGTTGAGAAGGCAGCTTTCAACGAAAGATGTCAAGGCCTCGCGTTGCGGTCAACTAGATTGACGATAGTATTTTGTTTAAACTCATCTAGCACATTATTTTTCTTTCATTACTATGTCGGACGCGTATAGTCGCTTTATGTTAAAGAATCATTTAATAATACATAGATTGTCTAAATATGAGTGTTTTATTCAAGGTGCATTATGTTCCAGAAGAGACATAAAATTGTACTTTTGTTTTTAAATACTTGTTTCGCAATGTGATTATGGTTTTATGTCCAATAATGGATTAATAAATTAATGTTCCGGGTGAGGGTTATTATTATCAATATTAATTTAATTATGATATTAAACAGTATTATTGTAAACAGACAAAGTGCTTAACATTATCCTTCAAAGACTTAGAGAACAGAAAAATTATAACTTAGAACATTATTTTTACATACTAAATTCTCATATTTATGCAAGGGCATGTTGCATTCTGACGCTGCCTCCTGCGACCTCTTTGTGTTGTCTTTTTTGACTTACATACATAAAAACGCGCCTGTTTCCCCGAAAGGGTAGGCGGAGGCATCGTCCACACTTCGTCATTTGTGTTATTGGTCCCACGTTATAAGTGGCGGGCCTATTGCCGCTTACCGGGAACTTCTATATTTGCGAGAGACTCGTCCGTAATTCGGCAGGTGTACCACTTGCCGGTGAAGTTGGCTTGGATACACCCTAAAATTACATAATAAAACAAAATTAAATAACATCATAATTATTAAATACCAAAATTACAATAGGAGTAATTTCAATAAATTTGAAATGGTTTTTCTCCTGAGACATAACTCAATTATAATTAATTAACAAAGACCCGCGCTGACTGGGTGTGAGTTTAAATATTCATGTCACTCTATAATAAATTTCGATTTTTCGTGCGAAAAGTCAAATTGTATTTTTAATAATTTGGTAGTAACCTATTTAGAACAAGCATTTACTTATGCCGCCTACAATACGTCACACTAGCTTAATGGGGCAGGCTTATTTTTAGCAGTGAAATTCCTTGGGCTGATCATCATCATCATCATGATGATTTATTTATGACTCTGCAGAGCTTTTGTTCAGTCTTGATGGTAGACCGTTTGTGTGAAATTTACTATCAAGCTTTCTAATTCGTACGGCACATTAAGCCGCTGGTTTCGGAGTCAAGTTAGCCTATTTCAACATATTAGCCAAGGTCGTGTAGTTCATCTAGTTCATCTGCAGAACATAGGCCGTTTGTACACTTTTCAACGTGATCCGGCGACCTTTATCAGATAGTCTGTTCAGTTCGCAGTTTTCCCCAATGACCGTCAGTTCTGTGTGCTGTATCCCTGCGGACCTCAGGTTGTGATTCTTTAAACTATCGTGGTGTACTTAGTTTTTTTAATGGATCTCCTCATTTCTGTTTCTATCTCCCTCGTAGAGAAACCCCCTACCATAGCACTCTCAATTCCTTGCTGTGTTCTTCATAAAGATCATAATTAGAGACCACGTTTCGGATCCTTAAGTCATCACTGGTAACACACATTGATTTAAGACTTTCGTCTTTACCCTATTTGGCGACTTGAAAAGTTCTATCAGCATTATACACACATCTGAGCACTGATTCTGCATAAATATTTAATGTTGCCTTTAATTTTTAATATAATTTTCTCAAACTTTACATCCTTTTCGTTTGGTTTCACATACGCTGTGGGATTTGAGAGCCCCTATCCAGGACGCCCGGGGTCAAATTCGTTATTTGACAATCTGCGGTTTGGGGAGCTTGTGTGCATAAGAGCTCCAATGTGAATTTTGTATCGTGGCGTGTTTCAAATAACCCAGTAGATGATTTTAAGAAAAAAATGTGAATTATTCTCACTTATTCCACATTTATATTGCCACATCATTCGAAATTTAAATAGAATAGGTACTATTGTGACCTTTCTAACTGTGATGGGAGGTTCCCTTAGTGCTACGTTATAGGTAACGGTTTCTAAGAGAATATCTTAAACGATCTTAATGTTTCGGCGACTGACAGAACCTTGCCGAATTGCCCTAGTCAACAGACGCTTCGAGATACTTTAAGTTATTAGAGTTAACATATATTTTTGTAAGAAGTTTAGCTTGGGTTAATTAAAGTTGTTTTAAAGGTATACAGATAAAAAAAAATCAACCATTAGATTAATAGTCGTTAATACATCGGGTTCATGATTTTATTTGCAAATGCCTATAATTTAAAATTTCCCATTAAGCTTTTATCTTTAATAGTGGATTCAAATGAAAAAGGCTATTGGCTTGCACATGTTAGGAAAAAAGCGAAAGTGAAGAACCATTAGAGGTTTTTTTTCAATAACAAAACAACTTAAATGTAATATCTTCCACAAATCATTTCGAGCGATTCCTGATTCGGTGCCAGTTTCTTTCTTTTGTGAAAATTATTCCAGAGCGGAATTTACATATTTATTGGGTGCGGAGGACACGCTTTCTAATCGATATCAATCAACTTTAGTAATAACGTGTACAGAATTTTCTGGTCGCATAAATAGTGCTGTTAATATGTTAATTACTCAATATGGTTTTGAATTATCCATTGTCATACCAACGCGACCATCTGCCTGTGTACTCTTTGTGTATCGTGTATCATGTTGCTATGTGAGTCAAGAACTTTATGTAATTATTGCTAATTCTTGCCACAAAAGCCTTTGCAGAATAAGTGGTTGGATACGATAACCGAAGTTTTACAGCCTTCAGACCTTGCATTAGTGGCCGTTTGTGTGGCATTTTGTATGGTCTACTTGCTTGATTAGGAAGGCAGTTTATGTGGTAGTCTTGTAGTCAAATTACAAGCATTTTAGATGACGTGAGAATTATATCAGCGATGCATAACTTATCTACCTCCGCCACTCTGCACTGCATCGCTGGATTGTGCGAGGAGGCCCGTATCTAATACCATGACGTCAATGTGCACAGATAATATTTTTAGAGTTTTTACTTAAAGGTATTGGAACACTTTTCCATATATATTCACTTAAAATTAAAAGAAAGCATATTTATGGATATATCTATGTTGTAAAACAAGTACACAATCACCTTCCGTCGATGAGACTAGAAATGCAAGCAAGTTCGAAAGTGCTTGAGTTTGGTAAACAGGAATTCCTGGGAAATATTTCAAGAACAACTTATACTAAAGACCATGATTGCTAATAAACTAGGATTAAACAAAGCTACTAGCTCCTTTTTAATTCATTTGTTAAATTAATTTTAGAAGCTCAAAGAGAAAGCTCAAAAATCGTATTCCAACAATTGGCGCCTGAAAGAGCGTCCAAAACTATCCATCTGCCGGGTGAAAACTCAATAATCTCTGTGTATTTAACGTGGACCCAATTCTTTTGAAATTCAAAAGAGCCCTTTGTGATTCATATATTTGGAATATATTATCGCTTGTTGACGGTAGCATGGTGGAACTTTAATTTCCTTTTGATGGAACTCTGCCTTTTAGGAAGCCATTCCTAAATTAATATTGTCTTGAAAAACATTGTTTCAACCCAAAATTGTGACAGGATTGAGAAGAAATTCTTTGAGGATTTCATTATTTATGTATATACGTCTTGCAAAGCTTAACTGGCATTATGGACGATACTGTAATCTGGGATCATCTATGTGACTCATGATCATACTAATCATACTAACGAAGTTTAGTTTCGCGGCCTCATGCCTTTAGATTTATTTGGAAACCACTTTGACTCTGGTCTGAGATGTCAAATGCCATTCAACTGGTCACTCATCTAAGATCCGACCTCTGCGCAATCCGTTCCCTAACTCCGTTTCGCGGAGCTACAAAGGTTTACAACCCAAGAAACTTTATAAATAGATACATATTATCTAACCAGTGCAAGTACCACGTCTGAGTAAAAAAAGGTGCGGCAATTTAGCATAAAATTCTCCACTTTGCTACCGCGTAATATGTCACTTGAGAAGACGAGAGGTAGCTCCTTCATGACATACGTACATGGATTTTGATCTCGGGTGTCATGGCGGTTGCATAATGCCCGAGTGCGGAATGTTGTACTTGATATTTATATTTACTACAATTTCATACTGTATATTTCTGAAGAAAATAGTGTTTAATAAAAGACAAAGAGGACAAACATA
This sequence comes from Musotima nitidalis, assembly GCA_949126915.1. Lineage (NCBI taxonomy): Eukaryota > Metazoa > Arthropoda > Insecta > Lepidoptera > Crambidae > Musotima > Musotima nitidalis. The sequence goes on along the minus strand of OX421419.1, from coordinate 18,763,836 downwards.
ATTATAAATATGAAAACAATACAAACACCTAGTTCAAATGTTCACGACTATTTGCGTGCAAATATTGTCTTGATTGTTGTTTGGTAATTCTTTCTTATTGCTCCATAGCAAATCCGTAGGGATATTCCGTTTGTCAGATTTGTTACAGATATAAAAGTTAAAACATGTTAAATTTTACCTGATGTTGTTTGTAAAAATATACGAAAGGTCGCGTTAGTTTTGAGTAAAGTTAACAGTTATAAGTTCTTCACCTAAGACTAAACTTAATAAATATTTTTCAAAAAAAAATATTATTTCGTGACTCCCTCAAGGAAGACTATTATATAAAATCCAAATAAATAGCAAAACATGTTTTTTAATTATAAAAAAGAAGGAATAACCACGCCTACAAGACTTAACTTACAAATGTTAAAAAAGGAATATAATAAACTGAACCTCTAAAAAATACTTTTTTGATCATCAAAAATACTGATCTAGCATCTAATAGGGGATTAGGTGCTCCATCAGAATTTTTTGATGTACAAAAAGGTTAGGTTAAGTTGGTAATTTATTAATTTTGATGACACATTAAATATGAGCCGTTAAAAAATAAGATTAAAATTACACATAAAGTTGGATTATAATTCAAAGAAATGCAACAAACCGACTGTGGCCATGGTGATTAAAATTTAATATCTTAAGCCGTATCTACCATTACTGACATCGCTAAATTAAACTCCGCTAAGGTCCTTGCATAACATGCATTCAGGAAACCAAAGTTGCCAACGTAACTGTTCGCTAAATTGGATTTATTACTTGCCGTGTTTAATGTTGAATTATGAACGGAACACTACATAATCGTGTGTCATACGCTAACTGCTACCATAAATATACCGCTTGACTAATATTTGTTACACCTTGCTGTGATCTGTTTGATGTCGTCTTACGTACAGTGTAAGATAAATTTTACTTCTAAATGTGAAGTGACGTAGTTATCTTCAGATATATTATGTAGGTAATGTTATTTATGTAAATATAAATAAATAAACAGTTAAAACTAACTCGACCTGTGTTCGATTGGCAGGTTATAACAAATTACAGTCTTGATTTTAAATTTATAATTTCTCATCGATTTATCTAGCGCGTTCTACTGAATATTTATCAAAACGTGTGGACGACGTCATAGTCAACAACAAGTCAACCATTTCAGAAACTTCTCATATCAGATACAAACCTTTTTCCAACGTTTCAGATCGACAATCACAAACCGTCGAAGTGCGTAAACCAACTGCTGGCTTCACATCCTTATCTAGTATCAAACATTGAAGGATGTCGCCAAAGCAAATATATAACAGAAAGCTTAGTTTGAAAAAAGGATATGAGTTGAGTAGTTCAATGATTTTTATAAAATATGTAAAAATAAATAGCTAACTTAACTTGGGAATTGCGTCGATAGTGAAAAACTATTTTGTTTAATACGTAAGTAATTTAATAATAAATGTAGTATATATTGGCGATAATTAATTACAATATGTAAAAATAATTTTATCATATCTTTACAAACATGTTCCATAATTTTAATAGCTATAATTATCACGTTGCATATTTCTGAACGCATAATAATTTTTTTATTTATTTATTTATTTATACACTCTTTATTGACCAAAATAACTTAAAAACTACAGATTACAATTAATATTGAAACACTATGAAAAAGCCAATCTAGGCGGTCTTATCGCTAAAAGCGATCTCTTCCAGACAACCCGACGCAAAGGAGAGAACAGGAAACCAGTAGGCAGAGCACAAAAACTTTAAAACGAATAAACACTAAAACTATTTGTTAAATATTAATAAAATACACAAATATACAAAAAAAAAACTTTTTTAAATCTAAGAAAAAGTCCTTATATAGCGGAGGCTAGACAAGCAATCCTTGTCATAGGTATTAAAAGGCATACATTTGAAACGCCGAATAACTTTAAGGCATAACCAATGTATAACATAATAATCACACGAGCTAGCTGACAATAAAAGACTGTGGCTATCTTATGTTTGGCCAAATCGCAGGAAAACCAACCGACCTGAGATTACGGCTTGCGGAGAAGGATTTATTGCTCTCGCCACTTGCTTAGGATTTACGCTAGGAAGCCGTATGTGTACTGACATTTCCCATACAATAGAAACTACACACTCTAAATTTACGTACGATTATTTGTATCCGCATTTATAAGCGCTTGTCATTTAGTCATTGAACTAGATAGTCAGGGGCTTATTACAAAACAAGATCTTTTATTTAAGGAAACAAGACACTTTATTTGATAAAATTAGGACTGTGACAGCACTCGTTTAAAAACTTTTTCTTTTTTTTTGAGTGGTAATGCATTTACGCATACTTTGCACTGCGGGGACAGCACAAAGTTATGTCGGGCTCCCTGGCCGAGATGGTGGTGGCCAGGACTACCGACTAAACCCCACTATTTTCTGCTCCGCGTAAGGTGCCAAGGAGTTAACAGAGTGACCTTATCCTCCTTTGGCACTGCACGCCTGCCTGTGTAACAGACCCTTCGTCATATTTTTCTTTTTCTGCCCCTGGATTCGGTAAACATTTGTGCCGCTTTCTACTCCTTCGGGCTGCAAAAAAGCGCGAGTAGGATGTTCCCCGAACTTCTACCCGCACGCCCGGCACTCGTTTAAAACCTGGTTTAACTTCACATCTTGTTTTGTAATATTATTCTCCTAAATCATTACTGTGTGTAATATGAAGTAAATTTTGTACTGGTGGGAATTTGTGTTGATTATGAGCGCATAGTATTGTCCAATTTTAATTTATTGAATAATTCATCCATTTTAATTTATTGAATAATTGTATCTTTAAATTCAATCTAAATATATTATAACATTTGCACACTTAGATATAAGTAGATTTTGACGATACAACTAACCTGTATAAGACCTTTATGTAAGAACGCAAAATCAAAGCAAATAAATCTATTTCATTCATTTCATTTCATTCATTTCATTTCATTCATTTCATTCCAAATGATTTTATAACAATAATAATAATACTAATAATACTTTATTGATACTTTCACAATTTCACTATAAAATACAGACACTGAATCCTATGTTAGGTTTCCCTGTGGTATATGAGTCAATTCCTTCCCAAAGAGAGATAAAATTAATTGGGACGCAACACTCAAGGTACTCCTCAAGGTCTCAACTAAATAAAAAAAAAGAAAACATACAAAATAAAAAAAAAATAGATATAATAATGTGTCATGAATAAAATATATGTGTGTATAATAAAATATACAATATAAGATAAAAGTAAATAAATATAAAATATTACTCAGTTACTCTCATGCATTTTTGAAAAATATTAATAACAATATATAAATAAAAATAACTATGTAGCACATGGCTCAAGTAGTAATTTTATTACGTTAAAATAATAAATAAGTGCTCTTATAATTGAGAGAGAGTGATTGTTGCCATCAAATTCTAGCCTTAGCGATCCCTATGCTTTTATAACTCATAGTACATTATGATAGCAAGATTATTATTATTATTCACAAACAGAATGTTTTAACATATTTCTGATGTCGCCCACCGTAATCAGGAAATCCTGACATGTATGAAAAACGAATGTTCCTTGCCTTCGGGATTTAATAGTTAGAGAGCTGTCTATACTAAAAACAACTGATACCAGCACGTTAAGTCATTTTTTTTTATGAGACACGTCATAATTATTAATCATGCATAATGGTAAGCAGTCGATGCAGTCCAAAAAAATTAAGGCGCTTTAAACCGTCGAGTTTCTAGCACAATTGAAATTCTTTTCTGTATTGTCCTTAGCGTTTGTGGACTATGAGAAGGCCTTTGATTCGATCGAGAGCTGGGCAGTGTTTCAGACCCTGCAGCGATGCCGCATTGATCATCGGTATATCGAAGTGCTGCGGAGCTTAAACAGAAACGCCACCATGTCCGTACGAGTACTGGACCAGTGCACGAATCCTATCCTCTTGCAGAAAGGCGTGAGACAGGGTGATGTCATTTCACCGAAACCGTTCACTGCTGCTCTGGAGGATGTTTTCAAGCTACTGGACTGGGTAAACTACGGCATCAACATAAATGGCGAGTATATGACTCACCTTCAATTTGCCGACGACATAGTGGTCATAGCGGAGTCGCTTGTGGATCTGGGCACAATGCTCGGAGACCTCGACAGAGCTTCCCGAAGGGTAGGTCTTAAAATGAACATGGATAAGACGAAAATCATGTCTAATATCCATGTTGTGGCTACCCCAGTAATAGTCGGAAGCTCGGCCCTCGAAGTTGTCGACGAGTATGTATACCTGGGACAAAAATTCCAATTAGGTAAGTCCAACTTCGAAAAAGAGGTAAATCGTCGAATCCAGCTCGGTTGGGCTGCGTTTGGGAAACTACGAAAAATCTTCTCGTCCAAAATACCTCAGTGTCTCAAGACGAAAGTCTTCGACCAGTGTGTGTTGCCAGCAATGACGTATGGGACTGAGACGTGGTGCCTGACTGTGGGCCTCATAAGAAAGCTCAAAGTCGCTCAGCGTGCAATGGAGAGAGCTATGCTCGGAGTGTCCCTACGTGATCGAATCAGAAATGAGGAAATCCGTAGGAGAACTGGAGTGACCAACATAGCGAAGCGCGTTTGCAAGCTGAAGTGGCAGTGGGCGGGGCACATAGCTCGAAGAACCGACGACCGATGGGGCGTTAAGGTTCTTGAATGGCGACCACGAATCAGCAAGCGTAGTAGAGGGCGGCCCCCCACGCGATGGACCGATGACCTGGTCAGGGCGGCGGGGAACCGGTGGATGCAGGCGGCAAAGGATCGATCTACGTGGAAAGCAATTGGGGAGGCCTATGTTCAGCAGTGGACTTCAAATGGCTGATATGATGATGATGTAGATAAATGTCCTCCAATATGGGTCCATCAACTGAAGGAAAATTATTGACTAGCGGATGAAGTCTTCTGGTATAAAAAAAATGTTTATGTAATTTCCAATTCGTCAAGACATAATTTTGTTACTGGCATTATGGCATTATTTGGTATTGATGCAAGCCATATGCAAACATTGAGTAATACTGATACATCATACATAAATATTTTCTTTAGTGGATATCTAAAGAAATAAATACAGAAATGGTTGCCACAATTAACACATATGTTCACGCAGTATATAATAACGGCTGCAGAGGCCGTGATGTATGGAATATGTTCTTAGAAGTTATTACTACTATCCATGAATTATCCATCCTTAAAAAAACCCTATTACTTAAAGCATTCAAGCGAGTGTCAAATCGCTTTAATTATAGACCATTGATTTAATTGCTTGCTTCTGCAATTTCTTCTGCAAATTCTTTTGGTTCTACAAAAATAAACGAAGATTTTTATTAAACGCCCTTTGCTACCTATTATATCTATGTACCTTTACTAGTTGTAACTAATTTTATAAAGATATGAATTATTTAAGTGATCATTTTAAAATGCAAAATAAAGAGATTTTAATAAATACAGCTCTTTGGCTATAATACCAATATAACAGCGAATATATCGGTATCTGTATGATTTATCATACCAAATCTCTGTTTGATCGGTAACTCTAGGCGAATCTAATCCACCGAGTTGGTGTGTCTCGGATTTGTCACGCTATGTAGCGGTTCATATAACTTAGCGAATATTCCCCCTTCAAAAATAAATAGTGCTTTAATCAAAATTTATAAGTTTAAATACAAACAATATGTACTGAATTATTAAAAATATTGATTATACCTGTGTTGTGTCATTCATAGTTTATCACAGTCTTTTTTCGATTTGGTTAAGTTATCTGCATTTCACTAATATTCTTTCTTCTTCATTCTCATCCTGTTCATTATATACTAATACTTTTTTATATTCATATTATATTAGTCCATTGTTTACTTAAATTATTTTATATACTTACTTATAATTTTAAATCTGTTAAAAAAAGATACATTTCACAAATGCTGCTCGTAGTAACACTTTATGCCTAGGTGTCCACTGAAGATCAGCGTCGTGACATCCTGTGGTGTCCGACAGTGTGCTGAGTGGACACCGTTTCAGTACATGTTTTAATGTTGTTTTTTGCATGTGTAAACTTAATCGTTTCTTTTTCTGTGTACGTAATATGTTTATTGGTAATGAAAACATTTATTTTCTTTCTTTCTTTTATTGTCATATCGCTTATATTTTTTAGAGATAAACGAGTACATGCCTTTTCGACTTGTTCTTTCAATGTATCTTAAATATAAACCCTACATTATTTTACAAATGTTGCAATTATATCAAAGAGCATATAAATTTTGCAAAACAAATAATATTTTTTTAAATGGATAGCTCTCTGGCTACAAAGGCAGTATAATAGCGAAAATGTCGGTCTCCGTATGATTTATTATACCAAATCTCTGTTTGATCGGTAACTCTTGGCGAATCTGATCCGCCTTGTTGGCGTGTCTCGGATTTGTCACGCTCTGTAGCGGTTCATATCTTTTTCCTGTCTCTTGCTGTCTGTGCTGAATGTTGATTTCGTCGAATAATATTGGGTTCCCCTTTTTTATTCGCTTTATGTGTCTGTAATAAAGTAATCGGTGGTGGTAATCGGTAATATATATCAGTCTTTCTCTTGATTATGGTACCGCCCATTTCTCTTGCATTGTTGTGAACTCTTTTTTTTGTGTTTCCATTTTGTGTGTTAAACTTTAACAAGATCATTAAATCTTTTTGATTTTAAAGACAATTTTTATCGAAGATTTCACAAAGATTTAATTAATGATTCAAAAGTTCTGTATAGAAAAATTAAGACCTATGTAGTTCATGAGTAATTTTTATTTATTTAATACATACACCTACAAATATTTTCAATAAACTCCACAAAATAAACATTGGTACAAGGCACAGCTTATTCCATAGAGAAATAATATCTTTGTGAAATACTTGCTAAAAACTTTTTGGTAATCACTAAGTTAATATTTATTTTTTAACAATTTAATAGTTTTCATTCATAATAATATGTCATGTTTTATAAAATATTATCTAGAAGTGTTACAAGTTAGTTTGGTACTCGATATCAGAAAATACTAGATCGTATGTCACCCTGCAATGCATTTCGTTGCAGTGGGCGTTATTCGGAATAGAATAGAATTCATTTATTTGTGAAATACAGGTTACATAATTGGATGTTGTTAATAGATAAAATTAGAGTATATTTCTACCTTTTACAAGGTACACAAAATTTTAATGTCATAGTGGAGTATTAGGAATATAAAATTAAGCGACTATGCCATGTCATGCGTTGATACACTCAAGCGACGGTACTGCGATTTTACATCTTTGTACCGTAATTATTATATGCAAAAATGATAAATGATGACACATGATTTAAAGGTTCTTTTACAAAAATCCTTGCACTTTTTCGATTAAATAATATCTATAGGTGTTACAAGAAAGAATGCGTTAGTTCAGGACTCAACAACTGAAAATACAAAGTCGAATAATAAAATAATAATAATAATAACGATGCCATGTCGCGTGTAGCTACTACTAACTGGCTTCAGAAATGTGAAATTCGCATCTTTGTACCATAAGCAAAGATGATATCTGATGACACACGGTTCTGTATCAAAAATCTTTCATCATCATCATCATTTCAGCCCATTAACGTCCCACTACTGAGCACGAGCCTCCTCTCACATATCAAGGTGTGAGGGTATTGGGTCATACTCCACCACGCTGACTCAGTGCATATTGGCGGAGGCAGGTATATGGCGTCCTGCTGTTAGAATTTATCAAGCCGCCCATGAGGCCTCTAACATGGCTTAACGACTACCACATTTAGTGATAACCGGGACCAACGGCTTAACGTGCCTTCCGAAGCACGGAAGCAAAAATCTTTAATTTTTTTAAATTAAATAATTCCACATGAGCTCTCTGGCGAGGTTTTCCCAAGAAATTACAGCTGATGAGGCTCTATAAAAAGGGTGTGAAACGGTTTTTATATGGTCGGTCACGCGCTAGTTTTGCCCCTGAGAACCTTCTCTAATTCAACGATAGCAAAACTTTGTTATACCTGTCTCTTTCACTCTCTAGTGAAATCATTATCGAGTCAAAAGGATGGGTATAACGATGTTTCGTTTTGGTTGAATTAGAGTAGGCCCTCTGGTGTTGCATGTGTCTGAAAGCTACGGTGACCACTATTCATCATATGGGCCGCATGCTTGAGTACCAACTAGTGGTATAAAATCAAATTTGTCTTCAAAGGGATACTATTCTATTAAAAACTATATGGCAGATAAAAATGCTTGGGATTAAACTGCCGTTTCACACAGGCTATTCTATATTGAATGACTTGAAAACATAAATATTGTTAAGGTTATGTTACACACACTTCACAGACAAATGAAGATTGTAATTCTAGTACCAAACTAAAGGACATATTTAAAAGAGCATAGCCTGTGAGTTTCTTGCCAGTTCTTCTTACAGAGCGGTGGCTCGGAACTGGCACTTAGATTCACTTACACTTAATTATTTTTTGTTTTTAAATTGTTTTGTTGCATGTAAGTGAATCTAAGCTTCGTGATTTAGTGTAATATTATTTCGATTGTTTTTTTTTTCATTTGTAATCATGACGTTTTCAAGTACTATGTATAATAGTTTATGAAATAAATAATTTTTTTACTTTACTTTACTTTACTTTAAAATCTAGAAATGTTATGCGAAATAGTGCGTTTGCTCGGTACTCCATAACAGAAAACACAAAATCGAATATCACGCTCCAATTCCGTTGCCGTGCACGTAATTTAGAGCGACGATGCCATGTCGTGTGTTGCTACTAACTATAGCAATGCAAATTTTGCATCTTTGTACCATTTGCAGGGCAATCTAGTATCGTACGTTGTCACGTCACAAAAGGTGACCTGTTTATATCCACTCGCGAGCATCTAAACTGGCACTTAGATTCACTTACACTTAATTATTTTTTGTTTTTAAATTGTTTTGTTGCATGTAAGTGAATCTAAGCTTCGTGATTTAGTGTAATATTATTTCGATTGTTTTTTTTTTCATTTGTAATCATGACGTTTTCAAGTACTATGTATAATAGTTTATGAAATAAATAATTTTTTTACTTTACTTTACTTTACTTTAAAATCTAGAAATGTTATGCGAAATAGTGCGTTTGCTCGGTACTCCATAACAGAAAACACAAAATCGAATATCACGCTCCAATTCCGTTGCCGTGCACGTAATTTAGAGCGACGATGCCATGTCGTGTGTTGCTACTAACTATAGCAATGCAAATTTTGCATCTTTGTACCATTTGCAGGGCAATCTAGTATCGTACGTTGTCACGTCACAAAAGGTGACCTGTTTATATCCACTCGCGAGCATCTAAATCGACACAACCGCTAACTCTATATTTAAATATTGTTTTAAACTTAAGGCTTTTAAATTACATATTGTTTTCATTCAAATGTTGTATACTTTTTTTTAAAACAAAGTTTTGATTTAGTTAACGGTTGAGTCAATTTGGTTGCTCGCCAGTGTAGTTTATGAGACGCTACCCATCTAATAGTAAGCTACGAGCTATCCAATTAAGAATACCTCAAACGATGTACACTTAATGTGCTCCTACACTTTGGAAACCTAATGTGTAGCAGTAGTAGCTTTGATACTTTAAATGCAAAAATATAGCAAGATTAAGGAAAAATTAAAGCAATTGTTATATTATAGAGAAGGCTTATTAATAAGGCACCGCTAATAATCTGAATAATAATTTATTGATTCAGGCGTTACTGTGCGGAAATCCATTGTAAGCAAGTGATGGATTAAAAATATCTTTGTAACAATTTCCGAGTTACACGTGTTTCGCTCTTACACAGGGCATCTCTCGTTTCAGCGTTGGTCGTGAAGACATCATTGTTCTGAGGCTCCTATCTTACCTGATTTCGCCCTTACGAAACACGTGTCGTGTTGAATAGTTTCTCGATTTTTCGGGAAATTATAGTAGTGTGAAAATTGTTACAAAGATATTTTTAATCCATCACTTGCTTAATCTGAATAATGTTAATAACCTTTTACTCATGTTATTGTACTTTTATCGCAACAATGTTGGTCACAAAAAACCTTCCTCAACTTGAGGAATTTGTTATATTCCCCTCAAGCTCTTGCATGCAGTAAACTATTGCGTTAGTTTTTAAGATGATGGTCATTAAGAGCTTTATCGAATTATATTTTAACTTTTTACCTCTTGTCTATCCAGATAAGAGATTTAATTCGGCAGCTTAGACTTTAGAAACATAATACCAGTAGGCGGAAGGGAACTGTACTACTTCAACGGCAACATTATCATAAAACACTAAACACCACGAGTCTGTTCTACGCAAATTGTTAACCTACTAATTATTCGGAGCTGTTGAGAACGCCATAGCATTAGCCCCATTATGTGCGAGTAAAATTTACGTAATTACAACGTCAAGCGCAACCGCAGCCGATGCGGCTATCCTGACGGCCGTTTGCAATGAACCAGCCATTTTTGGTCGCGAATCCGAATGTATCACGTCACGGCACACTTCAATTTGTGCGGTGCTATGTGGAATTTTGATAACGGTCATTATTTTACCGCTTTTCGCTGTCTGTTTACTGGGAGCTTTCCATAAAATTAATATTAGATTGAATTATTACAAAACAAGATATAAAGTTACACCTGGTTTAAAACTAGACCCCCCCGGACAGGACCTTGGCGTGGTAGGGGAGGGCTGATTACCTCCCGGTAAACCGGAAGCCGGGAAAAGGTAACACCCAGAGATTGGCGACTCTGGGTGCCCTTAGTAGGTACTGACTACCGGGGGGGAAACAAAGAGTGACCTGTGGAGGGCGCAGCGGGCGGGCCAGGCCCGCCAAGCAGCGCCAGGAGGGTCTTAGGCAGCGGGGGCAGGGGGCCCCAGCTGTCTAACCATGGACCCTCCGAGAAGTCGACCACACACGCTATGGTCAAACTGCGCGTCCACTGCGTCTCTCTGAGGAGGTCTTCCCGGTTTTGGTCCGGGGGACGTTGGCCGTGGGCGGGGTGTCAAAGCTGCAACCCAGGTACTGGCTTAACTTTACATCCGGTTATGTAATGAGCCCCTTAATATACCTCATAAATATTTTTTCATAGGTGATCGCGGCTATCCTGATGACCGTTCATAATGTACCAGCCATTTTTGATTTCGAATCCGAATGTATCACGTTACGGCAAATTTCGATTTGTGTGGTGCTATGTACAATTTAAGTCATTATTTTATGGCACTAGCTTTGAGTTCCGGGTACATCTGAAGTGTGATATTAATTTGTATAATTTAAAAACATATTTCTTATTGTCACCGAAGCTATTCGGCTAAATAGTAATGCTTGCGTGGAAATAAAGCTATTAGTGCTTCGGATCTTTGTTAAAACATGATCTCAGTTACTATATCGTGAAGTACATAGTCGCCACTCCTATTTAGTCGGCCTATCGGTCTACTGTATGTTATAGAAGGGCGACACATCTGCCTTCGCCAGTGCGGGCTGGTAGTTCACACCTTTGTTTTTAGTGAGAAGACTATTGCCCAGTGAAACGGCAATGGGCTGAAATAATAGAGTAAAAGGTTTTATATGTAGGCAATAAAATAAATATCTAAGTCCAATTAATACTTATTTCATAAAATTAATAATAAACCTTATAGACTGAAGCAAGAAATTGATTCCGTGACCTTACAAGTGGCGGGCTTATATAAGAACACTTTCGGTCGCTAAGCATGACCTAAATACTCTTGGTTTATGAAGAGACGGCAGAATTCTGCAGAGAGACGATAAAAGACTTGGAAGATAAAGAAAATGTACGAAGAACTTACACAAATAATAAAACCATAATCCTTTCTTCAAAAATCTCTTTCGAGGCTTTGTATCGAAAAGTTGAAAAATTTATTTTCTATTTTTAAAAAGCTGTCACAAATCACAGTATCTTATTAGCATTTTAGTCTATGCCACCAGAGAGACCCACAAACATCAAATTCAGAGGGTCTCAGGTTCAAATTCTAGTCGTAATTATGCACATAACTTGGAAAAGTCATAGCCACCTATGATTTACCAAGTCATGTGCGTAATTATCGCTTGCTCCATGCATCGGCAAGCAAGGTAATACTATAAATCGCCCACATTTCGTCAACTATATTGTATGTCCCACGTATAAGATAGCGAGCCTGTTGCCGCTTACCTGTTTTTTTTTTAGTTCTGAATAATGCCTTCGTGCACTTAGCATATTTAGCCATAGAAGATATATTCATAAGCCCCTTGAGTCCTCAGTAAAGATGTGGATTTATTATTATTATATTATTATTACTGTTTTGTTTCATTTACCAACACTTATGTATATTTACAAACACTTAACGGTTAATAATCCACCGTTTTTACACATTAATGTTAGAAATATCACAATTTTTTGAAAATATAACAAAACTGCAGACATGACGCAGCGCTTCACTTTCCCGCTATGAAGCCCCCTGAAATTTATCATTTTATTTCTTCTTTTTCTTAAAATATGGCTCGCACGGCTTGTGCATTTAGCCAATCATTTTATTTATAACCAATCAACATTTTTATTTATTTATTTGTCTTTGTCATCATTTAGCCGTTATTTTTTATCGCTTGTTTCCCCGAAGGGGTAGGCAGAGGCATAATAATATACAATTATCTATACGCACACATGTCGCCACGATTTAAATTTGAATTTATTATTTGTTATGTTGTCATAAACTGTATAAAATAAAGAAAAAATACTTTAAAGTTGATCATAAAGATCAAAGCGATCTCTGTGGCCTAATTAAACTGATTTGATCCATACCTAAAGTAAACACGGTATAAATTACTTTGAGCTCGTTTAGAATTTGAAGTTAATTTAAATACTGTGTATTTTGACTTGTGGAACAAACCGTTGTAATCTGAAATTGGATTTATTTTAAATTTAATACAATTGCAATGTAAAAAATAATGTCATGTTTACTCCTTCTTTAAAACAAAGTTGGTAGAGTAGTTGTAAAATTTAAATTAAAGGTTTCAGATTGATATAAGGATATATTTTTGTCTTTTAAACGGGGCTTGAAACTGTATATTAGCAGGCCATCATGAGTGGGTGCGCTTTGTATCGTGTTTATTTCACGGTATGAAGCGCCTACATTATGACGTGTTAAATAAAAATATTTACAAATTTAATGATTTTATCTCTAAAAACCTATTGGTTGATTTTGTTGCACAATTCCCCAGCAGATCTGTAGTTCAGGTTATAAAAATGGTATAGCACAAATTTTCGATAACTTGTTGAAAAATGTTAGCGTACTCGTAACAACGAAAAATCAGGTGCGCGCCCAGGGTTGAGCGCGAGACCCTCTGTATTACAGTCTATTTATTGGTCTTACCACTGGATTATTACTGCTATTAAAATAAGGCACTGTAGCACGATTAATAACTAGTACAGCAGTTTAAACTAAGCAGTAAAGTAAACAAATATGAGTAATAAAACATGATGAAATGGATCTGTGAATATATCACTGAGCAGGAAAATAATTAAATGGGCGGTAAAACGGTTACGTGTGATAAGTAATAAATCGGAATTTGTCGATAAGAAAACTTATTCTAAGCAATGCCATAAACAATGAGGTGGTAAAAAAATCAGTAAGTACTTACATAGTAATAAAATAATATAATATAATATGAACTTTTTTCGAATTTCGAAATACTTATAATTAAAATGACATAGAATTTAATTATTTATAATTAAAATGACACATTCCATCATTTTACCGCTCATTCAGTTATTGGACTGCTCAATTATTTTTAGAAGTGACATTGTGTGATAAAATAACCGATTTTGTATTACTGTCCATGTTTCACTGTCTCAATAATTAATCAACCGCAATCAAACTAAATAACTGATCAATATTTTTTTCAACTGATCATATTAACGTCTCGAATATTTAAATAACAGCTCAAAAATTTGTTTCCTTAATTATTTGGATCATCGAGATCATTTCAATAATGAACTCTCAATGCCTATCCTTGAGATAACAGAAACACCCTATGTATTCTCCACCAACCAACCACAGAACAATACCGACGATACATCAAAAGAAACTAAGGACCGTAATTAAGCGCGGTACACTCACGCACATAACTCATAACATAATTCTAATAAAATAATAAAGCGTGCAGCGTAACTACGAAAAGGCGTGGACAGATTTAAAGCGTCAATTAGTACCCCACAGTCGGAGTGGACTAAATTTGTACGCGAGAGGGGAGCGAAAATAGTTTCATGGGTTTAAAGTGGCGATGTATGGTAGCTGGATGCGGCGGGTGGTGTTAATTGACAGGTTGGGAGAAAGATTGTCTGTTTTTGCGTTTCTGGTAACATGAAAGGAAGTTAATTTTTATTATTGATCCTTGAAGTTACTAAATTTGTATCTTTTTTTAAAGGACATAGTTTTAGTTTCTTGTTATAATAATCATATCAATTGTTAAGGTAATCTATAATGCTCAAGGCTTTACTTTTTAAATCAAAATGAAATTGAAATCAGCGTACCGGTCTACAAACCACTTCTGAAGTCGTGGGTTCTACTTCCTCACGAGACAAATAGTCGAATATATTTAAGTTTGGGTGTTAGCTATTTATAAAGTATGCATTGATAGTATAAGTGAATTGATTTTGTTTATGAACTGAGTTTATATAATGATAATATATAAACTATACATGGGGTCGCCCAATTTTTTGTACTTCTAATTGGAAATGGCACACAAACGGTTAGTCTAATTTTTTCACTCATAGCTTCACTCTTCATAATAGTTTTTGGTCAAATTTTTTTCGCCTAACTTTTTATTTTAGTATATTAAATTGTGTTAGTAGTTCAACATAATCTAGGTGATACTCATACCAAGTAAATTAGATTACTTATATCTTACGCTTTGATTTGGTGAATGTAGGTACTTACCTTTACTTAGCACTTGCTAAATTAACGTTTTTTTAAAACGACAAAATATTATAAATAATATGCCAAATGAGACATTTGGAAGAACAATTCGTAATCCCTTAAGTTTGCAATTACTAAGTATAAATTCCCAGGAAATTGAAATCAGAAAGTATGAATCGCCTACTCATTTTAAAAGCCGAAGTAACTTTATTAAAGTATGCAAGCAGGTATGCCATGTAAACAGGCATGCAGCACGAAAGCAGGCATGCAGCATACAAACTTAGAGCATGCAGACAGGAATGCAGCTACAGCAAACATGCAAATGGTTTTTATCCTATGCGAGCTTATCGTTGCAGATTATTTTCGCTCACCACCGCGGCGGCGAGCGTTAAAACCACCTGCTCCTCAGCTCGCGGGCTTAAATTACACTCCAGGGTAACGAGGTAACAAGACTACGTGGAGTCGGATTTGCAACGATTCGCTTCTGTAAATTTATTTTTCCTATAATCGAACCGGAGCGCACCCATTGATGTAGTAAATATATTTTCTTTTATTTGATGTTTAATTAATACTATCAAGAAAATTATCAATAATTGAGTATGAAAGCAAGCTGTGGTTATTTTGGGATTAGAAACACTGCGTGAGGTTTCCGAAAATATTTATTTAATTATCTACTTCATATTATTTGCATTAAGTGTATTTCTGTTTTAAAGTGAAATCTAGCTACACTCAAAAGTACTAAGATATATATTCGCGGAAATAAAAAGTAATATTCAAAGTGTTGCATCCAGCACTTTATCATTTCCATGTCACATCTTGCACGTCTCATTCCTTGTGTAGCTAACACCACGCAGCTGTCGCGATGTTTCCACTGCGGTTTTAAAATTTAGTTTTACGCTGAGCGAAAAATACGCCAAGACTCGGTCGTAAAGCGGGGTATTCTCAGCATGTTGAGCCAGTCTAGTCCTGTTTACGACCGGCCGAGTGTTTCGCGATGCTGAGTGAAACGCTTTTTGCGGCGACTGTACTTGGGTGTCTGGTCCGGTTAGAAGGTTGTATGTTAACTTACCCTTATGTATGTTGTGTTGTTGTCTCTTAGTAGATTTGTTGGGAACAGTTGTATGTTACATCTTGGGGGTTTGCAACAAAGTGTTTAGCTTTATAAATGAGAGGAATTGTAATTCAGTTTATTTGTTATAAAATATAAAATGGGTTCATGTGTACATTTGACTATCATATATTTTTAAAATTCGTAAGGAGTTTTTAGTAACCTTTCAGATTAGTTTTTTTATGTATGTATATAATAAATTCATTTAACCATAAAATGGTCTTAGAAACCATCCTCATACTGTGCAGACTATCAGCACTCGAACCAAGAAATTTGGGAGTTCGTTTCTCAGCAAGACCACGTAGCTCTGGAATTTGCTTCCGGCTATGTGTTTCCTATTTTCTATGATCCCGGTTCTTTTAAGCGGGGCTTGAAACGGCATTTTAGCAGGCCGTCATGAGTGGATGCGCTTTGTACCGTGCTTATTTCACGGTTTAAGGCGCTTTCGTTTATTATTGGACTGCATCGGCTGCTGACCATCAGGCAGGATGTAGTCATTCTGACGTGTCACATTAAAAAAAATACATTAAGCATTATCGAGATAGTAATATCTTCACTGCCCGACGAGTTATCTTAAATATAGAAACTAAGATAAAAGTTAATCTTAACCAACTAAAAGGCTGCATTCCCACTATGCGAACTTCTATATACACGATAATCCCAAGTTAAATGAAAAACATCGCTGACCTCGTCAGTTTTACTAAGAGCTGACCTCGTAAAACACGAACTTGGAGTAAACAAGAGTAAGCGGTAGAGTGTTCTGAAACTACATTGTATCTTAAAACTGAGAGGGGTATGTTTAATACTTATAAGTGTAGTTCTTAGAAACACTCTTTGTGAAACTTAGTTTTTATGCCATTATCTGTGTTTTCGTCTATACTATGATAATAATAAATCATTCTCTGATAACACACGATTTATTTATTTTTAATTATAGTTAATATTATTAATAAGAACTCTTTACTGTAAATACATACCTAGTATACATAGGAAGCTACGAGCCTAGAATTTATATTCATGTACATGCACAATTAAGATAATTATATAGAAATGAATAAATTAGTGCATACAATATGTGATACCAACAATATAACTGGGGAAATGTGGGCGTATAATATGCCTCTGCCTACCCCTTCGAGGAAACAGGCGCGATGTTATGTAGAATGTATGGCAACTGTGTATGTAAGTTTACCTTGGTTTTGCAGTTTTCGTGGTAAAAATATAGTAATTATAAGTTTAAGTTTAATTGTAATTTTGTTTATTGTTTAATATTTTGCATGTCGTGGCAGCCTGAAAAAAGGCATTACATTAAAATGTATCCCGTTGAAGTGTGACTAAATTGAATTAAGTAATGTTATGTTGGCTGCACTTAAATAAGTAAATAAAATAATAAGTAAGTAAATAATGTATGTGTTTTGTACAAAAAAGTACACAGATGTAGACGAATCACATGGTACTAACAGAACATATGTTGAAAATGAATTATAATTGATACTATGGTTTTTGATCCTTTATTGAAACAACTTGCAGCTTTTCTTCTATAGGGGTACATCTGAAAAAATTGTGATTTCGAGTTGAATCGATATACGGGCACAAAACCACCAAGTCTAGATGATACTTCTGACAGAAGGAGTAAGAGCAGGATGTGCTCTTAGACATTTCCGAGTGAAACGTTTCGGGTACTAATTACTGGAGTGTAAAGAAGCGGGAAGCTTATGTATGAACCATGGCTACCAAGTTTCTTACGTTGTAAAGTATTTTCGGAAGGCTTATATTTAGCAGTGTATGTCGTTCGACTAAAAAAATGAAAAGAGGATATACGTTACAATTGTAATAATGCAAAAATTATCTTAGTGAAAAACCAATGTACCAATTATTTTCAGCAAAACTATTGTGTAGGCTTCTGCTCACCAGTAGCTGAAATAATGATGATTTCGATAAAGTTATTTTCATATCAATAACAATAATAACAATAACAATAACAAATCTTTATATAATACAACTTTAATATATCATACAACTTATAATATTTTTTATGATAAATTAAAATTAAAATGAAACAAATAATTATTTTCTGACACTTACACCACTTACTTAGTAGAATACGAAATAAAATGTACTTTATTGCCTTAAGGGTCAGAAGGATCATTTAGATTCGTTAATGTCTTACAAATTAAATGGAATGGATCATCACCTCTACGGCAAACTTACGAGTTAGCAAACAAATGATCTTTTGTAATTCTGTTGTTTTTTAGTGTCTAAATAGATTTATCAAATTTTTAATATCAAATTATGTACATAATATCTTAAGTAATAAGATCCCGTATGAAGTCACGTTACGTGTGCTCGCATCAAAATCGCTTTAATATGATCATAAAAACATCATGTTAATTTTTAAACAAGGGAGCCATAATATATCGCTATTTAATACTATGTATTGATATACATAGTATTCATATATAGTGATATACATAGGATATACATAGATGATTCTATCATACCTATTCCTTCATATATAAATTTCCCTTTCAAAATTTTTCCACTTGATGTTTGATGGTTTTTATATGATGCAAACGAGTATTTAAATTAATTGCTATTTCGACACGCGACATATTTTTGCTGACATTAAAGACTATAATGGATCATAGAAGTACAAATATTTTTGCGGTATAAATATGTTGTTTTTAACACATTGTTTTAAAAACCCATAGTACAAGCCTAAAATAAGTTAAATTAGTTACCCAAGTTACATAAAGCTGAAGAACCCATAGTAGGTTCTTTAAAACAATAAACTGCAGAAAACAACAATCAACTTCAGTGCATATATTTTTTTAAATAGATATATATAAATACTCAAGTTAAGTCTGAACCATACTTGGGCTTCATGTTTATTCAACAAAATATTTGTCATGTGTGGGAATCGAACCCACGACCGACGGAACGTGTATGTATACCGAATTCCTCGCAAAAACGGTCGTCCAAAAATAGTAGCTATTTCCAAAGTTCGATACGCTGGCTTACAATTCAGCTTTTGAGATATTTCTTAACTGGCAGGATATAGGTGAACTCTGAAACACTAGGTATGCCTTTATATCAACATATCCAAACTAACAAGGTAATTGGCCATTTTGAAACTTCAGATCTTGATTACTCTGAAGTTTCTATTTTTAATAAATGTAGAAAAATCGAACTCAATTTTTTTTTAATAAAAAAATCAACGAACTTTGCCTATTATTTAGTTGGGGCTTGAATTGTCTAAGGGGGGGGGGGGGGGGAGGCTGCCCCTTTCTCAACAAACGACGGGCATCATTGGAAGATTTCTAGTGGCTATTACTGCTGGCGATCGCGTCTGCTGGTGGTGAGTCCCACACCCCCTTTCGGTCCCCCGAAGGTCTAGCAGGCGCCGGTTGCCGAGCAGGCGCCGGTTTCCTAACCGGCTGAGGGCTGCGAGTAGGGTCACGGATCCGCCTCAAGAAAGTCCAGAGATGAGGGAGGGCCCTACACCAAGACGGTTTCTCCCGACGAGTGCTCGCGTCAAGTGCGCGCGAGGGGGCTTGTCAACACGTTCCCGTGCTCCCCTCTCACCAAGTGCACGAGGAGGACTCCGGTAAATTTTTAGTGGGTATTCCGCCCCTGCTTCCATCTTTCGGGGCAGCGAGTCCCACATATCCCCGTCACTCCTCGTGTGGCGGGGAATGCGTAAGGCATTTTTAGGACCTTAAAAAAAAAGGCTAGGAAGGCAGTGAGTAAATGAATTTTGTTACCGACGTAAAAAAAGGCTAAGTCTATGTGCCATCATTTAGAACCTTTGATTGAATGCAGTGTTTTAGTACACTCTTCTTCTTCTTTGCGTGTTGATGGCAGATTCATCATCATCATATTAGCCTTATCAAGTCCACTGCTGAACGTTAGCTTCTCCAGTAGGTTCCATTCCATTGGGAGTAGTCGCCCATAATCACCACGCTGCGCTGGGCAAGCGGGTTGATAACAGCAGCTCAAGCCAGTATGCTGGATGACGCTACTGCTCAGTATTCAGTAATTTTTTTATTGCGCCAATCACATCAGGGTCCGTATTATAGGATATGACCTGAATTCTTGCCACTTTGGTTTGTGAAAAAGAATTCCATGTCTTTTATTAGGTCGTGAATGAGCGCGTCGTGAAGGATAGATGTTATTGACAGGTTATTAATAATAAACCCTATCAAAATTATGGTTGGAATGATCGTGTGAATGCTGCTTAAAAGTTCTTCAATTACTGAAAATCTAATCCACACTTTAGGACATGTCAGCCGCACTGACGGACGGGCTGAATCGAATAATCGGGCCGGTGGCGGATTTAATCATTATAATCGGTCGCGGTCGTCCGCAATCGCTCGAGTGGTGAATCGATTCTCAGAGTTATAGGCATTCGAGAAAGTTGGTCAGCGGGCGTTTCACATGTGCCGATATGTATAAAAGGTCAACCAAAAAGCCGTTTTGGCTTCTGCTAAGTATATTTAACTTTGCACTCAAAGTTAGTGATTGGGGCGGTAAATTTTGATATGGTTCAGTAATGTTCTGTCCGTGAAACTTATTCTTTAGTTAAACCGCTTGTAGGTCGGGGACATTAGGTAGTGGAAAGCGATTACCGAAAAACAGCAGTAGCCATAGAGGTCAGTTTTTGGATGGTTGACCATTTATTTGGCAAATAATGTTGAGGTTGTTGATGTTGGTTTTGGTTATCATAGAATTGAGGTAGTTCCTAGATGCTCTATTAGGCGGATTGAAAAATTACAGTAGGACGCCAAACATCTGCCCTCGCGAAATTGCACTGGGTCCGAGTGGTGGAATTTGATTTGGAGGCCAGTGCTAAGCAGTGTTTCATTAATAGGCTGAGATAATGACGATACATTAACGCAAAGCATATCAGTGCCCCGTAACATTTTCATGTAAAATTAAACTACACAGTAGTATCCCAACACACACACTCACACACACACATTCACACACATTCACACACACACACACGCCCCCGCCACACACACACAAACACGCCCCCCCCCCACACACACACAAACACGCCCCCCTCCCCCCACACACACACGCACACGCACACACACACGCACATGCAAATATTTTTATTATTGTTTTCTTGTTATTTATTTCTCTATGTTAGTTGTTATTATTACCACAATTGTTTAGCTCAGTTTTATAAATTGTTACAATGGGAAGAAGAACAAAACATGTGAGATCATAATAACATTTTTTTTTTATTAGTCTTATCGGTAGAATAGCGCTGTGATGATGGGACTAGCTTTGACGATTGACAATAAAGCTCGTAATTATATTGAATATTATAGAAAAACATAAAAAATACAAACTCGGAGCCGCGCTTAGATAAAATCACATCTCTATTTCTCATCATCTCAGCCCATTAACGTCCCAGTGCGGATTGGCGGAAGCAGGTGTATGGCGTCCTGCTGTTAGAATGCCGCCCAATTAGGCCTCTAACATGGCTTAAAGACTACCACATTTAGCTTAACGTCACTTCCGAAGCACGGAAGCGCTCTATATCAAATGCCACACAAACGGTCACCCATCCAAGGACTGACCTCTGTAAACTCTGCTTTACTTAGGAGATCGTTTCCGACCACCGAGCACCGCGGAGCTACGAGCGCTTCTCTCTATTTCTAACCTAACATAAAAAGCAACATTCTATTCACCCCCTTTTACTCGTTTACAGTTAGCTTTATATTTAGACGGCCCGTTCCCTACAATATTCAGGCCGTGTAGAGACATATTATTATTAAGTCCATTGCAAAAACATTTACGATCTCCCAGACGACATGAAGGCGTATAAGTTGTATTTGCACAAGTATAAGGCTGAGTTTACACTACGGGATGTAATATAAAATATATTACATCTCAGGATATGTCATTGTCTTTTATAAATTTGTCAACATAATATAAATTTTTGTTTAATCTATACTAATATTATAAAAGGGAAAGATTTGCATTTTTGTATGTAACGAATAAACTCAAAAGGTACTGGACCGATTTTAATAATTTATTTTTCATATATTTTGGAAAAAAATAGGATTCGGTAAGATATTTGGGTTTTTCGGACACAAAGTGTAAAAAATCAACCAGAACTGTTACTAATTTTGCGTACGCTGCCTAAACTATAAAAAATAGAACCACAAAATGTGAGAATTAATTGTAGATCTTATAAATATCTATTAAAAAGTCCGCGACACACTATACCTATCTATGTCGAGGGAGGCACAACAACCATTTTTTATTTAAAAACCTTGAATTTTAGCCTGCGGATAATGACTGCGTCGTCGTTGTTAGTGTCGGTGTCTGTGAATTGACCTGGGAATCATTTTGCTCACCATATCTTTCTGGGTAGGCATTTTGCAGCGGTAGCCGACATCCACGCGAGCGAAGCCGCGGGCGACCGCTAGTGTTTTAATAAATTGTTTTTTATAGATCGATTACAATCTAGAAACAAACAAGCCCTTACTTTCTTATCTAAATTCATCATCAATAGTATTAATTTCGAACATAGTGACTATAAAATTAAAGCCAACTATTGAGCTCATTGTTTTTTTCATGTAATAAATGAAGTAAGTTAAAAAACAGAGCCCAAATTAATATTTTAATTGCATCCTGCAAAATACTTTTAGGGATTTTCAGATGAATAAATATTATTATAGAAATGTTTATTCATGTTTGGTGGTTAAGTTTTCTTTACAATAAAGTCAAATCACATCAGTTTATAACAATATAATATACTATGGTACAAGATAAGTTTAATGGTTATCTCTCATTTTGTTGAGACTAAACTGTATTGGTTTGCGATGAATGCAAGTTCACAGAGAAACTGTCGCCCCTGCACAACGTTCTCCGCTTCCATTGTGTCTATTTAATTATGTTATCAGCATTTAGTGGAATTTGGTTGGTAAACCAAACCGCATTAAAATATACATTAACGCACAGTGTGCCTCCACCCTTAGCGAGTAATAATATATGTCTTAATAGTAGTTCTGTTTTATTGTTAATCGTGTTAGCTAAGCCTTTTTCTTGATTATTATATGTGTAGGCAATTAAATCTTTCTGTCATGTTTCTTCTTTCTAGTATATATTATATCTCACAGTGATAAGCTAGTTTAAATATACAGAGAACGGGCGAACGTCATTTTCTCTAAGGAGGTTCTCGAATTACACGAGATACTCTTATTGAGAAATGTATGATAATGTTATATTAAACCGTTTTTTTTTATTTCGCCCGTTGATCAAATATGAACTTCGAGAAATAACTGCAATTATAATATATATTAAGTATTGTTAAAATTATATTATAACTGAAATTATAATACCACAATTTCAGCTGGTTTGTATTATAGGGTTTACCTGTACTTTGCTTCTAAGGTCATAGATTTTATTCCCAAATAACTGTGGTAAATGTCTTTACCCATAGTACAAGTCATAGAAATTTGAATAATAATATTAATAAGATTTCTATGGTACAAGTGTACATATTGTATTGTGTTACAAATAAATGCGATGGTGTTGTGGTATATGTGAGAACAGACCATATAGTTAAAGTTACTGGAATCATATGGGTGTATAGGGATTCTACCAAGACCTAAGGAGCCCAAGCCAACCTCACCTGCAAGTGGTGCACCTGCCGATCAACGGACGAGGCTCTGGCGAACATAACAGTGCCCGGTAAGCGGCAATAGGCTCGCCACCTATTACGTGGGACCAACTATATAATTGGCGAAGTGTGGGCGTATAATATGCCTTGCCTACCCCTTCGGGGAAACAGGCGTGTATGTATGTATAAATTGACCGCTAGCGCTGTACCGTTAGCCGAGACAACATAAAGGCTTCTGAATGAGCTAGTCATAGATTTAGGGTATGATCAAGTGATGCATTTGTCTTTTGCACAAATACGGTAAGGACAGCCTGTTAAGAGAATTTATAAGTCCACCTTTCACCCGAAGTGGTCAGTTGACGACCGATATGGCGTGGTGGCGAGTATACCCGCACTCCACTCCTGAGGTTGTGGGTTCGATTCCCACACAGGACAAATCTTTGTGTGTATAAATAAATATGAATATTTCTTCTGGTCTGGGTTTTTTCCTATGTATATTAAGTATGTATTTACAAAAAAAAAAAATGTATGTTTATCCGTTATTTAGTATCCATAACACAAGTTCTTAATGATACTTATCTTGGAACTAAATAATTGGTTAAAAAAAAAAAAACTTGTAAAACGGACCGCAGTATAGCACTATCGGTAAAACTATATAAGAATTCAGTGCTTCCGTTGAAGTCCTCGGTAGCTCCGTGGTTAGAGCCGTGGGGTTATCCAAAGGGCGTAGGTTTTATTCGGAGTAGCGCGGGTGAGTTGGTTTTTTCTAGTAAGAATTTGTCTCATAATATAGCATGTATGCAGAAAATACGAATTAAGAAATTATGTTGTTGATATAACTAAACTCTTCTATTCTATTAGGTCAGATCAATTGTTCAAAGAGGGAGTGTGGGACTCACCATCAGCAGACACGACTGCCAGCAGTAATACCCACTAAAAATCTTTCGACGATGCCCGCCGCTTGTTGAGAAATAGGCGGGGGCCTGGGTTGTCCCTTTTTTTTATTTTTTATTATCGTCTGTAAAAAAATGCTGCTTACGCACTGTCTCCCGGCCAAAAAGGGGCGGCAGACGCGACCACCGCAGTCCTACCCACTAAAAAACTTCAGACGACGCGCACCGCTGTTGAAAAGGGGCGAGGTACCAGTGCCTGGATCCTCAGGGAGGCGCAATGTGCAGCGCCCCCCCTACCTCTATGTGCGGCCATGGCGTAACTGGCCGACTTCGGGGGGGGGGGTCTTTGGCGAGACGGAAGGGGCCCCCTGCCCCCGCCGCCTAAGACCCCCCGGGCGCTGCCTGACGGGCCCTCCTGGCCCGCCCGCTGCGCCAACGGCGTAGCCGGAGAGAGAGCGGATCCCGCTCCCTCTCCCGCTCCGCGGCCTCCTTCTGCGACATCATCACTTCGCAGAAGGAGGCCATCGCCTCCCACGCCGTCTCGCTGTCGACCATCTTTTGCATGATAGTCGGTAGCGAGAGAGCCACTCCACCCAGGGCCGCAGCTAACGTCGACCGCGGCCCCGCCCATGCAGGGCACGCCACCAAAGTTTGCTGCGCGGTGTCTTCCGCGCAGTCACAGTGGTGGCAGCACCAGGTCGATTCCCCCCCGAAACAACCGTGCCCGGAAAGCACCTGCGTGAGCCCGAAGGACATCGACCCCCACCGACGGCCGACCCATCGCGCCAAGCTGGACCCGACCGCCTCGAGGATACGGCGCCTCGAACCTTCGGCACCCTCGGCACTCCTCAAGAGCTGCCGCCGCCATGCGCCCAGAGCCTGCGTCTAAACGTCTCTACGCCATCGCACCACAGTGAAGAGCTGCTCTCTTCTACCTCCGATATCTCCAACGATTCCGCGGGGCCTACGGTGTCCATAGTTCCCGCAGAGCCGTCGGAAGGAACCTCCTCCGGCGCCGGCGACGAGACAAACTTGCTACGTTCACCTCTCGTCCTTGGTCCTCCACCGCCCCTCAGGCGCAAAACCTCACATCGCTCGGCAAAATCGGCATCCATATTTACAAAAGCAGTGGTCGTTGTGGCGGGAACCAGCAGCCTGCTGACCCCCGAAGCAGCTTGTGCCCCCTCCGTATACACGGGGCAGACACCCGCCGGTGTGCAGGATTCCCCCTTTCGGGGACCTGCCCGGAGAATCTTTATCAAACTACTTTGTATCATAATGATTCCTCTCCATCTCTTTTTTCGGGGTGAGCTCCCCTGCACGCTAGCGACTGGACTCCCTCCAGCCATGCATCCCTTCGGCACGATCCGCTCACCTTGGGATTGGGGTAATTTATTATAGTGGTGTTCTTCCACGCGGCACCACTCTCAATGAGCAGCACCTCCGTTCCGCAGACTGCGGGTTACGGATCGCCCGACGGGAAGTCAAGAGACCCACCCAACAGTCACAGCAATGTGACTGCCGGACCCGCCGCGCCGCAGACCTTGCAGGTCTGCCACCCACCGCCGCCTGAAAGCGGCCAATGCCCTCGAAAGGGCGAAACAAGAGGCGTTAGAAACGCCTCGCCACCACTGGGAAAAGGCTGCATCCCCTGCCACCTCAGATGAGCTGAGGCGTGCTGGGAGCAGCCGAAACCCTACGACCGTAAATTACAGCCTCACCCTTTGTAGGCCGCTTTCCGATTGCGAAACGAACAAAGCGAGACGCAACCAGGGGTGCGCCTTGGACCCACCAGTTTTGGTCCGCGCCGGACAAGCCGGTACCACTCATATCTGAGTGGCATTCCCCTATCCGCCACCTTGGGGACGCGCCACGATTGGAGTCTGGCAACTCCACACGGGGGCCTGGGTTGTCCCTAGCGTGTGTGGCCGACTTCTCGGAGGGTCTATGGTAAGACAGAAGGGGTCCCCTGCCCCTGCTGCCTAAGACCCTCCTGGCGCTACCTGACGGGCCCTCCTGGCACACCCGCTGCGCCCTCCACAGGTCCCTCGTAGTTTCCCCTCCGGTAGTCAGTACTAAGGTCACCCAGAGCCAATCTCTGGGTGTTACCTTTTCCCGTCCTCCGGGAGCTACTCAGCCCCCCACCACGCCAAGGTGGAGACCTACCCGGGGGGGCATTGCAAAAAAAAATCTGCCCCAACCCGACTACGTCAGCATAATATTTTATTTCTAATTATTCTCGACCAGAACGCTGTAATCCAAATAGCTTTCATTTTGAAACACAACTTCTTAAATTGTAAATGCCTCGAAACTGCTTAGAAGTAATCAGATTAGTCCATAATAAACAAGGCGACAGCTTATTTAAATATCTCAGAACTTGCCTCTCAGTGCCAAGACATGCAACGTTTTTACTTTAAAGTTTTGACGGTGCTTACGCGACGCAAACTTTGGGGAAAGTACGCCTTTCCGTGGAAGTATGAGAAAGGACTCCTGCCAAATTGAAATGGTAATGTTTCATTTTAAAAGGAGTTTTATGCAAGTTAAGCAACCTTTATTTAGGTTTTATACCCAGATCACGCTTTTCAAACTGGCAGATTTGAATTTCATGATCAAGCAGCGTTCTTAGAGATCAGTGTTTTCAGGGCTGTAGATCCTGCAGGGAAGTATATTTTTATTCTATTTTATATCCTCTATTTTTTACGAATTGTAATTTTTCCTTCACTCATAGGTATGCCTGCCAAGCCGCCGATTGTATCACTTTTCTTTTGCATTTGTTTCAATCTGTTATTTTATTTTAGTGTACGTTAGATAGATCACATGTAGATAGATAGATAGATCTTTTGGCAAAATACTAACCATTACCATTTTAATAAAGATTAAGCAAAATCGAAGATATTATTAAGAAATTGTGATTGCAAACTTACCTGCAACTGATGCACCTGCCGATCAACTGACGAGGCTTTGGCGATCATAATAGTGCCTGGTAAGCGGCGATAGGCTCGCCACCTACTACGTAGGACTAAAAGTATAATTGGCGAAATGTGGGGGTATAATATTCCTCTGCCCACCCCTTCGGGGAAACGGGCGTGACTTTATATATGTAAGTATGTACAATGTAGAATTTTCTTTCTACCTATCTTTTCAGGGGTAAAGTGTAGCTTTTGAGGATATAAAAACGTTGATCCCTGTCAACAGTCGACATATTAGTATTAGTATATTATACTGAGTGATGACAGTAAAAAAATTATTAATCAATTAGATTCAGATCATTGTGGTCAACAAATATCTTTGCTTTGTAGAAATAAAACTGTGGCTAAAAGAACAATAACATTTATACCAAAAACCAATAATCGTTTTGAGAGGTTTAACAATAAATTATTATCATTTAGTTTACCCATGGTAGATAAAAGCAATGACCCTAATATTTTATATAATATGTTTTTTAGCGACTTTTGTATTAGTTTTCAATCAACATTTACTCCCAAAACGATTAAGGTAAATGATAATGCTGCCTTTAGTGAATGGGCTACTCCTGGGCTACATAAAAGTAGAAAGAGACTGTATGAACTGTATGACGAAAGAAATGTTAACAATAGTGAACAATTTCATAATTATGTAAGGAAATATTCTAAAATATTTAGAAAAGCATGTCATACGGCAAAGTCTTGTTATTTGAGCTATAAAATTAAAAATAGTGATGATAAGATTAAAATGACATGGAATATTATTAATAGTGAAACGGGAAGAAATAAGAATTATAATAATAAGTTTAAACTCAACATTGATAGCAAGACGCTTACATCTGACTTAGATATTGCCAATGCTTTTGAAGACTTCTTTACTAATATTCCAGTGTCTACTACAAAAACTTTAAATTCCTCGCCTACTTTAGCGGAGGCTATTTTAAGAGATAATGTAAACATTTGTACAGAAGAGTTTATGTTTA
Source organism: Musotima nitidalis (assembly GCA_949126915.1). Lineage (NCBI taxonomy): Eukaryota > Metazoa > Arthropoda > Insecta > Lepidoptera > Crambidae > Musotima > Musotima nitidalis. The sequence continues at coordinate 18,735,241 of OX421419.1, read as the reverse complement.
ATCATGTAACACCCATAGATATAATTAAGACATTTAATACTCTTAATGTTAAAAAGACTGCAGACCTCTGGGGCAATTCCATCGTAGTTACCAAGCCTATCATTGTTTCGGTGGCGCACAGTTTAGCTATAATATTTAATAAATGTATAGATTGCGGCACGTTTCCAGATTTAATGAAAAATAGTAAAATCATTCCACTATTTAAATCGGGCAGTACAGCAGACCCAACTAATTTTAGACCTATTTCAGTGCTGCCTACTTTTAGTAAAATTTTTGAAAAACTTATTTACAGCCAAATGTTAAGATTTTTTAATAAAAATGGCTTAATGCATTCAAAACAATTTGGATTCACTAAGGGTCGCTCCACAACCGATGCAGGTGTTGAGCTTTTGAAACATATTTTTGATGCTTGGGAAGATTCTTTGGACGCTTTAGGTATTTTTTGCGATCTGTCCAAAGCTTTTGATTGTGTTCCTCATGAAACATTGATAAAAAAATTAGATTATTATGGAATAAGAGGCTCCGCATTGGATCTTCTTACTTCTTACTTAAGTAATAGGATTCAAAGGGTTGAAGTTAATGGAAAGCGATCTCAGGGTTCTGTAGTAAAAATGGGGGTACCGCAGGGCTCGATTCTCGGCCCGTTTTTGTTTTTAATTTATATTAATGATTTGCCACATTTGGTAAAGGAAAATCACGAGATAGTATTGTTTGCTGATGATACATCATTATTATTTACAATAAAGCGATATCAGAACCCAGACGATGTAAACAATGCGATCTCAAAGGTGGTGCACTGGTTTGACGTTAACAATTTATTATTAAATGGGGCTAAAACGAAATGCATTAAATTCGTGACGCCTAACGTCAGACAAGTAAACACCACTATTAAAATAAAGGAAGATGAGTTGACCCTTGTGGATACCACCAAATTTTTGGGTGTTATATTAGATTCTAAGTTACAGTGGGGCCCACATATTGGTGAATTGTCGAATAGACTCAGCTCTGCTGCATACGCGGTAAAGAAAATTCGCCAATTAACAGACGTTGAAACAGCTAGGCTTGTTTATCATTGCTATTTTCATAGTGTTATGTCGTATGGTATTCTTCTGTGGGGTTGTGCCGCAGATATTCAAAATATTTTTGTACTGCAGAAGAGGGCCATACGAGCAATTTATAATCTACCATGTAGACATTCACTAAGGGATAAATTTAAAGAAATTGGTATTTTGACAGTGGCGGGTCAGTTTGTTTATGAAAACCTAGTATATGTACACAAAAATTTTGATAAATTGAGTAAGAAAAGTGATATACATTGTGGTGTGTATCAACCTTAACATAGTATATTTATTATAGTGTGTACTAACCCTAATAATCTGTATTCTTTTAAACACTTTATATTATGTGTTTTCTATACAATAAAGCCAGTATTGTCTCAACATTCGGTGTTTCAATATCTCTCAAATATCCCCGCCTTACATGGCGACCCTGCCAAAGTCCGGGCAGCGGAGCGTTGTTTAAAAATTCCTTTACCGTATAAGGATTAGACTAAAGTTACAATATGTTCGATGCGCGAATAAGATTCGATAATCTTTCACACAATTTCACGCGTTATCCGGTAATAAGTGTTATCAATAAAGAAGATGGGTACCACTAAATCCAAAGAAGAAGTGATAATTGCCCAGAACGCGGCTGGAGGCAGCAACCAGGCCTCGGTTGAAGAAATAAGGACACATATCGGGACTACAAATATTATCCTGACGGTTATACTCGCTCTGATGATGTTGGGCTTACTTTACGGTGCATATCGCATCTATAGGAGGTGTCATCTCCAGTGGATTGACCAGCAATTTCATCACCATGCGCTCCGTCGGTCATTTCTACGCGCAATACCTAAAGTTTCCGCGGCTGAGGTCAGTGTATGAGTGAAAAATAATAATGGGCATTTAGTGAAGTGTAAAATACAAGTGCGGTTAATGAACGTGGTAATAAATATAAATAACTATATGGTTCCAGCGCAGACATAACGTTTTTCATATGCCGGTTATAACTATACATATATATTCGATAAAAGTGCAACGAACTATTAAAGACAATCATTCGCGTTTCAGATTACGTTAAAAGGAGGTACAGTTAGTATAATAAAATGTATTCTGTAGTACTTATAGTGGTAAGTTATGGCATCTATCTTAGAGGCATTGTGTAATGAAATTAAAGAGATTAGAGTATATTTGATTAAAGTTGGTTCAAGTCGTAGAACTGAGAACTTACTAAATAAAAAACTTATTGAGGCAAATGAGATTTTTACGAGATATACTAATTATGTATCTGAAGTATTATATGATATTAAAAAGGGCAAGATCTCGAGTAGTGATTCCGAATTAATTCAGAAGTATATTGAGAAGTTCCAGTCTACATATAGCGATATAATTGATTTATGCAAACCTTGTCAATTACAAAGTGTTGCAACCATGGCTAAGTTCGATATTAAAGTTGCTATAAATTTGTTACCACTCATGACGGATGAGGAGAATAATACCAAACAGTTAATTGATAATATCGAATACTATAATTCTATTATTACAACTCCTGATTGCAAAATGCAATTAATTAATTTCATACTAAAGAGTAGACTATCCCAGACAGCCAAATTACGATTGGCTTCTAATTACGCTACTGTAGAAGATCTTGTAGCTGACATGAAGAAGGTTTTATTACCTCAAAAATCAGCAACAGCAATCCAAACTAAATTAAATTCCATAAAGCAGAACGATTTAAGTGTCCAAGACTATGGTAGACAAGTAACCGAACTTTTTGTTAACCTTACCATTTCGCAGGCCAAGGGCAACTCTGAAAGTTACAATTTATTAAAACCAATTAATGAGCAACATGCAATTAAAAAGTTTGCTGATGGTTTGCGGAACCGTAGACTAAGCACAATAATAACCGCCCGAAATTTCAGCTCAATTCAGGATGCTGTGCAAGCCGCACAAGATGAGGAGACGGCGTCGTCTGCGAGTTCTGGTGAAGTCTTTGGTATGTACCATAATCACAGAGGTTCAAGGGGTTTCAGGCAGAATTTTACGAGAGGACATCGGGGACATTCACACCCAACATACTCGCAGCGAACACCACAGCGAGGCGGCACTCACAACTACATCGGCGGACGTCGGGGTGGATCGAATCGGCCCTCTAACCAGCGCCAACAGCTGCATCAGGTGCCTACGCGCAGTCGCCCAAACAGAGGTAGAATTTATTATAATAATAACAGAAATGAAAGGATGCGCAACAACAACATTAACATATTATCTGAGTCGGAAGTAAAAGCAGAAACCACGGAAACAGAAAATAAGTTTTTTCGTGACTAAAATTTTGTCATGTAGCAGTAATTGCTCTATTAATTTTTCAGTAAATAATCACGTGTATAATTGGTTACTTGATACGGGCGCATCCATCTCGGTCGTAAAGTATAAACATATATTAGAACATCAAATTTCATATTACGATGATAAGATTTCTATAACAGGTATAGGTGGTAAAATAACAACTCTCGGGTATTGTTATTTAAACTTAGACGTAAATGGTTATCAACTGAGACATAAATTTTATGTGCTCGACTTCTTACCAATTATGGCGAATGGCATCATCGGTCAAGATTTCATGACTAAGTACAAGGCGATATTGGACTTTGATCATAATATAATAACATTGACTGCGTCTAATATTAAGATTGATTTGTCGTTCTCTACATTTAATTACAAGCAATTAGAAATTCCACCTAGGTGCGAATCAATTCATTATATTCCTACGGATTTTACAGATGAATGTATAGTTTGTGCGTCGGATATCAGCGATGGTATATATTTAGCAAGCGCCTTAGTTCAACCGGTGTGTGGCAGAATACCTATAAAAATATTAAACACTACTGAGCAACATTATACACTTAATGATTTTAAACCTATTATACATGATGCTAGTAATTATAGCGTATGTGCTTTTACGCGAAACGAATCAAATGCAAACCGAGTTAAAAAACTATTATCATTATTGCACTTAAAACATTTGAACGACGAGGAACAATCGTCTGTGGAAAATATATGCGCGAAGTATAACGATATATTTTATTTGCCAGGCGATAGTTTCACTACCACAAACGTGTATAAACATTCCATAACTTTAAAACCTAACGTAACACCTATATTTTCCAAGCCATATAGATTACCGCACTCACAGAAAAAAGAAATAGATACACAGATAGAAAAAATGTTGCTTGATGGCATTATAGAAGAATGTAGAAGCGAGTGGAGCAGTCCTGTTTTATTAGTTCCTAAAAAGATAGATTCTAGTGGCGAGAAAAAATGGAGGTTAGTAATAGATTACAGGAAATTAAACAATTGCATAGAAGACGACAAATTTCCGTTACCGAATATTACCGAAATATTAGATTCTTTATCAGGATGTATTTACTTTAGCCATTTAGATTTATATCAAGGTTTCCATAATGTAGAACTCGATAAAAACAGTAGAAAATACACAGGTTTCTGTTCAGGACGATACCAGTTAACAAGAATGCCTATGGGGCTAAAAACTAGTCCATCCTCGTTCTCACGAATGATGACGATGGCTATGGCGGGTCTCACTTATGAAAAATGCCTCGTATATCAAGACGATTTAATAGTATATGGTCGAAATTTATCTGAAAAGTTAAGAAATTTACAAGATGTTTTTGAGAGGTTAAGAAATGTCAATTTAAAACTTAACCCAGTAAAGTGTGACTTTTTCAAGAAAGAAATGCTTTACTTGGGACACGTAGTATCTCGTGATGGCGTTTTGCCGGATCCAGGAAAAATTGAAGTTGTTAAAAATTACCCCCCTCCAAAATCTGTGGACGAGGTCAAGCGTTTCACAGCCTTTGTTAATTATTACAGAAAGTTTATACCAAATTTCGCGGCAAAAGCCTATCCATTAAATAAATTATGTAAAAAGAATGTGCCTTTTGTGTGGGATGAGGAGTGTCAAAAATCGTTCGAAACGTTAAAACAGTGTATAATGTCTCCCCCAGTGTTACAATATCCAGACTTCTCAGAAACAAATCAATTTATAGTGCAAACGGATGCCTCGGGTTACGCAATTGGTGCGGTTTTAAGTAATAGCAATAATAATCCTATTGCGTACGCAAGTAGAACTTTAAATACTGCGGAACACCGTTACCCAACTATCGAGAAAGAATTATTAGCAATAGTATGGGCTATTAAACATTTTCGCCCATATCTTTATGGTCGTAAATTCAAAATAATAACAGACCATCGTCCTTTAATTTATCTATTCAATATGCGTGATCCGTCAAGTAGGCTTATTAAATTTCGGTTAATATTAGAGGAGTACGATTTTATAGTAGAATACGTGAAGGGTTCGGATAACGCAGCTGCAGATGCATTATCTCGGATTCCTACTTTTACGTCAGAACAATTAAAGAATATGAGTGAATATCAGATTAATGTAACGACTAGGGCACAAGCTCGAAAACTACAAGAGTCTCCCCGTGACATGACTTCTAACTGCAATTGGCCTGATCAACCAAGTGTTATTGGAAGTCATACGAAACCGAGGGAAGCGGTAGAGTTGAGATTTATAGAAAAAAATGAATTAGAGAGTTTAAGAAGACAAAATATAATAAATGTGGAAAGAAACGCGTTATGCTATGTAGAAAATAAGTCAACAATTTTTATTAATTCCGACTTCCAATCGCGATTGACGCGAGCCGCCTTCGTGAGGGAGTTAGAAATATTATGTAAAGAGATAAACGTCGACGAGATTTATATTTTGAAAAATAAGAATAATAAGATTTTTGTTGATAAATTATTAAATGAAGTTAAATCACTAGGAAATAAGTGCGCACTAAGATTTTATATATTAAACGACGTTCAACGAATAGATAATGTAGATGACAGGAAGGTCATTTTGAATGACTTCCATCTCTTGCCCACAAGTGGCCACGCGGGCATGAGAAGGATGTTCAATAATATTAAGAAATATTTTTACTGGTCAGGTTTAGAGAAAGATGTGCGACAATTTGTTAAAAAATGTGAGAAGTGTCAAAAATATAAACATGCTAGAATGGTTAAGGAACCAATGGTTATTACTTCTACGGCTAACACCGCATTCGATAAAATATACATAGATTTAGTAGGACCACTAGATAGGGACTACAATAATTATTCTTATATTTTTACCGTGCAATGCGAATTAACAAAATATGTTGTTGCTCACCCTTTAATTTCAAAACAGGCGGAGGAAGTGGCTCAAGCCTTAGTAAATTGTTTTATCCTTAAATATGGGATACCCAGAGCGATAGCAACTGACAGAGGAGCAGAGTTCATGTCTGCAGTATTCGAACAGGTTTGTAAACTTTAAAAATAAATCACCTTAGTTCCACAGCTTACCATCACCAAACTATAGGTGCATTAGAAAATTCTCACAAACATTTAAACTCATTCTTGCGTATTCAAACAGATTGTCATCCAGAGTCATGGAGCCAATGGCTTCCATATTGGTGTTTCTCCTTTAATACTTCCGTACATACTGAAACTAAATTTACTCCATTCGAATTGGTATTTGGAAAAGTCTGTTCGCTACCAAGTAATCTAAATAACAATATAGTAGAGCCATTGTATAATCATGACAATTACCCTAATGAATTAAAATATCGCCTACAGCTATCGCAAAAAGAGGCAAAAGAGAATTTACTCAAAAGTAAAATAGCTAGGAAATTAGTGTATGATAAGTGTATTAACCCCATGGTGTATAAACCAAATGATTTAATTTTAATAAGAAATGAAAATTCTAACAAAATGGAAAGCGTATATTCAGGTCCTTATATTGTCGTCAAAGATATGACACCAAATGTACAAGTAAATAAAAATGGTAAATTGGACATAATCCATAAAAATCGCACAAAATTATTTACACCTAATAATTAATTTTAATATGTACACTCACTTCTATTTATATAATCAAATATTATAATCATTGACAATTATTAACAATGTTATGTACCAATTTTTATACGATTGACTATATTCAATTTAAGTATTAAGTTTGAAAAAAGAAATTACTTTGTATTTTTTTTTTCATTTATGGTAAGGAGGTGTGGTGTGTATCAACCTTAACATAGTATATTTATTATAGTGTGTACTAACCCTAATAATCTGTATTCTTTTAAACACTTTATATTATGTGTTTTCTATACAATAAAGCCAGTATTGTCTCAACATTCGGTGTTTCAATATCTCTCAAATATCCCCGCCTTACAACATAACCTAAACACAAGAAATAAGCATAAACTAGTTGTACCTGCCACTAGGCTCCAAAAAATTAACAAATCTTTTAAAGGTCAATGTGTGCGATTCTATAATAAAATCCCAAGCAATATACAGCAATTAAGCCTAAATAAATTTAAATTAACAATAAAACGCAAGCTGTCTTCAAAGGGATATTATTCTATTAAAGACTATATGGCTGATAAAAATGCTTGGGATTAAACCGCCGTTTCATACAGGCTATTCTAATATGAATGACTTAAAGCATGAATATTGTTATATTATGTTGCATTGTATAGCGTCACAGACAAATGAAGATTGTTACTAACCAATCGATAATTTAAAAGAGCATAGCCTGTGAGTTTCTTGCCAGTTCTTCTTACAGAGCGGTGGCTCGGAACTGGCACTTAGATTCGCTTGCACTTAAATGTTTTTTGTTTTTTTAAATTATTTGGTTGCAAGTGAATCTAAGCTTCGTGATTTTAGTATAGTTATATTTTATTTGTTTTTGTTATTTTTTTTATAATTTTGACGTTTTCAAGTACTATGTAATAGTTTATGAAATAAAGTATTTTTGACTTTTGACTTTTTGACTTTGACTTTAGTAGAGGATCCTAGTTCTCGACATTCTTAAATAGTAGCGCTTTAAGAAAAACTTTGTTTTATTTGAAAAGTGCTATAACAAAAGTGTCATTAGTCTAACGAAATTAGATACCCAAATATTCTTCCGTCGAATTGTAGAACTCTAAACAGGCAAAATATGTTTTATTTAGTATATGGTTACACCTTTTTTAATTAATTATAAAAACCTTGTAACCCAAAACCGATGTAGCCGATTCTATAATGTTTTGACCGTTCAACATTACTGAAAGTGTTTAAGGTTTCAAGGGGTAATCTATCATACTATCGAACAAATTATGTTCGAAAATGGTTTTACAAAATTTATGCAAAATAACCATTGTAATCAAGATTAATCAAAATTGACGATTTATTAAGAATTTAAATTACGTTGTTTTCAACCCTACCTAAATTTTACAATGATTGTTAGATCGTGAGTAGATAAAATAATTACATACCATTCAAATGAGACCAAGCCCCGTAGTAACCGCCGCAGTATTAATGTTTCTTTGTTATGTTAGTGGACATTCATACCACCTTTTGTACTATTAGCAGATGAAAAGCTGAATTTTAAGCTTATATTTGCAAGGGCCAATTGTGGGATTATTTGCAAATTAAGTGGATATTTTTCAATGCGCTTTTTCAAGACAAAATACTTTTGTCTACCAACATTAAGTGGGAGTTGAAAACATATAGCACAGATCATAAAATAACACATTAGCATATTTTTTTTACTAATAATTTTGTCATTCGAGATTTAATTATCATAAAAATGCAACATAAAAAAGTAACACATTTCTATTAAAAAAAAGATGGCTGGATAGAAGAGTGCGGTTGTTGTTTAAGTGCAGTAAATGTTACGTCTCGTAAATTTGTTAACACGTTAACTGCCGGCCATACATTGGGTGAAATTTACATTTTTTTTTTTGTGTGTTCTTCAATGTAGTTTAGTACGATATGGATTTATATGTATCTTAGGCTGCAATCGCATGTATGGTTTTTGAAATAATCTCAAAAAACCACGTGAGGTCACCGGTGACCTACGTGGCGCTGGGATGTCAAAAATTGAATTTTCGTTACGGGGCGCCGGGGCGGGCACTTCTCCGGTCACCCGCACCCCGCAGTCGTCTGTTAGCGCTTGGACGGTGCACCCGTGACGGACGTTCGTGCTTTTTAATTTGTAAGAGTTTCGTGATTCAACATGGAGAATAGTAAAGATTTCGACGTGAATTTTATAGATATTTCATTAGATGATTTGCGCGACATTGACTTACTAGAAGCTAGTATTTTTGATGAGATAGCTAGAAAAAATGATTTGAGTGAAAATGAAGTATCAGAGATTGAAGATTATAATATCTATCCTTCCAAAAAACGCAAACGTATGTTTATTCCTAGTGAATCTGAGAGTGAAATTGATGACGTGGAAAAATTTGTGAATGAAAATATTGATAGATTATCAGCGAGTACGTCACAAAAATGGCTTCAACCAAAAGGACATCAACCATCTGTTATAGCGTTTACAGAACCAACAGGTATAATATATTCTTTTATTGTTTGTTTTGTTTTTTGTTTGTTCTTCTTCAGACAATAGGTAACATATTTCTGTGCCAAACATCAAGCGCTACCGGGTTCGATTCCTAGGTCGGTAATGTTTCTATGTTAATATTTGTATATTAAACCAGTTATTATTATATTTAACCGATAAGGTGTATATTTGTTTCATTTTCAGGTATGAGACAACCATTTGCTTCGCAACTTCGAAATGCTGCTCCAGGAGAATGTTTTAGCTTGATGGTTCCGGATGAAATTTTCGAAGAAATTGCTATTCAAACCAATTTATTTGCAGAGCAACAAGGACCTAGTGCAAAACCTTCGTCTCGCTCAAATAACTGGAAATCTACCACAAAAGTTGAGATAAAACGGTTCTTCGGATTAATCTTGTATATGGGACTTGTTAAACTACCTAAAATAAACCTTTATTGGAGTACCGACAGGGTTTTTGGGCAAACCTTTGCTGCATCTGTTATGAGCCGTAACAGATTTACGAATAATGATACGGCTGATGTGTCTGACAGAATTTACAAAATACGACCTCTATTAGATAGTTTAAACAAAACTTTTAAAAATATATATGCACCTAAGGAAGATATCTGTATTGATGAAAGCCAAGTGCCTTTCAGAGGTTGCATCATTTTTAGACAATATAACAAAAGCAAGAGGCACAAATATGGTATGAAGTTATTCAAACTCTGTACATTACCAGGATATACATGCAAATTGGAACTGTATGCTGGCAAAAATAATGAACTAGTGAATACCACACCTACAAGAGTGGTAATGTCTCTTTGTGAGCACATACTGGGCTGTGGTCACACACTTGCAACAGACAATTGGTATACAAGCTTGGAGCTGGCCAATGAACTACTTGATAAGGACACTCATTTGGTTGGCACTTTGAGGAAAAATAGAAGAGGTTTGCCGAAAGCGGTAGTAGACTCCAAATTAAAACCTGGCGAAGTAATAGCTAGGGAGAATGAACGAGGAATATGCGTATTGAAGTGGAAGGACAAAAGAGATGTGCTGATGTTATCCACGAAACATTCTAAAGGATTTTCTAAAATAACTAGAAAGGGTAAAGTAATTCGCAAACCAAGAATGGTTTTAGCCTACAACAAAACAAAAAGCGCAGTTGATATGAGCGATCAAATGGCCGCATATTCGTCGCCATTACGTAAAACGGTTAAATGGTATAAAAAATTAGGAATGGAACTTATATTGAATACAGCTATTGTTAATGCATGGGTTATGTACAACGAAAATAAAAAAAAAAGAGAAAGTATAGTACAGTTTAGAAGAGAGTTAGTGGAGTATTTAGTTGATGCAGGAAAGGACGAGACCACAGAATCTGAAAGAATAGATAGACCAAAAAGACTGAAACATCAATTATTGAAAAAAGAGGGTAACGTAAGAAACACTAGACGATTTTGTTCAGAATGTTACAAAAACTGTGTGGCAATGTACGGTTCAAAATCAGCCAAAAATAAAACAAAGCAAGTAGCAACGTTTTGTAAAGAATGTCCAAATGAACCATATTTTTGTTTAATTTGTTTCAATAAGTTCCATCGCTTCGTTTAATTTATATTTTAGAATACTTAGTTACTTGTTTTTTACTTATATTTCACACATTGATGAAAATAAATCTTTGATTTTTGTGACGGTTATGTTTTTTCTCTTATTTTCTTCATTTTTGTCCCACATTTCTCACAATTTCATAAACACGCCGAAACCACGCTGTAGTAACAGTCTACAGCGCCGCTCCGGTCACTTGCATACACTAAATGTACGATAAACGTGGCCACCGGCGTAATAATTCTGCCCAAAAACAGGTCTGTCTTGAGGTCACCGGTGACCAACACGGCGCGTAGATACAAGACGGGGTCCGGTCACCGGTGACCGGGCTGGCAGTCAACGTGTTAATGAATTTATAAAAACATCCTAGCGCATTTAAAATAATAAAATTCGTACAATAACAATTCGAAGTAAAAAAAGGCGATCGTTTACAATATCTTCCTAATTACATTTCTTCCCAATTTCCAACGAACACCGACCGTAAACAAATCCTTTTCAAACCTACCATAATATTTAATTTCGTGCATACCTGCCGGAAAATAATTTAATACCATTCGAATGAGACGAAGCCCCGTAATAACCGCGGCAATATTAATGTTTCTCAGTTACCTTCGGTATGGTGACCGACGCTGTGTTAGTGTACATCTATACCACCTTTTGTTCTTACGCGGAAATGGGGTATATGAAGAGGAATTCGGGTCTTGTGACACAGTGGGCGTTACTTCATCGACCATTCTAGCAGCATTACGTCATTTTCAATTATCTTGACATTTATAAGTTCTGAATCGGTCCATAGAGAGACTTGAAAAAATTTATTGAAAGTATTATTTAATTTTATATTATAATTCCAATACACATTTTTACGATGTCTTAAATAAGTGTTGTACAATGATTATTGGGTCGAATATAGACAAAATAATTTATGAAATTGGAATGAGACGAAGCCCCGCAATAACCGCGGCAATATTAATGTTTCTTTGTTACCTTCGGTGTGTTGACGGACGCTGCGTCAGTGCACATTTATACCACCTTTTGTTCTTTCGGCAGAGATGGGGTGATGTGAAGAGGAATTCAGGTTCTTGTGACACAGTGTTGAATAGTTCATCGATCACATTAGAAGCATTATGCGTTATTTGTTAATTTTCTTGACATTTATAAAGAATAAGAACAAAATTGAGAACGCTTCACGATTAAGCAAAATTGAATATATTTTTGAGAATTTAAATTGCGTTTTTATTATCCCTGTCTTTACAATAATTTTTATTTAACTTTACAATAATTGTTTGATCGAGAGATGAACCATTCGAATGAAACGAAGCCCCGTAGTGACCGCTGTAATATTAATATTTCTCTGTTACCATCGGTATGATGACGGTCGCTAGGTGAGTTTATATTAATACCACCTTTTGTACTTTCGGCAGAGATGGGATGATGTGGAGATGGTTTTTATATAATCGATACCAGTAAGAAGTCTTTCTTGTTGTAATGAAATAGGCGAGAATATTTATGATATTTAATTATACAAGCTTCAAAATGTTCTAGAGGAAAGCTAGTAGTAACTAGACACTTCTCTTTTGAATTACATAGCTATTGTGTGAAGTGATACAGAAATAATGGCGCCTGAAGTATAAAAAAATATGTTAACCATAATACTTTATGGCTCTAAGTAATTCGTGTCAACTTTTTCCGTAATAAGCTCTCGCCTTAGTAAAGAGCCACTTAAGAGCGATTAAAATGACATCATTCTCAAATTTCTTTTCTTCTTTTTTATACTACAAGGTGGTATTCAAGCATGCTTAGAAAATAATATACTTATAATATTAAGTTATTCAAGAACTTAAGCCACCGTGTGTCAGAAACAATGGGATGCCCGAATAACAAATGGCTACACGTTCGCAAGGTAAAGGCTCTTTCATTTTTCTCACGCTCGATTAATCTTACGCACGGATGGGCACTGTGTAGTGGATATCGCTATTGACGCCAATCGCCAACCGTACGTTATCATTTAAGTATTCTTCCATGTGTAAAGTGTTACTTTCGTGTGTGACGTGTAAATATTTTTGGGCGGTATTGAATATGTAATTTTTATTCATTTTTGTTGTGTTATATTGCTATATTGTTATATTATTTCATTTTATTGGTATATTGTTGTGTTGCCTCCTAATATTCGCACTTGCAAAAATGTCGGCTTGTTTAAGACAGCAGTAAGATGCAATACTTTTAAATCGAAGCAAGTCATTGAGTTGGTGAACAAAAATTATATATAGCTTTTATCATTTTAAGTGTTAGGTATGTATTGTTTTTTTTCTTTGTTCCTTTAATTTCAATTGTTTATTTGACACATATCCTCTACTGTTGAGTGTTTTTTCCTGTGGAGATTGTTGAGATTCCTTTTGAACCTAAACCTAATATTACAGACGCTGAAAAAAGTAATAACATTTCAATATTTACTGACTTCCGAAAATCCTGACATAAGCTGACGTATTTGATTATTTGCTTCAAAACGCAGAGCCTTCAAAAAGCTCATCGGTGATCGACTTCAAGTAAAATCAAAATGACACACAATCGGTCTACAAACACTTGACTTAAAATGTGCTGCTTAGTTTTGGTGATAATTTCTAACAATCTAGATACACATTGCCTATTATAGGTAAAAAAGCTAATCTAAAACCTAATATTACATACGGTGTAAAAAAGTAATAACATTGTAATTTAAACTGGCTTCCAAAAATTCTGACATAATTATTTAACTATTTGCTTCAAAACGCAGAGTCTTCAAAAAGCTCATCGCTGATTGACTTTGAGTAAAACCAAATGACAAACAAATTGTCTACGCACACTTGTCATCAAATGTGCTGCTTAGTTTAGGTACTAATTTCTAACAATCTAGATACGTAATGCGTTATATAGGTAAACAAGCTAATCTAAAACCTAATATTACATACGCTGCAAAAAGTAATAACATTTTGATAAAATCTGGCCTCCGAAAAATCCTGACATAATCTGACATATTTGACACCTCGCTTGATAAAGCAGAGCCTTGAAAAAACTTATCGCTAGGTTGACTTTAGGTAAAAAACGGCCTGCACGCACATAACTAATATTGAATTTTTTCTGAAGGAACTCCCTACAGCTGTCTTCTGATGATCACTAACCCTGAAAAGGGTTTTGACGGCAGGTGAATTTTATGTTAAAGGAAAAATATTCTGGAGCTACTTTTTATATTGGAATAAGTATTTTTTGAGATCATTCTGGTAGTAAAAAGTCTGTTTAATATAAAAAAATATCTATGAAGAAATTATTGAGGGTTAGAAACAGCATTATATTTCAATATATTAACTTATTAAAGATATTTGAAATGAAACATTATTATACTTCAAAGGTGTAACCTTACAAATTTATGTTGTAAATAGAAATTTGGTCTACTTGAAGCCTAAAAATTTTCTAATTTATTACAGAATATTTTCGTTAAATTGATGTTTTGTTAATTACGCAGCAGAGAATATGAAACATACATACATAAATACTTCACGCCTGTTTCTCCGAAGGGGTAGGTAGAGGCATTATTATATGCCCACACTTTGCCAATTATATTGTTGGTCCCACGTAATTGGTAGCGAGCCTATTGCCGCTTACCGGGTGTTATGTTTGCCAGAGCCTCGTCCGTTGATCGGCAGATGCACCACTTGCAGGTGAGGTTGGCTTGAGCTCCATAGGTCTTCACCCCGACTGGTCTCCACCTTGTCGTGGTGGGGGGCTGAGTACCTTCCGGTAGGGCCCAGAGGGCTCTAAGGAAAAGGTCACCCAGAGATTGGCGACTCTGGGTGCCCTTAGTACTTACTACCGGGGGGAAACTAAGAGGGACCTGTGGTGAGCGCAGCGGGCGGGCCAGGAGGGCCCGTCAAGCAGCGCCAGGAGGGTCTTAGGTAGCGGGGGCAGGGGGCCCCTGCTGTCTAACCATAGACCCTCCGAGAAGTCGGCCACACACGCTATGGTCGCACAAGGAGGTAGGAGGGGCGCGTCCACTGCGCTTCTCTGAGGAGGTCCTCCCGGTTTTGGTCCGGGGGACGTTGGCCGATGGCGGGGCGTCAGAGCTGCAACCCAGGTACTGGCCCCCCGCCTCGTTCTCAACAAGCGGCGGGCGTTGTCGGAAGATTTTTAGTGGGTATTACTGCTGGCGGTCGTGTCTGCCGGTGGTAAGGCCCACATACCTATTTTGGTCCCCCTTTGGCCGGGAGACAGTGCGTAAAAGCATTTTGTTATCGACGTAAATCAAAAAAAGGGCTCCTTAGGTCTTTGTAGGAACCCTATACATTCAGAATATGAAAAATTTCTCGTAACTCAATCAACTAAACAATTTATTGTATAATTGTTATGAGTATACGGCCGATATGGCGTGGTGGCGAGTATACCCGCGCTCCGCTCCTAAGGTTGTGGGTTCGATTCCCACGCAGGACAAATCTTTGTGTGCATGAACATGAATATTTGTTCTGGTCTGGGTTTGTTTCTATGTATATTAAGTATTTATTTACAAAAAAAAAAGTATGTATATATGTTTATCCGTTATTTAGTATCCATAACACAAGTTCTTAATGATACTTATCTTGGAACTAAATAATAGGTGTAATTGTCAGAAAATATTTATTTATTTATTTAGTATAGGATTCTTACCATTAAATATCGATTACTTGTAATATGATCCGGGGATTCTTATAAAGTGTATTATATATTCGACGACCGATATGGCGTGGAGGCTAGTATACCCGCACTCCGCTCCTGAGTTACCTACTACAGGTTCTATTCCCACATTGGACACAACTTTGTACGCATCATGAGTATTTGTTCTGGGCTGGTTCTTTTCATATTGAGTATGTATTTATAAAAAAAAAGCATTTATATATGTTTATCCGTTATTTAGCATCCAAAGCACCAGCTCTTAATGATACTTATCTTGGAACTAAATAATTGGTGTAAATTAATGTCAAAGAAATATTAAAATATATAGACTTTAACATCACTAATATGCAAATATATTCCTTAATATTGTAAGATATCCTGCTGGCTACCTCGCGACGAGCTCCACAATCATTGGTTCCGTACAATCTTGCTACCAGCACCGCTGAACTACGTGCTTCAAATTACTTCGTATATTATATTCACCGTTGCACAAGTATTAAATTAAAACACCAAAGAAATTGCAGCTTACACAGAAGTAGTATTCGATCCTAGGGGATCAGTAGCATCATTGCAGGTCTGAGTGGATGCGCTTTTTACCGCGTTTGTTCCACGGTAGGCGCTCTTACTTTTTTGGACAGCAAGTACTGCTTACCATCAGGCAGGGTGTGACTATAACGTGTCACATTAGAAAGATATATTACATCATCTGTAAAAATTATTCAACTATCTGATTATCACGGTTCATAAGATATAGCCTGGTGACAGACCGACGGACAGCGGAGTCTTCGTAATAGAGTTCCGTTATTTACCCTTTGGGTACGAAATCCTAAAAACAACATGCTAAAATAGAGTGGAACAATTTTTATAGTAACGGCAACGACCAAGTCACTTTTTACTTTAAAAAGGGGATGAACTGGTTGCCGACACGAGGTCCTTAAGAAACTTAAACCTTCGGCCCCAAAATCAAGTAGCGGTCAACAAAATTAGTAAAAGTTTGGCTTATTAATTAAAATATTCAAAGTCACGACTCTGATCAAAGTTTGCATAATAGAAAATGATAAAAAAGTTACCGAGTACCGCTTGAACCATAACTTGCCGATGAAATCCCCTTTTTAAACTTTTTTTGTTAAATACTTTTTGTTTTTATGAATCGTAAAATTTTTTTTCATCAAACTCTTTTTTAAACACAATTAATAATATAGATGTTTGGACTACATTTTTCATCAGTTCTTTGCATCTTCTTTAAATATTTACTCAATTCGCAATTCTTTAATTCATACATACATATATTCACGCCTGTGTCCCCAAAGGGGTAGGCAGAGGCATATTAAACGCCCACACTTCGCCAATTATATAGTTGGTCCCACGTAAAAGGTGGCGAGCCTATTGCCGCTTACCGGGCACTGTTTTGTGCGCCAGAGCCTCGTCCGTTGATCGGCAGGTTCACTACTTGCAGGTGAGTTTAGCTTGGTCTATATTACTGCGAGTTATGTTAACATAAAATGTTATCTTAAAACTTTACATAAAGTCTACATTAGTTTTCTTAAATGCTTTAATAATAACATTTACCTTACAACGTTATTTAAAAGGTGAAAAGAGAAAATTACAAAGAACTTAAAATTTTCGGCACTTATATACACTTTATGAGAGACACGCAAGGAAGAGAAATATCATGATGCTTCTTGTATCCTTCTTGGTGTACTGTTGGAAATAATTGCATTAGAAAAGCATTTATCTATATTACATACATACATAATATTACACCTTATATATGGGTAGCCCAAGGGGCACCTATTACGTGCGACTAACTATATAATACGATACGATATATACGAGCAAATACCCCCAACACAATATAATCTATTGTAAAGGCCAACAATGCTCATCAATAGACTTTGTAAAGCTGATACGGTGATTGTTTCATTTGGTATAAAACAAATAATAATAATAATAATAAATATTTTTGACACTTACAACAATTATTTAGTTCCAAGATAAGTATCATTAAGAACTTGTGTTATGGATACTAAATGACGGATTAACATACATAAATACTTTTTTTTTGTAAATACATAGGTACTTATTATACATAGAAAAATACCCAGACCAGAACACATATTCATATTTATACACACAAATATTTGTCCTGTGTGGGAATTGAATCCACGACCTCAGGAGTGGAGTGCGGGTATACTCGCCACCACGCCATATTGGTCGTTAATAATATATTAGGTCGGGGAAAAAGTCTTTTCGCATAACGTAGGTATAAACTTATTATAAAAATTTTTTGACTGTACTATTTGTGTCTGGCTGGTTTTGGTAACATTAAAAAGGTTCCATTATAAAGAAAAGAAAAAAATAAAAAAAAGTTGTTTCCCGCTATTTTTCATTTGTTTTTCTCTCCGTAAAAATGAGTGAATCTAATGAAGAAATTCGATACATTTTAAAATTTTATTATAAAAAAGGTAAAAATGCAACTCAAGCAGTGAAAAAAATTTGTGATGTTTATGGACCTGATGCAGTGTCAGTAAGAGTAGCACAAATTTGGTTCAAACGTTTTCAGTCCGGAAATTTTGATGTTAAAGATGCACCTCGCTCTGGTCGCCCTGTTACGAATAAAATGGACGCCATTTTTGAAAGAGTGGAGCAAGATCGGCATATTAGTAGTTACGATGTAGCTGAAGAACTGGGAATTGACCACAAAACAGTTTTGACCCATTTGAAGAAAGCTGGTTATACAAAAAAGCTCGATATTTGGGTGCCACACGAGCTCACTCAAAGAAACTTAATGAACCGTGTACTCATTTGCGATTCATTATTGAGACGTAATGAAACCGAGCCGTTTTTGAAGAGATTGATAACTGGCGATGAAAAGTGGATCACGTACGACAAGAACGTGCGAAAAAGGTCGTGGTCGAAAGTTGGCCAGGCTTCACAGACTGTGGCCAAACCTGGCCTAACACGAAATAAGGTGATGCTGTGTGTATGGTGGGATTGGAAGGGCATTGTTTATTATGAGCTTTTACCGCCCGGCAAAACCATCGATTCTGATCTTTACTGCCAGCAACTGATGAGATTAAAGGAAGCAGTCGAGAGAAAACGGCCGGAATTGATCAACAGGAAGGGTGTGATCTTTCATCACGATAACGCTAGACCACACACATCTTTAGCCACTCAGCAAAAATTAAGAGAGTTCGACTGGGAGGTCCTAGTGCATCCACCATATAGCCCTGACCTTGCGCCTTCAGATTTTCACCTGTTTCGGTCTCTGCAGAATTCTTTAGGTTCTGTAAGGTTGACCTCAAGAGAGGACTGCCAAAACTATTTGTCCCGTTTTTTTGATCAGAAGTCCCAAAGTTTCTACAGTAACGGGATAATGTCTCTGCCCACAAAATGGCAGAAAGTTATTCAACAAAACGGTACATATATATTGTAAATAAATGTAAATAAACTTTGAAAAAAATGTCTTGACTTTTCATACAAAAATACGAAAAGACTTTTTCCCCAACCTATTATATCAAAAGATTCAAAACAAATCTTGTTAGTACACTGTCTAAAGAGTGCGACATTGAAGGGAAAAACGTGAAAAATTCATAATGCTTTATCATTCTGACAGTGTTCATTAATCGTGGCGAACGGGGTTATGTCTGCTACTAACGTGTAGTATTATTTTTCAGAACAAATAATCTAACAATCCAGATTGCTCTGGGTAGTCTGAGGGTAGTAAAAAAATTCTGAAATTTTCAAATGTTAGCAAAACATAAGCACTGTTAAAAAAATATTAATAAAGTAATTAAACTTATAAGTAATTGTTTTGTCCATAATTTTCTACTTACAACTTTAAATATATTTAAAGCGAAATTATAAAAAATAAAGAATTAATCGACTGTAAATTCTAAATGTGACATTAATTATTATTAGCCGATTCATATTTTACATTCGTGTATGTTGTGAACATCCTTGTACCACCTGTATTTTGCAAATAAATATGATTTGATTTAATTATTACATACATACATTCACGCCTGTTTCCCGAAAGGGTAGGCAGAGGCAAATTATGCGCCTACCAAACCTGTTTAGAATGAATGTATAAATGAATGAATGAATGAACACTTTATTGTACACTAAATATAAAAAAGTAATAAAATCACAAAAACAAATATATAGTACAGTGGCCTTATTGCTAACAGCAATTTCTTCCAGGCAACCTTTTAGATAAATGTTTTAAATGTCAAGTGTTTTTTGTAAATAAATAACACTACAATTACCTACACCAATTATTTAGTTCCAAGATAAGTGTGTTTGGGATACTAAATAACGGCTAAACATACATTAATATATTTTTTTGTAATTACATACTTTATATACATAGAAAAACACACAGACCAGAACAAATATTGATGTTTAGTGGGAATCGAATCCACGACCTCATAAGCAGAGTGCGGGTATACTGACCCCCACGCCATATCGGTCGTCAATATCACCATGTCGGCCGACAATTAAAATCAAAAAATTATATGAAACCTATTTAGATAAATATGATTAAAAATATCAAAGATCCTTTTTACACGGAGCCCATTAGCGTACGTGTTGGATTAAAACAAAAAAAAAAGAATCGCAAAGCTCTGAGCGCTGACAGTGCGCGGGTGGTTAACTCTCCCATTGTCCTTTACAATTGCATTCCACTGTGAGACTCTTCCTAAATTAAAACCATGCAACGAGCATTTTCTAAATTAGTTAATTTTAAATAAGCACCATGCCCACGTATGGCATGCAAGTATAATATAAATTACAAATATATACAGACATGTGAAGTTTATAGTTATTTAAATAAAATAAGAATAATTATAATTGTAATGTACTATCCTTACTTCCTTACTAATATAATATAATATATAATATAATATAATATTATAAATGCGAAAGTAACTCTGTCTGTCTGTCTGTCTGTTACTCTTTCACGCCAAAACTACTGAACGAATTTGAATGAAATATGGTATACAGATGGTCTAGACCATGAGAAAGAACATAGGCTACTTTTTATTTCGAAAAGGGGGTTGTAAAGGGTTAAAAAGGGGAGGGAGTAAAAAGTTGTATGGGATTTCTTAATTTAATATTTAAGCACTTGATAGGAAATAATTAAACATTTGTTCTAGCGTTTTTGAAATTTCGTCCTGTGAGAGATAAAATAGGGGTTGAAAGTTTGTATGAAGTTCGTCATTTTTGAAAATAAAAATATAACATTTTGTATTTAGGCACTAAATAATAAACAAAAAATCGTTTGTTCTAGCATTTTGAAATTTTTACCAGTATGGGGGTGAAATAGGGGTTGAATGTTTTTATGGGTGTCCTTCATTTTTGAAGATAAAACCATGAAACTTGGTACGTAGGTCTCTTAGGATGTGCAGAGTTTTTCTACAAACGGAATTCTCGAAATTCGAACGGAACGGAACGGATTCGGCACGGGAACTACGACACCAAACTATTCTAGGAACGTGATATTTAAAAATTTTGGGTGTATCAAGTTTAAAAAATATTTTGGCTTTTGAAGTTATAGTTCCTTTTAACGAATTCTCTGCATCGCCGCCGCTGATATCTACTATACCTACTAATGATTCTTTTTAAATAATAAAATTGCTACCCAAAGATACTATTCCACGCGGACGAAGTCGCGGGTAACAGCTAGTTATTTTATAAAATTTATATTCAGATGGTTAAAAGTATAATATTTAATTTTATGTTTGCATTTCATCAAAAACTTATTTTGTGAATTTTTGATCTCTTATAATATTATAGACTTTTTTTTTCTATTTAGTAGATAACGGCCTTCAACGCGATGGAACGATGATCTGGTCAAAGCGGCGGGAAGCCTATAGATGCAGGCGACTCGGGATCCCTCAATGTAGAAATCTATTAGGGAGGCCTATGATCAGCAGTGGACGCCAGATGGCTGAGATGATGGTGTTGATTATTTTTTCAATTACATAAATGGATAACTCGTTATCACTTTATGTTCTGTAGTCGTTGAGAGCGATTTGATAAAATCTAGCGCCACACACCTACTGCTGCTATGTGATCTACTTTTCAGCTAATTGAGAGGATGGCTGAACCCAGTAGTGGAACGTTAACAGGCTGAGGGGATTAGGTTAAAAAATAATCTGATAGATTTCTTTAGTTATTTTTGTTGTCAACCCATGAAGTCATTGGACGGCCAAAATGCAGTATGTTATTTTCAGTATCGGAAATCTTTTGACTCTGTTAATGCGCAGTAGCAGACAGTCGAAATATTATTTCGGACTCGTGTTTTTAACTTAAGTTATTAACTTTACATAATTGTTTAGCGATAAATAATTTGGACGCAAACAAATAAATTAACAGTACTATTTCTATATGTTTTTAGTCATTAGCACGTACTATGTTTTCGAATAGGTCACCCGTGTCCAATGAAAAAGTTGACCCCACCGCCACCACCCTAAGTTCTGCAAGAATAAAGCGCAAAATGGGAATTACCAAGACTTATTCCAACGTTACAATGCAACGCTCTCGTTTTGTTTCACTCAAGTCGAGTACGATGTTTTAAAACGGAAGCCTGATATGCTCTCCTGGTGTTGAACTCTTTGTGCGAAGGAAATTGCTTCTCGCTTAATAAATGTTTGTTTTGTTTGCAGTATTTGATCAGCGGTAAGTTGGTTATTGTATTCGTAGATGTTTGTTGAAGATCTTCGATTCTTAATTAATAGATAAGGTTTCATAGATAAGGTCGCGCTAGTTTTTAGGTTTTGACGTTCATAAGAGCTCTTTTGAGCCAAACTTGAATAAATGAATATGAATTTATGAATTTAGATTTTTAGCTAGCATTTGAAATGGACGAGGTTCTATTCTTGCTTTCTAAATAGTTGGAATATTTTTTGAGCGAACTATACTCTAACCAAGGTTCCCTTCGCCGTCTTGAGATTCTGTATTTATCTTGCTTTCTAAAGAGCTGGAATATTTTTGAGCGAACTATACTCTAAGGTGCTCTTCGCCGTCCTGACCTGCTCTTTGATTATCTGGGGTCGGCGCTGCATACCAAGAACATTAATTTCCGTCAAACCCATTTCCGTCCTATTTCAATTCTTCCTTTCCTTTCCAAGGTTCTTGAACACATTGTGCACAAACAGCTTTCTCTTTATCTCCTTGCCAACCGCCTTCTGAGTCCTTTCCAATCTGGCTTCCGACCAGGGCATAGTACGGTTACTGCTCTTGTAAATGTCTCTGACGACATTCGGCTTGCCATGGAGGATGGATTATTCACTGTTTTAGTATTGCTAGATTTCAGTAGTGCCTTTAGTTCGGTAGACTTTGATCTTCTTCTTGGTATTCTTCGTTCTATTAATGTTGCTTCCTCTTCTCTCTCATGGTTCTGCTCTTATCTGAGAGTTCGCTCGCAGCGGGTCCGCCATGAAGAGTCCTACTCTGATTGATGTTGTCTGGACGCGGGTGTACCTCAGGGTAGTGTGCTTTCTCCTCTGCTATTCTCAATTTTTATTATTTCAGTAACACTTAAAATTT
Organism: Musotima nitidalis; assembly: GCA_949126915.1. Taxonomy (NCBI): domain Eukaryota; kingdom Metazoa; phylum Arthropoda; class Insecta; order Lepidoptera; family Crambidae; genus Musotima; species Musotima nitidalis. Next base: position 18,711,947 of record OX421419.1, on the reverse strand, counting down.
CTTCAAAATTACATTTCTATGCAGACGGTTTACAGATCTATAGGCACTTTAAGCTAGCGGATATGGATTGTACTATTGCTGAGTTAAATTGTGATTTGGGCCGTATTATGTCCTTGGCTCAATCGTTTGGGCTTCTTGTGAACCCTAGTAAGTCCCAAGCTATCCTTATTGGTGGTAGACATTTGCGTAGCAGGTTGGACTTTTCCCTCGTGCCACCTGTGGTCTTCGATGGCGTTCCTATTGGCTACAGTGATACTGTGAAAAATCTAGGTGTGTTATTTGATGCTAATCTGTCATTGCATGCGCATGTAGTCAATGTCAGTCGTAAAATGTATTTCTCCATCCACTCTCTCAAATGCCTCCAGGGTTTTCTTCCATTAGCTACAAAAGTGTCCTTAGCTCAATCCCTTCTCCTTCCTATCCTCGACTATGCAGACACCTGTTATTTGGACTTTACTGAGGAACTTTTGGACAAGCTCGAAAAACAACTGCATTCGATTTATCTTCGGTCTTCAGAAGTATGACCATGTGTCGGTCTTCCGTAAGCAATTGTGTTGGCTCCCAATCAGGTTACGCAGGAATGCTCGAATCCTTTGCCTCCTCTATAATGTTCTCTTTAATCCTTCCTACCCTTCATATCTGCGTGAGCGGTTCTCTTTTCTCCACACTCGCGATGCTCCTTGTAGACCTCATCTTCGTTACCTCCTTAAATTCCCTCCTCACAACTAATTTCTTTTCATATTCCTTCTCAGCGCATGCAGTCAGGTTATGGAATGATCTGCCCTTGCACGTTCAGAATTACCCCAGCGTTGCTTCTTTTAAAAAACATTTAAAAGTTTACTTTTTGTTATGTTGTTAGGTTTTTGTTCTTTGTTTACACTTTATATTACTATTGTTGTTGTTATTTTGTTGGTATCTGTCTTCGTTAGTATATGTATTTTGTATTTTTTGTTCTCTGTGCTTAGTATATTATAACGCACAGACTAGCCTGTTTTATCTTAAGTTTTTCCTATCGCGGGCCAGCTGGAAGATATTTCTATTTGGAATAAGCTGTGCCCTATACCCAATGTTACTTAGTTTTTTAGTATTTCTGTATATATATTTCTGTGCGTGTACTAAATAAATAAATAATGTTGCACTTCTGCCGATGCACTATGGCTTTTCTCTGGCTCCCAATTAGTCTTTTGTCTAGTCACCACCTTTCAATTGAGACTGGCGATGACGGCAAGTGTCGACAAGGATGTAGTGAATATCAAATTTCACACGAACAGTCACTCAGGACTGATGTTTGTGAATTCATCTTAACTTTTGTGATAATTTTGAACACGTACGCTATACGCAAGAATTGCTTAGCTACACGCATTTCCACGCAATAGAATCCATTACTTTCTTTGTTTACACTTTATATTACTATTGTTGTTGTTATTTTGTTGGTATCTGTCTTCGTTAGTATATGTATTTTGTATTTTTTGTTCTCTGTGCTTAGTATATTATAACGCACAGACTAGCCTGTTTTATCTTAAGTTTTTCCTATCGCGGGCCAGCTGGAAGATATTTCTATTTGGAATAAGCTGTGCCCTATACCCAATGTTACTTAGTTTTTTAGTATTTCTGTATATATATTTCTGTGCGTGTACTAAATAAATAAATAATGTTGCACTTCTGCCGATGCACTATGGCTTTTCTCTGGCTCCCAATTAGTCTTTTGTCTAGTCACCACCTTTCAATTGAGACTGGCGATGACGGCAAGTGTCGACAAGGATGTAGTGAATATCAAATTTCACACGAACAGTCACTCAGGACTGATGTTTGTGAATTCATCTTAACTTTTGTGATAATTTTGAACACGTACGCTATACGCAAGAATTGCTTAGCTACACGCATTTCCACGCAATGGATTCTACTTACTTTTTATTTTTTTTTAGATTTACGTCGGTAACAAAATGCATTTACGCACTGTCTCCCGGCCAAAGGGGGACCGAGAGAGGTGTGTACGTGTGTGTGGTGTGTGTGGAGGTACTCAGCCCCCCCCACCACGACAAGGTGAAGACCAGTCGGGGGGGATGGATTCTACTTACTATCTTAAGTGTATTCCAAATTAATCATACTAACTAAATTAATGTCTGCCGCTTCTAAATTATATCATTAAGAACAATTATTTGCTTGACTCACAAGAAAACATGCTGAAATAAATATGAGCAATTGTTTTAATTCTAATTTACAGTATACCATGTCAAAGTGTAAAAGAACGAAGATGGCCGCAAAAAGCTACATCAAACGGTTAAAGTGTCTACGAGGAGACAAACAGGGACCGAATTCGCTTTATATCTACACAAAAATGGAATATATACCGCCGTCATCATAAAAAAACAGAATTGTAGGCGTTTGAAAGGATACAAACAACGAGGCCGTTTACGTTTGACATTACATTCTCTAAGGGTCTCAGCACACACGCCTTCTTAAACCATGATGGATATGGCGGAAATTAGCATAAGAAAAGTAGTGAAATACATCCTTTTTCTAGTGGGTTTTATTTCAAAACAGAAAAAACATAAGTATAAATCATTAAACTATTAAAATATATAGAATGCAATAAACAATCTACTCTGATTTGGTTCTGATTTATAACATTATTTGGACTAATAAGTATTTTTAATGTGCAATCTACTAGTTTTGATGACACGTTAATTTAAAATTATCTTAGCCCAATAATAAATATGATAAATGAGCACATGCGTCGTCTCACACACCAAGATAGAAGGGACACATTATATTCATATATAGCCCTTTTTGACGACCGATTTGGCGTGGAGGTCAGTATACCTGCACTTCACTCCAGAGGTCGTGGGATCGATTCCCACACAGGACAAAACTTTGTGTGCATGAACATGAATATTTGTTCTGGTCTGGGTGTTTTCCTATGTATATTAACCCTTAAAGCGGCAAAATGATATTAAAACACTATTTTGGTTTGAAAACTAGTATTTCTGTATTGTTTTAGGTGTAATTTAATGTTGATTATGAGATATAAAAAAAAAGATGATCAGAAGTTTATTTTTTTTAATGTCCCATAAATAGGACCTCACTGCTTACATGAAAATTGTGAACCTTTATTGGTGGTCCTATAAAACGGACATCACTGCTTTTATGACAATTGTGTTCCTTCATTTTTAGTCCTAAAAAACGGACATTATCGGTTATATGATAATAGTGTTCCAAAAATTTTAGTACTATATAATTGAAGAGAATGAGGTAAAACACTGCTAATTACTATGTAAAATAACAAAAAAATACCGATTTAAATAAAACAATAAAATTACAGTTAATCATTTTAATTAAAAAATAAAAGTCCAGATTAATTTCAACGAAACACTTCTACTCTTGCGTATTAAAAAATAAAAAATAAAAGTGAATTATTTTTGTGTATGAAATAGTAAAAAACATTTTTTATTTTGTGTTAGACACAGTCTTACGTCACATTTAAGACATTTAAACATAGTTTTGCCTTTCGTGCAGAGTCGACATCGTCCTTGTGTGGCAATATCTGGTAGGTGGTTGAGCCCATCTAACCGCATTTCTGGTGGTGGTCTCGGAACTATTGGTTTAGTTATCACGGGGACTTGAGAATCTAGTGTAACTGTTATTTTCGTATCTGATTTTGTTAGTGCATTTGCAATTTGTATACGAAACCTTTTCAGAGGTATAGAATTGTCACCCAGTTCCTGCATCTCACGTTTATATACTAGCCACGCGTTGTTGAGAGAAACGTCAATGAGATGGCTGAATATGTTCATGTACCATTTCTTACTTTTCATCGCAATCCTGTACAACGAAATTAACATATCAGCTTTATCCACACCACCCATTTTCTTATTATATTCCTTAATAATATGTGGACATGCAACAGCTCGCTTATCATGGACATGTTTGTTATACCGTAAAATAGTAGTAACAGGTTCTTCTCCGCAATATGAACTTGCCAAATTCACACAATCATTATCAACCCATTTTACAATCGATAGTTTGTTTTTATTATCTGCAATCATTTCAAAGCTTCCTCGTCCTCTTTTCTTCAACACTTTATCTTCCACAATAGTCTGCCCTCTAAGTCTGTCCTTTCTTATTGTACCCAAAGAAAGAATCCCATATTCATTCCGTAAGTGAAATATTAGCTCGAGAGACGTAAACCAATTATCAAAATAGACTGTTGATAAAGGTTGGACCTTTATTGTCTTACATAGTTTTAGAACAGTTCTCCCACCAATACCTAGATAGTTATTTTCCCAGGCTGAAAATTCATTATCCTCAAAGCTAGTGCCGCCATCGTAAGCGAAGAAATCATACACGATACCGGAATTACCAGCCCTAACAAAGAATTTAAAACCCCACTTTGTGGGCTTTTTAGGCATATATTGACGCCTTGAACCAGCTTTTTTGCCTTTGTACGGCACCATCATCTCATCAATGGAATATGATCTTTCCTCCTCAATAGCTAAACAATTTTGACGCACATGTTCCATCACTGGTCTTATTTTAAAATAACGATCTGTATTAACTTCAGCATTATTACAAAAATGTAAATTTGCTCTAATAGATTCATATTTTTTTAGGGACATAGTATCCGCGATAGGCGCAAAACGCGTAGCTTGTGCCCAATAGTCAGTATAGGCGGGCATCTTGACGATACCCATTAAAATTTCAATGCCAACGAAGGATTTTAAATCTTTGGCTGTTAAACTTATTGGTTTGCCTTGTTTCTGCATCGAATATAAGTTAGACATTTCAGTAATATGATTCCACAGTTCATTATTCCAAAATTGTTTAAAATAATCGAAGCATGATTTAGTATTATAATCTACTGAAGGGTGAAAATCTGAATCTATATCAACTTGGCTAGAAAATTTTTGGCGTTTGAATTTAAATTCCATTTGTTCAAGTTTTCTTCGCCGAGATCTAACTGGGATGACTGAAGAAACAGTAGCATCATTTGTATTTTGTACCTTTCTAGTACGTCTTGTAGAAATACCCAGAGGAGTTGACGGAGATGGTATAGAAGGAGGTGACAGTATGTTGGAAAATTTTCTTGGTGAAGGTAGTGATGTAGTACTAATTGATGGAGAAGGTTGAATAGTTACAGTATTGAGTGCAGGAGTTTTAATTAAAGCATCTAAAGTTTCTTTGTGATTGTTCAAAAGAGAAGGACTTTCTATAGGTTCATCAATATCATCCTCAAAATCTTTGAGTAGCTCTTCTATCTCGGGAGAAAGAGGTCGACAGGGAGATGAACTATACAAAGGTGAACATGTAAAGATTCTTTCTTCGTTGTCTAAATCATATTCGATATCGGATTGTTCCGAGTCTGACGGTGGAATCATTGCCAAAATTCTTTTTGCACGCCATGCATTGATAGTATTATTAGCATTACCTATAACAAGCATAAATAAGCCAGTCAAAACTCATTACCAAACGAAATATGCAAGCACAATTTATCTATGTTCTTATTTGTAGTGTAATTTTTAAAAAAATTGTTATTTGTAAGTTAAAATAAATAAATATTAATAATTTTAAAAAAATATGCATAAATAAGATAGTCAGAACCCGTCACCAAAATAAAAATAAACAGACATTTATCTAGGTTCTAATTGTTAGCGTAATTGGTAGTGTCCGTTATTTGGGTCACATACAATAAAGCATCGAATATAAGTTTATTGGCAATGTCCGTAAAAAGTGACAACTGAAATTTTTCACAAATTTCAAATAAAACCATCCCAAAAAATATTATATTTCACTCGGTAATAAAGAATAAACTTACCTTCTTTCGGATTAACCACAGGCCGCAAAGGTTTCACCATTTTTTCCACAAAAATTTTGCACTGTTTTACGAGCAGCCGTTGAGTGTTGACTTGGTAATTTCAAATGACCGACAGTTGCACGGTATTCAAGCGCGGACGCGTCTTTTGTGTGCGAGCGAGATAGATATATCGCTCACTTCATACTCTGTTCAGAAACAGGAGTGTTTAAAGTTTAGAAAAAAAAATATTTCACATAATTTGAATGTACCAAAAAACGGACAAAAATGCATTAAGGGTTAAGTATGTATTTACAAAAAAAAAGTATTTAAGTATGTTTATCCGTTCTTTAGTATCCATAACACAAGTTCTTAGTGATACTTATCTTGGAACTGAAGAATTGGTGTGATTGTAAGAGAATATATATTATTTATTTAATATTTATTGCACACAAATTAATAAACTTACAGAAATCAACACACTTATGTAAATACTAAGAAAGTACGCAATACATACATAAATATATATAATACAGGCAAGAAGGGAGACTTAAATTATGCTATCCACTGTCTCACAACTAATAGTACAGTATGCTTTGCTAAGCTTAGTACATACATACGTACACTCACGACAGTTCCCCGAAGGGGTAGGCAGAGACATATTATACGCCCACACTTCGCCAATTACCTTGTCAGTCCCACGTAATAGATGGCGAGCCTATTGTCGCTTGCCAGGATCTGTTAAGTTCGCCAGAGCCTCGTCTCTTGATCGGAATGTGCACCATTTGCAGGTGAGGTTGGCTTAGGCACTTTAGATGTTAGTAGGATCCCTATACACCCGACCCTTAAGCTTAGTGACGGTACTTAAAGTAATTTTATAGCTTCGGAAAATGCAGCTACTAAGCAGTTAAAATACTAATCACTCCGAGGCTGCTGTGCAGAAGCTACAATATCGTTGCTGTTTTAGCTACTGTATTAATGCTGATGCATAGCAGCACGCATTAATGTAACTTCAAACAAAAGCCCAAATAGCTTATAATCTCTCAAACTATGACTGAATAAACGCCTAAAGAATCCTCCTGCGGCTGCGCTGCTAAAAGAAACAAGTGTACCGCGGCCCTTATACTTGCAAAACGTATCCTAAGACATGTTCCTTACAAGAAGTATATAATTACTGAAAGATGACAGACTGCCTTTGATGTCAGTGTTCGCCCCTTTTGACATACACTTAGTTGTATCTTAAACTTTTTGATGGCAGGCGGTTTTATTTCAGTCTGTTTAGCTTTATGTTTTTGCTAAATTTGCTTTTATCATCAAAGGAGTTCATGAACTGTTTGTCCTTTCAGGACAGGACTGCATTTATGGTCACTTTTGTTGAGTGTCCTAAAGGTCTGGTGAGATCTGAAGTTTTCTGTTGTCATCTATTATAGAGGTGAGTTTATAAACTGGTGTCCTTCATAAACAAGAATTTTTATAATTATAATAACATTCTTGAACATCTCACGCAGCGCCATCGAACTCCAAACTAAGTAAAGCTGGTACTATGGTTGTAAGACAATGTAAAAAAGAAAGAAAAATATTTATTCAATACAAGTTGCAAGAAAAAGAAAATAACATAAAATAAGTACAAAATTTAGTTAACACAAATCAATAACAATAAGAACTCATGTGATAGTTTTGAAAAACTGAAAAACAATAGCAAAAAAAATCAGAATACAGCGAAGTTAACAAGTAAGGTAAGTAAGTGTAAGTGTTCTCCTTGTTATTATCTTTACCTATTTCGTTGGCAGGCAATTTTAATTTTATGTACGTTTGCTTAGATTTATGTTTTGACTAAATCTGTTATCATTATAGTGGTGAGTTAATAAACTCTACGTCCTTTAAAGACATTTTAGTAGTAGATACTTTTGCTTAGTGTGTTGTTATTAAAAAGTACATAAATTTAATCACTTCTGCGTTATATGCCATGACTTTTAACAAGATCGTGAGCGTAGCTTAGAGTCAACTGACTTTCGTAATGGACTGTTGATCAAAGTCAAACTACATTAATCGTGTCTGTGGGACCTAGCATAATGATTTTTATTTATACAAATAAATACAATCTTTTGTAAACACATATATAAATACATTCACGCTTGTTTAGATAGGCAGAGGCATATAATACGCCCACACTTCGCCAATAACCTTGTCGGTCCCACGTAATAGGTGGCGAGCCTATTGCCGCATACCGGGCACTGTTATGTTCGCCAGAGCCTCATCCGTGGATCGGCAGGTGCACTTGCAGGTGATGTTGGCTTGAGCTCCTTAGGTCTTGGTAGATTCCCTATACACATATTTTTGTAAATACAGACTAAAATGTGTTTTAGTATGTATCTTACTGTGAGCAGTCAAAGCAATAACAATCTGCGAACTGAACGTCCACGGTGGATCAGTCGTCGAACTCTTCTTACAAATAAATCATGTTAAGATATTTTATTTGCTTATTAAGGCGAATTTCCTATAATTATCAGTCACCAAAGCAACTATAATAATCCAATTAGTGTTCATTCTACAGTAAATAATGACAAATATGAATTCTATAGATCTTTAATCTATTGGTGGTTGAGATCATACATTCGGATTCTCTTTACAGTACACACAGTACTGGGCACGCTCCCGCACTACTTGGCCTGACTGCTGCTTAACAGGTCTTTCTTATCCCCCCCCCCTCCCCGTAGCACTAAGGGCTGCCGGTCCTGGTCGCTGGGTGTTACTTTTTCCCTAGCGGCTCCTTCGCCTTACCGGGAAATAGTCAGGCCCCACCACGTCAAGGTGAAGACCAGTCGGTGGGAATTCAAGAACAAAATCCTATGGACTATGCGTAAGTTTGGTAATCACTTCCGTCATCGATTTATATAAATTCAAATTCAAATTCATTTATTCAAGTTTGGCTCAAAAGAGCTCTTATGAACGTCAAAACTTAAAAACTAGCGCGCCCATTTACTGCGGGCGGGAGCTTGATCGTAAAAGAACGGGCATGAAAATCGTCAAGGTTAGTTTTTTCTCCCGTCAGTTACAAGAATATGTACTTAGTAGTAAAACAATTTGACAAATCTACAAAAACATGTGTTCTGCAGTCACATGATTTAAAATAAAAGAAGAAAATAACTTTTTATTTTTAGTTATACGAGTATGAGTACGAATAAAAATAGTAGACATGAGCAGACCAGTCCCCACTGGCGGCACCCGTTCACGAGTATGACGCATGAACCAGCCATCATTTCGCTCAACCATATTTTAGGGAACGCAACGACCCGACGCATGACGCCACCACCGCAAAGACATTTGAGTGAGCATGACATACTCAAGCTACAGGATAAACTAATTTTAACAAAAATAACATTATATTAATTAAATGTGCTGCAAACCGCAAATATTTTTGGTCTTATGAAAGATATCATTTACAGCAATTCAGTCTTAATATCTATATAATCATTTGAACAATACTATGCGTTCCTAATCAAAAACATCATTTAGGAGAATGATAGGACAACAAAAATTGTGTGTGCAGCTATCAGATTAAAAATAATATTAACTTTTTTCAGTTAGCTAAATCTTTAATTACAAATAAAAATAGTAGACAAGAGCAGACCAAATTAGATATAGATTAATTAAACTTTCGATGACATAGGTAATTTCTAAATTTAAACATAGTACTTGTGAGGGAAACAAATATACTTTTAGCGAACATTGTCAACTACTTAGTTTTAAAGAAATAGGCTTAATTCCATTTTTTGTCTTTGAAAATAACAAAGACACATTTTACTTAGCACTCGAGATTGAGTCCGCAAATTGTGTCGGGACTTGTCAAAGTGCGTAGTCCATTGTTTATATCCGTCTCACCCTCGAAGTCAGCCTCTCGCGTCTCCACTTTGATCAATAACCACATTGGAGTGCGCTCGAAAAACTGAGTCGGCGAGACACGTCCGCGTGTCTAAAAGCTTGAAGGGCCCTTCAGCTTACTGACGTCAACCTGCGGATCTTTAAGAGGCCAAGTGTTCGTTTGGCGACTAAGCTGCCGCGTCAGCGATTTCGGCGCTCGACGCTACTCGATGACGTCAGACGACATAGCGAGGGCTGTCACTTTTTGATATATATTTTTATTGAGCGACGAAGCGAATGAGATTTTCATTTAGTGGTTAGTTATTCGCTTGCACATGAACGAGACTTACTTCTTATTGACCCTTTTTTTTTTCGGATGGAAAATCATCTAATGACCTTCTCCCGCTGTGGGTGGAGCGGGAGGGTGTGTCAGACTTTTACTGACTAAAAACCATCCATGTTCCTTCTTGTGCCTGCTACGTCCAGAGGCCGCGGTAACCCTTTCGGACAGTCCCGCAGCCCACTTCTTATGGACCTGCACTTAACCCCAACGTGTAGTTGCTAGATCAAAGTACTGTTCAATAGTACACCTTCATTGTTCTGAGAAATCCAGTCTATACTCTACAAAGTGGCACTTAAGCATACGGCTTACTTGATGGAAAATGGTCATCCTGAACGCTTGCAACCAGTCTTTCAAGTCATCTTGTAAGTCCCGCGTTATCGCCTTTACTGTAATGGCGGACGAAACATGGGTTTGATGGTCTGACTATGTTGTTGGTATATTACACCTATTCTATTTAGAATCAGAATATAACGCGGATTATATTCGTAAAATTCATATTGTTTAGCATTCAAATATGTTTATCTGTTATCACAATCCATAGCTCTCATAAGTTTTGGGTCTAAACGTCCAATAAAATATATTTAGATTACCGATATGGCATGGAGGTCAGTATACCTACACTACACTTCACTCCAGAGGTCGTGGGTTCGATTCGATATTTGTTCTGGATGTTTTCCTATGTATATTTAGTATGTATTTACAAAAAAAACAGTATGTAAGTATGTTTATCCGTTGTTTAGTATCCATAACACAAGTTCATAATGATACGGAACTGGCACTTAGATTCACTTACACTTAATTTATTTTTTTTAATTGTTTTGTTGCATGTAAGTGAATCTAAGCTTCGTGATTTAGTGTAATAATATTTCAATTGTTTTTTTTTCATTTTTAATCATTACGTTTTCAAGTACTATGTATAATAGTTTATGAAATAAATATTTTTTTTACTTTTTTACTTTTATACTTATTTTGGAACTAAATAATTGGTTTAATTGTTAGAAAGTACTTATTCATAATATTTATTTATTATTATTATTATATTATTTCTAATAAAAAAAAACATCTAAACATAACTCCTATCAGTTTTCTGTTTCAAACATCTCAAACTATAATTATGAATCAGCAAGTTCGCTATCTAAAAGTCAATTCAAATTGCTTTTCTGTGAAATGTTTCATTTGAATATAATTTATTTTTCGTTGTTACAGGTAAGCAGACAATCCCAGAAAATTAGCAGTGGTAACTATTGGTATACAACACGAGTATTTAAGTGATGTAGCATTCATGAAACAATTAAAACAAATTATGATTAATGGATGTTATTATGATGTTACGGAATATTTAACCGCAAAGATTAATATATGTTTGTGATTTTTAGAGATAGTTAGTGGATTCAAAAAGTTAAGTGATGTAAGTTTTTGTTTTAACAAGTTTTACTAATGTTAATTTTTTATTTGTTTTAAGTATTTGATGATTATTGATTGCAACTCCCCTCTCTTCAGGCTTAAAGTTGAGTACCTGACAGGGTCCATAAAATTGGTTCTAAAATTGTATAACACCTATGTACACATTATGGTTTAGCAATAAATAATTTGTATTTATATTTTTAAATCTTAATTACTTTAACAGTCAAGAAATCCTTTGGTTTGTTATTTCTTTAGTGAAGGAATCGTTTACGTAAAATTATAATTAATTCAAAATTGTGTTAGACTTAATGTGAGGACAAGAGGTGTCCGATAATCTCTACAAGACAGATCTTTAGCTTTTCAACCCAATAGCCAAGCAATAGTAAGTACCATCCTTTCTCAATAGCATTTTCCCAATCAAGGAATATCTGAAAAGTAATCCGTTTCTCGGCCGTTTTGAAGAGCCCAAGACTATGCTACAGTTTTTTTTTATATATATTTTTTTTTGATTGTGACACGTCATAATGACTACATCCTGCCTGATGATAAGCAGTCGATGCAGTCCAATAGGAAATTGAAAGCGCTTTATAACGTGAAATAAGCACGCTATAAAGCGCATCCACTCATGACGGCCTGCTAAAATGCCGTTTCACGCCCCGCTTAAAAGACCCGGGATCATAGGAAACAGGAAACACATGAGCCGGCAGCGAATTCCAGAGCTTAGTGGTCTTGCTCAGAAACGACCTCCCAAATTTCCATATCCAGTTTGTATCGCATAACCATTAAGTCTACTTAATATATCGATTAAAGTCAGAACCTTGTCACATAGCCATGAGATTTAAATTGTCTAAGGGGCCTCAGTATTTCGCTTCGGCCCCACATTTTCGTGTCACCATTGACTATCATATGGCTTACTGCTCTCAATTTCGAACTATATTTATTTTATTTAAAAAAATATATATATTAATATATTTCTTATGATCCCGGGTCTTTTAAGCGGGGCGTGAAAAGGCATTTTAGCAGGCCGTCATGAGTGGATGCGCTTTATACCGTGCTTATTTCACGTTATAAAGCGCTTTCATTTCCTTGTTGGACTCCATCGACTGCTTATCATCAGACAAAATGTAGTCATTATGACGTGTTACATTAAAAAAAAAAATTGGGATCAAATTATGATGAACGAGTTAATAGAAATATTAAGACAAGAAAATATCGCGTAAGACCTTTCATGACCCAATCTAGAAGGTTTTGGAGAACGAGCAAGTCAATATATGTATAATGTATCACGGAAGTGTATGAGAAGGTTAATGAGCGTGAATGAAGCTTAGAGTGAGTGATAGTGTCGTAGCAAGTGAAAGAATCAGATTTGTGCCTATCCCTAGCCGGGAAAGACGAACAAAATGATCAGTTTTATGAAATGAAATAAAATTTAGACATAAATACATATAAACAAAGAACAGAAATCGTAACAGTAAACAATTTTTACACATAAGTTTAAATATATTATGCCTAAAAAGGACTCCACTCAGCATGTGCTGCAGTGGAGGACCACAACAGCGCTGGTCTTCCGTGAAGACCTTTAAGTCTTAGTGAGAGTAACTTTCTATTTATTTTATTTGGTCTAGTATAATCTTACACGCTAACAGGAAATTTAAACTAATTGATTTGTACAAGACCAAGTCCATAAATAGATAAGCCTCCCGCAAGGCTTGATTTGAAGTGTGATGGCGTCAGCAGAGCGGAGTGGTCTTCATCACAACATCGCCGCCTTTCTGAACGACCATCAAGACGAGCCTTGTTGCAGGGCTACCAACACTGAAATATTGTTGTCTTTTTTAACCGGACCAAAAAAACCGAAAAAAATTATATGATTAATATTTGTAACTCACGGTTATTACGACACAGGCCTGCGAGCTTAATAATCACTGTAATTCATTTCTTTATATATACCATATTGGTAAATAAACGATTATTAATATTCATCATCATCATTTTAGCCATTTAAAGTCCATTGCTGAACATAGACCTCCCCAATTGCTTTCCACGTAGATCGATTCTTTGCCGCCTGCATCCACCGGCTCCCTGCCGCCCTGACCAGGTCATCGGTCCATCGCGTGGGGGGCCGCCCTCTACTACGCTTGCTGATATGTTAATGTTAATATTATAATTAAATAAATAAATAAATAAAATAAATATTCTCTTACAATCACACCAATTATTTAGTTCCAAGATAAGTATCACTAAGAACTTGTGTTATGGATACTAAACAACGGATAAACATACATAAATAACTTCTTCTTTTCTGTAAATACATACTTAATAAACATAGGAAAACACCCAGACCAGAATTAATATTCATATTCATGCACAAAAAGATTTGTCCGTGTGGGAATCGAACGCACGACCACTGGAGTGGAGTGCAAGTATACTGACCTCCACGCCATATCATATATATATGTACGCCATATATGTAGCAAAGGTTCTTTCAACCCTAAATAGGATATATTGCATGCTTAATGGACCTATTTGGACACTTTCTTTTTGACGACCGATATGTCGTGGTGGTCGGTATTCCTGCACTATGCTCTTGAGGTCGTGGGTTCGATTGTTAGAAAGGGCTCTGTTATTCAAAGTTCCCACTAAGCGGCAATAGGCTCGCCACCTATTATGTGGGACCAGTTATATTATTGGAGAAAAGTGTTCGTGTAATATGCCTACCCCTTCGGGGAAACGGGCCTGATTTTATGTACGTATATGTTAGTTGACAAATAGTACTGATTGGATTTTAAACATTAGATTAACATTTTTGACATCTAAGTAATAAAAAATTCAACTGTTGATGTAGGTACGTAACTTAAAGCTGATCTATCTACTAATGGGTCTATGTTCAATGGAACATAGACCTTATGCTGTAGAAGGTTATGCTGAAATCATCATATCAGCCTGATAAAGTCCACAGCTGAAAATTAGCCTTCCCGTGTTGTGTGGTAACGGCCTATGTTTAAATAATTTTAGAAGTAAAAGTAAAATTTTGTATTTTTTGGAGATAGGCAGTTTGATAACCTTACCAACCATTTTGTCATGAATATCAAACGAGAAGGTTTGATGGATACAAAGGTCTTACATTCTACTAATACCTATTTTGACGACCGATATGGCGTGAAGGTCAGTATACCTGCACTTCACTCAAGAGGTCGTGGGTTCGATTCCCACACAGGACAAATCTTTGTGTGCATGAACATGAATATTTGTTCTGGTCTGGTTGTTCTCCTATGTATCTTAAGTATGTATTTACAAAAAAAAAAGTATGTAAGTATGTTTATCCGTTATTTGGTATCCATAACACAAGTTCTTAATGATACTTATCTTAGAACTAAATAATTGGTGTGATTGTAGGAGAATATTTATTATTTATTATTATTATTATATTACCTATCAGATTTTTATCAGATATTATACTTCTAGATTTAAGTTAATGTCGAACAGTTTACTTTAAATGTAGGCATCAAAAATATACATTCTTATAAAAATATAAACACCAGAAGTATACATGAACAAATCATATTAGTCTTAGAAAGTCCACTGCTGAACATTAGACTCATCATTCGAATGCAGGTTGGTGATCAGTGTTCAAGGCAGTACGCAGGATGAAGCTGCTACCATCATCCGGCCATTCTTGAATCACATAAATAAGTTATATTTATAGGTTGCCATAATTATACCAAAAAAACTATTTGGGTCATCATCTCAGCCATAGGACGTCCACTGCTGAACATTGGGGAGCACCAATAGATTGCCACATTGAGCGGTCGTGAGTCGCCTGCATCCACCGGCTTCCCGCCGCATTTACTCGATCATCGATTCATTGCGTGAGAAGCCATCCTCTTATACGTTTGCTGATTCGTGGTTGCCATTAATGAACGTTAACGCTCCATCGGTCGTCGGTTTTTCGAACTATGTGCTCGCCCACTGCCAGTTCAGCTTGCAAACTTCGCTATATCGGTCACTCCAGTCCCTCTTCGGATTTTCTCATTTCTGATTCGATCACGTAGGGACACTCCGAGCATAGCTCTATCCATTGCACGCTGAGCGACTCTGAGCTTTCTTATCAGGTAATATTTGTGGTAAGATGCATACAAATATTTGCCAAATTATAATTGTATTTCAATTATACTGATTCATAAAATCGTTAAAAAAAGTTCCAATAGGAACTCCGGGCATTGTCAAGTTATATCAAATTGCCTCCGTAACGATAGAATCTTGACCTACTTACAGGAATACCTAAAATAGGCTTCTTAAAGTGAGAGGTTTCGAGGAGTCGGAGTTCGGAGAGTAAAGTGATGACGCCAGACTCTTGAGGCTCGTTGAGAGTACACGGGATGGATTATAAAGGCACTTTCGTTCGGTGTTATAACAAGTAAAGCACCCGGATTTGCCCGCGAAAAATTAGTGAACATAAAGATTGTAATGCAGATTTGTTTATACGTCAAATATTAATATTTTCAGCAGTGAGATAATTTATAGTATTTATACGTTTTGGCGGGCAAGTTACTAAAATTTGTAATATTTCGGACATTAATGTGTAATAACGGTTTATGCGAAATATTTGTTTGAACGATTACTTATTTATCTTATCTTGGTGTGAACGTATGCTATGTACATATGGTAAATAAATTTACATTTCCAAAAAAAAATAATGGAAATACATTCGTATTCAAAATTCAAGCTTTTTGGGGCTAAAATGCGCTATGTGAGATATGTCGAGAAATATTATTAAAAATCCAATCGACCTCTTCTGTAATAATAACAGACTAACTTCTAAGTATAACTTACAATTGGAACCAAAAAACTCTTCTTAGAGACTGATTACAAAAAAGTTATCTCCAAACATTCGGAAAGATTCAAACCCATTAAAAGTAAACGTCTTATAAAGCACTTTGTTCGGAACAAAACGAGTACAGCAACACATTTAACAGATCGCAAACGGTGGAAGTTTCGCTCAGTGTAAGCTATTCATGTTCAGTATAACTTTTGTGTTCGAATAGCATTTTGGGAAGTGAAGCGTGGAATGTTCTAGAACGTGATCTGTGATGACGCGTTATTTTTGTCAACTCTCTTAGTTCGTTTTAAAGGAACTTTTAAATCTTATGCACATATACACAGAGATCAAAGTGTTCAGAACCGACGGTTTTTTAATCGTTACAATTTTGGTATATTTTAGTAGAGCAACACATTTTACAGATCGTAAATGGTGTAAGTCATTCGGATTCAGTATAACTTTTGTGTTCGAATAGCGACGGTATATTGATAGTTATATATAACAACATCTCTTATATTTTGGTTTAAAAATTTGGTTTCGAATTACATTATGAGTGAAATATGGATTGTACCAGAGAATGTTAAGTGAAGACGTCTTATTGCTGACGACTTTTCTAATAAAATTATCTATATTCAGACATCACAGTGCTTAGAATCGACAGTTTATAATTTAGAAAGTCTCCCATTTATATTCTGAAAATAGTTTGTATTAAAATACAAAAACAATAGACAATTTTTTTGGGGTTAGATTTATGGAATTTTTTTAATCCATATCCAAATATCAATATGCTTGATTTCAAAAGACTTACGGATTATTTAAGGCATAAACCAAGTATCCTTAGCAAGAAGCAAATGTAATGTTACATACAACCCAGTTCAGAGCATTTATCAACAAAGATACCGAAGAGCTGAAATATTTTTACACGAATTCCCATGATAAAGAACCCTTGGTAAATTACATTTTTCGCACAAATAAAAATGGTGAGATGAGCAGTTTTTAATTTCCCAATAGCCCGCTGTAACTGGGATCAACGTGAAGATTAATGCCGACACCCATTGAGTACATACTTTATGGAGGCGCTATAATATATACTCGATGTTGGCAATGTATCAGTTTATGTAACATGCATAATAAAACTCGAAGCGTTTATAATTTGTCTCTAAAGAGTTTTGTTACCGTGAGCATAGACTTTAAACCTCTTCGATTATAAATGATATTGTGAGCAACCGAATTTAAAGCGCAATATGAATTTTAAACGTTTCACTCAATACTTTATTGCGTTCCACAATGGTTTCATAAGGTGGTGAATATTACAATTTGGTACATTTGTGGACCCTGTCGGACACAGCATAGTGTAGGAGAGAGGAGGAAGGGCGCCGTATAATTCTTATTATTTGTTTTTATATATTAGGTCGGGGAAAAAGTCTTTTCGCATAACGTAGGTATAAACTTATTATAAATTTTTATTGACTGTACTATTTGTGTCTGGCTGGTTTTGGTAACATTAAAAAGGTTCCATTATAAAGAAAAGAAAAAAATAAAAAAAAGTTGTTTCCCGCTATTTTTCATTTGTTTTTCTCTCCGTAAAAATGAGTGAATCTAATGAAGAAATTCGATACATTTTAAAATTTTATTATAAAAAAGGCAAAAATGCAACTCAAGCAGTGAAAAAAATTTGTGATGTTTATGGACCTGATGCAGTGTCAGTAAGAGTAGCACAAATTTGGTTCAAACGTTTTCAGTCCGGAAATTTTGATGTTAAAGATGCACCTCGCTCTGGTCGCCCTGTTACGAATAAAATGGACGCCATTTTTGAAAGAGTGGAGCAAGATCGGCATATTAGTAGTTACGATGTAGCTGAAGAACTGGGAATTGACCACAAAACAGTTTTGACCCATTTGAAGAAAGCTGGTTATACAAAAAAGCTCGATATTTGGGTGCCACACGAGCTCACTCAAAGAAACTTAATGAACCGTGTACTCATTTGCGATTCATTATTGAGACGTAATGAAACCGAGCCGTTTTTGAAGAGATTGATAACTGGCGATGAAAAGTGGATCACGTACGACAAGAACGTGCGAAAAAGGTCGTGGTCGAAAGTTGGCCAGGCTTCACAGACTGTGGCCAAACCTGGCCTAACACGAAATAAGGTGATGCTGTGTGTATGGTGGGATTGGAAGGGCATTGTTTATTATGAGCTTTTACCGCCCGGCAAAACCATCGATTCTGATCTTTACTGCCAGCAACTGATGAGATTAAAGGAAGCAGTCGAGAGAAAACGGCCGGAATTGATCAACAGGAAGGGTGTGGTCTTTCATCACGATAACGCTAGACCACACACATCTTTAGCCACTCAGCAAAAATTAAGAGAGTTCGACTGGGAGGTCCTAGTGCATCCACCATATAGCCCTGACCTTGCGCCTTCAGATTTTCACCTGTTTCGGTCTCTGCAGAATTCTTTAGGTTCTGTAAGGTTGACCTCAAGAGAGGACTGCCAAAACTATTTGTCCCGTTTTTTTGATCAGAAGTCCCAAAGTTTCTACAGTAACGGGATAATGTCTCTGCCCACAAAATGGCAGAAAGTTATTCAACAAAACGGTACATATATATTGTAAATAAATGTAAATAAACTTTGAAAAAAATGTCTTGACTTTTCATACAAAAATACGAAAAGACTTTTTCCCCAACCTATTATTTATGTATCTCGGTTTTGACACCGGCGTTATTAATCTAGCCACGGGCCTATGCCAAGTGGTCAAGATTATTTGAAGCTGCTAAGGAATTTGACTTATTGGGAAGCGATACCCGTTTTAGTTCAGTCTGTAAAAAAATATTATTATTTTGCTATTATTAAAATACTGTTATTAGATTATTATTTATTTATTTATTGAGTATATATCAAATTATTTTAGTAGATTTTAACAATATTATAACACTTACAACATTTAACAATATCATAGATCTAGCTGTGGTCTGTCATAATTACTCTGTGGGAGTCCAAACTAAATAAAGTAGTAAGCAAGTGATCGTGGAAACATAACTTAACCAAACTCTCGTTTCAGCGTCTGTCGTGAAGACTTAGTTGTTCTGAGCTGTCTGATATTTGACCTAGATCTAATATTTACATACATATATTCCCGCCTGTTTCCCCGAAAAGATAGGCAGAGGCATATTATATGCCCACACTTCGCCAGTTATAATAGTTGGTCCCACTTAATAGGTGGCGAGCTTTATGCCGCTTACCGGGCACTGTTATGTTCGCCAGAGCCTCGTCCGTGGATCGGCAGGTGCACCACTTAGATATATAGATCGATAAACTTTTTATTGCACCGAAAGACACACATACATATATAACAACAAAAAAGAAATTACAATAATAAAAAAATATGTAACAACAAAAAAAACTAAAAGTAAAGCATTTGCATATTGTGTACGTGCATCGCAGCGCTGCAGAATGGCTACGGCTCAGTGGTTTTTTTTGCTTTGAGAGAGCAAAACACTGATTTTCAGCTTTTGCCAAAACAGTAACACACTTGCAGGTGAGGTTGGCTTGAGCTCCTTAGGTCTTGGTAGGATCCTCATACACCCAGATCTGATATTTGTAAGGGCGAAACACGTGTTAACTCGATTTATCGGGATAATACAGTAGCGCGGAAATTGTCATTAACTTATCTTTTATTATTTAAAATGATGATAATGCCGACAGAGTTGACAATATTTAATAATACTATTTTCCTTTATTCACACTAGTTGTATTTGGACGTATTCAGTTTAAATGTGATAAAAGACCTTGAATTAAAGAACTGTTGCTTATACGTAACTGAATATCCCTTACTGAGTAACTTAGATCGGGCGTTGCTAATAAGTTTTGAGTAAAAACAAAAAAATCCTTTGTGACTTTGAATCGAGATAACTCAAAATCTAAATCTATTATTCAAGTTTGGCTCGATAAAGCTCTTATAAACGCCAACTTAAAAACGAACGCACTCAAATACTAATTACACAAGAATCAGGCAATCAATCATTGTACGTTTATGAGGCAGACCACAGCTAGATCTAAACCTCTTCTGTAACACCTAACATGTAATCTGTGCAATAAACCATTTTGACTGATTGATTGATTGGCAAAAACACGGTAAGGTTGGTTTTATCATCCCCATTTAAAAATAAAATAGAGGAGAGCTGTCTGCGATTCCAGGACTAGAAATTAAGTTTCAAAGTTGAATACTTGTTCACAGAAAATCTTGCTTATCGTAGGAGTCTTACATTTGAAGTGGGTGTTTCTTTGGACCTATTTTATAGGCTTGTCCTTGTCCTCCACTTGCCTTAACTTTAGTAACTTCGAAACTAAACTCGATTATCGTTTAACTTATGGCTAAAGTTATTTTAGGACGTATTTTTAACAAGAATACTGCTGCTACTTTTCACTTTGAGCTCAGTCTGGAATAAAACCTCGTTTTAGATAACTTTTCATGTTGTTGTTCCATCTATCTGGTTGGTCCTTCGATCTTAGGTTTTAGGTACTTTCCATAAAGTAGGTAGTTCAAATTTTATTGCTAAGATTAAATTAGTATTGCGTAGTTTTGGTTAGATTTTTTTGACTATTAAAACGCTTTTGAGCAATTTATCGTTAATGAGTGGCCGTGTCAATAGGAGGTATGATCAATAGACTGTTCTGTACTGCTATAAGAATTAGTCGTGGATGTTTGAATAGCAGTTTTTACTTTCGAAATACCATAAGTTTGATTCTTATAAAGATATTTGTGTGGATTAATAGGGGTGTTTGTTTTTGTCTGGATGTAAGTATTTATAAGAAGGGAAAGTACATACATACATAATGTCACGCTTCTGTCCCGTAGGGGTAGGCAAAGATCACATCCTTTTACTTG
This sequence comes from Musotima nitidalis, assembly GCA_949126915.1. NCBI lineage: Eukaryota > Metazoa > Arthropoda > Insecta > Lepidoptera > Crambidae > Musotima > Musotima nitidalis. The sequence continues at coordinate 18,690,843 of OX421419.1, read as the reverse complement.
CTACGATCTTGGCACAAGCTTTTAGCTTCATTCACACTCATTAACCTCCTCATACACGCCCGTCGGTTTAGGGTACTTATGACCTGCTGAAGGGAACTGAAGGTAAATTATTGTAGTAAGAATAAGAATATTTTTTATTGGCAAAAGTAACATTACACAAACAATATCACATACACAAAAACAAAACAAAAATATAGAAAAACAAATAACTTTACAACATTACAAGGTGTATAGGGATCCTACCAAGACTTAAGGAGCCTGAGCTACCAACACCTGCAAGTGGTGTACCTGCCGATCAACGGACGAGGCTCTGGCAATCATAACAGTGCCCAGCAAGCAGCAATAGGCTCGCCACCTATTACGTCGGACCAACTATATAATTGGCGAGGTATGGGCGTATAATATGCCTCTGCCTACCCCTTCAAACAGGCGTGAATATATTTATATATGTAACTTTATAACATATATAACGTTACCTGTAAAAAGGGCGATACAACAGCGTAATGCTGCTGCATCTAATAATAAAATGGCGCTGGTGTTCCTACACCGCCCTTATTTATAGTTTAGTATTAATAGTTCGCTTAATTTTCAGCTAAATGCCGGGATAACTCAATATTTACCGCCTTTGGCTATATGATATTGGAAGTATACAGGTAGACGCATCGTTAGTAGACATACTTAACTCTGCTATCAAAGCTTTACCTAAAATATAATTTTTTATTCAAATATTCATTTACGTACGCCTTATAAAAGCCTTATTATTTATTGAACCACCAGACAGCTATATTAATTAAACCTCCCCAGGGCAATGTACCTTCTCGGTTTTAGGATAATTAAACAGAAATTGTTACCATCGCCATTTTTTTTGTCAAGAAAGCAAAAGATACTTAAGTAAGATGTCCTTAATTCTTCCATTTACTAAATGCTCACCTTAATTTTTTAAATGCTTTCCTAAGTCCCTATTCCCCAATCACAAAGATGAGATGTATTTCCAACGACGGCCAATTAATTATACCTTTAATCCTAGATCATTTTCAAGTCTTTAAAATATTAAGCTACGTTACTTGAAACCTTCACTTTGTTTATGTTTTATCTCGATCTTTATAATAATTAATTACATTCGGGAGAAACGAAAAGTTTTAAACATTTTCGTTGAGTGTTTTTTATATTAATTGTTGACATTTTATATAATGTCACGCCTGTTTCCCTAAGGGGTAGGCAAAGGCATATTATACGCCAACATTTCACCGGTTCTATTTTTGGTCCCACTTAATAGGTGGCGAGCCTATTGCCGCTTATCGGGAAATTTTCCGGTTGTTGATTGGCAGGTGCCACTTGCAGGAGAGATTGGCTTGGGCTCCTAAGATGTGGGTAGGATCCCTGTTCACCCTTACGGGTTTAAATAGCGGTTATTTTAATTATTTTTGAAGCAGTACATCGCCATCTTTCAAAAATATTCAAAATTTCTTTATTCAACAAAAGTTTATTGCTGGTTCTGTCTCCTGTCAATTTTACAAAAATCTGTGTAAGAAGAGCTTGCTCATCACTGAGTTTTATTCTTTATAGTCTAGACAAACAAAACAAACAAACAACCGATTCAAGGTAAACAGTGTTCAATGAAATACAGTTCATTACAATCTTAGTTAAAGCTTCGCTAAATAAGGTCTTAAAAGCTTGGTAGCTGTGCCAGTTCTACAAAATTAAATCGTGCTTAAAAAAATACGTGCATACGAATCGCCCCGACGGCTTCTAAGCCGTGGTTTCTAAAGCCCAATTGTTTGGAAAATTCTGAAAAAGAACAATTCGGTACAATTAAGGTGAGAGTCTTTAAATTGATAGTAAAGCTTAATAGGTAGGTTTCTTTGTCATATACAGTATTAGGCTTGTATTACACTTTTATTTGATTTTATTAGACTGTATCGTAGTGTAGTATGTATAGAACGCCGCCATCGGCGAATAAAATTGTAGTGGCTGTTGTACGTCTTTTCCTTTTATTGGGTGTTTAAAATCTGGATGTGATAAATAAATACGTATCATATTCCTTGTAGTTTTTTTTGGCATAATTATATTTTAATTAAATATTCGTAAATTACATGAAAAACAACTAGTAAGAATGTTGCATAACAAGCAATATATCAAGAGATGTACGAAATTCCACAACAGCTTGTTGGAAGATAGTGAACATTTCACAATCTCAGGTGCCCTTTTAATCCGTAAAAATATGTTTATGAATTTTCCAGAACAGTTCAGTTTTTGCTATTACTATTTTGTTCGCCGGAGGCGGCGATCAAGTACGGATAAAGTCTGTTTATACATACAATTATATATGTATGTTTAATAAAGCACCTGAGGCATAACAAACGCCTACGCTTCGCTTTTTTCAATTATGGTCCTACGTAATAGCTGCCAAGCCTATTGCGGTTTATCGGGAACTGTAATGTTTGCTAGAGCCTTGTCTGTTGACGTGCAGGTGCAGATAAGGTTGGCGCGGGCTCCTAAGATATTGGTAGGAAAATTTTGCACCTTGTTAATCTATTCTATTTAGTATACATCGTAAAAATTGTGCTCTGTTCATCTCAGCCCATAAACGTCCCACTACTGAGCACGAGCCTCCTGTCACATACCAAGGTGCGAGGGTATTAGGTCATACTCCACCACGCAGACCCAGTGCGGATTGGCGGAGGCAGGTGTATGGCGTCCTGCTGTTAGAATTTATCAAGCCGTCCATCAGGCCTTTAACATGGCTTAACGACTACCACATTTAGTGATAACCGGGACCAATGGCTTAACGTGCCTTCCGAAGCACGGAAGCGCTCGATATAAAATGCCACACAAACGGTCACCCATCCAAGGACTGACCTCTGTAAACTCTGCTGTACTTCGGTGATCGTTTTCGACCACCGAGCACCGCAGAGCTACGAGCGCTTCGCTGCTCTGTTAAGGTCTAGATAAACATTGTACTGGACATAAACTTTGCGTAATAAATAAGTTTACAAATATTATTATACCTGTAGTACTGTTTAACTTCCCTCAAAAACAAAATAAACAGGAAACAAGCACCTATAAAATAGCCACAATGGACCCTGCCGTATCGCAGTGTAGACCAACCAACGAGGAACGTTAAAAATACGTATGGAGATAATATTTCATAATTCCACTGCGGATAAAATAATAGGAGAATATTCTGCAAAGGGCCGTATAATTGCGCACCTATTGTTTTTACGCACCTGCTTCGTGTACAAGTACCATTGGTTCATGGAAATAATTAAAAAGTGGATTGGGAGATTTTTTACATAGCAGTATGTTTGTTCTACACGGTTGAATTTCGGTTGTTTTCGTTTCGAAAAGAGGTTGTCGGGGCTAAGTGTTAATTAATCGAGTCGTTAACTTATAATTACGTAGAAAAATTTGTAGTCTGATTGTATTTTTCGAATTTAGAGCCTAGACAGTATTTTGAAAGAAATTTTATTTGTAAACATGGAAACTGACCTCAATTAATAAATATGCTTATTGTTTGTAAATAATAAGTTTTTCTTTTCTTTGTCTAGTTTTTTAATACTCTGCCATATTAGCCGCTGTGAGCAGGGGCTTCTCCGTCACAGGTTTGTTTAAGGTTATCAGAAAAGAGTAGAAGTAAGGAGAACATCCTGTATAACTATGAATGACCTGTTCAATATTGCTAATGTTATATTTTATTGCATTGTATACCATCACAGACAAATTGAGATTGTAATCTAAATACCTAACCAAATTTTTATGTGAATTTAAAAGGGCAAAACCTGTGAGTTTCTTGCCAGTTCTTCTAACAGAGCGGTGTCTCGGAACTGGCACTTAAATTCACTTACTTACAAAAAACATTTAAAAATTATTCAAGTTTGGCTCAATAGAGCTCTTATGAATGTCATACTTATAAACTAACGCGCCCATTCACTGCGGGCGGGAGCTTGATCGTAAAAGAACGGGCAAGAAAATCGTCAAGGTTGGTTTTTTCTCCCGCCAGTTACAATAAAAGTACATAATATTACAACAACATATTTAATGCATATAAATTAATCTAAGCTTCGTGAAAGTAATCGAAATACCATTACACTAAAATGGTATTTGGATTGCTTTTTTATTAAATTTTAACATTTTCAAGGACTATATAAAAGCATATGATATATTTCTTTTGATATGTGATGATGAAGTTTAAATAAGAAGTGCCACTTAACTTCTGTTCACTGTTTGAGATTCGTTCAAAAAGGCTCATTCTGACATTGCACCGCTCGCCATCGATGTCCATCCTCACACCTTCGAAATGACAGGAGCGCGTATGGTATGTATACTGCACCGCGTACCCTTGGGTAACGAAATTTTAAATATTATATGTTATATATTAACCCTTTACCAGACAGTGGTCAATATATGACCAACATAAATTGAACCTTATGCGGTTAACCTAAGGTGGAAACAAGTAATGGATTAAAATATCTTTGTAACAATTCCCGCGCTACTATAATTTCCCGAAAAATCGAGAAACTATTCAACACAACACGTGTTTCGCCCTTACACAGGGCATCTTCAGGTAAAATGGGAGCCTCAGAACAACGATGTCTGCACGACCAACGCTGAAACGAGAGCAAAACCAATTAATATTTTCAACGTGCTCTGCTGCCTGTTAAGGGTTACAGTAGATGAATGATGGTTAAAGTGAATGAAAGTGTGAAAATGCAGTGTTTGCTAGCACTAAATGGCACATGCATTTACAAAGTACATATCATAATAGAAACACTAAACGCTTACGCGATTCAAAAACGTATAGCGCCATCTATGCTTTAGTAATATAAAGCTGTTACTTACCTTACTGTATAACATATGGTTTGACATGTTGTGGCGTTTAAATTGTAAATCCTTTTCAAACAAGCTTCATATAACTTTTTATAGTACAAGATACAGATTATAATATTTTCTCAAACCAGGTGCTTACTAGAGTTTTCATTTTAAGCAGAACGGAATTACCTCGTATTCGTTTATCAAGCGCTTAACTGCATTGTATATAAAAGTTATAGTAGGTTGTGATATTAACCGGATCCTGTACGTTGCTAACGCTGGCTCTCGCGTTTTAATCTTATTTTCTTCCTTATTTTCATACAGCTATTACTGTTATGCCATGCTTCCAGCAGTTAATTTAGACACAAATAATACCTATAGTATAACATGGGATACCCCATTAAAACAAATTGTATTAAAAAAATATCAAAACGAATATTATAATCGAGTTGAACAGAAGTAACTAAGGTCGGTCTTTGGATAAATAACAAATTTCAATAAAAACTTTAATAGCAGTCTAACAGTAATTCAATAGTCCAGCACCCGAAATACATCGGAAAGTTATTCGGCGCTTACGATAACAATCTAAACACTTGGCTCGTATACATTTTTGGTACAAAAAAGTACATAAAAAATAACGCCACATAAAGGGGAGAGGGCAATATTATGATATTATGTTATTGGCACTCTGCCAATGCGAGTTTATTGTGTTTATGTGCTGGTCCTTCGAGCCGGATATGGTATGACCTGTAAAAATTCACCGCGCTATGTTTTGTATTACTATTTTTTCATAATACTACACCGGTGCCTTTAACGTGAGCTTTTTTATTCGTACTTTACGTACAAATAGTAATAGGAATAATACGTGACTTACGTGACGTACTCGTTTAAAAACCGTGAAGCAGTAGATTATAGAAGCGGTGCCTGTAATATATGTTTTATAAAAAACTAATCATTATCTTAGCTTTTCACATTAGATAGTTTTTAGTTATAATTTGTTTCGTTTTGAGAGATCGAGGCTTATACAATGTATTGAAGTGGTTAGGTCTAATTGCATTTTCTCTTAATTCAGTAGAAATGACTTCAGAGACAGTGACGATGTTTCACACTATGAAAAGTGGATAGTATTCTTAAGTCTTATAAGTGCAACATTTACATTTTACAACACCCTAATAAAGCGTTGGTCCCATTTTAAGCCAGGTACCTAAACAAGAAGTTACATACATACATACAATCACGCCTGTTTCCCAAACGGGGTAAGCAGAGGCATATTATAAGCCCACATTTCGCCAATTATATTTTTTGGTCCCAAGTAATAAGTGGGGAGGTTATTGCCGCTTACCGGGCACTTTTATGTTCGCCAGAGCTTCACCCGCTTTGGCAGGTGCACCATTGCAGGTAAAGTTGGCTTAGGCATCTCCTAAGATGTTCCCCCCCCCCCGACTGGTCTCCACCTTGTTGTGGTAGGAGGGCTGAGTACCTCCCGATAGGGCGCAGGAGGCGCTAGGGAAAAGGTAAGACCCAGAGATTGGCGACTCTGGGTGCCCTTAGTACTGACTACCGGGGGGGATACTAAGAGGGACCTGTGGAGGGCGCAGCGGGCGGGCCAGGAGGGCCCGTCAAGCAGCGCCAGGAGGGTCTTAGGCAGTGGAGGCAGGGGGCCCCTGCTGTCTAACCATGGACCATCCGAGAAGTCGGCCACATACGCGGGAGACAGAGCGTAAATGCATTTTGTTACCGACGTAAATAAAAAAAAAGGCTCCTAAGATACTGGTAGGATCCGTACACACCAAGTTACATACTTTACAGAAAAGCGACTGTCATTAAAAGTCAAACAGTAAATCAAATATAATTTAACTTGAGTGTGGCTTCGAAACACTTCTAAACTCCTGTAAAACTTTAATGACTCGCAAAAATATATCGCTTAAAATAATTAGGTCTAAAATGGAACAAGTGGGTACGTTACCCAACTACTATCTCACAAAATTCTTTACAAGCTTTTGAATGTTTAATATCAATTAACAAGTCAAGTTCGGCTTAATTTAAGTACTTATGATGACTTTGTGAACAAAATAAATTATGCTTCAAGACTTAATTACGTTAGTCAATTACAAAGTTAAGCGGATTAAACTAGATTCTATTATGCGTCTTAGGTATTTGTTTTTTGTGTTATTTATTTGGACTCGTGATTATTAATGTAACATTCTTGAGCGGCTTTTAGTTGATATACATTTTATCATCATCACAGCCCATTAACGTCCCACTACTGAGCACTCCTCTGTTAAGCGGATTAAACTAGATTCTATTATGCGTCTTAGGTATTTGTTTTTTGTGTTATTTATTTGGACTCGTGATTATTAATTAACATTCTTGAGCGGCTTTTAGTTGATGTACATTTTATCATCATCACAGCCCATTAACGTCCCACTACTGAGCACTCCTCTTACATACCAAGGTGCGTGGGTATTGGGTCATACTCCACCAAGCGGACCCGGTGCGGATTGGGCGGAATATTCTTTAAAGTTCATACAAACTATGAATAATTATATTTCTTATTAGATCTTACAGTGTTAACTAAACTACCTACCAAAATAATTATTGTTGAGGTGAGATTCTCAACAATAATTATTTTTTAAAGCCCATAAATCTCAGTATGCATCAAACAAATCTACACTAAATATTTTATTAATAACCATTTTATAATGTAATTCAATAAATAAATAAAATAATTGCTAAGCCAAGCTAAACTTGTATTAAAGGGTATTTTTTGATATTGTATCTCGGCAGCAATTATATTATTATTGATAATGTTATACAATAAAAAGGCAATTAAGACCCTTATCACTTAAGAAGAATTATATTTTGAATAAAAAATATATAATAATATTTGAACCGAAGACCAAAAATCAAAACATCTTTTTACTAAGCAAAAATAAATAAAATTTTAAACGCACAAAACAATCATGTAATTGAGTTTGGGCGCCAAAAAGGAGAAAGACACATCGCGGCATTATTTTATTCTTCAAAACTTGTGTAAATTCGAGTTTTTATGTGTAAATATAGTGGATTTTTAGACATAACTTCTTTGGCTATGTACACAAATAAAAGTGATATATTGCAGTAAATTGTGATTTTCCGTGTTGAAACCATAATTCCCTAGAAGCCTTTAGTAAGTGTCCACTATTTTACTGGGGTATAACTTTGTCTTGACTCGACTATACTAGACTTTGACTATACTGAATAACGAAAATTATGCTATTATGCAAATAACTTTATTGGTTACCTATATTACTTGACATTGGCAAATGCTCTAAACGAAAGATTTTTGAGAAAAAAAACAACATGTAATGGATTTTCGTCATATTGACAGACAATAATTGGATTTATCAAACCTTTGAAGAAATAAACATGAAATTCAAAGAAAGCAAATTAGATTACTCGAGATATTGACAGCTCCACAAATGTTGAGTTTGCTAAATTGAAAATTCGCCTTTTGACTGTGGGTTATATCGTTTTAAGGAGAATTACATTTTTAATTCGTGTTGACGGTAATATTTATGAATTATTGAAGATATACTTGTTTTTTGATAATGTTCACTGCAACTTGTTACGACACTTGATATAACTTGTCACCAAATTCTTGATACTTGTTACTTGCTGAATCTTGCTTTAGCTGGTTCCTATTCTTCTTACGCACGCACTTGATTGATCTCATAAGTGCAGTGACAAAAAGTGTGCAGAATTAGGTACTAAATAATAAGTAAGAAATTATAAAACTAGGCCGCCTACTCGGAGTATGTACATGTGCGGCAAATGACCGTAAAATTGGAAAAACAAGTTTCACAGAAACTTTCTGCTGCATTCTTTTGGTTTGTGAAGTGAGCTCTGTAATGTTTATGTTCCAGAAGATCACAGAATGCTCATAGAACTGGTATTGGTACGCTTGTAATATAAAAAATACGGATTTAAAAAAACGTAGGGTACAAATAGGATACTATTCACGAAAAAAAATTAGATCGTACTAAAAATAAATCAAACCATTACATTAGGTTTAATAAACCATTTTTTTTGCTAAGAAATCCCCATCAAATTCATTTGATAGAATTATTTATCAGACTATTAAAACCAAGTGAAAATTTTAATAGTTGATGATGATTGGAAAAGATCTTCAGTTAGGGACCACATATTACAGTCAGCGAAACCGGGAGGAACTACTCAGAGAGACGCAGTGGACGCGCCCCTCCTACCTCCTTGTGCGACCATAGCGTGTGTGGCCGACTTCTCGAAGGGTCCATGGTTAGACAGCAGGGGCCCCCTGCCCCCACTGCCTAAGACCCTCCTGGCGCTGCTGGACGGGCCCTCCTGGCCCGCCCGTTGCGCCATCCACATCCTTCTTAGTTTCCCCCCCGGTAGTCAATACTAAGGGCACCCAGAGTAAGTCCAAAGCCAACCAGTCTCAATACGTTGAGTAGTTTCTATAGTAAAAACTATACATTTGGACTAGCAGAATAATTAATTATATTACTAATCGAAAAGCGGTCATTTAGACATACCAAAACGTATATAAATATACTATTGTGCAAGCTGCCCCTTATTTTGACAGTTTTCTAATGCATTTACCGACTTAATTTTCAGTTGGGTTTTATAGCCAAAATCAGCTTACGATTTCCCTAAACGTGTTTAGAAGCAATTGCGCAAGCCTAAGGTGGAAATGCTTGAATTTACTGACGTTGTTAATTTAAAAATAACAAATGAACCTTTTTGGAATTCTTTGTTCAACAGAGGTACGCGAGCAATCGCAATATTAAAGGATTTTTGACAATTCATTTACACAAGCAAAATAAAACCATTTCTATTCTAAAATATTTGATATTTCCTATTTTTCGGATTTTTCTACTTCGCTGTGAACAAAGTGGCCTTTATAGGCTTCTGTTTTATTTGTGCGCTTTAAATTATGAGCACGAAATGTTTCATATGCTTCAATGTAACTTTTTGAGCTCAAAGGATTTGTAGGTAGCTTTTGTGTACTTTTACTTTAGGTTCGCTTACAATTTTTTTGAAGTCCATCTGATTTTTTGGCATATTACCTATTTGCAATCTGTGCTGATATTATTTTTTGGGAATGTAACTCTTTCTGTATTACTTTCGACTAAATTTAGGTTTGCGGCACTTTAAGGCCTTGACGGTTATACGATAGATTGTTTCGCAAAACTGTTTTTTAAGGATATCAAAAGTGTGGTAGAAATTTGCAAAACGAATCAGTGATTTCTGAGGTAAAGTATTCTAAGCCTGTTCTTATTCTAAAGGAAATATAAATAGGCACACTATAACCTATGAGTCATTTTTAATATACAGGGTGTAACATAAAAGTGAAATAATATTAATTTGTATGTATATATGTAATGTGAACATTAAGCAGTAAAAATGTTCGCTAAAAATTAACAACTTTTTATGACATACTGATAAAAGAAATTTTTTTTTTACGGAAAATTTTACAGCCTTGGTTTTGCGGTCATTCAGTCGGAACCCGCCTCCCCGCCCGCAAACCCTGCCGCGCTATCAGCTGATGCGCCATCATCTTAAACGCGGCAACCCGCTCCCCTATCTAGCTTATAGTTAAAATGGGAATGGAACTAAATGATAACATCGATAGTCACTTTTAGTATTTGTTAAGAAAATAATTTACCGACAATCAATAAAAAAGATACATTTCTTATGTAAAACTATGAACCGTTTATTAACAGATACTTTTCATGAGCATACTAGTATGTGTATTATAAAACAATTTAGTTTCTCATATTATCTTCATTCGTGTTTGTACCTGTATTGTATTTTATTTCCACCCCTTATGTGCACATAGCTGCATTAAAATCGCACAAATATTTAAAGAAGGAAGCACTATTTGCACTTCAAAACATATTTTTACGGCAACACTCACAAAAGGCAACCCTGGCCGAAGTCCGCATTGGTCGCAATTGGTTTATGGGATTGTTTACATACAACAGCTGATATTAGGGTGGTCAGCAAAAGGATTTTGTAAAATATTTGGTACCAATTGACTCAGTAATTTAAGGTCGTACGAGTTTGTGTTTTTGCACTCGAACTTTACATCAACTACGCTGCACGTACATTTAATTTTAATTCGCCTTTCAGTTTCACCCTGTATAAAAAGAGATCTTCATGTCTCAAGGAGGTTACAGAGCTTCAAACTCTATTATTTACACTGCTATATTTATATTACACAACGCTATTCGGACTTTTTATTATAAATAATGAACCGCAAAAGGTCTCTTTGCAATTATTGCTTGTGGTGTACGTACGTAGTTAGTTACCACCTACCGCGAGTAAGTCGTCGCTGTATACAGTAATACAGTTATAGAAAACTGTAGGTACTTTTACCATGAGATGTCAGCACAATGAAAGTGGGGGCGGTCGTGCTTGCCGGGGTTGCGGGACTGTTCAGAAGGGATGCCCACGGAATATAATAGGCTGAAAAACTAACATGGATGGTTTTTAGTAAGTAAGTGTCTTACACACTCTCCGCTTCACCAATAGCGGGAGATGGCCATTCGAAGATTTCCCATACGAAAAAAAAGGAACTATTTCCATCGTCTTATAGTTACCCTCTTTATCATGCACATAAACAAACGACAGACTTTTGAGAATGAGTAATGCAACGAGGACAGTCTCTTTGCCATTATTGCTCACTGTGTATGTGTAGCTACAATCTACCGCGCGCAAGTTGTCTGTGTATAATAACGATATTACACAACCAAATTCTCATCATCACTCTGTAGTTACACTACTGAACAACACGTGCTGGTCTTCGAAACCAACCTCATATTGTGCAGAATATCAGCACTCGAACCAAGAAATTTGGGAGGTCGTTTCTGAGCAAGACCACTAAGCTCTGGAATTCGCTTCCGGCTCATGTGTTTCCTATTTCCTATGATCCCGGGTCTTTTAAGCGGGGCGTGAAACGGCATTTTAGCAGGCCGTCATGAGTGGATGCGCTTTATACCGTGCTTATTTCACGTTATAAAGCGCTTTCATTTTCGTATTGGACGGCATCGACTGCTTATCATCAGGCAGAATGTAGTCATTATGACGTGTCCTATTAAAAAAAAACTATTTATCTTACACACAAACAAACGTCAGGCTTTTGAGATCAAATACTGCAACGTGGTCAGTCTCTTTGCTATTTTTGCTCACTGCGAATGTTAGATACGATCTTTCGCGCGCAAGTCGTCTGTATATAATAACGATATTACACAACTATACTCTCATCTTCATTCTTTAGTTACACTAGTTATCTTACACACAAACAAACGTCAGACTTTTGAGAATAAATACTGAAACGGGGACGGTCTCTTTGCAATTATTGCTTACTGTGTACGTACGTACGTAGTTACGAGCAAACTTCCCAGTGCGCCACCGCTTCACTCGGTCGCCATTCCTAGTTAGCACAAAAGTTTAACTTACGTTTGTATTACGGCGAGCTGGATTCCGAAATTGAGATTTGATCAAACCAGCGCACGGGAAATGCGTATACTACCAACTTTTCTTGTTTATCTACTTATTTTGTAGTTGTGTTCATAACTGCCACTGGTTGGAACAACTCATTATAGGACTTTTAGAAGATACTTTACCTACCTACTAATATTGTCAATAGATCGAAAATATTTTCAATAACTAAAAATCCTTTTCAAGAAATAAAACTTTTATAAAAAAAAAAAATATTTTTATTGATGCCGGCGTTACTTTGCGGAAATCCATTGTAAGCAAGTGATGGATTAAAAATATCTTTGTAACAATTTGTAACAAACGAGAGACTCTCGTTTCAGCGTTGGTCGTGAAGACATCGTTGTTCTGAGGCTCCTATATTACCTGAAGATGCCCTGTGTAAGGGCGAAACACGTGTCGTGTTGAATAGTTTCTCGATTTTTCGGGAAATTATAGTAGCGCGGGAATTGTTACAAAGATATTTTTAATCCATCACTTGCTTTTATAAAATTTCTATCTCCTCTTTCTTCACCTTAAAACCTTTTTTCGCTATAAGAAATAGTTGTTGTCCTATCTCAGCCTTCTAGACTATTTATATTCCAAATTGTAATTATAATGGTTCAATAGTTTTTGACGTGAAAGCGAGACAAACGGACGCTGTATGCAATTGGAATAATAAAAAAATATAATAACACGAAGTATATTCTAAAATATCACATACTTTACAAAACTTAAGTTTTTCCTTCACTTTTGGAAATGACATAAACATTTTTTTAATAAAGTAAACAAAACCGCATGCACCAGCTAGCTCATAAAGACCAAACGAGCGATCGCGTCCTGGTATAAAGTTCCCAGTAATATCTCATCGTCGGACACGCATAAATTAGCCGGCAAGTCGTTACCGGCCGCTGAGACGGCAACATGCACATTAAACTCTAAAATTGTACGAAACTAATTATATTTTATAGTACTTATAGTGCTATTAATAAACTGCATACAGATTCTAACTTATCTCTTTAAGAACGCTGAACAAGATAATTGAAATAGCTTAAGCTCTCAAGCTATTTTACAATAATTCGCGGCGTTAAAGTTGGATAACCTTGGATGCGTTTACGCACCACCTTCCGGCCAAACGGGGACCGAAAGGGGGGTGTGGGACTCACCACCGGCAGACGCGACTGCCAGCAGTAATACCTACTAAAAATCTTCCGACGACGCCCGCCGCTTGTTGAGAAAAAGGCGGGGGCCAGTACCTGGGTTGCAGCGTCTGACACCCCGCCTGCGGCCAACGTCCCCCGGATCAAAACCGGGAGGACCTCCTCAGAGAGGCGCAGTGGACGCGCCCCTCCTACCTCCTTGTGCGACCATAGCGTGTGTAGCCGACTTCTCGGAGGGTCTATGCTTAGACAGCAGGGGCCCCCTGCCCCCACTGCCTAAGACCCTCCTGGCGCTGCTTCCTGACCCGCCCGCTGCGCCCTCCACAGGTCCCTCTTAGTTTCTCCCCCGGTAGTTAGTACTAAGGGCACCCAGAGTCGTCGGTCTCTGGGTGTTACCTTTTCCCTGGCGCCTCCTGCGCCCTACCAGGTGGTACTCAGCCCCCCCACCACGACAAGGTGGAGACCAGTCGGGGGGGGGGGGGGTATTAGAACTTTTCTGCCCCAACGGCCGTCAACGATGTATACAAAAGTGCTATCTAAGTGTTACTAGTAAATTAACGAAGTACATAAGCTATTTAACAATAAAAAATAATTAAATAGGCTGTTTTAGCTTAGATATGTCATGGTTTTATTTGGCGGCTAAGGGCATTTGCGCGAGACTGGGCTGATTCACACTTGCTTTGAAGTCGATGCCTGACGGAAGCGGTCCCCTAATAGATTGATGTGGCTTACTCTTCTATTGTCAAGCTTACTGTTACTGTACTTAGCGTTATATAAGCTTTAAAATTTTTTGTAACGTTACTAAATACAATTCTTTATATTATGAATTAAGTAACTATTTGTTGTCCTAAATATAATAAAAAAAAAAAATAGAAACTTAGCGTAATAAAAGCTAATTCTGAACTCTCTGTTACACTATATAAATTTCAATAAAGAAAATAACAATATAATCTAAAAGTAAAACATTCGCTTAGTGTGCACGTGTGCCGCAGCGCTGCAGAATGGCTATGGCTCAGTGGTGTTTTTGCTCTGTGAGAGCTAAACACTGATTTTCAGCTTTTGCCAAAACAGTGCTACGAGACGCGCTTAAATCACCGTGTCTTAAACCAATTAAATACAATTTTATAAATAAAGTTATAAGTATAGATTAATATAAAAAAATGTTAAAATAAACTTATTCAGCACTTCCAAAATACTTATCATAGTTGTTTTATAATATAAAAGACTTAAGTATTGAAATTCTACCCACTCAGCAAAAAGTCGGACAATCAATGAATGTCAGGACGTATATCTTCCGTGGGTACCCCAAATTCTTACAACTAATAAATAAACATTATATCCTAGCACTATCCCGGTTGCCCTAGACTTAAACTTAGGGCCCAGGGTCTGCTTGCTTACTGGTTTAACCAGATTTCACTGAAATTCAGAAATTCAGAAGCTTTGGCCTAGGCACTGACTTCCTAATAACGACTGCCATAGATGTTCATGACAGCCGGGACCAACGGCTAACTTTGTATGTGTTAGTTTTTATGCTAAGATAAAAGATTTCTGTGTAATTTATTGATTCAGGCGTTACTTTGCGGAAATCCATTGTAAGCAAGTGATGGATTAAAAATATCTTTGTAACAATTCCCGCGCTACTATAGATATATAGATTTCTGTGTTCTGAAATGTGGGCGTATAATATGCCTCTGCCTACCCCTTAGGGGAAACAGGCGTGATATTATGTCTATGTTCTTGGCAGCCGGGACCAATGCCTCAGCGTGACTTTCTAGGTAAGCGGTAATGAAGCACGTTAATTTGAAAAATATTGGTTGCTATTCATACGAACTTTAAAATATGAGCTTGCTGTTTCGTCGCTGCTTCTGTCCAGCTATAATTCGCAGTTATGGCGTTTGAGCGTGACAAAAGTGATTCGCGTTGGCTTTGATGTCGATACTTCTTGGCGGAAGCAGGCCGCTAATGGTCTGGTGTGGCCAATCACTTTAAAGGTGATGCCGTAAATCGATAATAAACTTCTTAGAGTTGAGAACTGTATTAAAATCACAATATACTATAGCAGCTCGATACAAATGAAGAAGCTTGCACGGCAAAACCCTCTCGCCTGCAAAACAAATAGTCAGTTTTAAAAGTATACTCGAAAATATATTAAAAACTTCTTAAAAAATAAAGTCAGCTTTAATAGAACTCGTTTATTGTGCAATGAGAACATTTTTTAATTAAATTGGAGATAAAACGACAAACTGTTCCAAATTATTACAATTTAAAGGTGTGATACGTTTTTAGATATGCGGGCCCTCGTATATAAAACGTGTAATAAACGCGATTTAATTACGTAATATGTACTTTATTTTGCAGATGTATAGAATTCGCATAAGAAAAAGTATTATTTTTTTACATTTCTTAATTTCGATAGTTTCGTATTTGCTGTGATTTGGCAGTATCTAATTACAGCGATATATTATTTATACTAAGCCTTTTCTCTAGATTGTTCCGAACCGTTAGTTGTAAGTGTGAACTCCACTTGGCTAACGCAGCATTGGCTTATAAAGGCTCTGATTTTTCAATGTCACTATAAAATATCTTACATCACCATCATCATCACCACAGAACACGTCTAGCTCATCGCTTATCGGTCCTTCGGCATGACCAGCCCACTGCCATTTGCGAATCCTTTGTGCTATGTCTGTATCTTTTATCCCTAACCAAACATACATACATTTAATTACGCCTGTTTTCCGGAAGGGGTAGGCAGAGGTATATAAAACAACCGCATTAGGCATTATAATATACATGGTTCCACATTATAGGTGGCAAGCAAAAAGCATATTAGGTAGCTATTTTCTTATATATAGATTACATAAGTACCTCACGTAAGAAAAAAGATATGTCTAAAGAAAAATCCTTTTTTCTTTCGGATTTAAGTAAAGTAAGGTTAAAAAGCTTAGCGTAAGAACGTTTTGTTTGAAACCAAGCCAGTGTTTAGCCTTGAATAACTCCGACCAAGATGCCCTAAAGCCCGCGGCATCGAGGAAAGTGAACCGAGGGAAGCCTATCTCGACTCATCATTAACTTCTTTTTTTTAAAAGAAACTTTATTTTTCGTACCGCGCGCTGCTTACGCCTTATGTGTGGGTAGATGTGATTTTGCTTACAGCCTTATAAATATGATACTTACTATTCAGCCTCTAAACCTTTGGAATGATAGGTGCCTACTTTTATAGGTCTATGTAGACACTTTGTTTCCCCTTTTGAGTTTTGTTTATGCTTTTCGTAGCTCAATGTCAATAGTTTTCAGTGGTTTCATATTACCTTATCCTCCTGGTTCCCGATGTCCTAGGCTTCTTGAGCAAACCAACATGTCTTATGCCTACTATTGATTATAATTACTACTGCGAAAGTAAGTTTTTTAGTTTATTACGCAATCGAGAATTGAATTTGTTTTGTCCTTTCTTTTTATTTTGTGTAGTCGCTCTCTAACTATTATGTTTTCAGGCAACTGAATCCATTAGTTCTTCTTCTTCCATTTAAATAATGGCTTCGTGCGTCTAGCACATTTAGCCAGTGTCAAGTAAGTGATATATTATATAATTTATAGTAAATGAGAATGAGTGGTGATCAAGATGATAAATCAAAGATGAAATACCCTCCCCTAAGCCCCTTGAGTCCTCAGTAAAGATGTGGGACTATACTGAGATCTCACATGGACTCTTTGATAGAAAATAAAAAAGTGATGTTGCACTGTTTTGTTTGATTTACCAACACTCATTTATATTTACAAACACTTAACGGTTAATAATTTTATTTATTTTTATTTTTATTATTAGGAAAACATACAGCGACAATTTAACTTAACAATAAATTATAAATAAATACTATGCACTAGTTACATGTTTTCGCATATGAATAACTAATATTACGCATGAATTAACAAAAACAAATACAATAATTCATACAAATACAGAGAAATAAAAAATATACATATAAAAATATAAGTAAAGAATGGATTAACTAAACAGTATGAGAACCATTAAACCAGGATTTAGCCAATGTATCCTTGAATAAGTGATATTTAGAATTAAACAAGTCAAGTTCAGGGTAGACAACCAGTTTGTTTATTTCCTTAGCAGCTCTTATAAAAAATGAGTTCCGTCTGTAGTTAGTAATCCACCGTTATTACACATTAATGTTAGAAATATCACAAATTTTAGAAAATAAAACAAAACTGCAGACATGACGCTTCACTTTCCCGCCAAGAAGACCATCCATTAGTTATATAACGAAGGAACAATTTTTTTTAAATTCAATACTCCATACTTTATTGCAGTCCATAATGTGACATAAATAATATGGTATCAATTACGGACCCTGTCGGGCACAATATAGTTCAACATAGTAGAAGAGAGGGAGGAACTTATTTTACTGCTAGTACATGGCTCCTAAGAATACTGAGTCCACTAATAAATTTCAGAAAATAAGCTTTTAGCGATATTCACAACTATTAATTATCCTCTATCTACCTGATGAAAAAAAATCACATGGCTAATAATATCTAAAATAAAAGTGACGTATACTGGATCAAGTGTTTTTTTTTTGCACATAGTACACTGAGTCAAGTGCACTGCACTAATATACGCGGAACGCGAATGTGACCTTTTTTGAAATTACATCCATGTATAGTGAGTCAACTTGAAAAAAATGTTTATACCACAAAACTTTTTAAAGAAAACTGGAGAGTAAATAAAATATAATATTCTTATTAAATGCAGCGGATATGAAATAACAAAACACAAACGGTACTTACATCAAAAGATGGCTAAATGTGCAACACACTTTCCTATTTCAAATTCGAATCAAAGATGGCGATTTTAAAATGGTATCTGTAGGACACACGTACAAAGTAGATACATATTTTAATTCAAGTCTCTGAGGTATACGCAAACAAAATCACGTGTTCACTACGAGTATAATTCTCAAAACTAATTTACTAGTATACCTATCCGCATGTAGCTTTGATCGAGTCATGGCACTGAATTGTAAATGAGGATTTTAGATATTTGAATTTCATACAAGGCGCCAGTAGATAGGTCGCATAGAATGCTCGCGGGGCGGAGGGCTTAACTTTTAATAGGACCATTAAAATTGTACTCAAAACTCGCAATAAAGTTATCTCGTTTCTGTTTAGTGGACTGTATTTGTTGAAAATATTATTTTCCAAATATGCATATGGTGATAGAGAAACAGATAGGTACAGTGATTAGAAATTTATAATAATTACTACAATAAAAAAATTGTTATCAGCATCGACAGCCCAGTTGCAAGACCTTAGTCTTTAAATTTATTGGGTCTTACCCTAGTAAAAAAGTGTATTTATGTATGTTTATTCGTAAATTAGTATCCATAACACAAGTTCTTAATGATATATATTTTGGAACTAAATAATTAGTGTGATTGTCAAAAAAAAATTATTAGCAAAGAAAGATGTCTGATAGTGAACTTTATGAGACCTCTTTCAACCCCAAGGTTAAAAAAAATGTTTTTATTGTCAACTCATTTGCCTAAAAGATTTATCTATCAATATGTTATATCAACCGTAGTGTTACATAACTTTTAATCACAAATTCGTTAACTAACTCGTTTATTAATAATTCAGTTCTTTAAGTAATTATCGCTTTAAGTAGTAACGCTCCGACCCTCAGCTGCCCATATTCAAAACCCCGAGAACTTTCAGCTCGAGCTTCAAAATCGCTTCGCAGGTCTGGAGAACTGCGTAACCGTTGACGATATAAGCGGCGGGCTGGTTGAGACTGTCCACGTTGTCGGGTCCAAACATTATAAGACCCGACAAACTAAAACCAATAAACTGTCGACTCAAACTCTTAATCTCATGGAAGCGCGACGAGACATGCGATTGCAGTCTTCAGCGGAAGCGTCTTCTTACCGGCTCATCAATAGACAGATCTCGAAATCCTTGCGACTCGATATTCGCAAATTCAATACAAATTGTATTGAAGATGCAATAGAGAGGAACAGGGGTTCAAAAGTGTTCGCACGGGATCTGTCTATTGGTCAGAGTCAGTTGACACAGCTGAAGACCAACGAAGGCAGTCTAGTCACGTCGAGACCTGAGATTATAAGGGAGATCGAAAGGTTTTATGGACAGTTGTATACCAGTACGCAAGATCCCGCTACTTGTTTGGCTAAAGACCCTAGAGCCAAACTAACTCGACATACCACCGAAGACATCCCGGACGTCAGCCTGTACGAGATTAGGATGGCCCTGAAACAACTAAAAAACAACAAGGCACCGGGGGAAGACGGGATGACAGCAGAGCTTCTGAGAGCGGGTGGTACACCAGTACTTAAGGTACTCCAGAAGCTCTTTAATACCGTCATTCTCGAGGGACGTACGCCACATGCGTGGTCCAGTGGTGTGGTTGTCCTTTTCTTCAAGAAAGGTGACAAATCCCTTTTGAAGAATTATAGGCCAATCACGCTACTGAGCCACGTCTATAAGTTGTTTTCACGGGTCATCACGAACCGTCTCGGTCAAAGGTTTGACGACTTCCAGCCTCCCGAACAAGCCGGTTTCCGAAAAGGCTTTTCAACCATAGACCACATTCACACGCTGCGGCAGGTTATACAGAAGACCTCACAAAACAAAAAATTCATTTTTGGGTAATAGTATCAGATTTTTTAATAAAATTCCGCAGGAAATAATTGATCTACCATTGGCAACTTTTAAAACTGTAGTTAAAAAGCAGTTTCTTCAAAAGGGGTATTATGCTGTTAATGATTACTTATCGGATAAACAAGCTTGGGCTTAACATTTTCAACTTGTATGTGTATATTAGAATAAAAAGTCAACCAGATCATTGTCGTGACCACCCCTTATTGTACAGGCTCAGCTCAGTTTCACAATACATACTTACTTGACTGTGATGGAAGGTTCCCTTAGTGCTACTTTATTGGTTACAGCTTCGGGGGACCCTTTCAGTATCATCAAATTTACTCTGTGTGTGTCATGTAATAAAAATAATTTAAAAGAGCATAGCCTGTGAGTTTCTTGTCAGTTCTTCTCACAGAGCGGAGGCTCGGAACTGGCACTTAGATTCACTTACACCTAATTTTTATTTATTTGCATGTAAGTGAATCTAAGCTTCGTGATTTCAGGGTTGATATAAATTTTTTTTTTTCATGTTTATTTTGTTTTGACGTTTTCAAGTGCTATGTAATAGTTTATGAAATAAAGAACTTTTTACTTTTTTTACTTTTTTACCGAGGAGTATAACCAGCCACTTTGCAGCGTTTGTGGACTATGAGAAAGCCTTTGATTCGATCGAGAGCTGGGCAGTGTTTCAGTCCCTGCAGCGATGCCGCATTGATCATCGGTATATCGAAGTTTTGAGGAGTTTATACAGAAACGCCACCATGTCCGTACGAGTACTGGACCAGTGCACGAATCCTATCCTCTTGCAGAAAGGCGTGAGACAGGGTGATGTCATTTCACCGAAACTGTTCACTGCTGCTCTGGAGGATGTTTTCAAGCTACTGGACTGGGAAAACTACGGCATCAACATTAATGGCGAGTATATGACTCACCTTCGATTTGCCGACGACATAGTGGTCATAGCGGAGTCGCTTGTGGATCTGGGCACAATGCCCGGAGACCTCGACAGAGCTTCCCGAAGGGTAGGTCTTAAAATGAACATGGATAAGACCAAAATCATGTCAAATATCCATGTTGTGCCTACCCCAGTAATAGTGGGAAGCTCGGCCCTCGAAGTTGTCGACGAGTACGTATACCTGGGACAAAAAGTCCAATTAGGTAAGTCCAACTTCGAGAAAGAGGTCAATCGTCGAATTCAGCTCGGTTGGGCTGCGTTCGGGAAACTATGCAAAATCTTCTCGTCCAAAGTACCTCAGTGTCTCAAGACGTATGGGACTGAGACGTGGTGCCTGACTATGGGCCTCATAAGGAAGCTCAAAGTCGCTCAGCGTGCAATGTAGAGAGCTATGCTCGGAGTGTCCCTACGTGATAGAATCAGAAATGAGGAAATCCGTAGGAGAACCAGAGTGACCGACATAGCGAAGCGCGTATGCAGGCTGAAGTGGCAATGGGCGGGGCACATAGCTCGAAGAACCGACGACCGATGGGGCGTTAAGGTTCTTGATTGGCGACCACGAATCAGCAAACGTAGTAGAGGGCGGCCCCCAACGCGATGGACCGACGATCTGGTCAGGGCGGCGGGGAGCCGGTGGATGCAGGCGGCAAAGAATCGATCTACGTGGAAAGCAATTGGGGAGGCTTATGTTCAGCAGTGGACTTCGAATGGCTGAAATGATGATGATGAAGTAATTATGACATAACTTTATAGATAGGTATGTCAAAAACCTGAATTAATGAAATAACAGGTGTGTTTTTAATAAAACTGTTCATGAAATTTCCCAGGAGCTTTGGTAAGCTGTTTGAAAATGATTCCGCGTACATTCCGTTTGAAGTGTATTCACATTGCTGAGGTTTTGTTAAGAAATCTAATTCTTCATAAATTGAATCAAAGAAAACGGTTTGTAAACGAACAAAGTGGAGACTTTATTTATAAACTTTTGTCGCTGTTATTGCAAACGTCCGTAGTCTGCAGACACCACTTGCTATTAGGTGAGCCGTTTGAGAGAAAAATAAGTAAGCATTGCTTCTATCTATATTTCAACAGATATCAAAATATCATTACATACATTCACGCCTGTGCCCTCGAAGGGGTAGGCAGAGGCATATTATACGCCCACACTTCGCCACTTACATATTTGCCGCTTACCGGAAACTTATAAGTTTGTCTCGTCCCTTGCAGGTGAGGTTGTCTTGTTTTCCTAAGATTTTACATCCCTACACACCCAGTTCATTAAACCCACCCAGTTATTATATACATTGAAGTACTAAAACTAAATTTATGATTTTTTATGTGAAATTACAGCATTTATTGGTATGTAATAAATAATAAACTAAAGAGATAAATTTTTGACTGTCTTTCCAGTTCTTCTCACAGAGCGGTGGCTCGGAACTGTAACTTAGATTCACTAACACTCAGTTTTTATATGTAACACACAGTTACAGTTTTTACTTTTTTTAAACGTAAGTGAATCTAAGCATCATTTTCAGTGTAGTTATATTTCGTCTTTTTTCTCATATGTTTTATTTTGACGTTTCCAATATGTAATAGTTAATGAAATATAGAACTTTTTATCTTTCCTTTTACTCGTTTGCTGTGGATCGAATTGCGCGGACGAGTTGACTTTTTCTACTAAAAAATGTTTCCTATATTTATGATGACTAAACTGTCCTAATATTATTTTATGTAAAAGCGCCCACTTCGCTTTAACTTTATAACACTCTTCAGTTAGTTCGTTTGTGTAAAATATTGTATCTCTTTAATTCTTATTAAGTCTTCTAACAATTAGAATTTCGCTCACAGCGTATACTCCAACTCTGGTTGAATTAAAATTTATGAATACTTACCTAGATTCACGCTTTAGCTGCTAAATTATACTTTCACAGAAATATGGGTCAGTTTAGTGTGTGCGTTTGTTTTCTTATGACAGAGGAATATGTATGGGGTTCAGCGAGAGAACATTTTAATTCAAGTGTGTTTTTAAGAGCAAATTATTTCAGTCCTTTGAAATAATTGAGATGAAAAATGTGGAAGAATATTTTAGAATTATGAATGCAATTTCTCTTTTATAAGTTTTAAGTTGGTTTCTACTTAAAGCTCTTTGTATTGAGAGCTAGGGCCGCTCGCGACTCCTTTCGCGGAAACTTAGAAAGCTTTGTTACTGTCAGTGATAAAGAGTTCGTATTGTATAACTGATTTTATTTGAACAACATTTTTGACGACTTCTTGGCGGGAAAGTGAAGCGTCATGTCTGCAGTTTTATTTTATTTTCTAAAATTTGTAATATTTCTAACATTAATGTGTAATAACGGTGGATTATTAACCGTTACGTGTTTGTGAATATACATGAGTCTTTTCCCAACACAAAGCAGTGCCAAATCACTTTTCAAATTCTATAAAGGAGTCCATGTGAGATCCAGTATAGTCCCACATCTGAGGACTCAAGGGGCTTAGGGGAGGGTATCTCATTTACCATTTATCATCTTTATCACCACTCATTCTCTTTTACTATGAATTATATATTATTAATATATCACTTACTTGACAATGGCTAGATGTGCTAGACGCACGAAGCCATCATTTAAAAGAAAAAAAAAACATTTTTTACATAAGGATTATTTTGTTTTTGACATTGTGGTGACGTGAGGGTTAGAACTAGTAAGTTTACAGTAACTTGTGAACTGAAACATAAATAATAAAATTATAATAAGTTTTTTATTTTTTTTATTTTATTGTCATACCTTTAATTTCAAAAGTGGTATTTCCACATATCAACTACAATCTAGTCTAAGTAAAGACTTATAAGTAATTTTCTTCTAACATAAACTTCTATATATTTTAAAGTTAGAATTTATCTATTAACACTATTCTTATTATCTCTATTAACGAAGACACTTTCATAATCTGTTCTTAGTCACAATAATGCACTTCACTAACACTACACTAAGCTAACTCGAAAGATTTTGTCCCAGTCCTACTAGGTCCGTGTTGTCAAGAAGCTGGATAGCCTCAACATTCACGTGGCGATGAAGTTTTCTTTCATGAGCTTCTGCACATTTTTTAATTACGCTAACAACCAGATCCACTTTAAGGTCATAATAAGATAACCGTAAGTTTTGAAGTATTTAGTAGTTAATGATAACTGGGTTGTAGCCTATCGGCTAAGAGTGTGTAGACTAAGGGTTTTTCATAATATATCTAGTACATTGTTAAGAAAACTTACTAAAAAAAAAAACCCTCGCATCTCTGTTGCCCGATATACGCGTTTGTTCAGCATTTTTTCATTACATGATATAGCTAGATATGATGTAGCTTTTTCATTATGTGTAGTTCTATATCCCAAAAATACTAGTTAAGAAACTTTACTTAATTTAACATCGCTATCAAATGAAGCAAAATTATCAAAGAAAGATTTAGTCCCCCAGCCAAAACCTTCCGAAGTTAATAATATATACCCAATGCACCAAAAACCACCCGCTGTTAAGCTCCTAGTGCCCCGATGTTCCTTTCCTACAATGATTAATTATGCAAAACTCTTAATGCTATTGAAGACAATGTGCACTGGACTCACTATAAGGTTTGCATAATACCATAGTTGGTACACTTCAAAAATATTGGTGTACGGTATGATTAATTAATGCAGAGTTTTGTTTTTGCAAGTTCCAGAAGAAAAAGTGGTGAAATTTTCTTGTAAAATTATACAAGTAAACGAATTCATAATATTGAAGTATCTGTTTGTCATTACAAAATAAGAGCCAACGAAGTCAAAGCCTCTAGTAATAAATAAGAGTGTAATAAATGTGGCGAACGATTTAAATTTTCGGCACAAAGGAAATATTCAAGTTCTGATTGAATCTAAATACCTGTGGCCTTATAGACGTCGTGAATTTTAGGTTTGCAAAAATTTAAACCATTTGAATTCATATTTGCTCTGTAAATGGTTGTGATTTGAACACTGTTTTAATGTTTCCAAAAGTAAATTTATCATTTTATATTTCACCGGTATTTCTAAAGACATTGACATTACATGTCATCGAACATTAAGTATGACAATGAACAATAAGTATGACATTGAACATTAAGTATGACAGTCGTTTCTTGTTAACCTTCAAAAAGGACACATCAACATTAGCATTTTCTAGTCCGTCTGAGGCTTACTTTTTCAATCAATAAAAGCTTCGCTTCGATTAGTCATCGCGTGATGTCACAAAGCAAAAGCCTTTCGAAATAAATAAACTATCCAACACAAAATATGTTTTAAAGTAAAACCTATATTTTAATCTAATATAAATATTAGTATAGAAAATACAAACTACATAAAAAGACACAAAATTAAAATTTCTTTGGTAAAGACAAATATTTCTTATACTTCTAATAAAATTTCAGCAAAATATATACAAGCATACGATGTCCGGGAAAGGTTTAAAGCAACTATTCCTTGTATTGATAACCGATCAAATTCCCAATTATAACAATCTGAAAGATATACGAAGTTTGAAGTAGAAAACTATCGATAACATAGCTGATAACCACATTTAAGGAGAATAGCACACCGAGTGCGAAACAATAAAATCGGCCTTGGAAAAAGCTAAACATTTACTATATCGTGCTAATCGTTGCTTTCGGATAGTAAGGATGTACAATCCGCGGAAAAAGTTGATAAATGACGTTGCATGAGCAATAATACATTATTGGGTGTCAATCGAGGGCGGTACAGGGGGCGGCGCAGAACTATATCAACGCGGCGACGACAATTAGCTCGGGCTCATGCGCCTTCTCTATCCCTTTTTTTTTCATGTTCTTGAGGCATTCTTCTCAATCTCGTTGTCTTTTGGAAGCATCGTTAGAGTCATTGACAGACTGACTAACTGACGTATAATCACCTCCCAATCGGTAGATTCATGACGGGCTGACTGACAAATCCCCCGGTTAGTCACCGACAGACTGATAAATATTGAGAATAAAACACAACAGGCAGATTAACATACAATTTTTTTTTGATTTTTTAATTGTTTGGTTGCATGTAAATAAATCTAAGCTTCGTGATTTCAGTATAATTATATTTTGATTGTTTTTTTTTACATTTGTAATAAATTTTGTCGTTTTCAAGTTGTATGTAGTTTATGGAATAAAAATTGACAAATTCTGACAATGAACCCATTTTGCTCTTATTTATCTCCATTTCTTGATTATGGCCCATATCTCTTTCATTGTTGTTATATTAATTAGGTATAATTTTTATTTTACACAAATATTTGTCCTAATAAAAGGTCAGTGAGTCAGTTTCTTTGTGTGTTTAGTAAATAAGAAGTTGAATTCCTGCGTCGGTTTCGCGTTAGGTGTGCCGGAACCTTAATTGTACACCGCGTCTGTTATTAGTTTCTAGTGTACATTTTAATAGATTTGAAAAGCTTAATTAAAGCTCTTCTTATTATTGCCCACTGTGAACTCTCAACTAGGATGTTCGAAATTATCTACAAGCTTTCGCCTGTAGCCCTTGCGGAATGGAATTTGGATTAGTGAAAAGATTTGTAGTAACTATCTTTTATCGAAACTACTACGGAGAGTGCTTTTTAGAATGTTTTAATCTAATCCTGTTCACTAAAGCAGAGTACTAACTCTACTTTTAACTTTCGACTTAGGTGCGGGGGTTCTAATAAATGCGGGTCGATCGATTTCAATTTCTATGAAAATATTTTTTTAGGAATTTCATTTGCACCCTATTGCTCTTTTTAATCATATTTTATATAAGCATGAAGGTCGTCATACCGTGATTTTCTACGGTATATAGCGTTCTTGTTTATTTGACCTGCATCGACTGAATACCATGCGTAATGATCATTTTGACGATTGATATGGCGTGGTGGCGAATATATCCGCATTCCACTCCTGAGGTCGTGGGTTTTATTCCCACACAGGACAAATATTTGTGTAAAAAATAGTAAAAAAAGTATGTATGTAAAAAAGTATTCATGTATGTGTATCCGTTATTTAGTATCCACAACACAAGTTTTTAGTGATACCTATCTTGGAACTAAATATTTGGTGTAAGTGTCAGAAATATTTATTATTATTATTGTTATTATGGTTAAAATTACGATAAAGTCTTCTCTACTCAAGTTCCTGCCCGTCGTGAATAAACGTATTCATTTTTACATAATTTTGACATTCATAAGAGCACCATTGGATCTCATATTACATAAAAAAAAATTTTGTTACATTATTAATTTTATTTCAATCCATTTTACAAATATTTTTAATACTAGAAACTATTAATATCATGCTTTTAATAACATCTAACGCACAATGAGCTAATAATTATACAGAACTCCTGCGGAACAACTGAAATCAAGCAATTAAATATGACGTCAGAACTAAACTACACAAAAGTAGTTATTAGTTCCTCGTACACCAACAGTATAACGACTCTGCATCTTATAATTAAAGCCTGGGTAATAAACGACTAGCTATCTAGTAAACTATTTATATACTCGTGATGTCAATTTAACCGCACTTAAAAATATTTTGGTGTGTCCTTTTTAAAGGACGGTAAATCAATATTCCGTGCCTCGGAAGGGACGTTAAGCCGTTGGTCCCGGTTATCACTAAATGTGGTAGTCGTTAAGCCATGTTAGAGGCCTAATGGGCGGCTTGAAAAATTCTAACAGCAGGACGCCATACAACTGCCTCCGCCAATCCGCACTGGGTCAGCGTGGTGGAGTTTGACCCAATACCCTCACACCTTGGTATGTGAGAGGAGGCTCGTGCTCAGTAGTGGGACGTTAATGGGCTCAGATGATGAAATCAATAAAGGACAGAAGCCATAAAAATCTAAATAATAATACACTAGAAATGATATATGCCGCGTGAAACTATCGGAACGAATGCCGCCAATTGAAACATGTAATACTGACTTGAGTGACATACGTTACTAACGTTTGCCTACCACGAAACACCTGTTATCGACAATAGATTATTTTAAGGTGACGAAAATCAACTAAAATAATAATAGCTATAAGAAGTCTTGTGGTACATTTTAAGCATTTTTAATTTCGTGTTAAAATCGTTGCTTTACAACGACACGACTTTTTTGTTCATCTGAAAAAACATGAGACTATTAAATGACAATTTTTTTAGCTTTTTTTGACTGTTTCCAACAAAAAATTCTTGACTCATTAGTATGGAACAGCTGATTTATTTCACGAATTCGATGTTCTTAATTTAGTAAAAGTTGTTTGTACTGCTGGGCTGGGCTGCTGGCTAACAGCTAGCAGCGCCCCGCGGTGTCACCAGCACGCTCCCCGTTTGTTCGGAAAATACCGGGGTAAAAAGTATCTTATATGTTATTCCAAGACTGCAAATATACACATAAGAAGTATCAGCTACATCGCTCCAGTAGTTTTTTCCTGAAAGAGCAACAAAAATACATCCATACTCACAAACTTTTGCATTTATAATACAGCAAATAATCTGCGGGCTACGAATAATGCATTAATACATTCGTTGAACATATGAATATTGTGCTACAAACAATGCATGGAATTACTTAAGACTAAAGGTTATATCTGAAATTAGTTTACTGAATTACAAATTATCTCTCATCTTACTGGGAGTCGTAAGAGTCGACGAAGAGAAATCTTACCGGATGGTGGATAACAGCGTTAAAAAGGGCGGAGGGCCAGTGCCAAGATTTGAAGCTCCTGACAACCCGCTCATGGCCAACGTCCGGATTAGAACTGGGAGGACCTCCTCAGAGAGGTACCTACCTTCTTGTGCGGCCATGGCGTAACTGGCCGACTTCTCTAAGGGTCTATGGTTAGACAAAAGGGGATGCCCCTGCCCTGCCCCTTCCGCCTAAGACCCTTCGAGAGCTGCCGGACTGGCTCTCCTGGCTGCGCCAACGGAGAGAAAGCGGATCCCGCTCCACGGCCTCCTTCTGCGACATCACCACTTTACAGAAGGAGGCTATCGCCTCCCACGCCGTCTCGCTGTCGACCATCTAGTGCATGATGTCGACAACGAGAGAGCGACTCCACCCGGAGCCGCGGTAAGCGTCGCTGCGGCGTGTGTCAGACTACTGACTAAAATCTATCCTTCTTGAGCCTTTTATGTTCCGAGGTCCCGGTAACTCTATCTAACAATCTCGCAAATTTTTGAGCGTTTTTCAGACATAACTATATAGTTATGTCTGTCTTAGACTATATAGTCTAACGCCCATGTTATGTCCTATTTGAGGTGAGCAGCAAATTAGCAACAACAATTTAAAACTCTTTTCGCCCACACATCTCTGGGTGGGTCAAATCGTCAGCCAAATTTTCAAACCGCTTATGTCCTTTTGAGCAAACTTTATGGGACTTTTTATTTTTCATAGTTAAGGCACTTATTGAATATAGGTGTTATTCCATTCGTTCATAGCTCATTAATTATTAATTTGTGGGACTTGAGAGATATTAAAAGTCAAAATTTTATATTGTTGGAGTTATGCAGTTTGACAATCAGAATGACAGCTTCTATGACATCCTAAGGCAAGTCACGGGGTGGTATGTAAAATATGGGTTCTTCGGCGGTGCAGCTTCCACGTTGCACTATTTGATACTAAACATTACAAGTTAATCAACGCTTGTCAGCTTCCAGCTCCCATGTGGATAATTAGTTGCTTAGACAACAACGATGTTGTTGTACTCTACCTTACAACGAGATGCTTAGTTGCGATGTAATTAAACTTATTAAGTTTAGCGCTCGTAGCTTCGTGGTCGGAAACGATTCCGGCTGTAAGCAGAGTAGTCTCAGGTCTGTTTTTGGATGGGTGATCGTTACTGCAACATTTAATATTAGTCGCATTCATGCTTCTAGTGGTGTTTTAATCCGCTGGTCACTTTTACATTATTGTATTTGGTAGCCGTTAAGCCAAATGTTGAGCTGATCTCACGAGTTGTGAGAATCGACGAAGAGAAATCCTACCGGATGATGGGCGGCAGCGTTATCCTTCGTGCTTGATGGAACTGCGATCACCAACTAGCCTGCCTAGCGTGGTGAATGTGATTGTGGTCATAGAATGTAATCGATCGGGAATTTCAATGTTTAGCAGTGGAGTTTATAAGGATGATTTGATGAACTCAAGTGAAAGGGCATTTTAGGCGGCTTTATAGCATCCTGCTTGCGATTATCCGCATTGGAACCGCGATACTCCACTTCACGGTTACACTCCACTTCAATGACCTTATTTTGTTAAAGGAGGCCGACTAACATACACAGAAGTAGTATCTGAGATACTATTTCTGTTATAAGTAAATATTGAATTTAAATAAATGAAACGGTTTGAAGTATAAATACTTTTTTGTTTTATTCTCTTTTAAATATTGTGACTGCAGAGCAATAGTTGTTTAAATTTTATTTGTAGACTATGTTTTACTTTAAGCACGTTTGTAACTGGTGGGAGAATCAACTCTGACGATTTTCTTGCCCGTTCTTTTACGATCTAACTTTTACAGTGAATGGGCGCGTTTTTTTTTCAAGTTTGACCTTCACAAAATCTCTATAGAGCCAATCTTCATTTACGAACATAATTATTGTGTAAGTTGAAAAAAGGAGGATATATCCTTGCTTGATTACAAGAAAAATATGTAATTTACGTTATTAATAATTATTCCATGAGTTGAAATTGCCTAGGAGGTAATTTCTCTTGTACTAGATATATATACGTCGCTTGAGAACCGAACTATTTTCTATACAAATCCAAATAATACATATTTTTAGGTATCATTGACGCTAGAACGATCAGCTAGTGTTACATTATTCAGAGCGATATGCGGTACACCGAACAATGCTCGCCTTATCGCCTTCATATCGCTGCGCGGCCACGTAAGCGATGCAGCGCTGCATTGTCTTTTGCATAACACGACATGTAAGCTTATATCAATGCTACCTAGCTCTAATGTGGATAAGTTTCTCACTCAACGAAGTTATTGTTTCAAAGGAACAATGATTGATGCTTTTGAAGGAGTTTACTTTTAATTTTATTGTTAGATTCAAGACAAACGACATTTATCCTACCATTGAATTAGACTGACAGATTTTCTTTACATATAAATGAATTGGTAACTTCTTTATTTTTATACATTGTCTCATGTAAGTTTAAATTAATGCTATGAGCTATGAGTTTTCTCAATTATGACTTCTAATTATGACTTCAAGATTTTTTGTCAAACTATGGAATATAACCATAACTATACAAAGTGCTGGGAAGCGCTAAACATAGCACCACCTTGTCATAATGCGTTATTTTATCCATTGTCTTCCTAAAGTACTAATCTCAGTCTGGAGCTGGAGCCGCTGTATGAGACGGTCAAGTATGCATATATACAGAATACGATGTTAATGTAATATAGAAGATTGACTACATGTCTTTAGGGTACGTTACTGTATTGACTCTTGAACTCTAAGCTAATCTCAAATAGCTCAAAGCGCTGCGCTGCGCTAAACAAAGCGCCTCGTCATAACGCGTTACGATATTGGAAGCTATACAGCGCTGCATTATATGCTGCTCTATGGTACTCACACGAGTAAGAGGTAATCAATGCTTGCTAGGTCTCATGTGGATATTTAGCTTGCTGATAGCTGATAACTGTTTGATACGTCAGAACAAATTGCTTGGAAAGAAAAATATACAAAACATAATTTATGTCCCATTAAGTGTGCAACTATAATTGCTTGCTATTTAAAAAGAAACTATATGTAGTTCTAATAAAGTTCAGTTTTAATACAGAAATCTCTAGATTAAAAGTGACAAATGGTGAGAGGCAGCCATTTTGAAACTAGACGAGATTCCAATACCTTAGTCGCTGTTTATGACATGGCCAACTCATGAAGTAATATTCTTCGACGATGCAGCAACCACACGGCAAGTAAATTATAGAAAATCATTGCAAAATAAAGTCACGGCACCTTACAGCAATAGAATTAGGTCATCAGCAAGTCTCTCATAAATCATATAAACTTTGAAAAAAAATAAACAAATATACACACATATAATCACGCCTATTTCCCCGAAGAGGTAGGCAGAGGCATGTTATACGCCCACACTTCGGCAGTTACATAGTTTGTCTCACGTAATAGGTGGCGAGCCTATTGCCGCTTACCGGCCACTGTTATGTTCGCCAGAGCCTCGTCCGTTGCAGGTGCACTACTTGCAGATGAGGTTGGCTTCAGCTCCTCAGGTCTTGGTAGGATCCCTATCCACCAAAAAAATAAAGGAAGTTACATTCCTTTTTTTTAATAGATAGACTTTCAAAAACGTCTGTTAATATTTTAGAATTTAAAACTATGGGCACCTAATTTATAGTTGAAAATAACAAAATCAAACTGAAGTTGATGGCTCAGTTTGCGCCAGTCCATACAGCGCTGATTGTCAGCCAGCTCCGTGGACATTAAATCAAGTAGCTCTTACTGTGTAACTGAAACTTAAAACAGTAAAATAATGTTATCAGCAATTAACACAAAGCTGCGCTGCCATTGTCCTTCTTCCTGCGAACCGGTAACCGGATTAAAGCTACACCTGACTGCGGAACGAAGCTTGGACGGTAACTCGATTACAACACACACGGGAAGGAGTTGCGCGCGGTATCACTGCGTTTCGGTTGCAATCATGGCGCCGATAAATCGAAAAAAAGTCAATCATTGATGATGGCAACCCAGAACAATTAAAGGAAGACGTACGAAAAGGATCAACGATTGAAAAATACATCTTGTTATGTAAATATATTGATTTAGAAGAATGAGAATAGTACTTGCAATTTATTACACATCAAATAGGTGCTAAACATTCAGAAACTTAATATTAGTTGATAGCAATGTCGAACCATTAAATACTTTTTGCCGCGATAATTTCATGATTTTTATCGAAAAATTTTATACAAAATCGATAAAAATAACAAAAATTCACGTCTGGTAACAAATTTTCGGCCGTATGTTTTCAAATAATCCGGTAGAAGTGTAAAACTATTACAGTAAGGCATTTCGGCAAACTATTGCGCGTGGTCGGTCCGGCCAACGACCGCCTTTTTCTCGGTTCAATTTATATTTCAAAATGTTCTAGTTGCTGTTTGGATTTTTGTAAAACCGCTAGCTTCTGCCAGTATCTAATTCGGTTTCGTGGTTTTCCCTTTTGAAGTATTTTCTCGTAATAATCCAAATCAGGATATGTGTTTGGGCCAAAGTTCATTAAAAAGCATTGCATTGCATTAGATAAGAACTTGTTTTGGTTTGTTTAGAAGGTCTTGCAATGGATATGTAAATTAGAATGCTGATAATCTGCAGAGCAAGAAAGAGACTCTAACACCAGTCTAGTCCTGTAATTGTGGAGGGAAAAGAGAGGTATATTATACTACCAATAATCCAACAGAATTAGTTTTGCGTATATACTTTTGTTCAATACTTTAACCTTTTTATATGTTTAAGAAAAGTGCAACAATAAAAAAAAACAAGATATGGGTCGGTAGTGTAATAATGTCGCGCCTTCTGCTCAACTTGACATTAGCGGTCTTTTAAAACCATATCTCTGTGAATATTACTAGCCAATACATTGTATTCCAAATCATATAAATGTATTGCTATTTTTACTGTTCAAAATTACTCGTTTCTATAAACATTTTCTTGAAAATATGCTGCCTTTGGCTGTTTCATGTCAACAAATTGTTATTACCAGACGTTTCCTGGAAATAAAAGCTGACATTGTGTCAAACCGAAGTAATGAAACAAAGGATATATTGATGTTTGAGCTTATGTCTTTTATATGAAGCTTTACATACTTAGAACTCGATATGAGTAATTGTACACTGTTGTGATAGAAATACACACTTTGTGATTATATGACTACATTTAATCGTTAATGAGATACAGATCCCAATCATCATCATCATCTCAGCCCATTAACGTCCCACTACTGAGCACGAGCAGATCTCTGTAAACTCTGCTTTACTTCAGTGATCGTTTTCGACCACCGAGCACCTCGGAGCTACGAGCGCTTTCAGACTCCAATAGTGCCATTAAATTAGGGGATAACTAATGTGATTTCCAAAGAAGGGAACCGATCGGCGATAAATGCACAAATGAACATCTTAATCCGGTTCAAAGATTTAACTAAGTAAACTCAACTTACCTTTCGTGATCGTTCCCATCTAGTCTGGCAGAGCTACGAGATAGATAATACTATCGTTTAAACACAGAAATCCACAACACCACAGGACAGATGAGACGTGATTCGTGAATCAAATCGTCTCCGGAACCAGCAAGATAATTGACAGTGTAATGGAATCCATGTAGTTCGATCTGCGTGAGATTGTCTTAAGACAAATTGCCGGTGTGGTTAATATTCTGTATCATCTAGGAGTTCCAGCTAAGTAAGCTGGCTTCTAAAGCATTTCAAAGACAGCTTATCAAGAACGACAGTCGAGGTAGTTTATTGTGTCTTGAGGCATTTTATGTGTTTCATAAAAAATATATACTCTAAACGGCAAAGATAATAACGCAATTAAAGTTTAAGGCATCCAACCTTTTCGAGCAAACTCTATAAATTTGATTATAGAATCTGGAGTTATTAAATAGTTTTGAGATACTGTGGAGAACGAAAATGTGCTTCACATTTAATGAAATTCTTCCACTGCAAGATATTGAAGACCTATTTGTTTCTAAGGACAGCGTGGATGTCAATCTTTAAACCTCGATATCATAATCATCATCATCATCTCAGCATTATGACGTCCTCTGCTGAAAATAGGACTTCGCAATAGATTTCCACATTGGGCTGACCTGAATCGCCTGCATCCATCGGCTTCCCGCCGCATTGACCAGATCATCCGTCCATCGTGTGGGAGGTTATCCGGTTACGTTTTCCGGTTCGCGGTCGCCATTGAAGAACCTGAACGCCCCATCGGTCGTCCGTTTTTCGAGCTATGTGCCCCGCCCACTGCCACTTCAGCTTGCAAATTCGGTCACCCCAGTTCCCTACGGATTTCATCTTTTCTGATTCGATCACGTAGGGACACTACGAGCATAGCTCTCTCTATTGCACACTGAGCATCATCAGTATCGCTGTATCACTGCTTTTAGACCTCAATAAATGTTTTCCTCATAACGATCACGAGAAACCTGAAACGGCATCTACCGGATTCCCGCCGCCTTGAACAAATTATCACCACACCAAATGAACATGTAGAAATATACATATTTTGCTACTGTGGACCTAATTAGTACAAACCTCAAAAAAATCAAAACTAACATTAAAACAAAATTAAACTTTTCTACAAAAATCTGCAGTACTTAGATTGTACGATCTTCATCAAAACCTTTATTTTATTTTGTAAGAATGAGAATACTAGGAATATTCTAAGATTTTCAGCTACTTCACAAATAACCAAAGAAAGAATGCATAAAAATAATCTTCTGTATAATTTCTTATTTAATAAATTAGCGGTGAAGTAAAAACGTGAAAGTTGTTTTGTCAAATTGCCCAGGACGGGAGAATGGCATATTTGAAATTCAGATGTGGTTTTCTTGTTTGCGCTAAAAGTGCCATCCGAGCTCTGAAGCTTCGTATAATAATAATTTGGATTCCTTTAACTCGATGAGTCCTCGACTTCAGTACGGTTTCTGTCTGAAATATGTATGTAATAGAATCGTGGCTGGATTATGAAATGAACAAATTGCTGTTGGATTCGACTGGATTTTTGGTGTTATCTCAAGTAATTTTAGTATTTAGATATAAAAACTGCGAAAAGGCGGCAATCTTGTATGTGTTCAGAAATATTTAAAACTAGCATTGGCTAGCTTCTTTTTCTGCTTGATTCATACGAATAATATAATCCCAATTTTCAACTTAACCTTGACCTTAAAATATTGACTGTGTAATATAATTGTAGCTAGATTTTGGACTGAAAGAATTGTATTTGGATTTGAGAGTTAGTTATCGGACTTTTTTAGAGCGCTGCTTGAGAGAGTACTTCAATTTTGTTTCAGCTATGTGATAGATGTGTGGCATTTTCATTAACTACCTTTGCCAATCCGCAGTGTAAGTGACCTCAAGATTTTTTACATTAATTCCTACTAGATGACGATCATGAAAAAAATACTTCATCAAATTGATTAGATGTGTATAAAATTAATAAAATAAAAAGTTTTAAAATCAACAAGATTATTTAGATTCGTCAAATTTTAACAGGTGTACAGGGATCCTACTAACATATTTGCAGCCCAAACCTCACCCTCAAGTGGTGCACCTGCCGATCAACGGACGAGGCCATGGCAATCATACTAGCCACCTATTACGTGGGAGCAATAACACAGTTGGCGAAGTGTGGGCGTAAAATATGCCTCTGCCTACCCGTCCGGGGAAACAGGCATGATTATATGTATGGAAATATAATAAAAATGTCAACAATAGTGCATATATGGATTTTTTGTCAGAATTTGTCAAGGTTTTTTTATGAATTTTAACACTATCTACAGATAATGGTTTCATTCCATATGAGTATTATTGTAACAAAATGTGCTTTGCAGATACAAACCGTATGCATCACCAGATAAATCGCATCTACGA
Source organism: Musotima nitidalis (assembly GCA_949126915.1). Classification (NCBI taxonomy): domain Eukaryota; kingdom Metazoa; phylum Arthropoda; class Insecta; order Lepidoptera; family Crambidae; genus Musotima; species Musotima nitidalis. The sequence continues at coordinate 18,654,116 of OX421419.1, read as the reverse complement.
TACTCCATAAGCGAACAAAAAGAAACAATTTCGTTACACATACACATTCAAAGGGGAGCGATATAAAAGAAAAATGTCAAACAGCAAATAGCTAGCGGACTTAAAAATATGTCTTTACTGGAAATAAGTGGTTGGGAACATTGTGTCACATTTGAAATTCAAATGTGGTTATCTTTGTTTGTTTTGCGGTGAGTGCGGGTGGCAGGCTCTCATGGTCTCGGTGAAATTTTGATTTTCAACGACGCAACTATTATTTCATATTGTATCAAACTGGATAATAATATTTTTTAATTGATCGTTGGATATTTTCGCTGTAGGTATGTGATGTAGCATAACACTGCTAGCTATGGTTTATGCTAAATAGGAGCCCTTATTGGGCCCTTTCCTAACCAGAAAACAGAATACTAAATAAGGAAAGAGAGTTTAAAGCTTGAAGTGGATATACGACGATCATCCTTACATCCTGAGTGCATTGGTTGGTTATTTTTGGCCTTTACTAACTGCAATACGGGAGCCCAAGCAGGTTGTACATTTCAACCACTTTCTGAAAATCAAATTGTGTGAAAAAAATTTGCATCGATAGTTCCTTCAATAACCGAGACCAATGTCCCACGGGCCTTCTAAAGATAAAAGCGCTCCTGAAAAGTATTAAAATAGACACAAATTCGAAGCATGCGATCACACAGAAAGCTTTTTTTTTAATGTGGCACGTCATAATCACTACATCCTTCCTGATGGTAAGCAGTCGATGCAGTCCATAAAGTGCTGTCGCTTTATGCCGTAAGTAAGCACGATACAAAGCGCCCCTCTCATGACAGTCCGCCAAAATGCCGTTTCACGCCCCGCTTAAAGGACCTGGGATTACAGGAAATAGGAAACACATGAGCCGCGCAATGGTCTAACACAGAAACGACTTACCAAATTTCGCCTTTGCAGTCTATCAAGTGCGTCGAGAAGATATTTAGCAGAACCATCCAAAAAATGGAAACAATACTCTACAATCGATCGCACAGCAAACAGCGCTGCTCCGGAGTGCAAACCGCCTCACCTTATTTAGAGGTACCCAACATACGGGAGGCAGTGGAAATAACACCCACTATGTAGTTCCGGCTTAGGTCTTGGCCGATGTCTATGCTAAGAATGCTGGGGTCCACCGATATAAGCAACAGAAAGTTCTGAAGAGAGGTAAGGAAGGAAGTAAGCTTCTACGAGAGTGCATAAACCTAGATGTTGATGGCATTAAACTCGAACAGGTTTTCAGATCCCCACTGAGAGACACGATCGACATTTCAGTTCACTTTAGCACCAGGTCTACCAGTCAATTCAATAATTATTTATTTCCGAAACTATTACAAAATACTTGAAAACGTCAAAATTCAATATAAATAAAAAAAACAATCGACATATTATTACACTGAAATCGCGAAGCTTAGACTCACTTATATGCAACAAAATAATTTACAAACAAAAAAAAAATAAGTGTAAGTGAATCTAAGTGCCAGTTCCGAGCCACCGCTCTGTACGAAGAACTAGCAAGAAACTCACAGGTATTTTAAATTTGTCCAGTGGTTTGGTACTTCATTTGTCTGTGAAGCTATACAATGCAATATAATCTTCGGCATATAATATCGGCTTGCTTTGCCGCAGGATGTTACAAGTACCGCTCAAGTACCCTACTGTCGTCTGCATAACGATGAATATTGGCCAAGGACAACATGTTATTAATATGCAGAAGAAATAGAATAGGAGAGAGCACCAAGCTCTTTTTATTTAAATTTACACAGGTCCCTCTTAGTTTCCCCCCCGGCAGACAGTACTAAGGGCACCTAGAGTCGCCAATGTCTGGGTGTTACCTTTTCCCTAGCGCCCTCTGCGCCCTATCGGGAGGTAGTCAGCCCCCCCACCACGACAAGGTGGAGACCAGTCGGGGGGAGAGCACCAAGCCCTGCGATACTCCGGCATTGACTTTGTACAAATCGGCGCAACTGCCCTCACACAGGACACGAATCCTCCGAACTTCTAAAAAGCCAGCCATTCAATAGCAGATGCTGCTGTTTTAAAATAATCCCTGATTTGAGTCCATAAATTGTATTTCGAGTGTATATTCGCGTAAATAGTAGAAAACAATATTTAGCAGTAACAGTTTTGCAATTACACTTGTCCAGCTAGTTGTCAGATGCACAGTGTGCAAGCTCTTTGTTTCCGAGGTGCAAAATTAGTTAACAGTGAAATAAAATTTGCATCGAGTTTCCATTTTAACTTCTGCCTGTGTTGCTGACATGCTTTGTGGTATTTGAATATGATTTATGCGTTAAGAGGGAGGTTAACGCATATATTTACGTTCATAGTTTCTAGTATTTGTTATGTTTGTGTCCTATTGTTTCAGATTATTAGCATTTTTTTTTTCATTGTAACATTCGTTGCGATGTGATAGACTGGTTGTAGAATATCATTTGGCGTTTCAAAATTATCACCATCATCTCACTCATTCACATCTCACTTATGACATCAACCCAGGACTAAGTGAGCATTAGCGGAGGCACCTGCCTCCTGTTCGATGTTTTCTATGCCTCTCAATATGGTCTTTAATTTGGCTTAAGTACTACCACATTATCGCATGCTCGGTGCCTCGGAAATCACGTTAAGCCGTTGGTCGCGGTTGTCATGAACATCTATGGCAGTCGTTATTAGGAAGTCAGTGCCTTATAACATCCATGACAGTAGCAACTCATGACAGCAGCAAACGCAATGTAAAAGCATATAAAAATATATTATCTCAGTTTATAAATACATAACTCAATATATACTTACACTGTTGACCTACATTACATACATACCCTATATATCTACAATATACACCAACACTATATACATACACTGCATACCTGCGCTATATATCTACACTATATAATATAATGCTGCTTTTATATTTGGTTGACAGCGGATAGTTAAATAAAGACTCAACCTTAACAAAAAATCCGCTGAGCGGTTTCCGTTAAGGATTTTTAATATTATACCCATTATATTTTTGTAATTTTTTATTATGCAATAAAAAAAAAAAAGCTGATTTAATTATAAAATTTGGTTTAATCGCGCATATTAATTTACGTTCGTGACCAGCAGTTATCTTGCTGACTAAACCTGGCTGCGCTTAAAGTATGCTTATGCTAGTTACAACGAAACAAGCTGTCAGTTTACGTGGGATATTATAGATTATATTATCAATAACATATCGCGTAGAATGCTAAAGTTTTAAAAATAGCAAGTTAATGAATGAAACGCAAAAAATAGCATTAATTTTCAAATCAATATTTGTACCACTTCTTTCGTTTTAGAATTCGATAGTGTTCCCAGAATACCTCTCAACGAAATTAAAATGACCTGAATCTGTTGAAGCTCGAAGTAATTAAAGTAAATTTTGTATATATCATTTTGCTTTAATTTCAGTTCAATGTTTTATAAATTATTTCGACCACCAGAAAATTAATTTAAAAAGGAACAAAGCTTTTAAATTATTTACTCATAATATATAATATAATTTAAGGAATATAAAAATACTTCAACAGAGTAAATACTTCTACCCATTTGATTCAGCTAAAGTATAGCTCATATAAATATATATATCTTCCTATATTGTCTCCCTAAAAGATATCCTCTACACCAAATCCAGTCAGGCTGTCTCATCCAGCTATCTTTAAGGTCATAATTGTTTGTTTTTTGTGTTACTTTAAATAAGAAGTTTATTAATAGATTATTTATTTACTTATCTTTCTATAGTATGCCCCTATGTCACTAAATTTTAATAACTAGGTATAATATGTACAAGTACTTTTCTATTCTCTTAGTCTTAAGTGATCTTTATAATAAGCCTTGTATTTGATGTAACACGTCTTTTATCCTGTTTTGCTTATTACACACAAATTTGAATTACAATCTAGATTCTTCACCTTAGTACTTAAGATTTTTATTTGTAAAATTGTAATTTGTCGTGTGTATTAATAAATGGAATATAATAAACTGAACCTCTAAAAAATACTTTTTGATCATCAAAATTACTGAGTGAGCATCTAATGAGGTGATTAGGTGCTCAATCAGTAATTTTGATGCACAAAAAGGTTAGGTTAGGTTGGCAATTTATTAATTTTGAAGACACGTTAAATAACACCCTTAATAAATAAATAAAAATGTATTAAATGTTATCAACACTCCTCCATTCATTAGTGTTCCTCAACTGAACATGCCCCCAATCCATGCTAAAAGAGATTTACATGGATGCATCATGCGCGTTGGTGGAGACAGGTGTCCACATATACACACCAACTTTTTAGTATAATACCACAACATTGTTACATTATTAACTGGAAAGAAGCAGGTGCATAGAGAACAAGGATATATCCGAGAACCTTCCTTTCCCAAATCAAGCAACGGCAGTAATATTTTATTTTATATGATTGTATACAGCCAAGTAAAGTATGATTTTTGACGACCGATATGGCGTGGAGGTCAGTATACCTGCACTTCACTCCAGAGGTCGTGAATTCGATTCCCACACAGGACAAATTTTTGTGTGCATCAACATGAATATTTGTTCTGGTCTGGCTGTTTTCCTATGTATATTAATTATGTATTAAAAAAAAAGTATCTTTATCCGTTTTTTAGTATCCATAACACAAGTTCTTAATGACACTTATCTTGGAACTAAATAATTGGTGTAATTGTCAGAAACTATTTATTAATTTATTTCTAAGAGTTCTCTCCAACCGATTTATCTAAATGTATTAAAGGGTGACATAACGTTGTTGAGTTTCCTGTCTTCATTTTCTCGTAGCATGCTCTTGCTCTCGTGTCGTGACATTTCCAAGTACTACGAAATGAAGTTCATATTGGATAACTTTTCGATTCTATAAAAAATTTAAATAAAAGCTGCAAGGCAACTTTTAGGTTATTTAGAAGAGAATACCTAGTGGCATTAAGTTCGTTATTTGCACTTTTTTTTGCAAAAAAGATTGAAATAATCAAAACCATAGAGAGTTTATATTGAATATATAAACCGTTTGAAGCCACAATTTTCGTCATAAACAATGACTTTTTATAGACACTGCTGAATCTTAGTCATCATGGATTATTAAAATTGTATAATCATTTCCTTGTTGAAACGCAGCTCTAAAATTTCTAATGAACAAGCATAATAATTACAAAGACGATGACTGTCCATAAATTAAATTAGCTTTTTGAAGAATACGTAATAGTGTGGCTACATTGAGAGCGTTTTTTCCGCCTCGTTGGAAGGTCAATATTTACTCGATCGATAACTGTGTAAGCCTGAAATACGATAATTTTTTTTTTTTGCTTCGAATACTCTTTAAATATACATATATAGTTTTTTTTTCGTATGGAAAATCATCAAATGACCTTCCCCCGCTGTGAGAGCGGGAGATTGTGTCATACATTTACTGACTAGAAACCATCCATGTTCCGTTCTGTAAGCCTGCTACTTACCGAGGCCGCGGTAACCCTTTCGAACATTTATAAAAAAACATTTTAAATAATAATATATCCTATATCTTGATGTTAAATATAAAAGATAAATAACAAATGTGCAATGATTATATGTAGTGTTGATTTATAAATATTTATGATAAATAGTAAATAAATAGATAAATAGTATGTATGTCCTTACAGGGCGCTACATTGTAATTAACATCTCTATATATACACATACATACATACATTACATTATGTAACTACCCAATGTAGCATGCATTAAAGAATTGAATTGAATTTCGAACAGTTCCGCAACACAGATTTGTTACTAATATGACAAACTACTTTTAATGGATAAAAAAACGGAATTAACTTACACTTAGAAACAAACAAAATTTTCTAATCATGCTATAATTAACTTATGTACGACATCCTCACTATACAAATACATACACGCTCAACAACACACACACAATACACACATACACACACATTAATATATCGTAAATATGCTACCTGTAATTAAACCTCATAAATATAAAAATAATATAAATCATTAAATATAAAGTACATAAATCACTTCACATACTCGGCCTGTACGAACGCGAACAAGTTTGTATAAAAATCTATTCAGCTATCAATTCAATGTTAATTGTGTTTATATAATAATAACAATATTTCTTTTAAATTCACAACAATTGTTTTGTTCCCAGATTATCAAGATATTTGGGTCTTTTAGGCCGTCATGAATGGGTGCGCATTGTAACGAGCTTATTTCACGGTATGAAGCGCCTCAATTCTTTGGACTGCATCGACTACTTATCATTAAGCAAGATGTAGTTATAACGTGAAACATAAAAAAACTATACCAAGATTATTTGAATACTAAATAACGTAATAAATAAAATTTATAAAATTCGCATCCGGTGTAGCATTACCTTAGGGCACAGTAATTTAAGAAAATCCTACTGAAGATCGTTGGATCTAAACAGACTGCAAAGAATAGAGTTCAAAGTCATTGTAAAAATGAAACGTCAGGTTATCCATTGAAAACGTCACATCAGCGGTGCGGTAAGGAGGTTTTTACGAGCGATCGTGGTAACTGCAGATTTCACTCCTTGCAGGAATAAAAATAGGAATAAAAAATTATCTCCGTTTGAGGTTGCAGATTTCTGCAGATTATTTTTATTACAGAATGAGTTCTTCAGAAAGTTTAATGTCATGTTTACTTAATGCGGAAATACTTTTCTTTGTATATTACCTTATCAAGCCCGATTAAGATAAAATATGGTACGGATAAAATACCTTTAGAAGAAGATGGCAACGTGTAAGGGGTACCGGTCGTCATCGGTTGTCAAGGTTTTTCAGTTTATCTGTCTGTTGTGGTTTTTCTCAAGATTTGTCAGTCTGTCGGTGACTCTAACGAGGCTTCCAAATGGCAACGAGATTGATAATAACTTTAGATAATTAAAATCGCATTGATTCATGATTTATGATGATCAGTACGAATTGGTAAAATAGAGGATTGTTCTGCTGGTAAAAAATTACAAAGCGATAGAATAAATAAACTAATATTATCTGACAATAACAATAACTATTTTGTTCCCAGATAAGTATCATTGAGAACTTGTATTATGGAAATTATAAAAATAATATACTTTTTTGTTTATACATACCTAAATATACATAGAAAAACACTAGACCAGAACAAATATTCATGTTTCCATAAGAACAAAGATTTTTCCAGTATGGGAATCGAACCCACGACCTCAGGAGCGGGAGTACTCGCCACTACGCCATATCGGTCGTCAAACATAGGTCTCTTCTTTGATTAACGACTACCAAAAATCCCAAAACATAATTTGCTCGTGTAAAAATATATACTTACCTTACATAAAGCATTTACTTTATGTTACCTGCAATTGAGAAAACTTACAAGATTTTGATGTACCTACTCTGTACAGCATAGAGCCTTTCAAAATCGAAAACTCGTTGAAGAAGTCAGCTCTTCATCGCTTTAGCGAAATGTACTGCAGGATATATTAACTCCTGCAAGTAGTTTCTATTCTTCATTCCAATTTATTATTAGATCTTTTTCAATTTCCGTAGGTTTTAAGCTTTTGTGCATTGTGGAAGTCTTTGCGTAATCTCAAAGATGAAAATCAATGTACGGATTTCAATTTTTTTCATAATAATTCTTCCATATCCGAAAAACTTTAAGATGAAATTCCACCTCCTCCTTTCCTCTCTTGAAATTCATATGCCGGTCTAATGAAATGTAGAACTGCAGACCATTAGCAGTGAGAGATTATTTGGTTTATGAATTATGTTCCAACACATGTCACTCCTATAGTTCCTGGTATTTTAAGAGAGACGCGAAACGGTATTCATTCAGGACGCCTGAAGTGGGTGCGCTTGTAACCGTGCTTATTCTACTGAATGAAGCTCTACCATTGCTTGGGACTGCATCGACTGCTTACTATCAATCAGAACATAGTCGTTATGTTAAAATCACATTAATAAAATCCTTTAGCGACAAAATCAAACATACAACAAGAAACAGTCGATAACATATTCCTTTGAACATTTCTCATTTCCTAGCCTCATCCCAGTTGCCCTAGACGTAAGCTTAGGGCCCAGGGTCAGCTTACTGGCTTAAACAGATTCAGCTAAATTTCAGATATTATATGGAGCGACTGACCTCCGCAACCCAGAGGAAAACATCATTCTATGGTAAAACCAGCTGTCAGGATGTTAGAAGGCACTGACATCCTAATAACGACTGGCATAGATGTTCATGACAGCCGAGACCAATGGCTTAACGGCTTTCCGAGGCACGGAGCAAGCGATTATTATGCTCATAAGTTCGAAAAATCAGAGATGCGTTACTAGGATTTGAGCCCTAAGCCCACTGAATTTGAAAGCTATGGTTCTCACCATCGGGCAATCGGCGCTCTCTTTTTCTGACCTTTAATTGCTAATAAAAATACTATTTGCTTTTTGCCACTAAAACCAGTAGGTACTAAACGACGGCTTAAGGTTTAAGAGACGTATACCTTTTACTCCAACTGTGAGAACAGAAAGACTGCAAATTTTATAGCACTTAGGTGGTTGTGCGAGAAAACGGATACTGTCTCATGTAATATTCATTGTCTGAAGTGTTCGTAGGATTGAATTCAAGTATCAAACTCTTTACATAATATTAATTGACGACTCTCTACTGAAGACATTTTCAACTACTACTAAAGAGAAAAACATTTTAAGAGTGTCTTAAAAAGAGTAGGTCTATTTACAAAAAAAAGATAATTTAATGATTCAGTCGTTACTTTGCGAAAATTTTCAATCCTTCACTTGCTTAAAAAAAGGTGGTTATGAATTTTTATCTGTTCTTTAGTATCCATAACACAAGTTCTTAATGATACTTATTTTGGAACTAAATAATTAGTGTGACTGAATATATATTTATTTATGGTAAGCAAGTAAGATATCAGACAGTCTGTGTATGTTTTACCTTACCTGAAGATGCCCTGTGTAAGGGATAATCCCGTGCCGTGTTGAATTGTTTCTCGATTTTTCAATATGTGTATATGTGTATAATTGATGAAGCTAAGTTTCGTTTCATATGTTTAACATTCTGTCGTGGATAACGTCGCTGGTTACGCAATGAACCAAATTTAGTTTTAGCCTTTTTAATATTATATATTGAGTAACTGTTTGTTGTCCTAAATATAATTAAAAAAAAAAAAAAAAACATATAGTTGCGCGGGAATTGTCACAAAAATATTTGAAATCCTATGAAACGGTTAAAGCTAAATAGCATAACACATTTGAAAAAAGACATTTGGCGGCAGAGTTCAAGATCACTCTTCAAAGTCAAGCAATATTCATGTTCTTCAAATGACTCAAAGTAAAATTAACCTTTTGACATGACAATATAATGAGTAAATATCCATTACACGAGAGACAACGATGCTCAATAAATAAGGTATGTCTCAATATGAACATGGAAAGTAAGAAAAAAGACAATCAGGCAAAAATAAGTAGCATATTTGGAATACTGCGAAAGTTCAAAGTGATTTTCACTTTGATGTGCTGAAGATAAAATTTCATATGCAAAATAAAATTAGAGGGTGCCTTGAGAACGTATACGCTAAGCGTAGCGTGTCGAGCGTAATAAGCGTGCAAAAAGCGATGGCACTCCGTATTAAGCGTTACCATATGCTTGCGTCTCGATTGAGTTGGACTTAGTTGGCAGATTTTTAAGGGGAAAAATTGTCTTTCAAAACTTAGTGTAATATTATCTCACTGTTATAATACATTTTTAGAAGTCATCATCATCATCTCAGCTAAATGATGTCCACTGCTTAACATAGGCCTTCCCAATAGATTTCTGCAATGAGCTATCCTGGGTCGCCTACATCAATGGGCCTCCCGCCGCCTTGACCAGATCATCAGTCTATCGCGTGGGAGGCCGTCTTCTACTAGGTTTGCTGGTTCGCGGTAGGCATTGAAGAACCTTAACGCCCTATCAGTCGTCGGTTATTTGAGAAAAAACCTTGTAAAAAAGTATTATCTCAAAAAGCAATAAAACGTGAATGTGATGTTCTAAACAGCAAGATCAGATTAAAAATGCGTGTGTATAGCATTCTATTCAGTTGAGTATGTATTGTTTAATGTTCTGAAAAAATGTTTACGCTCTTTCAGGTATAATACTACCGAACAAATGCTTTCGTTTGGTAAATATACATTCATACATACATTCACGCCGGTTTCTCCGAAGGGGTAGGCAGAGGCCTATTATACGCCCACACTTCGCCAATTACATTATCGGTCCCACGTAATAGGTGGCAAGCCTATTGCCGCTTGCCGGGATCTGTTAAGTTCGCCAGAGCCTCGTCTGTTGATCAGCAGGTTGCAGGTGAGGCTTGGGCTTCTTAGATGCTAGTAGGAACCCTATACATATACACCCAAATTTTTTTTTTGTAAATACTTTTTATAATCGGTCTTGTTATGTAAATCATGCTTGCTTTGTAATTAAAATTTGATGATATAAATTTAGATTCATATTTTAATATTTTTTTACAGCAGTTATTGTTAGACTCATTTGATATTCGAGTTCTTGTGGTAACCATACCGTGCGGCGACTTGTATGTGTCATGTAGACTTTTTGCCCCATGTTCTGCAAGAATGTTTGACTCGAGCCGCCTTCAGAGATGTCTGCAATCTGTTAACTTTCAAAATTAACGCTCAAACATAATCTCATTTTGTGTCTTTTTCTGTACTTGCTTTTCATTTGGAAGTGTTTTGACTTTGTTATTGAGTCGGTTTGAGTTAAATATTTATTTATTTATTTATTTAAATAGTACAACCACATCATACATATTATTACATTAAATTTAACAATTTTGACGTGACAACGTCTTAAATTAGGTTGCGGCTGGGAGTCACTTATGAAAAAGTGTAACGCTCGGTAACGTTACGATGAGTCACCGAACGAGAGAGAGGCCCGGCGAATGCCTTGCGTCTCTCTCCCACTCAACTATGATCGGTCTGCCGCGCGCGCAGTTTTAGTAAACAAAATATATTTCTATAGTTAAAATTTGTGCAATTCTTATTTTCATTCAATTCCTTGTTCCTATTGTGCAATTTAATTATATTCATATCAATAAATATTCTACCGAGAAAAAGACGTTGTCACGTAAAATCTTCGCCCGTAAAAACGACTTTACAGGCAACCATTTTTTTTTATAAAGTATTATATCTGATATGAATGACAATAACGGTGTACATAGCGTTCACTATAGTGTAGTAGGAGTATTATTACAAATATATATATATATATTAAATTAATAGAATATATAGGAATAAAAGGTTATTGTTATTATTTTTAAATTATTATATAATATAATTATTTATTATTGAAATAACCTAGTAACCTAAAATTACCTAGTACTAGAGAGGGGACTTAAACTGTCACAAAATAACATATGCAAGTTGTTTTTAAATAACACAAATGAATGACCAAAGATGTCAATGTCAGGATTGCGAGTTTGAATACTATTGTATTGGTCTAGTATTCGATTCATTGGCGACTGACGACCTAAATTAGTTCTCGAAAATTTGACATGGAATATTTTATCAACTCTATGTCTAGGATATGAGTAAGGAACAGCCAAAGATACTTTATCCAACAGGTTGCTGCATTGCACTTGATTATTTATTAACTTGTGGAGAAAACAAAGATCAGCAATACATCTACGATTAGAAAGAGTGGTCATGTTAAACTTTGCCAAACGTTGGCAGTATGGATTCCTATGAGAAAAGCCGGCACAGGAAAAGGCAAGATTTCTGGTAAAGGCTCGCTGAATGATTTCTATCCTATGAGAATGGATAACATAGTATGGTGACCAAATAACACTCGCATACTCCAGATTGCTGCGGACAAGAGCATTATAAAGTAATATTTTGGTTTCCAGTTTCTTAAATCCTAATGTGTTTCGTCTAACAAAACCGAGCATCTGTGCAGCCTTAGTTACTATTTTGTCAATGTGCGCTGTAAAAGTTATCCTTGTATCAATAATAACGCCTAGATCACGAATTTCGTCGACCTCTGATAAATATGCTCCGCCAAGCTCATACTTTGTAACAAGTGGCTTCTTTTTGCGAGTATACTTAATGTGGAAGCACTTATTGGCATTAAGGATCATGCCATTTTCTTTGCACCATTGTAGAATATGGTTGAGATCGTCTTGAACTAGCCTAGAATCATTATCTGTTTTGATTGTGCGGTAGATCTTTAGGTCATCGGCAAATAGAGAACGTTTACAGTGCTTTATACGAGTTGTAATGTCATTAACAAATATTAAAAACAGCACAGGCCCCAAATGAGAACCTTGGGGTACGCCTGAAACTGCATAATATTCTTGTGACTCAAATCCATTTACAACTACTCTTTGAGATCTACCGAGTAGATATGATTTAAACCAGCTCAAAAGTGTACCACCTATGCCAAGTTTGCGCAACTTCTGTACAAGAATATCGTGATTAACCTTATCGAAAGCATTACTGAAGTCCGTGTATATAGCATCCACCTGTGATCCCGCGTCCACTTCTAGAGATATTTCAGAAACGAAGGCCCCTAAATTTGTAACAGCAGACCGACCGCTTCTAAATCCATGTTGATGGTCAGAAATATGATTATCTACCAAAGTCGTTACTGTAGGATACAAAACAGATTCAAATAATTTAGGAAAGCACGAGATATCGGTCTGTAATTTTTTACATTAGCTAGATTTCCTTTTTTAAACACAGGCACAATAAGAGCTCTTTTCCATTCATTGGGAAATGTTCCCTCAGCAATGGAACGATTATATATTATAGAAAGTGGAAGTGTGAGTGATCGACCGCACTTTTTAACAAATATTGGTGGAATCTGATCAGGCCCGGCACCCTTCAATCCGTCGAGTTTGTTTATTGCGCGTTGAATATTAAGTTCTGTAATTTGTAGTGTGGATAAATATTTGTTATTGGAAACCGTTGTGATATCTATTGAAGAGGGATTAGAAACATAGTCAGAATATACAGAACGAAATTGATCAGCAAATAAGTTTGCGATATCGTGACCGCCCTGCGCAAATATGCCGTCATTGTGCATTTTGGATGGTAAAGTACACCGCCCTCCACGCTTATTTTTAATGTAACTCCAAAATGCTCTAGGATTAGTTGTTACATTTGCCTCTATAGTGGTTTTATATGTATCGTAACAAGTATTAAGAAGTTTATGGCAGCGATTACGGAGTACTTGAAATTCAATCTGGTCACGAGGGTTGCCGTATTTTCGAAAATTTCGACGTACTTTATCCTTCTCTTGCAAAAGTTTGATCAAGGAATTACTAAACCATGTTGGATAATGCGATTTGGAAGCTTTTTTAACAGGTACATATTTTGAGATCAGTTGTCCTAAAATCACATAAAACTCGCTCACCATTTCATTCACATCTTTGCATTGATTAAAAATACATTGCCAGTCAACGCCCTTCAATTCTTTATTAACAGCCTCATAATTGGTCTTGTGAAAGTTAAATTTGTCTACATGTCTAGGCTCAAGACATTTAATCTTATCCTCGTAGGGAATATTTACTAATAGACTTGGATGTATTGGATAACTCTTACCTAAAGATGTCAAAGGTCTTGTCACATATGTCTTAGTAATGTTACCGAGAATTAAATCTAAATGACGATCATCACTATTTTTAACATTATTATATTGGAGTAGGTTATTTGACGTCATAAAATCCACGAAAGAGTATCCTAAACTAGAGCCATAATTAAATGGAGTGGTATGATTGCAGCCATTTTCAGAGCGCCAATCGATGAAACCTAGATTAAAATCACCGATTACAATAGCGTCATTACTATTGTTAATTACATTATCAATAGAGTTTAATATTTTTGAAAGTTGGTGAATTTTAACCGGTGGTGGCAGATAAACAGCGCAGATTAACAATTTGCGAAAAGTATTGTTGAAAGGAACCTCTATAATTATCCACAAATCTTCAGCATCATTAGTCTCCCAATTTTCGACTCTAACGGAATGTAACTCGTTTGACACGGCTATCAAAACCCCACCACCATCTTTTTTAGTGGCTTGTGCCCCATTTACGGTCTTTACGATGAACAGTATATCGATTGTCAAATATCTCAGTACTAGAAATGCCTGCATTCAACCATGTCTCCGTGAAAACAATAATTTTATGATTAGAATTTAAAACATTCTTATATACATCAGCAGTTTTCGTCCTTAGCCCTTGAACATTTTGGTAATATATATCAAGCATTTTAATATCAGATCTCTATAACATGCACAATTAAAATATTTAAAAAAAAACTATTTAATAAGGTTAAGACTATCTTCACTTTTAATGAGTATTGCTTGGTGGTTTTCATCCTTACGCACATAAACACGTCCGTTACGAACCCATGTAAACTTATACAACAGTTCTTTAGCCTTCTTACGTGTAGCAGCATGTAAGTGCTTATTGCTCGGGGTCAGGTGCTCGGTGACATAATAAGAAATATCTGGACTGATATAAAATAAAAATAAATAAATATTTTCTAACAATTACACCAATCATTTAGTTCCAAGATAAGTATCATTAAGAACTTGTGTTATGGATACTAAATAACGGATACATATATAAATACAATTTTTTTTGTAAATAAATACTTAATATGCATAGGGAAACAGACCAGAACAAATATTCATGTTCATGCACACAAATATTTATCCTGTGTGGGAATCGAACCCAAGACCTCTGGAGTGAAGTGCAGGTATACTGACCTCCACGCCATATCGGTCGTCAATATTGATGGCATTTGCATTTGCAAATAGCAGTTTTACTAATGACTATCTGCCGTGTGGTATCGGTCTAGAATAGTGCCAGCTCTCTCATCTCATAGGGGAGTCTATGGGATGATGGGCAGCAGAGTCATCTTGCGTATTGGCTGGAACTGCGATCACCAACCAGAAATTTAAAAAAAGCCGAGATGAGTTTCTTGAGGCCTTCTTCTCAATCTCGTTGCCTTTTGAAAGCCTCGTTAGAGTCACCGACAGACTGTCTGACTGACGACCAATCCTTTTTCCTTTAGAATCACGACAGGCTGACTGACAGATACAGACTGACAAATCTTGAGAAAACCACAACAGACAGATAAACTGACAAATTCTGACAAAGAACCCATTTGGTTTTACTCCTTTATTATGTTACCGCTCATATTTCTTTCAGTGTTGTTAAAAAAATATATGGAATTTCCATTTTATGTAAATGTTTGACGAATCTTAATGATCATGTTGATCTTAAAGACAATAAATTATATTTCAACCCTCCTGCTCAACGTGATTATTATGGGAAACATTCCCAATAGAATAAGCTATTAGAGAGGTAATCGTTCACCAGTAGACTCTATCTCAAAATAATGATTATCTACGAATATTTTTAGAACCCGCAACTTTCAATGTAAAGCAATTATTTTGAAATACATACAATCGAACTTTCAAACTTTTTTCTTACTAAAAATATCGGTTTTACTTAACGTAAATGCTTAGAAACGCTAATAAGAGCATTTAATTTTAGTGTATCAAAATGTAAGCCTCTATTAAATATTTTATATTTTTTGACAATTACACCAATCATTTAGTTCCAAGATAAGTATCATTAAGAAGTTGTGTTATACTAAATAACGGATAAACATACTTAGATACATTTTTTTTAGATCATTTCATTCATATAATGAAACTTTTTTTATATTTCAGCCAGTCTGCCTATATTCTCCCAATAGTTTTACACGTTTGATAAATATACGGAAACATTTGGATTAGGATATTTATTTATTTTATTTTCTAAAACGTATACAAAATAAAACGGTAACGGAACACTTTTAGTAATTTCGTATGTACGCACGAACTGGCATCATGAACGGTGTGATTCCGCAAGTTTTTTCTAGAACGTTCTGAATTATGTCTACGCACGTCGTCGTTGGGTTATTATTATGCATAAACTGTTTTATCGTCTGCGTGTAACGTTTGTTCAGCCAATCAGGAAATATAACAGGGTTACGGAAAAAATGGCGGCTAGGATAAACTGTGGTGTAAGTCAAACCTAATCAGTACGTATTGTTTGCAGCTATTCACGCGAATATATAAATCAAAATGTATGCATAGGTGTATAGGGATCCTTTTTTTTTTTTGATTTACGTCGGTAACAAAATGCATTTACGCACTGTCTCCCTGCGAAAGGGGGACCGAGAGAGGTGTGTGGGACTCACCACCGGCAGACACGACCGCCAGCAGTCATACCCACTAAAATCTTCTGATGACGCCCGCCGCTTGTTGAGAAAAAGGAGGGGGGCCAGCACCAGGGTTGCAGCGTCCTACACCCCGCCTGTGGCCAACGTCCCCCGGACCAAAACCTGGAGGACCAGATGACGCGCCCCTACTACCTCCTTGTGCGACCATAGCGTGTGTGGCCGACTTCTCGAAGGGTCCATGGTTAGACAGCAGGGCCCCCTGCCCCCGCTGCCTAAGACCCTCCTGGCGCTGCTTGACGGGCCCTCCTGGCCCGCCCGCTGCGCCCTCCACAGGTCCCTCTTAGTTTCCCCCCCAGTAGTCAGTACTAAGGGCACCCAGAGTCGCCAATCTCTATATTACCTTTTCCCTAGCGCCTCTTGCGCCCTACCGGGAGGTACTCAGCCCCCCTATCATGACAAGATGGAGACCAGTCGGGGGGGGTGTATAGGGATCCTACGAAGACCTAAGGAGCCCAAGCCAACCTCACCTGCAAGTGCTGCACCTGCCGATCAACGAACGAGGCTCTGGCGAACATAATAGTGCCCGGCAAGCGGCAATAGGCTCGCCATCTATTACGTGGGCCCAATAATATAATTGGCGAAGTGTGGGAGTATAATGTGCCTCTGCATACCCCTTCGGGGAAATAGGCGTGAATGTGTGTATGTATGTATTATAAAGACGAAATATTTATATTTTTGTATTTGTGCTAGTTACGAATAAGCGAAGAAACTGCTGGACGAATGTCGAAAAATCTTTCACCATTATCCCTAAGAAACCTAGGCTTATACTTTTTTTACTAGAAAAAATAGGGATCTCCATTGAAACTTCAATTAATTTATTGTATGTAAAATATTCTTATAATTAGTTACCAACGCAAAGCTGGGGCCACTATACTATACACACATATATATATATATATATATATATATATATATATATATATATGTATATATACGTATTTACTAATTACTGGTAATGTCTACGAAGACACCCTCATCTCAGTCTTCCCGTGACCATGAATTACTGAAAAAACATTTATTTACTAAAAATGTGGTTATGTAATCGTGTTAATAAAATTACATGGATAACACGTTCTATCATAACAATGGTACGTAAATAGAAGCTATTCACGAAGAAGGTAATGAAATACGACGTCTCCCCTTCGCACCCTTAATTGACGGACTGGTTTATGTGGAAATATTGACATATTACACGTCTTTCAAAGGAAGAAAGTTTATATGAGGTATAGAAGACTTAAATGTATGTCAAAAATTGTAAGGTTTTCAGAATAACGGAATTGACGGAATTTTTCCTTTTGACGGAAACCTTAGCTAAAAATTTAATAATTTCTCAGCTTCCCATAATTTGAATTAATTTTTGTCTTCCATTCAATCTGTACTTCAATATTTGTGGAATACACTTCAGAACCACAAGTTCCCAAAAAGTCTTAATATTTTTCTATTCGATTGAAAGCGTGCCGTTAAAATGTTTTATTGTTACAAAATTACTTGCAGATTAATTGAGAACAGTGACGTCACAAAGATCTTCTAGATTTTTGTTTAATATAAGATTTGTATAAACATCATCAACTGAGCCATATAAAATACACTGATGAATAATGACGTCCCAAATATTTTATTATATTGGGGGGTGATTGCCTATAATTACCATGCTAGGCAGGCGAGTTGGTGATCGCAGTTCAAGCCAGTACGCAAGATGACGCTGCTGCCCATCAACTGATAGGATTTCTCTTCGTCGACTCTTCCTTCTCATGGGTTTAAAGGGGGTGGCACTATTATAGCCTCGTAACACAAAGCACATAATAAGTGGATATATATTATATGGATTATATTAGTCAAAGTCAAAATTATTCTATCAAGCTTGCCTCAATAGAGTTCTTATGGAAGTCAAAACTTAATAACGAGCGGCCCACTGCGAGCTTGACCATAATATAACGGGCAAGAAAATCGCCAAGGTTAGTTTTTTCTCCCGCCAGTTATATGAAAATATACTTAATAGTAAAACAAATTGACAAGTCTACAAAATTCTGTGTTTGCAGTATAAGATTCAAAATAAAATTATTACTTAAAATAATTATTAAACAAGGTACACAATATCAAAAAATGTATATTTTTTAATTTCTGTTGAGTCTGTGTGAGCTTGTCTCCGAAACGATTATCCAGGACTTTAACTGGCAGGTAATTGATGTGATAATACATTATGCTAATTTTTAGTATCCCGTGGCAATGCGATTTAAAAAAGGTACTTTGGGTTACGCGGAAGATTTCACAAACGGCCGCTAGTGAGTAATAGATACCCATACATTATTTTCCTAAATGATTTACAATGACAAAGCTAAAAAGAGGATATTTTTTCGTATCAATGAGCCATAAAATATGAAAACTTTTCTCCGAAAAACCTCAATAGTGGCCACTTACGGCCCGTTTGTATCCATTCAATGATTCAGGCCCATTAATCATTACTATTTGATCTGGTATAACATGGGCTTCCAAACCCACTTTACCCCATTAGGAAGTCAATGGAATTTCTATGTTATCTGCAATTTGGTTTATATCATATTTGTGTATAAAACATTATTTATGTCATCTCTTAGATATGGAACCTATTTTCATGTTTAATGTCTCTTTGTTGAAAGGTTTCTACTATGTTTAAGATAGATGTATAGGGATCCTTCCAAAACTTAAGGAGCACAAGCCAACCTCATCTGATAGTGGTGCACGTGCCAATCAACGGACGAGGCTCTGGCGAACATAACAGTGCACGGTAAACAGGCGTGAACATATGTATTTTTACGATACATAAAGATATTAATCTTCGTAGGCTGTGAGAGGGATCCAGGTGACCTAATGGTGATTGGGGTCGGCATCTGCAGGATTTCTGATGGTAAAACATTTCTATAGAACCTCTTAATTGGCTTAACGTCTATCACATATTGTGATAAGCGAGACAAACAGCTTAAAATGCGTCCCGATGTTTTTTTTTCTCTTTATTTGGAAAAAAAAAATTATGCTATTTTTCATCAGAGCAAGCTTCCTCTCTAGTATATCGGCGGAAATTCGTAATAAAGCCAAGCTTGGCTTATTCTTTGCATTACTGAAGCGCTTCATATTAAATAATAATAATAAATTAAAGGTGGGCTCCTTAGGTCTCGGTCGGATCCCTATGATCCTACCGAGACTTAAGGAGCCCGAGCCAACCTCACCCGCAAGTGTTGCACCTGTCGATCAACGGACGAGGCTTTGGCGAACATAACAGTGCCCGGGAAGCGGCAATAGGCTCGCCACCTATTACGTGGGACCAACTATATAATTGGCGAAGTGTGGGCGTATAGTATGCCTCTGCCTACAGGCGTGATCATATCATACATACATACAGTATGTACATACATACATACATACAGTATGTACATACATATATACAGTATGTATGATGTATCATCATATCCTAGCATTATACCGGTTGCCCTAGACCTAAATTTAGGGCCCAGGGCTTCCTCACTGGTTCAACCAGATTTTACTGAATTTCAGTTATTACATGGAGCGACTACCATCTGACCTTCACAACCCAGAGGGAAACATCATTCTATGGTTAAACCAGCTATCAGTCTGTTAGAAAGCACTGACTTCCTAATAACAACTGCCATAGATGTTCATGACAGCCGGGATCAAAGGCTTAACGTGCTTTCCGAGGCACGGAGCAAGCGATAATAGTAAATGTCACACTAACAATTACTCGTAAAGGACTGACGTATGTGAAATCAGCGTTACTACGGAGATCGTATCAGTCCACCTAGAACAGCGGAGCTCCGAGCGTTTTTGAAATATTATATTAAAGCAATAAAATATTAGGAATCATTTCGTTAAAGAGGTTTTAATCAAAAGTTCTTCTTAAAAGTCTCCAAGAAGTCACTGTCACAAGCATTCTGCATTTAAAATGAAATTCAAATGGTTTATTGATGCAAACATACAAATCTGCAAGATCAGGCATACAACCACTTCTTATTTCGATTATTAAATATGGAGCGCTTTTCGAAAGAACAACGCGTTATAATTGTAAAAACTAATTACAAATATGGGGAAAGTTAAGCTGAAACCGCTCGCAAACTTAACCAAATATGTGTATGTTTTATAATGAGTATTACGTACAAGTACACCGTTTCGTTTGGATTAAATTGAATCAAGCTAATCTTTGTAACATCAGCTGTGTGCAGCTATTTTATAAATAACTCGACGTACAGACATACCTAGAAACATTATGAACATATTTTTTGTTCTCTGTTCCACATTATTTTCTTAAGCCATGTCAGAAAGCAAATAAAAGGCGCAATTATGTCCTAAGTCCACTCTTTACCTATCAGTCTCAGTCTCCTAACATTTCCAGTGTCCCAAACGCACCCAGAACAATTTATTACTTACGCTCCTATTACATGGGCAAACCACAAATCAATTAAAAACCTCTTAGAAACGGACGTGAATCGTTTTCGTTTCTCATGAACGTTTGGCCAATTAATATAATTGAACGGATCAATCCAATAAAAAGGACGGTCGGTGGACACGATGGAATCCTTGCACTTAGCTTTATTTCACGTTTGTGACCAAATTACGTTGAATGGGGCTGAAAATGCGGTCAGTACATGCATAGTCAACTTAATGAAAGTATAAATATAAAATAAATAAATAAATAAAATAAATATTTCTGACACTTACACCAATTACTTAGTTCCAAGATAAGTATCATTAAGAACTTGTGTTATGGATACTAAATATCACAATATGGATAATATACATAGAAAAACACCCTGACCAGAACAAATATTCATTTTTATACACACAAATATTTGTCCTGTGTGGGAATCGAACCCACGACCTCAGGAGTGGAATGCGGGTATACTCGCCACCACGCCATATCGGTCGTCAAAAGTATGGTAAGTAACATTGGATTTTAATAAGATATTAAGTTTACAGCTTTTATGAATAAAAGCTTGAATATTGCTTAAATATTGTTGTTGACAAAAAAGTGGTCATTTTGTTTTAAACTTTCTTTAGTTGAACAATTTATTATTTTGGGCCAGATACAAAATGTAAGTAGTTTAGGAGCTGAGTATATCACATGAGTGTAAATTTCATCTAAGTGTAAGCTGTACTTTAATTATAAACCATTATTTTGTATGTGTTTGGAACCCATTTAATTTAATTGTAATCGACTTAAAAAAAGTAGAAATTTTCTTAATTTGACCGTATATATAATTATTTATGTCGAACCGAGAAAGTTTGTAATTTTTTTTTTCTGCTTTTGCCACACAGCAAAATTATATTAGTGGTATATGAGTACAGTCAGAAGCCTTGATCTGGGTGTTTGCTATATACTATAAATATGCATATATGAACAATGCCTATGCGTTGGCCAGTGCCCAAGGTAGACTAGCCCTGCTTAGTTTTGGACTAGAAGTGCTAGGAGGGATACCTAGGACTTTTAGTCCAAGAAAAAAACACCATTTTATTTCAAACTAATGTTTTTTAATTTATTAAACTTTATAGACAAATACATAACTTCTAACTACAGACATGGAGAAGAATTTTTTATTTTAATCGTTCCTAGAGTGTTATTGTTCAACAAATAACAAACACAGATTGAGTCAAGCTTTTCAGTAATGCTTTTTCAAATATTATTAACAACATCATGTAATATTCTACCACTTAGATTACAGTATAAATATTTGCTAGCAGTTAACAACCATAACAGCCGGGAGCATGGTCTAACTTGCGTCGACAACACTACTCATACTCGCTCAATGACTGCTGGTAAACTCAATGTTCCCAGAGTATATAATAATTATGGTGACAGAACTATAAAAAAACGGCTTCCATACCTTTTAAATAGTATACCTGAAGCCATTAGAATAGAAAGAAACAAAAATAAGTACAAAACAAATTTAAAAAAGCACTATATTGGTTTAAGTGAAAAATTGTAAGTTATTTATATATAAAATTAGTTGTAATGTATAAAATAGTATAAAAGAGACTGTGACCCACAGACAAACCAGTCAAACGGTTTTGTGGGATATGTTTTTATATAACTTGTATTATTAATATTAAATAACGTTTTATCTATCTATCTATCTATCTATCTATCTATCCAAAATACATAATATTATATTAATAACTATTATAGGGTTTATATGTAATAAAATACAACCTAAAAAAAACTGATTTTTTTTTTAAGACCCAAGAAATATCAATACCAAGTACACTATGTCACTCAGAGCACTAAGCATTTAGCCAATCACAGAATCACATAACATCCAACACTCTTACCTCTCTGAGCCAGGGTTCATTTTCGCTCAGCCCAATATTAATTCGGCAGCATAATATTTCGGTAACGCAGTCCTGCATCTGAAATTCAGATGATGTTTTTTTTTGACAGCTTGGGTTCCAGCCAGATCTCTGGCGAGTTTTGTTTGAGTTAATTTGTGAATAGGAGTCCGGCACCCCGCCGTCTTGTTTGATATGGAATATTATAAGAATTTGACTGTTCCGGGTTTTGTGTGGCGTATTAAAAAAAACAGTTTTTATTTTTTTTACGTCGGTAACTAAATGCATTTAGGCACTGCATCCCGGCCAAAGGGGCACTGATAAGGGATGTGGGACTTGCCACCGGCTAACACGGCCGCCAGAATTAATACCCATTAAAAATCTTCTGACGACGCCCGCCGCTTGTTGAGAAAAGGGCGGGAGGCCAGTGCCTGGGTTTCGTCGGCCTTTTACCTAGCAGTCTCTTCGGCACTTACTATTATAATTTACTACTACTAAACTACTAAATTGTATATTTTTGTACTAAATTTCACATAACATAAAAATATTTATATTTTATCGCAGTCCATTTACGTCTATATACGGGCCTTTTTTCACAAAGAGACATAAGAGGGGTTCATACTTGACCACGTAGACCCAGTGCGGATGCGTGTCGCATTATTAAGCACGTTAAGCCGTTGGTCCCGGCTGTCATGAACATCTATGACCTTGTTATTAGGAAGTCAGTGCCTATTAACTACCAGACAGCTGTTTTAACCATAGAATGATGTATCTTTTTGGGTTACGGAGGTTAGACGACAGTCGCACCATATATTAAATGAAGTTCACCCAAATCTGGTTAGACCGGAGTGCAGACCCTGGGTCCTGGGCCACTCAAACGGTCATCCATACAAGAACTGACTTTTGTAAGCTTTTCATTACTTCGTCAATCGATTGCGAGCACCACGGAGCTAAGAATGCTACAAGCACATTAGTTAAACTAACAAATATGTATTAGAGTGAACTATATTAGATGTAATTAGTAGTAATATTAAATTTACCTGAAGACTCTACTCAATGTATGGACATACCTTTCCCTAAAGTATGAACCTGTTTTTTATAACAATTATCTTTTATTTTTACAGGTAAGAAAAACGCAAGCTATTTCAAAAAATATCATTATTTACAACTGGTAAGTTATAAAATATTGTTAGTTTTTATTCTGTAGCGCTAGTTTTTAAGTTTGACTTATATGAGAGCTGTATTGAGCCAAACTTGAATAAATAATTTTGACTTTATATAACAGAACAGTTAAGCCTTAAGAATGTAACATGCTGTACTATACTATGATTGAAAGCAGAAAATATTCAATAACTGTTATAGGGGAATTCTCTAAAACTCAATTACATTACTTTCAATAACTACATTAACTTTTGCTAAACATATAAATGAGTATCAAACTCAAGAAAAAAGAAAAATAAGAGAATGTACAAGGAGAAAAGACTTTTTAAAATATATTAATACCCAGGTGTAATTCGATCAAGCAGTGTACTTATTATCAGTAAATCCAAATATTTAATAGATTACCAAACGAGTTAAAAATTTTGCTTTATAAGAGTAACTTCAACTCAAGAATAAAGAGTTTTCTCTTAGAAAAAGGTTTTTATGACATGAATGAATTTATTGATAATGGCAATGTGGGTTTAATTTTAAATATAATTTATTTTATTTTTATGGTATGTGCCTTTTGATTGTAAATTATTGTTAGTTAATTAGAATAATAATGTTTTTTTTTTTTATTACACAACTTTAATAATTTGTATTCGCATGTGATTTGTATTTGTATTTATAGAAATGTTCCACACAATGTATATTGTTGAGAATAAATGATTGAATTGAATTGAATTGAATTGAATAAGCAACAATACCTAGGTAGGTTCTAAAACAATATAAAAAATCGCAAAACACATAAATTTTCGCTTTACATTATTCGGAAAATATACCTTTAAAATTCTTCTGAAATGCCCAAGAGGCCTAGCCTTCCCCTCCCGCCTCTCGACTTATCTTCGCTTTGCACACCACACATTCGAAAAATATCCTTTTGATGTTAAAAGTGACGGGTTATGAAGTATTCGAAGGTTTTCCGGGATCCTTTTGCGCGTTCAATTGTTGTGATTACGAAACTCTGTAGAATCGAGCTGTGGATTGGAAATGTGATATTGCCTGATTTAAGGTGAAATAGAGATTTTTCTAATAATTAAGTGACGTAGACGTTTTTATATCCCTATTTCCTTACGGCATGTTTGGGCCGTCCCGGTGTCAGACAACTACAGGTGTTAAAATGAAAAACGTGTGTAGCTGCCGAGTGCGTTTATTACACTAAATTAATAATTCAGTTCCCAGTCACACGGTTACTCATGTATCGGGAGTAAAGTTTTATGTCAATTAAACAAAATAAAATAATGCATAACAATGTTCGAGCTGACTCGTACAGGCAAGAACTACAATACGCTTGCCAATAAGAGGTATGACTGCCCAACTTTCAAGTAACATCGTGAAGAGCAAAGCTATAAATATTTGGGCTTTACTTATCACGGACTCCACGCAGAGCCATGCATTTGGTCTTTTAAGCGGGGCGTGAAACGGCATTTTAGCAGACCGTCATGAGTGGATGCGCTTCGTACCGTGCTTATTTCACGGTATGAAGCGCTTTCAATTTTTTTTTGGCTGCATCGACTGTTATCCCTCTGGCAGGATGTAGTCATTATGACGTGTAACATTAAAAAAAATGCACTAGCCATGTAGGCCTTTAAAATATTTTTCGTACTGTGTGTTAAGCTTTTTTTTGTCATTGAAGTCAGCAAATACGTCACGTAAGTTACATATTTGCATATTTAATTGTAATCAAACAAGTAGCAGGTGAAAGTTAATAATAGCACCGACAAAGAAATGTATGGAGTGCATGAAGAGTTATATGATCGGGAAGCAGGTAGTTGAGTCGACCCCCCCCCCCCGGACAGGTCTCCACCTTGGCGCAGTGGGAGGGGGGGGGGGCTGAGTAGGATCGGGCTGGTATCGCATCTGCTGGTGGTGGGTCCCACATCCCCTTTCTGTACCATAGGGGTAGTCGCTAGAAGGCAGTGCGTAAATGCATTTTGTTACTGACGTAAAAAAAGGTACTTAGGCGATGATTGACCACACCAAAAAGAACGAAAGAAACGAAAAGAACATGATATATTGCAGATGCAAAAATTTATAACAGGACAGGAGGTTAAGTATACAATGTCTGAATCCCTCTCTGTAGTAGTTAAATAATTCTCAACGCAAAAGAAATATGCAAAAACAAAAACCGTTCGAGCGTAAAAATGTAAGGCAAGAATATATCGATACATAAAAGCAGACTCAGAAATGAAATTATCAGCAACAAAACAGAATCGCACAGTCCTGTCACGATTCAACTGAAAATAGAAAGAACTCAGTACTTTAATGAAGTGACTCGGTCACGGCTCAGTGGTATTCGGACTGCTAATTTATGGTAACAACGAAAATTGCTTTCGAATAACCGCCGAGGCTATGAATAAAATTCCAGTTCATCCAGCTCACTGTTAGCGGGGGCTTGTATTAAATACTTACCTTAATTTATATCCAGTTCTCGAAATTCCCTGTTTGCCACATTTCTCATAAATAACCATATCAAATATTTGTCTAATGGTAAGGTATCAACTCTAATGGTTGTATGTGCATTCAAGAAATTTTTGATTCTAAATAAAATAATTTGTTTTCGATATAATTTCACTTTGTATGTTATGTGCTATCGTCATAATAATGTTTGTAATTTAATGTTTCCATTTTGCTTCTATTTCTTGATTATGCTACCGCTCATATCTCTTTCATTTTTGTTAAAAAAAATAATGAATATTCATTTTATTTGTAAAAAATTGTCTTTTGTGATTCTTTAAGATTTATGCAAAACAGTTTTCCACATAATGTTATTCCTATGAAACCTTTAAAAAATATATCACATTATCTGACCGAAGCCTAATGATGTTTGTTGATAGATTGAATTTGGGTATGGAAAAAATTTAACCGACAACAAACAAAATATATTGGCACTAATTTATTTTCAATACACAATCAAACACAAATTTAGGGAGACTTTAAATGTATAGTCGTTTCAAACACTGATTTTATGCGAGTGAGACACATGCTTGGCCCTTTTTCTTTTAATTTACTGTACAGGGAAACTGCCCTAAAAGTTAAGTCGTTGAAGAGACAAAGTGTGTTCAAGTAAGAAAACATTCAGATTGAAATTGTTCCCCATTATTTGGGGACAGTTGAATTGCTTCGCGGATTTATAACTCACATTGGGTAAAGAAAAATGTTTGAGTGTGGGCACAACTGCACTATCCAAAAGATTTAGTACCCAACTCGTCATATTATTAGACTAAATATTTCCAACCAGTCAATCTGTTTTAACGGCAAACTTTGGTGCAGATATGTCATTTTTAAAAAAAATTTTTAGTATGGATTTAGAAGCCTTAACATAATTATCATAAGCCCAATAATGTCAACTACTAAACAACGGATGTCACGTCATCAAAATCTACAACACGCGCATTTATATGGGTATATTGGGCTCCGGAGTCAAGCCAACCTCACCTGCAAGATCAACGAACCAAGCTCTGGTGAACATAAACGTTCCCGGTAAGCGGCAATAGGCTCGCTGCTTGTTACGTGGGACCAACAATATAATTGGCAAAGTGTGGGCGTATAATATGCCTCTGCATTCGGAGAAGAAGGCGTGAATGTATGTGTATTTATATAAAGCTCATCGTAGACTTGATCGAAATGACGGCGTGTCGTGTTTATAAACCTTTGAAAAATTTAATTATTTTTTCTCAAACAATTAAACAAAAGACAGAAACAAGTAGGCTAGGTACACAAGTACACTTGTGGCAGAACTGATGACTGATATAGGCTCAGAAGAACCTGTGTTACAGTTCACCAGGTCCTACCCCTTGGAAGGTAGACATACACAGATCACCTACCTTTCTAGACCCATTGACCTTACAGACTGAATTTTAATGGGACCGACT
Source organism: Musotima nitidalis (assembly GCA_949126915.1). Classification (NCBI taxonomy): domain Eukaryota; kingdom Metazoa; phylum Arthropoda; class Insecta; order Lepidoptera; family Crambidae; genus Musotima; species Musotima nitidalis. The sequence continues at coordinate 18,626,379 of OX421419.1, read as the reverse complement.
AAATGCGGCCAGCGCGAACTTACAAATTTATCGTCTCGTCTGTCCTTCTTTCATCCTGGATGTCTCATGCTACATGTCCTATGAAAAAGTCTTCTTCTTACAATATTTCTGACACAGCGGCGGTTAGTTCTACTTTATATACTATATATCCTGTCCACACCAAAATCATGCTACTTATTAAATTTAAAACCACGTTTAATTTTTTTACCTTAATATGTAAAATAATCCTTTCAAACATATGAAATAATGTTTACTTCGCCGCGAAAATGGCGTCATTAACATATGGTTAATGCAACGAAAATACAAGCTAATAGCCCTTTTGAATCATTAATGAGTGTGTTACTGGCCGGGCCGCATTTATGTCTTCAAATAATAAATAAATGATGCTATGTGTTACCACGGTAAGAGTCACGAGGTTTCACTGCAGGATTAAAGCGTATTCAGTATTCTGAGTATACACAGTATTATCAGTATGGAAGTGATTTAGTTTTCAAATTAAGTACGAAAAAATATGCTGTCATGAATATGTATAGCAGTCCTTATTAGGAAGTCAGTGCCTTTAAACATCCTGAAAGCTGGTTTTCTCTCTGGGTTGTGGAGGCCAGAAGGCAGTCGCTCCATGCAATAAATTCATCATCTCAGCCCATTACCGTTTCACTACTATGCACGATATGAGTATGTATACGGATCCTACCAAGACCTGAAGAGCCCAAGCCAACCTCACCTGTAAGTGGTGCGATTGCCGATCAACGGATGAGGCTCTGGCGAACATAGTGCCCGAGAAGCGGCAATAGGCTTTCTGAATTCGATCTCCACGCTCAAGGCCCGCGATGGAAGTTATGCAATAGCTTAATAAATTAGATTTTTCTGTAACTTATTTAATGTGAATCCGACCGAGCCAAATTTACTACGCAGCTACTTGTTTAATGCAAAAAAAATTTTTTTTTTTAGTTAACTGCTTAAACCTCAATTCATATTGCTGCATACCAGATTACAGTCGTAACAAGCTCAACATTACAACGTCCTTTGTTTCCGATTTGTATGAAAACAAAGCACACTAGATGTCAAGGAGAACGTGGGCATCTCGACCTCCTAATAACATTTTAATAATAAACTCGTGTGCCGCTGTCTGCACTGAGGAAAATCTATGGGTTTGGTCCAAGATGTGAGAGATAACTTCCTCTTATCATGCTAATATACATACATACATATTGTCACTCCTCTTTCCCGTAGGGGTAGGCAGAGATAACATCATTTCACTTGCTACGATCTTGGCACACACTTTTAGCTTCATTCGACTCATTAACCCCGTACGGTCGGGTTTACGGTACCCCGTCGGTTTAGGGTACTTTTGACCTGCCCTTTCTCGAAATTTTTTAATTTTGTACAATTTCAGACAGGTTTACGATGCTAATATTATAAGGGGAAAATATTTATTTGTGTGCTTCCAAAGCTAATGGATCGATGAAAATAAATATTTTTCTACTATAAAGTTACATCATTTGCCAGTAACATTTTGTCGGCCTATTTTTAAACTGCTTATGTCCTTTTGAGCAATCTTATAGGAGGAAGTATAACCTGTTTATTTATAATAGTCAAGGCACTAAGTGAATATGGGAGCTATTCGTTCATAATTAATTAAATATTAATTTAAGGGACCTGTAAGATATTCATGTGATATGAATAACGTTTGTGTGATCATAAGGTGTTTACTTATTAGAGCCTACGAAGCTTATGACTCCAAGCGCGTGGAGTTCTGCTCGATGTCGCGTTTACTCGTTATATCTACATATTTTACTAAAATGAAAGATTAACACATCTGGTTAATGAAAGAGTAACACATAGTTATGTCTGATTTATAAACTTAGGTGAAAAGTAACTGAAATCCAGTTATTCTTACCAAAATTTTAACATTGAATGCCGATTGTGTTTCCCGAATGTATGAGATAAGGATATCCGTCAGCAGACTGAACTAAGCGAAGTGAAAAAGTATAAGCGAAGGGAATGGGCTACGTCCTGCAGCTGATAGCCATTTGGCTAAAAATGATGTAATTATTGTCATGAAACGAGAATGTGATTATTTATGAAGTATATATTTTAAATATATTTATATAATCTATAATTATGAATAATATTTTATAGTACAGATTACATATGGAGTTAGGAACACTTCATTCGAAGAAACGAAATCGCTACCTCTTATAACTTATATATATGTTACACAGAGACGAGAGAAAAGGCAAAAAGAGAGATTTATGTGGATTCGCGCGGCTACAAATCAAGTAAACCTGTCTGAAATTGTAAAAAATTCTTGGTGTAACACGAACGGCTTTTTGTTAAAGCCCAGAAGCGAAGCCTCGAACGTAACGTAATTCCATAATAGCATTTCAATGTCACGTTTTACTTTAATTACGAATTATGTGTGCCGCCGTAATAATGGCTTAATAAAGAAATAAAATAAATATTTCTTGATGCAGGTAAATAATACTCATACACAGAAGTAAAAAATAACAAGTTAAAAAATTATGAATGCATTACAGTTAACTTTTAATAAATTACTTATGGATTTTTATTTATATAATTCGTATTTTATATTTGACATAAGCAATATAACATATAATTTATGAAGTAATAGTATATTTTTACATACGTTTTTTTTACAATTAGAGGGATTATGCTTCACTTCACTACGCAAACGCAATGTGGGTTGGCGGTAAATGTTCCTGGCTGTCCGGCTGTTAGAATTTTTCTATTCTATAATAACGTAAATACAACAAAACAAGAAGGCAAGTAATTAAATAAAAACTAACAGAAAATTCAGGTTTCCTAATTTAGATAAGATTTACATCCGATGATTATAAATTTGTAATTGTGTCAAGGGCCTCGTGAGTAACAGTGTGTTCAAATGAACCGTCAATTTCAGTTAATGGATTACTTTAATTGGAGTGATTGATAGGGTGCTGTTAGCCCTATCCGGTTTCGAGGAACTTCGCAACGAGGTCAGATGGTCGGACAGACGAGTGAGTGAGGTATTCAATACGATATTCGAGAGGTCTTCATAGATATTTTAGAGTGATTAAAATATTAAAACTATTAGTTAAAGGGCTTTGATTGGCTTCAAGTTTGGTTAATACCCGGGTCGAATATTTGTAATTCGGTAAGCCCACTTTCATTTGTTGTGTAATTATAGAAGTTCGAATCACTTTTAGAATTTCAAGAGCACTTTTAGTAAGAGTACCAAAGTTATCAGCCTACAGCCTAGCAATAGGGCCAGGGGCAAAACTGCCAAATAAATAAATAAATATTTCTGACACTTACACCGATTATTTAGTTCCAAGATAAATATCATTAAGAACTAGTATAATGGATACTAAATAACGTATAAATATACATAAATACTTTTTTTTTCATACATCATAAATTCATACTTAAAATACATACGTAAACACACAGACCAGAACAATTTAATATTCATGTTTATGCACATAAATATTTTTTCTGTGTGGGAATCGAACCCAAAACCTTATGAGTGAAGTGCGGATATACTCGCAATCACGCCATTTCGGTCGTAAAGACTTCATCAAACGCCTACAATCAACACAATTACAAGTAATGTTAGAGGGGGTCAGAGATTTTATCCTTTGCTCGACTTTGAATCGAATAAGTTGAAAAGACTCCGCCCTTTACGAGCAGTGCCTTTATCTCGATAGTAACAGAAACGTACCAACAACAAACAGTAAAGCTTTAATGAAATTAAACTTTTTCTTTTATTTCGAGAGAAAATAAAAAAGTTTTTAATTAAATGTTGGTACTGATGAGATTTGCCCTAATCGCGTCTTTACACTGTTGTGTTTTTCTAAGAATAACATTGTTCGGACATCATATCGTAGCATTATTCTGGATGCCCTGAACTTAAGCTTAGAACTCAGGGTCTGCTCACCAGTATTACCAGATTTGGCGTAATTCAGTTATAACATGGGGCGACTGCCGCCTGACCTCCCCAACCCGAAGGGAAACATCATACTATGGTTTAATCAGCTGTCAGGATATAAGAAGGCCTTAACTTCCTAACAATGACTGCCATAGATGTTTAAGACAGCCTTAAGACAGAGGCACGGAGCAAGCGACAATGACGCACATAACTTAAGCAGCAATAAATGCGCCACCAGGGTTTGAACCCAAGACCCTCTGAATTTGTCTACGGGTCGCCACTGGGCTATCACTGCTCTTAAACAACATATTACGTACGAAGTTTTACATAATATATTACGGATAAATATTAATAAATATTTGTATTTTATTATAAAAATCCTACTAATATAATATGTCACGTAATTTATAATCCTACTAATATTATAAACGTGAAAGTTTGTATGTGTGGTTGGATGTTTGTTACTCTTTCACGCAAAAACAACTGGAGCGATTGTGATGAAACTTTGTACGTGTATAGCTGCAGTCCTTGACTAACATATAGGACACTCCTTATCCCGATATTTTCACGGGAACGGGGACCACGCGGGTAAAACCGCGGGGCGCTGCTAGTATACTATATTTACATAAAAAAACACAGATCATGGGAACCCAAAGCGAGTTGTCGGAGGTAGATGTGTGTGGCTTTAAAATAAGGCCACATCCAGTCACTATTAACTAGGACAAACAGCTCTAAATACATTCAGAAATGCCAGACAAGTGGTTACCCATTGAAGGAGATTTGAGATCTTCGCTCATTTTGGGATATTGTATTCTTTCATCTAATCCTATAGCTCCAAGAACTTTACCATGTTGAATACCTCATAATATTATGTCATAGAAGTCAATATATTTTACAATTATAGTTTCCCCGAAGGGGTTATACACCCTAGTAAAATATTGTTCCTCAAATATCCGTTAGTAAAAAATCATTAATAAAAGATAAATGCCAAAATATTGTACTTTCCTGAATATGTTCTATCCGGAACCTTTAAAAATATTTTCTGACAATTACACCAATTATTTAGTTCCAAGATTAGTATCATTACGAACTTGTGTTATGGATAATAAACAACGGATAAACATACTTAAATACTTTTTTTTTTACATACATACTTAATATACATAGGAAAACACCCAGACCATAACAAATATTCATGTTCATGCATACAAAGATTTGTTCTGTGTTGAAATCTAACCCACGACCTATAGAGTGAAGTGTAGGTATACTGACCTCCACGCCATATCGGTCGTCATACACGTCAATTTATAGGTATTAACTTGGATACTTCCTTGGTTTTCTGACTGTGGATCTAAAGAGATTACGATCTAAGCGAAAAAGCTTTCTTCAGGGATCAATATTGATGAGAAATAATGGCAATGCCTTTGATATCTATATTATAAGTTATTAATGCTGTATCAGGTTACTTTTTACTACCTAAGTTTTCAATCTTTCTTGGTAAGAAAGATTCCTCAATGAATTGGCCATCCACACTGTGTTGGATATTTATGCTTAAAATATACCGATATGTGTGAATACTATCATATAGACGAGCGTCTTATTGTTTTCAAACACATCGCCATAAAGCAAAAGATAAAAGTGAAAAAAAATAAGTAGTTTTTTATTAAAGATATGATCGCTTGAGTTTGGGAGCGGTCGTCGTGCCGCCACCACCATCTCACTGTGGCTCTGCGCGTGCTTAGCGCCTCCATCACACTCGCTCAAAAGAGGGACTAAGAGGCGCCGACGACATCACCTGAGGCAGCGTCGACACCAGCCCATACGCGCCCTTTTTTTTGTTTTACGTCTGTACCAAAATGTGTTTACGCACTGCCTTCCGGCCAAAGGGGGACCGAAAGGGGGTGTGGGACTCACCACCGGCAGCCGCGACTGCCAGTAGTAATACCTACTAAAACTCTTCCGAAAGCAAACCTCTGGGTGTTACCTTTTCCCGGCCTCCGGGAGGTACTCAGCCCCCCCACCACGCCAAGGTGAAGACCTGTCGGGGGGGAGCCCAGACGAGCCCTGCCCCCACCCTCCTCCAACCGTTCCCCACATAATTTACCCGCCACCCGCTACCTATAATTCACAGGAGGCGGTCACTTAGAAGGAAACGTGAGCGGCCAGCAAAGCGGCCGGTAACCGCCCATCGACCGTGGTCCCTATTTGGCCTCCATCTCATCCATCCAGTCGCCGCGACGAAGCGCGTCTTCTGATGCGCCAGCCAGAGATGGGGGCCCACGATCTCAACTTGCGCCAACATGCCGCCCCGCCCCCCGCTACCCCACCTCACTATACTCCCTTACATATGGCGATAGACGTGATCTATGCCACGCTCTGAGAGTTTGAGGGGGGATTCCGCCGGGACGGAACCCTTGTTACAAAGCTTGGGACACCTCCTGGCCGCGCATCACGTAAAGCGCACGGCCGCGCGCGACCTACCACCATCACTGCTAGATGGCACTACCGCCAGCCGTTCCCCGGTCTCACCAACCCAGGAAAAAAAGAAGGCGTTGCCGCGTGAGGTACTCTCACCGTCATCCCCTCTCACCTACACGTTCCCCATGCCCCTAGCCCACCTTGCACAATGAATTCTCATCCATAACTTGCCTAAGTCACCGCCTGCTTTCTGACGGCTCGCTGGGCCGCTCTTTGGGCTTCACTCGGTATATCTGCGCTGAGGGCGGTGCCATAAGTCTCCTCGGTAAGAGTACCCCATTCGTCGATATCGACGGCCGAAAAGTGTTTGCCATATCAGTCTTCATATTAAATAAAGGACATGAATATTTATAAGAAATTTTGTACAAAACTAATATTGGTCAAAATTCTGGATGTTATTGCTGCCGTCACTATTTTCAATCAATTCGTAAGGAATTTTGTAACAATAAACTATTTAACAGCACGTTTCAACATTCAGACTATGAAACTATATGATTTGGTTCAAGCGATGGGAGGCTGAGAATTTATTAAGTTTTTGGCTAATGTTTCCGACGTAAGTTAATTAGGTATGTTTTATTGAAAAGTCTGAGACAATGTCTGAAATATATTTAAATCTTGTAAAACTCATATAAACTTTCAACCTCTGAAAGACGTGTAATATGTCAATATTCCAAATAAACCAGACCGTCAATTAAGGGTGCGAAGGGGAGACGTCGTATTTAATTACCTTCTTCGTGAATAGTTTCTAATTACGTACCATACGAATGATGACCTAATTATTAATAAGAAATGATTAGATTAAAAATTAAATAACAATACAAGTAACGTTCCGCTTAATAACAAATTAAGTGCGATATCTTAATAATCCCCTGTTTCTGAAAAGCACGCGAGCTCATTAGAGCTCATCTGTTTAATCGGTTTATGAGCAGAATCTTACGTTGTGCAGGTGAGCTTAGTCTGCGCAGCTCTGATAAGTCTCAGCTAAGCGTCTCTGTGTGAATTTCCTGGCTTAGACGGTATTTGAATATAATACGAATAGAGTATCCGTAACAAAGGACTTTCTGACTTTCATGTGTTCATAGAGATTTGCTTAATATCTTCGATACTCGTATAAGTTTCTGAGATTTTGTGAATTATATGACATATTTCTTAGTCAACGTCATAACAGTTAATTAAAGTTAAATATGTCACTTACAATTAAAAAATCCAATATATTTCTTAATAAAGACTAACAGTTAGACAAACATTCATTTAGCAAGTGAAAATTCATGTATCAATAAATTTTTTGTTTCAGGTAAACCTTCTTTGATGAATCAGATCTACCCTTAATGTAAGTAACTAAATGATTAAAAATAATTACATAGAAAATTAACCTAAGACATTAATTGTAAGCAAAATATCAAAAATTATATCAATACTTTATTACATTTAAATAGAAAGAAACAAAAATATCTAAATAACTGCAGTATTTATAACACTACTTTAAAGGAAATACTTTTCATGAATGGTTTCGAGCAAAGAACAAAATAGCAATAAATAGAGAAAACAAATAACATAGAGAAATATCTGAGCTGAACGTAAAGGCTAGATATGGCTAGAAGTATTATGTATGTTAATAGTAATTGCTAGAATCACTATATAATTAAGCAGAAAAATAGACTTAGAAGTCACACACAGCACTAACTAACACAGTGGCACTAAGGGAAACCTTTCATTACGAGGAAATAAATGAGGTGTATACCTAAGGAGCATCTGAGCCGAATTTGTTTAATAAGGGATGGTCACAATAATATCCAGGTAGATATTTATACACATACGAAGTATATTTAAGAAGTACAAGCTTTTGTATCTGACAATTATAATACCCCTTTTATATAGTTCAGTTTTGTGTGCAATGTTATATCAAACATTTTCAATTGAGATTGAGAATTGTCTTAAAGAATTATTTAGTCACAAGATAAGTATCATTAAGAACTTATGTTATCGATACTAAGTAACAGATAAACATACATGATAACATTTTTTTTTTGTAAATACTTACTTAATATACATAGGAAAACACCCAGACCAGACCAAATATTCATGTTTAGTGGAAGTAGCTGAAATAGTAAAGTAGACGAGCTGTTTTAACTGTGTGTGGTTTTGCTGAGTCCGTTAGTTGTCGAATCTTCTTCACGGCATAGGCTGCAGAACTCAGTCTGTCCGAAACTTTCCCGATGTGAGACCCCCATTACAACCTAGAGTCTAGTGAAACCTTATTAAGTTTTGTACATAATATTTATTACACGGACGATGTTACTAAATAATATTAATAACACGTGAGACAAATGATCCGCTGAAGTATACAAATAAATCACTTATTAAAATGCTCTTAAATATAGCCAAACAAATTTCGATATATACTTACTTTTTCATGTAAAATCTACAGAACTTAATTGTGGTCTAAGATATTTGCAGTCTTAAACCGAACAATAACTACTAAAACCTCTCTATACTGTAATAATTTACTTTTAGCATAAAACAAACATTCCGTGGAACACCTTCGGCTGCAGTAATATTTTTAAAATGGCAACTGCGAAAAAGCTCTCTGCCACAACACTGTTTAATGTGATTTATAGTACGATAAAAATTTAAGTTGCCTTCGTAATAACATTGCAATTTATTTTCGGGCTATAATTTAATGTGGGTGTCAGCGGAAACATTGTTCAACAACAGCTATAAATTAATGGCTTTTTCATCTTATAGAAAAAGATGTAAGGTTTTCCTTGGGGCTGCTCTTCCGGCAGAATTCAGGCTTTTAAATTGCCATTTCATCATTGTTTCTACATTTTAAGGTTTGATTAAGTCTGGATAATAATTAATTTTTTATTCTTGTAATTGAGTTATAATTTCTTACGGAATCCAATCTCAAGCTAAGCAGTTTATGTACAACTAATAGACAACTAGCTATTTCAATTATAATGCTATTAATATTTTGACTTCTCTCAGCTTAAATTGAGAGACATCACAAAGGCCAAGTTCTTGGACCTAAACATAGTACATCAAAACATCCGGGGCCTGGCTGGAAAATACCTTGGCTTTTAACTGTTTTTGGAATGTCGGAATATATCTATCATTTGTGTTACTGAGCACTTGCTTAAAAGCAATAAATTAAATTTCAACATAAACAATTTAAATTTAATAAATATAGTATAATAATAATATAATTTAAAGACATTAAAAGAGTATGCATTGCACTGATCTAAATTCATAAAAAATAAAATAAAGTCATCAGATAGCAATTAAACCAACTTGGACTATTATAAACCGCGAATCTGGCAAGCGCGCACCCAATGATTATAAATTCCTTTAAGATGACGATAACTGTAGAAGGTAAAGCACAAATAGCTAAAATATTTGATTACTTCTTTGCGAAAATACCAAACGTGACAACCTTAATTCTTAATTAGTCTCCTTTAGTTGCTGTATTACTTCTTTCGGAATATGTACCAGACTGCAATTCCATCTTTAAATTAAGATATTAGGTCGGGGAAAAAGACTTTTTCCCCAACCTATTATATTACTTACACATGTAGATACTATAAAATTCATTAAAGTAGTAAACATTCAAAATACGTGTGATTTGTGTGATCTGTCCACCAAAGTAATTCAATCAATTATAAATTCTATTGGCCTTACCTTGCCGTAATATTTAATGAATGTGGTGCTTAAAGTTCCTTTCCGGACTTTATGAAACTGAGTAAGTTTATTCTTAAAAATCCGGTTGCAAAGAGGACAAAAGTAACTACGAGTATAGACCTATTTCAATCTTACCAGTTTGAAGTAATGTCTTTGATATAAATAGTCTTGATCCGTCAACTCCTTACTTGAATTCACATGATCTTCTACATAAAAAGCAGTACAGTAGAAAGAGCCGTTCTACGGCAGATACTGGTGCAGCTTTACAGCAGCATATCTTTAAACTTGGATGTTGTCGCAGAATGTTCTAGGAGTTTTTTGTGATTTATCTAAGACTTTCGACTGTATTGACCACCAGACTCTAATTTTTAAATTAAAATACTATAGTGTAGGAGACTTAGCCCAGAATTTATTGTCATCATACCTTTGCTTACGAATTCAGACGGTAGATATTAATGGAACTAAATGACTTGGCTCGTCTGTCTGTCTGTCTTGGTACTCTCAGGTTTAAATTTTGGGACCACTTCACTTTTAAGTTTAAATAAATGATTTGGCATTTTTATGAGTAAGTGTTGTGAGATGATGTTATTAGCTGATGATACTTCTTTAGTATTTAATATTGTTCGACATAAAAAGGACCTTTGCGATGTACACGATGCCCTTTCAGGGCTGCTTCGTTGGTTTACTGTCAACAACTTACATATAAATGCTAAAAAAACGAAATGTATTAAATTCACTGTTCTGCACGAAAGGAAACTCGAAACAAATATCATTATTGACGCTCAGAAAATAGATTTAGTAGATTCTACTGTTTTCATAGGCATAACTATAGATGAAATACTTCAGCATATTAAAACTCTTGCTGGTAATCTTAGTTCCGCAGCTTATGCTATTCACAAAAATTACAATTAACAGACGTTGATACGGCAAGAATGGTATACTTTAATTTTGTAAATATCCTAATGTCGTACGGTATTCTTATTTGGGGACTAGCAGCAGATATAGAAACTATTTTTATTTTACAGAAACGGGCTGTAAGATCTATTTACGGACTAAGCTCACGAACAACTCTTAGAGAAAAGCTTAAAGAAATTGGTATCTTGACTGTTGCCTCTCAATACATTTATTATAGTATAATATTTAAATATAGGACCTATAATAAGCGCTGTGAAGATCACAGCTTTAATACTTGGAATATTAGTAAATAGCTAAATTCTTTTTAGTAAAATTCGTAAATTATTTATGGAGCAGACAAATTACTCAAGTTTTTCTAGATTTGCCTCTTGAAAAGTTTAAGCAAACTGTAAGTCATCACATTACCAAGAAAGGGTATTACACTGTTAATGACAAAAACGCTTGGATGTAACATTTACAGTGATAAACTAAAAAGAGATAAACTTTTGCCGCCCACTTTTTTAAGCTAAAAATGTGTGCCAAGATCGTAGCAAGTGGAAGGATGTGATCTCTGCCTACCCCTACGGGAAAGAGGCGTGGCATTATGTATGTATGTATGTTTACATAAAAATAACGATTACTTTTATACATTATCTTTGTTATTTTAAATACTATTTCTTGTAGACGATTTATTTCAAATTGTTTTGATGGCTGCTTATTTTATTCATTCTTTTAATATTAATGTTATTTTTGTTCAAACACTTTTATCATGTAGCTTGAATATGTCGTGCTCAATCAAATGATTCTGCGGTGATAGCGTCATAATAGATAAGCATACGTTGATGAATACTAATCGAAAATATTAAATGTTATTTGCATAAAGTCATATACTGAGAACTAAAGGGTCTTCACCTCAATCACAACATTTGAGGCAAATAGCGAGTAACGATTCAATTACATAACGTCAGGGATAGTGCAAATCCGTGAAACTACCATTCGTAAAGTCCGTGTATCTGCAATAGATCTAGTTTTACAGGCGAAGGTAAAAAACTTAATATGTCTCTTATTTCAACTAATTTTGGGTGTGTTTAATGTGTTCTATCTCTTGTTGTAAAAAGATTTTTCTGAAAGTACCTAATTGAGGCTCTGCGACAATTACATGCATGGAAATTAAATTGACAAAATTTTTTAGTTACGCGAAATTATTTAATGACAGTTACGCGGATTTGCACTATCCCTGACGATAAGTATTTCTCAAAACTCGATACAACTATTGAAACCAATGTTGACGAAATCGGCTTCAAACTTTAATACTTCATATCGCCAAAGCGGAACATGCCACATATTTCCTTCCCTAATCCTCGTAGATTACGCTGTCATCAAAACTTCCACGCAATATGGAAGCACTCAAAACGGTAAAAAGGCAACGGCAGACCAATATTCGCAAATTACCTTCCAAATACGCACTGAAACGGATCAGAAACTACAAACGCAGCCGTAAAAATATTATCAGATTTTTGAAACTCAGCAAAAACTGCGAATTGGGCACAGGTCCTTGTTGAGGCGATACTGCGCTAAAACACCAACCCTCCATTACTGCATTGGGGAAACTCCAACCTACCAAAAAGTAAGGTCCAATTTCCGATGGCAAATTGCGTATCAGATATTTTGGTAATCCAAGGATTTATTGTGAATTATCTGGGACAGAATTTTGCGTTTGCTTTGATTCGTATCTCCAAGTCGTAAAGGTGAATTTATTTCGAGTTTAAACGTGGCTTGTTTGCTAGAGCTTCGGTTCCGCGGCCCCTGTTTTCTTCAGGTCTTAGATGTTTTATTGAATAGGTTTGTAGTTGATTCTGCAGTAACATTTTAATTCAGTAACTAGAAATGTACCCTCTCTTTTAGCAAATTTGTTGAACTTTGAAGAAAAAAAAAAAAGAAAGAATTTCAGGGAAAGAAAAATTTGTAAATCGAAAAATAATACAGTACGTAATTATTTATACGTTATATGTTTCTATGTTAGTTGGAAATATTATCTCAATAATAATTCATAATAATTCATAATTCATGATAATATGAATACGAAAATTTTACAAACTTTAACAGATAATTCTGATGTTTATGTGGATTTTTCGTGTTATCGTTGCCAACTATATCTAGTTCATATCTGAGACGAGCAAAACTTTGCCATTTCTTTAGAAAACTTACATTATTGTCTCTTTTGTTTTCATTACTGTAATGGAATCTGAAATACTCGGTGCATTTTTTCTTAACACCATCGTGACGTGTATATGAAGTTCAATACAAAAAAATTGTGTCGCATGCTGCTTTAAAATGGCCACATTGTCGGCTGCTTAAATCTCTTCAGTAATTTATTAGGCGGTAATTGTGTAGTTTAAGTTCGTCTAATAGTTACTGATATTCCATAATTAACTAAATATTTTTGTACTTTTTTTCTAGATCTGGTTGATTTCTATGTATTCTAGTTTTGAATTAATAAATATAATCACATCAGTTGTGTAGTATACATGTTTGACATAGGGTCTAGAAACGCTGTTGCAAGCTGATTTATGTTTATACTGTTGTTTGAATCACTTGATTTACTTTGCATTCCTGACAATCTATAAATAAAAATAAATCTTTATGTAAAAGACATAAACAAGACCTGTTTCAATCATTTGCCAAATAATTGGTCTCCTCAAAACTACAACTACAAAGATATTATCTTTAACAATCAAAAGCCCGGCACAAAACAATGTAGATCAACGTCGGTCGCGCTGCCCATCAAGGGAAGTTTGTGAATAAATCTTTGAAATTTTTGGCACGCTCCCCACTTTGGAGTTTGCTTAAACTGTTATGACGGAGCCGTTTCGTTTCCTTTTCATGTAAACGTTGAGATGTTGCTGTTGCAATAGTCTTTGGAACTAACAATGATATGCATGTTCTTATTATGGTTTTGTTTCTGAAAGAATACGAAGTTGAAAACTGTTTCGTTTCGACTGGGAAACGTGCTTGTTGCAATTCTAGATGGATATCATGTATGACGCTCGCGTAGATATTTTCCACTATAGTTTCTGAATGTTGATTTTAATAAGAAAATGCAAAGAAATTGGTAACACCATTCGGTTTGCAAATTCTTTGCGGCGCATGTGTTCCTTACCTCAAATAGTAGTTTGTGGTTAAAGCGGGATATGAAACGGCATTATTGCTATCGTACTACGATATGGGGAGATCTATTTACGATGGTATATATACTGCTAATCATAACGTAAAATGTGTTCATTATGACAAATCATATTTAAAATAATACAACGTGGGTCGATGATTAGAACCATAGGATAAACCGTTGACTTGACACGGGTGTGACGAAAAGTTGTAAGGACATGGTGAATTTTAGCAACACTAAGTCGGTCTTGGTAAAAAAATTGGATAAGACAGAATTATATCAAACAGAGGGCATAATTTAAAGCATTAATATGATTAAGTAAAAAACAAAAATAAGTACAAAACAAATTAAAAAAAACACTATATTGGTGTAAGTGAAAAATTGTAATTTATTTATTTATAAAATTAGTTGTAATGTATAAAAGAGTATAAAAGAGATTGTGACCCACAGACAAACCAGTCAAACGGTTTTGTGGGATATGTTTCTATGTAACTTGTATTATTTAAAGGAAATAAACGTTTTATCTATCTATCTATCTATCAAAATAACTCTCAGATTTCTGTTGTTACTTTTAGTAACAAAGTGCTTACCATCGGGCAGGATGTAGTCATTATGACGTGTCACAATGAAAAAAAAGTTAAAAAATAGTAACCCTGGTTAATAAATTCCCACTACTGGGCTTTCTAAGCGGTCGTGTCTACCGGTGGTGAGTCCCACACCTCCTTTAGGTCCCCCTTTGGCCGGAAGGCAGTGCGTAAATGCATTTGGTTACCGACGTAAAACAAAAAAAAATAATGTTAATTCTACATAGACAGGTTGTATAAACGTTTAAACGTACTCAATGTTATTAATGGATAGCGCTTTGTCTGTTAAATCACCGACGCACACGATTTAAAACAATCAAAATTAATCCGCGAATATTTTGATACAAATGTTGTGGCGTGGATGTTGTTGGTTCAGCATATAGATAAATAAACAAAAACATTACCATTCATCTTTCTTCGAATATCCTGTAGGTAACTAGAAATAATATATTTGTGAGGAAAGACTTAAAGCTGTTTGCTATAGACCCGCCCTTATTTTTATCGGGTCATTGTTCTTAAACTTACACATAGTTTTGAATTTTTATGTGTGAGAAATTCAATTATTAAATAAGTGCATACTTATTGTAAAGTGCACTACTACACAATACTATAGAGTCGATAACAATCACTGTATTTGAGCTTTGTTCACAGAAAACACTCCTGGGATGGGTGACTTTTTGCTGAGCTTCTGTGCTTCGAAAACCAAATCAATGTGTCTGCAAAGATAAATAAAAGTATCATTAACAACTTGCGATATGGATACTAAGATAAGGAAAAAATGTACTTACATATTTTTTTAAAATTGTAAATACATACTTAATATACATAGGAAACACCCAGACCTGAACAAATATTCATATTTATGCACACAAAGATTGGTTCTGTGTGGAAATCGAACCCACGCCATATCGGTCAAAAAAATAAGCTTTAATATTATTCAACTTTCAGTACCATCTTTTTTACTGAAAAATTATCGAGAGAAGTGGAAGGACATTACATGCAAGAAATAACATGTAAATAGCCTGCGATAAAAACCTTTTACTGCCTTTTAGATATTGACGCCATTACGCTGCGGTGACCGTCATATTTTAAATTTATTACTGTTTTAATATAAAAACCGTTATGTGATATTTGTATTGATTTTATCCCGCAAATGTGTTTGGAAAACTATGGCTAGGTATTAGTTGGCCGATGGGGCATGGGGCCCCCCTCCCCCCGACTGGTCTCCACCTTGCTGTGGTGGGGGGGCTGAGTACCTCCCGGAGGCCGGCAAAAAATAACACCCAGAGACCGACAACTCTGGGTGCCCTTAGTACTGACTACCGGGGGAGAAACTGAGAGGGACCTGTGGAGGGCGTAGCGGGCGGGCCAGGAGGGCCCGTCAAGCAGCGCCAGGAGGGTCTTAGGCAGTGGGGGCAGGGGGCCCCTGCTATCTAACCATAGACCCTCCGAGAAGTCGGCCACACACACTATGGTCGCACAAGGAGGTAGGAGGGGCGCGTACACTGCGCCTCTCTGAAGAGGTCCTCCTGGTTTTGGTCCGGGGGACGTTGGCCGCAGGCGGGGTGTCAGAAGCTGCAACTCAGGTACTGGCCCCCGCCTTTTTCTCAACAAGCGGCGGGCGTCGTCGGAAGATTTTAAGTGGGTATTACTGCTGGCAGTCGCGTCTGCCGGTGGTGAGTCCCACACCCCCTTTCGGTCCCCCTTTGGCCAGAAGGTAGTGCGTAAACGCGTAACGTAAAACAAAAAAAAAAAAAATGGGGCAGGGGGCGCCTACCGTCTAACTATAGACCCCCCGCGTTCCCGCGAAGTCGTCCACATACGCCGGTGGTCGCGTAAGGAGGTAGGGTAGGAGCTACACACTGCGCCTCTCTGAGGAGGTCGTCCCGGTTCTGATCCGGGGGACGTTAGCCGCGAGCGGCGTGTCAGAAGCTTTAATGTTTAGCACTGGCCCCCGCCCCTTTTTCAACAGAGGTGGGCGTTGTCGGAAGATTGTGGGTAGTACTTCTGGCGGTCGCGTCTGCCGCAGTGAGCCCCACACTCCCCTCTCGGTCCTCCTTTGGCCGGGAGGCTGTGCGTAAAGGCATTTCGTTACCGACGTAAATAGAAAAAATAAAAAAGTTGATTTGATTGTTGTATGTAGATATTGACAGAACAAATATTAATGTCCATGTACACAAAGATTTGCTCTGTGTGGGAATGGAACTTACGATTTCAGGAGCGGAGTGCAGTAGCGGTATCTGACCTCCGAAAAATCGTATAGACATATTGTCACGCCCTATGTCCGTCGGGGTAGGCAGAGATCACATCGCCAAGATATGCACTAAAGCACGTACTTCTAGCTTCAATCACTCTCAAGAACCTTCACTTTAGATGATACAAAACTGCAATTTTAACTGCTGATTATCCCCTAATCATTAATTGATAAAATATTAAATTTTAATATTAAGTACATTTTCTAGTAATTGGCGGAAGAAAAAACTAACCTTGACGATTTTCTTGCCCTTTCTTTTACGATCATGCTTCCGCCCGCAGTGAATAGGCGCGTTAGTTTCTGAGTTGACTATCGTAAGAGCTTAATTGAGCCAAACTAGAATAAATGGTTTTGACTTTGACATTCTCTTTATTTGAATTTATAAGTCAATTTACTCAATTTGAAACATTTGAAATCCCTTTGGACATAAAGTTCCTAAGCAGAGTTTTCATATTCCTGCATTCTCCCCTACATCCTTTGCCTTCCCGTCCCTTTGGGAAAGAAAATTTCCAAGTGACGTGAAGTAAAATAAAGAAATCAGGTAAAAAAGAACTCTTCCCGAGTTTGACAACTTGTTTTTTGAACGTATATTATGTGGAGGGTACTCTCGGTGGCAAAGAGAGTAGTTTCCATTTACTATTTAAATAAATATTTTTGGCACTTACACACCAATTATTTAGTTCCAAGATAAATATCATTAAGAACTTGTGTTATGGATACTAAATAACGGATAAACATACATAATACTTTGTAAATACACACGTAATATACATAGGAAACACCCAGACCAGAAAATATATTTATATTTATACACACAAATATTTGTCCTGTGTGGGAATCGAACCCACGACCTCAGGAGTGGAGTGCGAGTATACTCGCCTCCACGCCATATCGGTCGTCAAATTTGTCAACTAGCTCAATAGTAGCGGCGAGGTTTGTTGTAATATGTGTATATGTAAATTGTTACAGTATATTATAGGGACCTACCTCTCTTCAGAATAAGGTTCATTAAAAAAATTGATATTTTTTAAGTTACACTGCTTCTATGATCACGACGCTATAAAGGGGGGAGCTAGCGCACACATTACTGTAATTTAACATACATTACAACAGATATATTTTTTATTGTGACACACAATAAGGACCACTTCTTGTCTTCAAGCAGTCGATGCAGTCCAAACAAAATGTAAGCGCTCCATTCCGTAGAATAACGACTGGGTCCGGAACTTTAGGAGCCAGGAAAAATAGATTATATAAATAAATAAATAAATATTTTCAGACAATTATTTAGTTTCAAGATAAGTATCATTCTGAACTTGTGTTATGGATACTAAACAACGGACAAACATTCTTACATACTTTTTTTTTTAAATACATACTTATAAATAAAAAACACCCAGACCAGAACAAATATCTATGTTCATGCACACAAAGATTTGTCCTGTGTGGAAATCGAACCCACGACCTCCGGAGTGAAGTGCAGGTATACTGCGCATGTGTCCAAAAAATATAATGGATCCTTCACCCTTCAGGCTATCTGTCTCTGGGACTCCTTTCCTGTTTCCATCATGTCTAATGGCAGGAACAGTCCTTAAACTTCTTTAAGGCTAACATTTTGATCATTTCTGATTAGTTGTTTGTATCAATTAAATGTTTTTTTATTTCTGTTATTGTTGTTTTTGTTATTTTTATAAATGATTTGTATTTAAATATATGTGTGTATTTAATTTAGGATTATGTGTTTTAAGTTTTTGTGCTCTGCTTTCCTGTTGTCTCCTTTTGTTCGGGTTTGTCTGGAAGATATCGCTTTTAGTGTTCATAATAATCTAAATTTTGACGACCGATATGGCGTGGTGGCGAGTATACCCGCATTCCACTCCTGAGGTCGTGGGTTCGATTTCCACACAGGACAATATTTGTGTGTATAAATATAAATATTTGTTCTGGTCTGGGTGTTTTTCTATGTATATTAAGTATGTATTTACAAAAAAAAAAAGTATTTATGTATGTTTATTCGTTATTTAGTATCCATAACACAAGTTCTTAATGATACTTATCTTGCAACTAAATAATTGGTGTGAGTGTCTGAAATATTTATTTATTTATTTATTAGTTTCAACCACTACAGAGTTCCAATTAAAAAATCAAGTAAGTCAAAATTAGGATTTTCGTATGCGTTGAAACTATGAGAACTATGCTCCTATTCGAGCTAATGTTGCTATCATAAGCTGGTAACCTCCCATTGGGATAGCCGTATGCAAAATTTGTTAAGTCATTCCTTTGTGCGTCCATCCGGCTCCGGAATTCTCTTTCGGTGCCTGTGTTTCCTAGTTCCTATAGTACCAGGTCTTTTAAGCACGTTAATAATGCAGGCCATAAGTTGGTTTGAGTATTTACTGTGCCTATTCCTAGTGGTCTTATTGTTTTAGACTGCATTGACTGCTAACTATCAGAAGGGATGTGATAATTATATTTTTAAAAAAATTAAACATATATACATATATAACATCACGCGTTTTTTTATTTTTTTTAACCAGTTTTTAATTACAAAATGCTAGAATTCACCATTACAACTATTAATTTTAATTTTGATTTTGTAATATTGTGTGATATTTGGTTAAGTAATGTTTGTGTGTGTAATCTGTAATTACTTATTTTATTTTAATTTAGTTTTGAATGGTAATTTTGGCAACTTTTAGGAAATATTTTTTTTTCCTCTATTATTTTAAATTATTTGGTGCATGTTGTGACACCTTAAAATGCTGTACATTTAACTTTTATATAGTGTATTTTGATGTTTAGATGTAAGAAATAATGTAACAGCTACTGGTTGTCCATAATTAAATAAAAAAAATAAAAATAAATTACAACCTAGTCCCCGGTAGTTCAGTGGTTAGGGCAGTGGACCAGTATCGGAAATCTGCTAGATGGCAGGTTCGGGCTTCGAGCCATTGGGCTCATTCCCCGGGATTCATCTCTCGAGGCTTCGACCTCAAGGCGCTGGGTGCTGCTATGCGGCCGTCGATTGACGAATGGCGCTCTCACCGTGGAGGCTTACAGCACCGCCCTCAGCGCGACAGGCACACCGGGTGAGACCCCGAAGGGAGGCCCAGCAAACCGTCAGCGAGGCGGTGACTGAGGTAAGCAAGGATGAGCGATTGTTTAGAAGGGAGGGTTTGGGGGTTTGATGATTTGGTGGGTGCCCAGATATCGGGCAGGGTGTCAAAAGCTTTATACTTTGGCACGGGCCCCCCGCCCCTTTTTCAACAGCGGTGGGCGTCGTCGGAAGATTTTTAGTGGGTAGGACTGCTGGCTGTCGCGTCTGCCGCAGTGAGCCCCACACTCTCCTCTCGTTCCCCGTTTGGCCGGGAGGCAGTGCGTAAAGGCTGTTTTGTCACCTACGTAAAAAAAAAGTAGACCGGTTATACATAGGTTGTAGGTTTCGATTCCTACCCGGGTTGCAGCGAACGAGTTGATTTTTCTAGTAAAAATAATCGTCTCATAACTAACATAACTAACTGTAAACTCGTTAATAAAACCAAATTTAAAATATTCAGAAAGATTTGCACAATGTGGTAAAATCTATATTCTCGTAGGTGATTACTAAAACATTGAGAAACAATTACACAAGGGCTTATTAAAAAACAAGATCTTAACTTAAACCAGGTTTAAATTAATGCTGTCCCTGTATTCATTTTATCAAAGAAAAGTAACAGCACTGCTTTTAAACCGAGTATAACTTAAAATTTTGTTTTGTAATAATCCCCATATTCTCGTAGGTGATTAATAATACATTGTATGATTGAATTGCGTCTATTTCATCCATTCTATTGTCCAGTGCGTCAATATATTATTCATGACGAATGTACCGATTACATTAAGTAATAAAATATTCTCTGGGGCTGTTTGATCATGTATATCGTATAATAATTTATAACATTTAGCAAATTTCACTACGTCAGTAATTAGTTTAAAAATTTTCGGAGCGCATTGTCAGTAGACCACAATAAATTAATTATTAATGTTTAGCTGATAATATTTATAATTATTATTAAAATGTTAATATTCTTTGAAAAAAAGCTCGATAACTAATTATCACCTTTATTTTTCTCTTCCTATTAAACGATATAAAATAAGGTAATTATATTTCATTCAGTGTCATACTTAAACTATATGCCAACTGTCAATCAAAAGTTTTTTCAAGAAAGAGAACATCGACCCAAACTTGAAATCCCATATAGTATTTAATTTTGCCTGAGAACATACATACATTCACGCCTGTTTCCCCGAAGGGGTAGGCAGAGGCATATTAATACGCCCACACTTCGCCAATTATATAGTGGTCCCACGTAATAGGTGGCGAGCCTATTGCCGCTTATCGGGCACTGTTTTGTTCACCTGAGCCTCGTTCGTGGATCAGCAGGTGCGCCACTTGCAGGT
This sequence comes from Musotima nitidalis, assembly GCA_949126915.1. NCBI lineage: Eukaryota > Metazoa > Arthropoda > Insecta > Lepidoptera > Crambidae > Musotima > Musotima nitidalis. Next base: position 18,604,954 of record OX421419.1, on the reverse strand, counting down.
GAGGTTGGCGGGAAGAAGCCCTTCTTAGATCTTTTTAGGATCCCTTCACACCCTATACACCTACTGCTGGCTTTTGTTCTTTGTAATGTCCTGTGCCTTATACAAATTTAAAATGATTGTACTTATATTATGTTTGAATGTTATCCTCAAAGATAAATAATCCACATAGAACCATGGAATTCCTGGAGACTTATTTTGTATACAGCCTTAAAGATATAAAGGAACAATGAAAGAGTAGGAGTGGGAGCGGCGATAGCCCAGTGGCGAGAGCCATTGGCTCCAAATTCAAAGGGTCTCAGGTTGAAGTTTAAACAACCTAAAAAATGGAACTCTGTAAGGAGGACTGTTGGATCTTTCCGTTGCAATTATTTGAAATATTTACTGAACAGACAGAAATGTTTATGAATGTGTATGTGCTCGTCATCGGTTGTGCTGTCCTCTTACTTGTGCTACTCAGGTTCCCTGCAAGCTTTTGTCTTATTTGTATGCTTGTGTCTTATTTGTATTTTTATGTCTTGTTTGTATGCTTATGTCTTATTTGTATGCTTATGTCTTATTTGTATGCTTATGTCTTACTGTAACTGTATATATGTATTGTGTTTTACCATGTATATAATGAATGTGTCATAGTAGTGCTCTCACAAACGATATCTACGGAAGACCAGCGTCGAGGTGTTTTCGTGACACCTCGGCTTTATGCTGAGTGGATACCTTTTCTGTGACACTCTTCAAATTGTTACTTAAATATAATGTATCTGTTTTATTTTGATGTTGTCATAGAATAAATTCTTTTTCTTTCTTTCTTTCTTTCTTTCATTATTATCATATCAGCTTAAGAAAATCCATTGCTGAACATTGGCCTTCCACATATATCACATCCTATTGAGGGGAATTGCCCATCATCAGCACGCTGGGCAGGCGGGTTGGTGATATTTCAAGCCAGTATGCAGAATCACGCTGCTGCTCAACATCTCTTCGTCAACACTAATGAATTCCCGTAAGAAGGGTGGCACTATTGCCACCACACGACATTAAACCATCAATTTTGCAAAAATAAACCATTTACAACTGAGTAAATTAAGCAATATAAAAAAAGAAGTTATGTAACAATTCTAATGATTTTATTTGACATTTTATTGTGACCATAATTTTCAACATTTTTTGACATTCATACGCCCTGCGTTGGCAAGATAGTAATAGAACTTTAAGAAATTGTTTTAAGATCCCTGTAACATTATCTTTTATGAATAAATATTTTCATTTCATTTTCATTTCATTTCATTTAATCTAATCAAACTATCATCAAGGCAGAAGATTGTTTTCATCAATAATTTCCACGTCGAACTCAATATCAACCAATCACAGTGATAGAAATTAACAACACATGACGATTTAGATATCCTTGGTTGGTCACTCATTTTACGTGGTTATCCTGCCGTATCAAAATCGCAAGAGGAGTTTTTGAGATAAACCCATTTGGGCACAATGGGGGTACTATAATTTATATTGAGGAAGGGACACTTTATTCGAAGGATCACCATTTATTACGTCACCTATATCGGAAGATATGCAAGTAGCTTGCATGGTAAGCTACATTTCTTTATTAAAAGAAGTTTAGTGCGTACTAAGTCCAATTATATAGCTCTGAACCCTTATTTTCCGGCACAAAGAAAAAAAAAACCCGTTCAAAGAGTGTTATACGTGTTATAATATTACTTATCTGGTTTTTTGACGTGACAACGTCTTATAATTCGATAGAGCCGGCTGCACGCACGAAAAAACATGACTCATGCGGCGTTACCTCGCTCTGAGGCGTTCCATGTAAGGCTTGAAGTGCGGCCGAGAGCGCGGAACGAGCGACAAAGAAGCACAATCGGCCTTTGCGTTCGGCAGCGTTCGACATCCGCCTCTCTCCTACTTGAGTGAGCGATGCGTCTGCGTGGACCAGCAGCTGTCCACGCAGACGCATCACTTTATTAAACAAATGAAATTAAAATTTTCTTTTGAAAAATACTACCATTCCATCAGTCACGTTCACCAATCGTGAGTAAACCGTCTTTATTATTTGTTAACCTCACGTTTCATCTTCATTCTACCCTTCTCCCAGTGTACCTGGGGTCGTTGCAGCTCGCCCTTCGCCACTGTTCATTATTTACCCATAACAATCATACCATATCAATATGCTCATAACCATGATAAGGTTATTAATAGCAGCTATAGATCAGCGGCGAAACCAAACCAGGGTTTGAGCAAAGAGTTTTCAGCTGCCTGCCTGACACCAACCTTCTTCGGAAGTTCTGTTGGTAGTTTGCCCCACCCAGATACTTATGGGTTGTTCACGTTCTTTAATAGTTTAGTATATATAGACCAATGAAATGGTCCATGCGGCGGGATGCCGGTGGATGCAGACGATTCAGAATCGCTCTTCTGTCTATTAGGGAGGAATAGGTTTAGCAGTAGTCGTAATGCGGCTGAGGTGATGATATTATGATAATAATAGCTCGTCAGTCAAGTTTTGGCAGTCATTTAATGACTCGGCATTAATTATAAGCACTTACTATGACGTGAACGTCAAATTTTTTTTTATGAGTAATTAAATGTTAATGTTTTGAAGTTTGGTACTCGGGCACGTTTTGACGGCTGAATGTATTTCGCTGAATTAATTTTACATATTTATCTCATTAAAAATTATACAAGGATTTTTAACAAAGGAACTCATTATTACATGAAAATAAAATTGGTTTCGGAGCCGAAGTTAGAGCTGCACCATCATTTCAGTCTACTACTGATCACTCACGAACCAACATACGTACAAAAAATTATGCCTGTTTCCCCGAAGGGGTAGGCAGAAACTTATTATACGCCCACACTTTGCCAATTGGCCAGTTAGTCTCACGTTATATGCGTGCGGTGGCGAGCCTATTACAGTTCGCCAGAGCCTCGTCTGTTGATCGGCAGATGCGCCACTTGCAGATGAGGTTGGCTTTGGCTCTTTAGGTTTTGGTAGGTTCCTTTACACCCTTAACTGTAACCTACATTATAGACTATATATATAATAGTATACTGCCTTCTTGGACTATCCAAGTAAAATAAAGACTTGCGTTTCTCTGTAGACAAAAGATCATTTATTTATTTAATATTTGTACATTTTACCATCTAAACATATAAGTTATCAGTAAGTTCAAACACTTCACTTACCTGTAGACAAAAGAAACAACATATTAAGCCTTTATTTTGGTTTAGATTTATTATCTTCGCACAAAAACAATCGTGTGCTCAGGTTGCTTTCAATATACCCTAATTCATCAAACGTCACTGTCACTCACCAACATGAGGAATAGACAACACAAGTAGTATATTATAAGTATTTCTTTACATATATATATTTAAAGTATATATATATATGTAGACATGAGAGTCAGCAAGTCTATTAAATTCTTTGTTATAAAATTCGGTACCCACATGTTGCATACTACAGCTAAAATGTACATTATTTAATTGATAAAGAATTTCTTGCAAAATTTTACAAAATATTAGCCCACAAAATAACAAGCCACTAAGAACTGATATATCAGCAAACCACATTTTAGTATCTTATAACGTGGTCACAGGAAACGAGGCGAGGATAGTGGCGTGACTTACGACCCACATCCGGTCTCCATATTTGCTTCACTTACCCGCCTTCCGTGGCGCAGCGTTTTGGTAAATACCCAATTATATGGCGGTCTCAGCTTGCAGTTTCATACTGGCTGTCTACGATGTTAAAGCTGCTTGTACACTACGTAGATACATGATCTCACGCCCGTTCTTCTTATCCTCATATTCTTGTAAGTTTGTGTAAGCCGTTTGTCATTTTGGTAATGAATGAATTATAATAAATAAATGAGTTCACATATTCTCCATATTCTCAGGAGTTTACCTTTAATAATTTCAACGCAAACGCAAGAAGTAGTTGTATCTTATTTTAACAATAGATACATACATAATCTTACGATACACATAAGATTGCTTTTTGTGTGATCTTGCAATACCTTGTTGAATAAAAATGTCACTAAACATTATATTTCAATTCAATTTCCCTGTTTTATATGCTACTAAAACCTAAAAATACATCATACATACATAATGTCACGACTCTTTCCCGTATGGGTAGGCAGAGATCACATCTTTCAACTTGCTACGATCATGATACACTTTTCGCTTCATTTACACTCATTAACCTTCTCATAAACATATAAATTACATCAAACTGCAGCACATGCTGAGTGGAGTCCTTTTTAGGCATACTATATGTAAACTGTGTAAAAATTGTTTACTGATTTGAATACTGTTTTTTGTTTATGTGTATTTATGTCTAAATAAAATTTTATTTCATTTTCATTTCAAACACAAATAAACCAATACACAATAAAATTCACACGCCTTAAAAATCTGCACGCCATATTAAATAACATTCATTGTGAACAACTGAAAATTATATAATAATATGTATCGATACACTCCAAATGAACCTCATTAACGATTGGCGTGTTTGAATATGCTGGCCGAGCTATATTCCGTCACACTTTCATATTATCAGAATTCAATAAATTGCGGCAAAATTTCCCGGGATGCTGAAATCATCGGCTCAAATTGAACCGTTAAGGTAAACGTGTTCATTCACACTGCCAATGTGATAAACAATAATAGTTGACTGGGGAAATCTACCAAATAATGCGCTGGTACTGCATCTCTATATTAAGTGTGTTAGGCTCTATATTCTGTTGTGCAATGATTCCCTAGCGAGATTGTCCCAAAGAATTAGAGGATGGGCTTCAAAAAAGGTTTCTATAGTGTTTACAAGTCGTTAATAATGACCATTTACAAGCGTCCACATGATTTTAGACTGCGGTGACCACTTTTCTTCAGCTGCATGCTTGCGTGTTACCTTGTGGTATACAAAAAAGATGTACTGTTAGTAAGGCCATTATGAAGCGATTGCAGCTCCGACATAGATTGTCGGAAACGAGAAAGTAAAGCAGAGCTTACAGTGTTCAGTCTGCAGTAAGTGACCGTACTTTTGAACAAAAACAACATAATTAAACAACGTAAATTAGAACAACGCTTGCTCCGTGCCTCGAAAAGCACGTTAAGTCATTGGTCCCAGCTGTTATGAACATCTACGGCAGTCGTTATTTGGAAGTCAGTGCCTTCTAACAGACTGACAGCTGGTTTAACCATAGAATGATGTTTGCCTCTGGGTTGCGGAGGTCAGACGTCGCTCTACGTACTAACTGACATTCAATGAAACTTGGTGAACCAATAAACAGACCCTGGGCCCTGAACTTAAGTCTAGGGCAACCGGGATAATGCTAGGATATGATGAAATTAGAACAACGAGTGTAAGTGTTGGTCGTGATGAGATCATTGTTCTGAGACTCTGATATCTGAATACCTGAAGATGCCCTGTGTAAGGACGTAACACGTATCGTGTTGAATTTGTTTCTCGATTTGTAGATTCGCAGGAATATCTCAAAGACATAAACCATTTTACAATTTGAATGAATACTTTTTTACGAAATATTAAGTAACTAGCTGTAAGTTGTATAAATTGCACGCCCGAAACGGGTACACTTTTGTTACTAATGTAATGCATGAACACCAGCAAAATGTACACAGTCTTAGCAATAAAAATCTATTCTATTCTATTCAATCACTTGCTTACAATAAATTAGTAACGCCTAAATCAATATACTATTAAAAATAAATATAGCATTTATAGTAACAATAACATTTATAGGATAATCTATATAACATAAAAAATATTGAAATCTTTCCGTTATGTTCTAATATGGGTCCAACTTACATAGTAATAGAGTACATAATTATACTTATTTTTCATTTCCTCCTCTCTTCCTGCTTTCGTCTGTTAATTGTATATCTTATCAAAAACATTTACTAAGAAAAAAAACAGCACGTTCGGCTAAAAAGCAATATATTTAAAACAAAAACGTTTGAAGGTAGGGTTATTGAACGCCAGATCGCTGAACACCGGCACAGACGAGCTATTGGTAAGTGTCTCAAATTACAAACCTGATATACTTTGTATAAATGAAACCTGGATTAGAGAAGGAGAAGAGAACCTTGCTCCAGCGATACCTAACTATAGCTTCGTACACAGAGCTCGGCCTGGGAAAAGGATAGGTGGAGGAGTTGGGTTTTATATTAGGGAAGGCTTACATGCCCGGGTCAAACGCCACCCACAGGCCAACTTAGAGCAACTGTGGTTACAAGTTCAACTACCGGGCGCTACAATGGCTCTCGGCACGGCCTACAGACCTGAAAGTGTCAGTGTTCGGGACGCATTGGACGCCCTTAGCGATTCAGTCAACCTCATGGGTCAAAATACGTACATTTGCTTATTTGGTGATCTAAACATTAACTTATTAAATGAGGAATTGCCACAAACTAAAGAGTTTATATCATTTTGTTACCAGCATAATTTACACCAACTAGTTCAAGTGCCAACTCGAGTCTCTGATAATTCTGAATCCTTAATTGACATCGCTCTAACTGATTCTCCATCGAAATCTGAAGGAGTTGAGGTATTTCACAATTATGACTTGAGCGACCATGCTATGGTTATAGTACATTTTGACATTAAAAAGCCCAAATTTCCCAAAATATTCAAATACAAAAGATTCTTACGTGACATAGACTTTAACTTATTTCAAACTGACCTACACTCGATCCCCTGGCACAATATCAGGCACTTAGATGATGTTAATGAAATGGTTGAAATATTTAACAGTTATATGACTAAATTATTTAACGTACATGCACCGATAAAAAAAACAATAGTAAAAGATAAACCTAAACCATGGATTACTGATATGGTTAAGTTTATGATACAATTACGAGAGGAAGCGGCAATTCAAGCATTTTCAACTAAAACTGATGGCTCAAAAAGATATTACCGTGACCTCAGGAACTTTGTTACAGCTACTAGAGAAAGAGAAAAAAAGGCTTTTTTCAAACATTCCATAAATAATAATATTAATAAACCGGCTTTACTCTGGAAAAACATAAAAAGTACCACTATGATTAATAACAACCGCGAAAGATCGATTCCTATGTACCTTTGTAACCCGGATAAAATCAACTCACACTTTTTAAACTTACCTCCAGTTAATGAATCTGAAATAAAACAAGTAAAAAAGAACAATGATATGGAAACAAATCAAAATTTTAAACTTAGACCAGTATCGGAAGAGGAAGTTAGGAAAATAATTAAAAACATTAATACTAAAGCTTCGGGTCACGACTTTTTGAATATAGATATGATTAACCTAACCTTAGACGCAACTATTTCTTCTATAACCAGTATAGTTAATAAATCTATTTGTACAAGCACCTTTCCAACAAGCTGGAAGAGTGCTCTAGTAACTCCTATCCCTAAGAAAACTCTAGTAAAGGAATTAAAAGATTTAAGACCTATTTCTATCTTGCCGGTGCTGTCTAAAGTTTTGGAGAAAATAGTACTTAATCAAATCATGTCATATCTAGATACTTATAATATAATACCTATGTACCAATCAGGATTTCGTAGAAGTCATGGTACTGAAACAGCTCTATTGCACATAACGGATGACCTAACAGAGGCCTCTGATGCTGGTTTGTCGAGTATCTTAGTCTTGCTAGATTATTCCAGAGCTTTTGATTGCGTACTCCCGGAACTTCTCTTAAATAAACTTGTACACTGCGGATTTTCAAGAGATGCTTGTAAATGGTTCGAATCATTTCTTACAAATAGGGAACAAACGGTTGTCATTGACGGTATAGACGGACATAAAAATTACTCCTCTCCTCTTTCTGTGCAGCGAGGCGTCCCACAGGGTTCCTTGCTGAGTCCTATTCTCTTTACAATTTTCACTGCTGATTTACCCTCATATATTCAAACCTGTAGACACCATCTGTATGCAGATGATACTCAACTGTACTTCTCATTTCCTGGCATAAATGTTAAAGAAGCCGTTAATAAAATAAATGCAGATTTAAGTAATGTAAATAATTGGTCAAAGCAAAACTGTTTAAATATAAATCCGCTCAAATCACAAATGTTAGTACTTGGTACAAAAAAACAAATCAAATCTGTCTTGGATTGTGAAGAGAAAATCAAAATAGATAATGTTGTAGTTGAGGAAGTCAAATGGGCCCGAAATCTGGGACTTATCATTGACGGTGAACAGAAATATATACAACACATAAATAATAAAATAAAAACAGCTTTTTTCAAACTCAAAACCCTGTACAAAATAAGACCATACGTCAATAGTGAACTCCGTCATCTTTTAACAGAATCTCTTGTACTAAGCCACTTCAACTACTGTAGCTCAACATATGGTCCCAGACTGAATCAGCACACGGAGCGCGCAATACAACGTGTGCAAAACGCTTGCATTAGATATTCGTTCGGAGTGTCTAAAAGAGAACACATAACTCCCTATTTAAACCGACGCGGCATTCTTAACATGAAAGCTAGAAGAGAATTGCAGTTCGCATGCACCCTTCAAAAGGTGATTTACAGTAAAAATCCCCTGTATTTGTTTGAGAAGCTAAATTGGTCGAACGGAATGCTCGCTCAGCTACTAAAAAAACGCTTAAAATACCGTCTCATAAAACAGTACGTTACAGAGGATGTTTCAAGTTCTTAGCAGCCAGTATATGGAACGATCTCCCACCTCCACTAAGAGAGAATATAAGCTCACATTTGTTCAAGACTCGTTACAAATCCGCCTTAATCAATCGGCAACTTGCTGCTGAGAACGTAATGTTCTCCTATGTAAAGGAACTCAAAATAAAAAACTATTTTTAAAACTACAATAATCCTACATGTCTAATATAATTTAATACCTGAAATCTCTCACACACTTACAAACACGCGCACACACATACACACACGCACGCACACAGACACACACACACGCACGCACACACACACACACACACACACACACACACACACACACACACACACACACACACACACACACACACACACGTACACACACACATGCATATACTCATCTAAATTTTTATATCATTGTTTGTTAAATTAAGAAAAGTGAAATTTGTTATCATTATCCTTATTTTTGTTTCTATTCTGTGGTTTGTTTTTGTTTTTATTTGCAGTTTAATTTTGGCGTGTTTACTTTTCGTTTTTGCTGAAGTGTTAACTTGTAATTTCTGTTTTTCTATGTGTTTACTACTATGTTGCGAACCTAATGAAACGGGGGGGCTGAAAACCAGCGCTGCGTAGAGAACCCTACTCTGTGCAGCATAAGCTGAGCTTACTCCAGTTGCTTTTAGGATTATGACTATTTTTAATTTTATATTTTGTCATGTTAATGTATTCCTTTAAAGCAATAAATGATTTTTTATTTTTTTATTTTTTATTTTTATATTTTCGCTATCCACTATGTTTACCATTCCGTCTGTTTATTTTAATAATTAATCCTGACTGAAGTCTTGAAATCTCTCTCGAGGTAAGTGGTCTGAGAAACCCTTCAAAGGATCGTGGGATTCTCAGAAAATCCATTTCAAGGGTATTATATTTATATAATTCTACTAATATTTATAGTTATTACATTATAATATGGGAGGTCTTAGAATAGTAGCGAGATATTTCAATTATAAATTCAATTACTCGAATTGACTTTTATGTTAGTTGTTATGGGCATAGTTTTATGATGTAGTTTACTTTAGCTCAATTAATTAACGTTTTGCCGTCCACTGCTAAAAATGGACTATGTTCTTCAAAGAGCGCCAACTAACACAGTTCACTGCAAAATGTGTCCTTACGGTACCAGCCGCCTGTCTCAAACCGTCAGTCTTATTTTTTTGCCGCTACGCACTGCCTCCCGGCCAAAGGGGAAATGAGAGGGGAGAGTTGGGCTCATTGCGGCAGACGCGACCGCCATCAGTCCTACCCACCAAAAAACTCCCGACGACGCCCAACGCTGTTGAAAAAGGGGCGGGGGACCAGTACCAGGGGATTTGTAGTTTCTGGCACCCCGCCCGCGGCCAACGTCCCCCGGATCAGAACCGGGAGGACCTCCTCAGAGGGGCGCATTGTGTCGCGCCCCCCCTGCCTTATTGTGCGGCCATGGCGTGACTGGTCGACTTCTGGGGGAGTCTATAGCTAGACGGAAGGGGCCCCCGCCGTCTAAGAACCCCCGGGCGCGGACGCGCGGGCCTGCCCGCTTCCTGGCCCGCCTGCTTCGCCAACGGCATAGCCGGAGAGAGAGCGGATCCCGCTCCCTCTCCCGGCCATTGCCACCCATGTCGTCTCGCTGTCGACCATCGCATGATCATTACCAGGCAGTGTATGACCATCCATAAATTGAACGTTATGCGGTTAACTTATGGTGGAAAACCAATAAATATTTTTAACGTTCTCTGTTTGTTAAAGGGGTAAGGTTCTTAAATGGCGACCGCGAACCGGTAAACGTCATAGAGGACGGCATCGGAGGAGCTATGATCTGGTCAAGGTTAATGGATGCAGGCGACTCAGGGTCGCTCATTGTGGAAATCTATTGAAGAGGCCTATGTTCAGCAGTGGACGTCACATAGCTGAGATGATGAGCATAGTTTACTTTTTGCTCAGAGATCTTTAGTTGAAACGTTTTAAAGGATAAGAGGCGGCAAATTGACATTCGTAGCTTCTACTACACCTTCAGGCAAGCCATGGGATGTTAGACTCAGGAGGGGCCCCTACAACACTTCTCAGAATCTCTTAAAAGTATTGGGAAAATTAGGCGAATATTATTACAATGAATATCCGAAAAAAACTTTTACAATATTTGTATAACTCAGGAACACGTATATTACAAAAGTTGCGTGTGTTATATAGTAAAACTGTATGACGGTAAATCACAGACATTTACATAAATACACACCACATGGAACTAAAGGAAGCCCGGCTAAATTGTATTGTTCACATAAATCTGATTTATGTAAGCTTTGAAGGAGAAAGGGGGAAAGTTTTACTGTATAAAAAACAACATTAAGTTGAAGCTTTCTCGCTTTGGCCGTGAAGAAAGTTTTAATTTTATTGTGTAACATAGTATGAAAATGTTATTTATAGGGTTTTGCATGGCCTAAGGCACTGTCTACACAGGATGCTCTAAATAAATTATAAATAACATTTTACTTGTTTACACATACCAATTATACATTTAATTGACGACTGATATGGCGTGGAGGTCATTATATAGTGGAGCGATTCCCACACAGGACAAATCTTTGTGTGCATGAACATGAATATTTGTTCTGGTCTGGGTGATTTTCTATGTATATTAAGTATGTATTTACAAAAAAAAGTATTGAAGTATGTTTATCCGTTGTTTAGTATCCATAACACAAGTTCTTAATGATACTTATCTTGGAACTAAATAATTGGTGTAATTGTCAGAACAATACTAATACTTACTTACTTATTTAGTATTATTTCTCTAAAGGGTGTATGGGGATATATATGGGGATCTTACCAAGATCTCAGGAGCCCAAGCCAAACTCACCTGCAAGTGGTGCACCTGCTAAGTAACGGACGAGGTTCAGGAGAACATAAAAATTTCCGGTAAGCGGCAACAGGTTTGCCAGATATTACGTGGGACCAACAATGTAATTGGTAAAATGTGGACATTTAATATGCCTATGTCTATCCTTTCGGGGAAACAGACGTGATATTATGTAATATATACTTGTTTAGCTGTTTCTTTGTTTATTTTGTATGTTATCGTAGTTATAAAGTAAAGTAAAAAGTTCTTTATTTCATAAACAAATATACATTAAAAAAATTAAATATTAACCTTGAAATCACGAAGCTTAGATTCACTTACATGCAAATAAATAAAAAATTGGTGTAAGTGAATCTAAGTGCCAATTCCGAGCCCCCGCTCTGTGAGAAGAACTGACAAGAAACTCACAGGCTATGCTCTTTTACATTATTTTTATTATAAAACACACGACGTGTAAATTTGAAGATACTAGCAGGAAGGTTCCCCCGAAGCTGTAACCAATAAAGTAGCACTAAGGGAACCTTCCATCACAGTCTAGAAAGTATGTATTGTGAAACTGAGCTGAGCCTGTACAATAAGGTACAATATAAAAAACTAATCCTTTAAAATATCATTTACTTACATAAAGTCAATGGTATTCGTGATATCGGTATTGAGATTGACATCAAGTTAAATTTCGACTCACATGTCGAAGGCATAGTTAACCAAGCGATCCAAATTTATGGTTTCGTTATCCGACCCTCAGTTGAGTTCAAACGTCCTTCTAATATTTTATTTTTAAACAAAACATGAATACGTTCACAATTGTTCAAATATGGAATCCGATATTTAAAAAATATGTACAGAGAATTGGAATGATACAAAAAAAGTTCTTGTGCAGAATGCAACATAAATGGCATTGCAAGGAAATGTCTTAAATACCTATCTTGACACAATAGAGAGCCTTGAGTCTAGACGTTACCTACTAATGGGTATGATGTTATACAGACATATAATATTTATAACAAAGTAAGAGTTGTGGCGGTCGATGTGTGACGCCATGCAGCTAGTATTTGCAAAGAGACTGTTCTAAAATGTAGTACTAAATTTTGCTTAGTTTAGAGCTATCTGCTTACATTACTTACTTTACATCAAAACTTACATCTTATCCACTCTGACACAATGCCTAACATTATATTTAACACATACATTGTTTCCAAGTCAGCGTTTTCATCGTAATGAAAGTTTTCAGTATTTGATTTATGTTAAAAGGCGAGCTGTCATTGGCAGTTAAGATAAATTTAAACATTTGAAATGCGAAAATTGTGCAAAACCAACAAGCCGTCCAATTGACAAAATGGTGGAGACTTCAAAATAAATTAGTTAGCACAAAAGTGAAGCGGTCTATGATAGTTTGATTTTGCACATTTTTTTTTGCATACAAGGGAATATAAACTTTATTTTTTATGAATTAAATGTCATTGGGGACTTTCAGAACATTGTTCATTGATGTTATCATACACGCTCCAAGTGCCTGTCAAGGGCAAACATTGTAAATATTTTTCCAACGCCATAGTTTTTGAGTTATTGCTGAAAAATTCAGAGCTGCTGGTCGCGGTTAAACTTTTCAATATTAATAAAGCGGCAGTATATGTTGCTTAGTTTGCATATATGTATGTTGTATAACGTTTTGATTTCTTTATTTAACCTACTTTAAAAAATATACATATGTGTTGGCGTACACGAATAAAAAACAAAGAACACCAATAAACGTATTTGTCAGTTGGCAGTTGGCAGGTCAAAAGTACCCTAAACCGACGGGCGTGTATGAGGAAGTTAATGAGTGTGAATGAAGCTAAAAGTGTGTGCCAAGATCGTAGCAAGTGGAAGGATGTGATCTCTGCCTACCCCTACGGGAAAGAGGCGTGACATTATGTATGTATGTAAACGTATTTGTAACTCAATATTATCATTGCACTTTTTATTTGAAACGGTATCTTTCTGTATTTTTTTGTTAATTTGATTTTATTTTTATTTTACCTGTATTTAAATGTATTGTTTTATTTGATTTACTATACATGTAATAGTTGTTTTTATGTTCGTAAGTTTGGTTGCAAGAACATTTTCTTATTTTTTTATATTTTTGTTTTGTTTTGATTTATAAATCTTTTATTGTAAACAATATATATGTATTCAATTTGTTAGTTCTATCATTGTTTCTTCCAGTATTAGTGTTTTTAATAATGTATTTTTATTATTGTTTGGTTTTGCTATCCTCTCATTGTCATTAATGTGTATGCTTGAGTCCGGCACTGGCTAGAAACGAGTGCTATGCCGAGCCAGTGCTTTTGACATTTGTATATATATTTTTTTAATAATGGCTTCGTGCGTTTATCACATTTAGCCAGTTTCAAATAAAATATAGTTTATTTTAAATGAGAATGAGTGGTGATGAAGATGATAAATATATAAATGAGATGCCCTCCGCCCCTCAGTAAAGCATGCATGCAGACATGCAGCATGCGTGCAGTCATGCAGCATGTAAGCGTGCAAGCAGGCATGAAGCATGCAAGCAGGCATAGTTTCCGTCACGGCTTCGGCGCTGTGGGGCTACGGCGGTCCCACGCGAGCTTTTCGTCGCAGATGGTTTTCGCTCACCACCGAGGCTTCGGCTTGCTGGCCAACCTCAGACCCCGGCGGCTAGCTCAACCCACCTGCTCCTTAGCTCGCGGGCCGCCTCGCCCCTCCGCGCCTACGCGGGCTTTTATTGCACTCTAGGGTAGGGCAGACAAGACTACGTGGAGTCGGGTTTGCAGCGATGCGCTTCTGTCAATTTATTTTCTCAATTAAATTATATGCTTTTATTCCCATACATTATTGGCACATTTCATTTTAGATATGCTTAAATTAGAGCTTTTATAAATTTGCGAAATAATCGTTATGCCAAAATAAACTTATGCCAATATAGTTTAGGCTATTTTACATTAGTCATTCTAAAATTAGGCCTTTCAATTCTTAGGCCAAACTATAATGGTGGCAAAACTATTTTTAGGCGAAACAATAATTGTACGTTTTAAGTTTAGGCCAAAACGGTTTGGCCAAACCATATTAGGACGAACAATTTTAGGCGAACCAAAGGGCACCCGGCGGAGGCAGGTCCTGCTGTTAGAATTCATCAAGCCGCCCTCTCTAACTAGATTTATCGACTATCATGTTCAGTGAAAATCAGGACCAACGGCCTTTCGAAGCACGAAAGTGCTGAAAATATATTGCCACACAATCGGTCACCCATCCAAGGACTGACACCTGTAAACTCTGCTTAACATATGTGATCGTTTCCGACCTCGTATCGAGGAGTTACGAGCGCACAAATAATATTGGTCTATTATCACGGAAAGAAGTAATAATTCTTTAATTCACCTTAAGACAATACTCGGTCCACAGACTTCCCAAAAAACAAAAAAAAGGGTAAATCATTATTTAAAAGAAGACGTATTGCTGCACTGATATCACTTTATTTGGTAAATATCTGTTACTACTATTCACTAGCTAAATACAAAAACAACTTAAAAGATCAATTCACCTGAAAAACCAGCAGCGTAAGTAAGTAATTCTTAACTCTACCTCAGACACTATACTCAATCTAATTCCTTCTCTTACTCAAGACTAGGAATGAACCTAAAATTCGTCTACCCCCAAACTCTCAACGAGACGCCGCGTACTTAAAACAAAGGCACCACAGTCAGTTATACAGGGTGCCTCTTAATAAATAGTTCCATTTCAAGTGCTGAGTCTCATGATACGCCCTCAGACGTTAATAACTTTCTTAGAGTTAATTAAACTTGTGGGATTTAGTTTGGTGATTTACTAGGCTCTTGTAGGACAAACCACCTCGGCTTCGGAATTAATTTTACTGTTTAAGACGGATTATGGCGGCGTCTAAGCAAGTTTTCACGCAAAAAACAACTAAAACTTGGGAATACGGGCTATAATTGCTTGATTAGCTCATTAGAAATGTTGAATGAGTTAGGAACGTAACAATTAAGTTGTTTAACTTAAGAGTGAAATAATTTTAGGTGAGGTATACGAACTCTTGAGGTATATATTTATCT
This sequence comes from Musotima nitidalis, assembly GCA_949126915.1. Lineage (NCBI taxonomy): Eukaryota > Metazoa > Arthropoda > Insecta > Lepidoptera > Crambidae > Musotima > Musotima nitidalis. The sequence goes on along the minus strand of OX421419.1, from coordinate 18,589,305 downwards.
ATGTTAATGCCAGTGTAATTGTATCTCTTATCCACTGTGAAGAAACGCTTGTAAAACGATATTCTTGAAAATTATTACTGTTGTTGAGCAGCTCTTACTGTGGTCAGTCCTTTACTGAGTGAATCTTAGTATTTAGGAGTCCACTGCCATATATAGGCCTTACCAATTGATTCTCGTCGATCTGCCTTGAGGTGCCCGCATCCGCTGGCGTACCCTTTTTTTTTTTTTTGATTTACGTCGGTAACAAAATGCATTTACGCACTGTCTCCCGGCCAAAGGGGGACCGAGAGAGGTGTGTGGGGCTCACCACCGGCAGACACGACCGCCAGCAGTAATACCCACTAAAAATCTTCCGACGACGCCCGCCGCTTGTTGAGAAAGAGGCGGGGTGCCAGTACCTGGGTTGCAGCTCTGACACCCCGCCCGCGGCCAACGTCCCCCGGACCAAAACCGGGAGGACCTCCTCAGAGAGACGCAGTGGACGCGCCCCTCCTACCTCCTTGTGCGACCATAGCGTGTGTGGCCGACTTCTCGAAGGGTTCATGGTTAGACAGCAGGGCCCCCCTGCCCCCGCTGCCTAAGACCCTCCTGGCGCTGCTTGACGGGCCCTCCTGGCCCGCCCGCTGCGCCCTCCACAGGTCCTGTGGTGTTAGTTAATATAGTATAATATATAATATAATAATAATAGTATAATATATAATATAGTATAATTAGTTAATATGGGATCTATGAAGGTGCGTTACTAGAACGTTGGAAACATACAATGACTCCTTTCAGTCTTCAACGCTTGAAAACGCTAGATGTATTATTTTCATTAGCACTTTCTTACGAAATGTTATGACACTTTTAACGTTTTAAAAAATATTGACCTTTATGAATTGTTTTCGGAAAATATCAGTAAGAGTTGCTAAATGTGGTAAAAAACCTCACCTATATATTAAAGGATATTATAAATTTAATAATTGTCAATTAGATCTAAAATAACATTTCTCCTTTTTGTTTTTGGCCATGGGTGTTTTATGTTTGTAAATTCGTATATTAAGTAATATTTAAAAAAAAATGTATGTAAGTATGATATTTAGTATACATAACACAAGTTCTTAGATACTTATCTTGGAACTAAATAATTGGTGTGTTTGTAAGAGAATATTTATTTATTTAATTACATAAATTGTTATCCGGCGGGGAATTAGTCAGTCACGTTGGCTTTTGTATAATTAAAATAAACAACAATAATTCTAAAAATGTAAGTACATGTATTTCAAGATAAGCGAGAGTTTATAGATAATTTCAAATTAATGCAGTTAGTTAAAAATATTACTTTTATTATGGATCAAAAAACATGGCAAAGCTAAAATCAAAATAAGAAAGGTAGGTACGGTAAGGTTTATTACCCGTATGTTTTAACGGTCCACACAGGTACACCGAAGGCCCCAGGGACCGACAATGGACTTCACCGTACGTGTGGTAGGCTTTAATTACGTCCTTAACGAGGGCCTAATGCCGACTAGTTATGACTCGGAAGGGATATTGTACTACTTTGAGTTACACAGAATATACACACACCAATTTAAATTGTAACTATAAGCAAAACCAGACCGCGTATTTTTTGTCCTATCTAGTCTGTTCATGATCAGTTTTTTATAAATCAACATTGATTATATGAAAAAAATGGTATCGTATCACATCTAGGCCTCTTGGAAAATTTTGTCTGTAAGTCCACATGTGATATAAAATTTTTTCACGTTCACTGCTGGGCTCTAGGCCTCTTCAATGGCTTCTACTGAGCTCGATATTCAGCTTTTCATCTTTAACCGCTGCCAGCCGTTTTTCTCGCCGCGTCCGTGTATATTAACTGACTTGCGTGACATTAAATGCATTAGTATGCATTGTACTTTACGCATCTGGAAATGAAAATCATGCATAGATAAGATCGAACAAAAAGTCCGCGGCCAGCATTGGCCTTGGTATAGCAGGATCTGCTATGCGTCAATATTATGAGGGTAGTTGAAGAAATTATTGCGATGACAAGATCGTGTCTGCTGAGCGTTCGAAACATTTGTATACTGTAATCATTATAATGAGACTCTTAGAGGGGCCAAGTTTCGAATACAACAACAATAAGGCTCGATGCTTCCATTTGTAGGATTGTTCCTTGGAGAATTTATCCATGTTAGGCCATGATTGCGTGACGGTAGTTTGTCAAAACTATAGTTAGATTAATTTGAGTAGTGAAGTTTAGGGGCATACATTTGATGTTTAATAAAACTTGAATATAGTATATAAATGATTTATTCAGCAATATCTTTTCCTATCTTATTTGTGTATCAAATACCTTAGTCTCGCATAATGTTTTTGGAAGTTTAAATTCTACAATTAGCATTTTTGTGAAGCACTTCAAATATTATTCTTGATAATAAGTCACTAGAAAAATACCCATATATAAAATAAGAACAACAAAGTGCCCAACATGGACCCTTGGGAAATGCCAGCTCCCCAACTCTGCCTACTAATGAAACGTTTTTTATTTGGTTTTTTTCCAATAAAAAATAACTGTTATAAAACGAAATTAACGTCTAGAAACGCTATTACTTGATTTATCCTAATCCTAAAATGAATTGGTTACTCTCAACGTTTCTAGATAAAACATTTTTGTCTTTGAGCCCTTTGAAAGATAAATGAGATTATTAGAAGCAAACGTTAATATAAGGGTACTGTTTTCAAGACATTTTTGATTACTATATTAAGCTGGAACTAATGTGATTTTGCATGTCTAACTTTGTTGGGATTTCAAGCAAAATGTTCAACCTAATAGTATTGTCGATTCAAAATAATTTGGCTGTTCTTCTTACAAATAAACTTATAGGGGCTCATTACAAAACAAGATCTAAGGTTAAATCAGGCTTAAAACTATTGCTGTCACTTTATTTGATGAAAGGAAGACAGTGACAGTACTAGTTTTAAACCTGATTTAACTTTAGATTTTGTTTTGTAATAAGCCCCATAGATTTTTTATGGCTTTGCCGTCGAAATCAGTGGGCCAATATTCGTAAAATGTATTTTGAAGGTCACTTTTAACCTAACCTAACCCACATGATTTAACTAAGATGTACTTTGAAAACTGGAACCATAATATAACTAAAAATATATCATAACTAATTAAAATCTACGTTGTACGCTGTTGGCGTGGATGGGAAATAATTTTGGTAGTACTTCACAATATTTTTTCTAGTAAAGTTAAATTTAGATAAAACTATAAAGAGACAAGAAAAATAAATGTGGAAAATAAAACGTGGGATTCAAAACCTATAAACAAATAAAGGATTAAGCAAATATGTGCTTTTGCCCAATAACATAAAAGGAAAAATTTATAGGTAGTGCATAAAATAACAGTATCGGATCCACTGTTTACATAAAACAGCCGAAATGAAGCGATGCGTGAAAAAACGGATTATGAACACAAAAATGTGTCAAGTGAGAGAGGGCAGACGAACTTTCTGGTGCCGTGTTAAATTTGTACTTTTAAACGTGGTTCTTTGACATGTTTGTGGGTTGGACTGGTTTATTTTTAACGTCAAATTACTAAGTAAGAACACAAAACAGCTTGCATTTATGTTATTCGTTCAGGTAAACGTGTTCTTAATTCTTGTCCCTAAGACCTGGCCGAGTTCTGATTTTTTTTGGATCTTAGAAACCAACACTGTCAGATTTAGAAAAGTTACATACAGCATGATATTAAATTTCGCGTACATATTTTACATAGTTTTTTTGTTTTAATATTTTGCTAAAAAAATTATAAAAATATAAAATTATTGTTTATCAAGTAGCTGTAATTTCACCTCTGTCATTTAAATGTATTTATATTTAAGTAAATAGGGCGTTTTAATATTATTTTCAATCTTTATAATTTTACATTTATTTAATAAACTAAAATTTATTTAAAGCTAATAAAATTCAGAATCTAACGAGAGGCGCTGCGGGGGGCATCACGTTAAGTCTGATACCAGTATCTTACGAATACATATTATTGAAGTGAAGTTTGAAGATACGTCCAAATAGATTATTATGAACGTATAATAGGTTGGGGAAAAAGTCTTTTCGTATTTTTGTATGAAAAGTCAAGACATTTTTTTCAAAGTTTATTTACATTTATTTACAATATATATGTACCGTTTTGTTGAATAACTTTCTGCCATTTTGTGGGCAGAGACATTATCCCGTTACTGTAGAAACTTTGGGACTTCTGATCAAAAAAACGGGACAAATAGTTTTGGCAGTCCTCTCTTGAGGTCAACCTTACAGAACCTAAAGAATTCTGCAGAGACCGAAACAGGTGAAAATCTGAAGGCGCAAGGTCAGGGCTATATGGTGGATGCACTAGGACCTCCCAGTCGAACTCTCTTAATTTTTGCTGAGTGGCTAAAGATGTGTGTGGTCCAGCGTTATCGTGATGAAAGACCGCACCCTTCCTGTTGATCAATTCCGGTCGTTTTCTCTCGACTGCTTCCTTTAATCTCATCAGTTGCTGGCAGTAAAGATCAGAATCGATGGTTTTGCCGGGCGGTAAAAGCTCATAATAAACAATGCCCTTCCAATCCCACCATACACACAGCATCACCTTATTTCGTGTTAGGCCAGGTTTGGCCACAGTCTGTGAAGCCTGGCCAACTTTCGACCACGACCTTTTTCGCACGTTCTTGTCGTACGTGATCCACTTTTCATCGCCAGTTATCAATCTCTTCAAAAACGGCTCGGTTTCATTACGTCTCAATAATGAATCGCAAATGAGTACACGGTTCATTAAGTTTCTTTGAGTGAGCTCGTGTGGCACCCAAATATCGAGCTTTTTTGTATAACCAGCTTTCTTCAAATGGGTCAAAACTGTTTAGTGCTCAATTCCCAGTTCTTCAGCTACATCGTAACTACTAATATGCCGATCTTGCTCCACTCTTTCAAAAATGGCGTCCATTTTATTCGTAACAGGGCGACCAGAGCGAGGTGCATCTTTAACATCAAAATTTCCGGACTGAAAACGTTTGAACCAAATTTGTGCTACTCTTACTGACACTGCATCAGGTCCATAAACATCACAAATTTTTTTCACTGCTTGAGTTGCATTTTTGCCTTTTTTATAATAAAATTTTAAAATGTATCGAATTTCTTCATTAGATTCACTCATTTTTACGGAAAGAAAAACAAATGAAAAATAGCGGGAAACAACTTTTTTTTTATTTTTTTCTTTTCTTTATAATGGAACCTTTTTAATGTTACCAAAACCAGCCAGACACAAATAGTACAGTCAAAAAAATTTTATAATAAGTTTATACCTACGTTATGCGAAAAGACTTTTTCCCCGACCTAATACGTCAATAGTTCTCATTGTATATTTATTGTCTGTCTTGTAATCTCTTTGTCCCGGGTAATGTCCAAAACGTTTGGAATTATATTTAAAATTTTATGACGTCACTTGCGGTAAGGCATAGTTAATATACCGGTCCATATCGATCTGTTTGTACGTTATTTTAGTACGATAATTAGATAATTGAATTGGATTTACATAAAACTTTTTGATACACAGAAGCACTGAACCCCAAAAAACAGTTTCACGCGCAGATACGATATCTATTCCCATCGTGTTTCCGGACCGAACGATTATTTTCGTTTTGTTTTCCCTACTTCCTTGGCAATAGATCGTGGTTTCGTGGTAGTATTTTATTCGCGTCTCACTTCGCCGGCATGCTCATTCGTTTAGTAATGATAAAAGGTTTCTCGTATGAATAGACACCGGAGTTCTTTTTCACGGAAAACATTGATATTCAGATGTTTTTTACTATATGAATCATGAATATTTCGGCGTCGATTTTTTTATTTTTTATTTTACAATGTTGAAAATGTGAACGCATACGCCGAGCAGTATGCGTTTTTTCATTGCTCTGGTTAAATTCTGTCTTAATTTTTTGTGTATCTGAAAATCATCACATCTGATAAGAATTAATTAAATTTAGTAATTATTTTAAAATGAGTAATAAAACATAATGTTATGTTAACTTTATCTCATTGCAAATGAACTTTTTTTTAGTTTTTATGAGAAATTTAACGATCGATATAGTGTGGAGGTCAGTATATCTGCACTTTACTCCAAAGGTCGTGGGTTCGATTCCCACACAGGACAAATCTTTGAGTGCATGAACATGAATATTTGTTCTGGTCTGGGTGTTTTCCTATGTATATTAAGTATGTATTATCAAAAGATAAGTTATGTAAGTATGTTTATCCGTTGTTTAGTATCCATAACTCAAGTTATCTTGGAACTAAATAACTGGTGTGTTTGTAAGAGAATATTTATATATTTAAGAAAATAATTTAACCGTATCTCAGCTAATTTACGTCCCAATGTTGAGCACGGGCCAAGGTCACTCCACCAAGATGACCACTGAGTCAGCGTGGTGAAGAAGAACTTGAATACATAAATACATACATAATATCATGCCTGTTTCCCCGAAGAGGTGGGCAGAGGCATAGTATACGCCCACACTTCGCCATTTATATTGTTGGTCCCACGTAATAGGTGGCGAGCCTATTGCCGCTATGTGACTAATTCAATGTAAAAATTTAAAAGAAGTGATTTTTTTTCTTATATTCAAAGTCATTTATTGAATCTGTGATATCAATGAAAATAAATTTTAATTTAGTCAATAGATACACGCTAGTATGTCATGTATGTTTTTTTATTATTTGCTCTAGAAAAAACTCTTGTAAAATTACAGAATGTTTCATTGTTAATACATTTATTAAATATCAAAAACTCGATTTTCCAAATGTTACTCATACACTATATATAGAATAGAATAGATCTTTATTGCTAAGACTGAGCCATTTTGCTGGTGTTCATGCATTACATTAGTAACAACAGTTTACCCGTTGTGGGCGTGCAATTTATATAAGATTTAAATAGTTAATTAACATTATTCGTAAAAAAGTATTCATTTAAGTTGAAGAATGGTTTATTTCCTAGCCAGACTTTTAATTTGTATTTAAACTTCAACTTTCTTTAATTTCCAGAGGCAAATTATTTGAATGCTTTTATGCTGATGTAAAAAGCACTCTTATAGTATATTTAAGTAATTTTTTACATGAGGAATGCATATATTGTGTTTATACTGATTGCGCACACTATTGTGCGATGTTTTTAAATGAAATATCTAAATTTAAATTGTACCTACTAGTTAACTTAGCAAACATAACTACCTACAAATAGTAGTCAAGTGTTTTAACTTTAATTTCCTTTGATGTAAACGGCAAACAAACACGCCACAGCTGTTCATTTCGCTTGCGCCAGTTATGATTTTTCTCCCGTGATTGCGTGAGGCGTCTCAATATAACGAAACCAATGCCGAGCTCATGCTCTAGTTACTAGTATAACGCACCATTAAACAAAGATAAAAGGCAATATCTCCGCCCCAAAACCCTATTTATAATGTTTTATTACCAGCAATATTTGTATCGGATTATATTTATTAATATATAAGAATTATAACGGACGTAGTGCAAGAGCAGACGCCCGTCCTGTCTATAATTAGATAGACGCGTGCACACAAAACAAGAAGTCACTAAATTGTGAAAGCGACGCGCCGTCCGTGTAGGCTGGACGTGTTTTTAGAAGCTATACAAACTCTTTTGTGGATTTCAATCGAAGTAAGAAAAATAAAGCTTTTGAATGATATCACAAACTCTTTGGTACTGTTTTGGCGCCAATGTGGGAAAGAAAAATCGCGGCAGTGTTTTTTATTTTTCAAATAGTGTAGTTATGAGTTTTTATGTGTAAATAAGGTGGATTTTTAGACTCATATGACTTCATTGACAACGTACACAAATGTAAAAAAGTGTAATATTATCGTGAATTGTGATGTATCGTGTATCAAAGCTATAAAACCTTTTCGGAAAGCTATTTGAATGAAAGCAGTTTTAGATTGTAAAAACAAATGACGACCCAATGTGTGGATGGAAGATTTCCCCAAAGAATTATTATTGTGACAGAAAATGGATTCAGTGATGTGTGAGTGTTTAGTGGTGCGAGTGAAATAGAAAATAAAATGCTCCGAGATGTTTTCAAACTTCAAGCTGCCGTTATTGAAGCCCAAATCGAAGGAGGACCAGCTGTACTGCTATGGTAGTGTGAAAACGAAACCACCGAAGACACCAACTTTGTCGCGTGCGAAACGCCATCAAAGACGTAGGTTCTATACCATTTATCTTAACTAATTACCGCCCCACTATCGACCACGGGCATTATATGAGTTTCATGATTCAGGGTGAGAAGGTAAAAGTAAAGTAAAATAAAGAAAAAAAAATATTTCATAAACTATTATATATAGTACTTGAAAATGTCATCATTAAAAATTAACAAAAAAACAATCGAAATATTATTACACTAAATCACGAAGCTTAGATTCACTTACATGCAACAAAACAATTTAAAAACAAAAAATAATTAAGTGTAGGTGAATCTAAGTGCCAGTTCCGAGCCACCGCTCTGTAAGAAGAACTGGCAAGAGACTCACAGGTTATGCTCTTTTGAATATATCCATTGGTTTGGTACTTGGTATTGGATTATACTTCACCACGCGGACCCAGTGCGAATTGCCGGAGCAGTTGTGTGGCGTCTTGCTGTTAGAACAAACCGCCCCATTGGTCCTCATACTTACATTTCATTAATTATTATTTATTAGGACAACCTAAAAGATAAACACTGTTACGAAAGAAAGAGTAAAACCACACAAACATAAACTTTAATTGCAGTTTGCCACGAAATTAGAAGCTCAATATAAAATGCCACACATACGGTCACCAATCAAAAGACTAACTTTGCTTTGCTTTATTTATCGTTTCGTAGCACCGCTACAAGCACTATATCGTTTAAAGATACCTATAAATATATATGTAGAAATAAACACAGCTTAACGAGGTGCGGCCTGTCTGCCAGTAGGAAACTCGGAAATTAGATGTTTCTGGTGATGCAAGGGGGGGGGGGGGGGTAAGCTCGGAGAACGGGTATGTAAACAGTCGCTTTTCCTACAAATTAGGAGCGTGCATCTGTCGGGGCTTAGCCTCGAGATTTTCGTGCGCATCCCAAATTAATACGTTGGATTGTAACGGGATTTCATATGAATGATGCACGCTAGTTATTTAGCTGAAATACTATTTGCTTACAACTCTATTCAGAGCTTAACTGAACAACGTATGGTATAAAATTCAAAATGATTTATTTAGTTTTGATTTCATAAGTTAAGTTGTTTTTCATCTCTTAGTACATGCGGGAATTAAAAGAAACCGACAATAATGTACTTCATACTTAATTAATTCTGATAAACGATATATTTAATAATAATGGACAATTAGCACTTGTTCATAAAGAAATGCAATGATTTACGCTGTGCATCCGCTGCTGGTTACTGTGTCATGTAAATTCGTCCTTCACAATTACTAAAATCTATAAGATCTCCAAAGCGGCATTTAAACTCTTTTTTTTTACAGAAGAACATAACTGGCACATTCAATTTAAAGTTTGACCATCATAAAAGCTCTGTTGAGCCAAACTTGAATAAATGACTTTGACTATATATAATCTCACGCCTCAGAAACCTTGCTACAACTATTAAATACCGAAATTTTAAATTGTAATAAAGTTCATCCATGGTACTGTCATACATCACACATGGATCTGTCATAGATGAGACGTGTCAAAATTAAATGGTGAGTAGTGACCGGCTTGTCAACAATTTGTATCGAGTTTTTAACCTAATGCTATTAAATTGTATATAGAGAGGTTTTCTCAGAATCTATAAGAGCAAAGAACGAGTAAGGATACCCCGTCATCCTTTGCTTAAAACTTCGCTCAACGATTCCTTCGTTAATTTCATCTTGACTTTAGTGTAGTTATCGATAACTGAACCAATTAATAAACTACATAAAAACCCTACCCGACTTTGTTGTACATACATATAATCACGCCTGTTTCCCCGAAGGGCTAGTCCTTTGGGTAAGCAGGTAGAGGCACATTATAAGTCTTCACTTCGCCAATTATATTGTTAGTCACACGTAATCCATAGAGAGCCTATTGCCGCTTACCGGGAACTTTTGTGGTCGCCAGAGTCTCGTCCGTTGATCGGCAGCTGCCACATGCAGTTAAGGTTTAAAAAAACAGCCTAGACGAGTTTCTTGCTAGATTCTTCTACGATTCCTAATAGCTTTATTGAGCCAAACTATTTTATATTATTTCAGTTGACTGGACAGATAGTACATATACAAAACTGTTATTTTAAAAGCAAGAGTATAATCCTAATCATTGGAAAGCCCTTAGCATTCTAATACTATCTATTCTTGCAACCAAATGCGGTCTAAACATAAACCATCTGTTCTTTTATAAATCTTTTTCAACGAGGAAATAAACTCTTGACCTATTTTAATTAGGACTCATGAACCAACTACAAACCTCTTGAAAGGAAATATTAACGAGTAATGTTTGATAGGAAATAATTGGCCATAGTCCAGGATAAAGATATTTTCTCTAATGATCTCTTTTCTTCACATTGAAAAGAATTAGGATGGATGAGGATCCAATATTAATAAGACGAAAAGTAGCCTCGTCTTTTATAATAATGAAGTTAATGAGTAATAGCGAAATACCATTTATTGGGATAAAGGTAAATTTATATACTAATTACTAGACATTCCTATTTTGATGATTGAAGATTAGTTATCAAGTAATTAGAAGTTAATAAAAGATTATTATCAGAACTTAATCACATTTTTTTTTAGAAATGTCTTGTTCGCTATATTAAGTGTTTGTGTAATAGAAGTAAGTTTAGGAAAATTCATTTACTTATAGATATCATATATATTTTATCAGCTGTACACACGATCATACATCCTTCTCAGCAAATATTGGAATTTTACAATGTGGATGCGGGGATAAAGTGTAATACAAGCAGTAACACCGACATAAGTTGTCGACGTAAATTCTTATATATAGCTGCAGTAAATAGGATAAGGTTAGGTCCTTAATGTCAGTGTAAATATCGGACCCAAAGCGTATGTTCCCAAAGAACTGTTCCCTCAGGAAACCTAAAGCCATACGTACTGATCTTCGGCAGATATCATCATCACTCTAGCATTTTCCCAGTTGCCCTATACTTACTAGTCAGTATACTATACTAGTCAGCATACTTTGGGCTTAAGGCCCAAAGTATGCTGACTAGTCCAACCGTTCTTTGGCTGAACATAAGTAATTAAGTATACAGTAAGATTAAAATGGCTAGGCAACTTATTTATATATTTATCAAGTTTGTTATATCATTGATGGGGGCTTAACACAGTCGAATGATATGTTTTACGTTTAGTTTCGCGAATAAGATAGCATTGTTTATATCATCGATATCGGAAGACAACGTTAATCTTAATATAAAATAATGGCATCTAAAAAAATTAATACTGGGCTAATTTGAGTTTTAACTTCGATTTTGTCATTAGAGCTAGAAACTCTATCAAGAATTTTGTGTGGGTAAGATGATGATGATGATAAGAGATGTTTCTCGTCTTAGTCAACCTTGTAAATAGATCAGTTGAAAGATGAAAAAATTTGGGCCCAGAGTCTGCTGACTGGTCCAAATAGATTTTGCTGAATTTCAGTAATAACACGAAGCGACGGCTGTCATATTAGAAGGCACTGACTTTCCTACTAACAGTCGTTAGCCAAAACTGTTCAAGATTGCCAAAGATGTTCATGACCGGGACCAACGGCTTAACGTGGTTTCCGTGGCACGGAACAATAACCACGCATTTAACCTCAAATAGTCGTAGGACCAGTAGGTTCTCCTTAAAGCATCAACTATCTGCTTGATTTAACGACCGATATGGCGTGAAGGTCAGTATATCTGCACTTCACTCCAGAGGTCGTGGGTTCGATTCCCACTCAGGACAAATCTTTGTGTGCATGAACATAAATATTTGTTCTGGTCTGGGTATTTTCCTATATATATTAAGTATGTATTTACAAAAAAAAGGTATTTAAGTATGTTTATCCGTTCTTTAGTATCTCTTGAAACTAAATAATTGGTGTGATTATAAGAGAATATTTATTTATCTGCTAGTGAAAATCTAGTATGTGAAATTATCGGTCCAACTGTTTCGCAGATTAGACATAACAAACAAGCATACTTACCAAACACTTCAATTTTATTAATTTGAATACCCAAATACTAATTTATTGGTAATACAACATAGGACGTCACGGAAAAGAATACTATATATACATTAATCTAATAATTATTAAAATTCAATTAAATCACAATATTATTCGTAATTAATAATGTCAAAATAAATAACTTCTGTAAAATTTTTATTCAATAATTATGCAATTCAAAATAAAGCAAATGTCATATCAGATCCTTACGTAAATTAAAAAAAGAAAAGAAAAAAGACATTTATTGCCACACAAAACAAAAACATAAAAAAATGCCTCAGCATATGCTAGGCACATAGGGTGGACCCAGCGCTGGCTTTCAGTCTGAACTCAAATTTAAAAAAAAACTTACAAAGGTACATGTTCTTTTACATACAATTACATACAACACAATACAATTGAAATTTTATATATGATTTAAATTTATAATAACGTAATTAACATAAACCTTATACGAATAAAAAATATGACAATAATAATACACGTATCTGTACGAGTACAATCTGTTCAACCAAACTAGTCCAAGTAAATATTTTTTACAGAGCAATCAACGTCGGTGCCGGTTCGGTCTGAGCTTTATATTTAGGACCAATTTGTAAACATAAGGATTTTATTAGGGCACAGTTCTAGTTAATGTTTGGTCAACAAATGATCGGGCACCCCTATTTCGGATGTGGCATAGTTCTGGAGAACCAGGCATATTTCCGTTATTTTGACAGGTTTTTTGTACAAGTTATATAGTTAGTTTTTGGACTGCATCAACTCCTTACCATTAGACAGGATGTGGTTACTGTGATTAACATATAATACTAAATTCATATGACGCTTCTTTAATATTTAGTTTAATAAAAAATAGGTATTCAAAGTTTCACCGTTTCTTCGTTTTGAAAAAATAGCAAAATTAAAAATTCTCACGGGACTACAAAACCTCGCCGGACCCTTGTTTACCATGTTATCGTAGAAAATATCAGAAATAATTAAGATATATTTATGTCTATCCTGGTGGCTGCATTATCATCATCATTATCCTGCCCTACTCCCACTGGGCGCAGCATGACTTTTCTTTTAATTCATCTCTGGTATTCGTCATCGTATCATCCGCCTTTTTTTGATCATATTATTCTTCTAACTCTATACATCTCTGCTACGGTCGTCTTCTTTCCCTTTTTTTTTTTTGTTTTACGTCGGTAACAAAATGCATTTACGCACTGCCTTCCGGCCAAAGGGGGACCGAAAGGGGGTGTGGGACTCACCACCGGCAGACACGACCGCCGGCAGCAATACCCACTAAAAATCTTCCGACGACGCCCGCCGCTTGTTGAGAAAGAGGCGGGGGCCAGTACCTGGGTTGCAGCTTCTGACACCCCGCCTGCGGCCAACGTCCCCCGGACCAAAACCAGGAGGACCTCCTCAGAGAGGCGCAGTGGACGCGCCCCTCCTACCTCCCCCTGCGACCATAGCGTGTGTGGCGAATCCCGGAGGGTCCATGGTTAGACAGCAGGGGCCCCCTGCCCCCGCTGCCTAGACCCTCCTGGCGCTGCTGAGCGGGCCCTCCTGGCCTACCCGCAGCGCCCTCCATAGGTCCCTCTTAGTTTCCCCCCCGGTAGTCAGTACTAAGGGCACCCAGAGTCGTCGGTCTCTGGGTGTTACCTTTTCCCTAGCGCCTCCTGCGCCCTACCGGGAGGTACTCAGCCCCCCCACCACGACAAGGTGGAGACCAGTCGGGGGGGACTCAGCCCCCCCACCACGACAAGGTGGAGACCAGTCGGGGGGGGACTGGTCTCCACCTTGTCTTCTTTCCCTAAACCAACTAACACGTATTTTCATTACTCTTCTTACACTTCTTCTTACATATTGAATTTTATAGCTTCAAGAACACAAGTCTTTGTAGACTTTGTTTTAGTATTAAGTACATTTTCTTGTAACTGGCAGGAGACCAAACCAACCTTTACGGTTTTCTTGCCCGTTCTTTTACGTTCAAGCAATAATTGGAGGCGTTAGTTTTTAAGCTTGACTTTCACAAGAGCTCTATTGAGCCTGACTTGGATAAATGATTTTGACTTTTGATCTCTTTTGACATACCATTACAAACGGTTTCCCCTAGTTTGTATTGGAACATATATTTTTATTTTATTTTATAAAATAACTTTCTCTTCTTTTTCATCTCTTTTGGGCTAGAGCAGACACCCGTCTGTATTATATGCCCCCTAATTCGTGACGTCAAACAGAATCCACTCATTATTTCAGGGCAAAAATATCTCGGATCCTTCTCTCAACTTCCAAACTTTCTCTGTATCAAAATTAGGCTTGTCTTGTTAGTGTCACAAACATCGAAACCCACTTTCGCTTTTATAATATTAATAAGGCTTGTAGCAACAAGGGAATGGGACCAACGAAACGCTTAGTAACTAGTAGATAATTCTCGGAAATTACTATACATTTGTTGTCTCTCATTTCTGATTAAATCAAGACTCTTCTAGTAGTCACTCCCTCATTGTTCATAGATTGGTTTCGCTGAATCGTGAATGTGCTCCTTTATTTGCGCTAATACTGTTGGATATAATTGGCACATCGTAGATACTCGAACGCTAATAAATTAGTACACGTTTGCACTGTTTCGAAGACTGATTGTTGCTGACACCTGATTAGATCACTGTTTATACTCTCTATAAAACAGTGATCTAATCTTTTCTTATGCGTCAACAATATTTCGTTGATGATGTTCATTAGGTCTAACACGTTAGCAGAGCAGAGAGAGCAGAGAATTGTGCCTAGTTATTATATGTATATTAAGGTGTATGACTAACATACATGCATAGATATTTATAATATTTGCTGTGCCGTTGCAGCATTCTTGTTTTGGTCTTTTCAAATGTTAAAAAATTTAATTGTTTATAAGCAATTGTATTTTTGATAACAATAAAATATCACAACCAATACTTGCGGGAGGACAAACTTGTTCAGATTCCTGTGCGATTCTTCTAAACTAAAACTTGTACTCAGCAGGGAATGGATGCGTTAGTTCTAAGTAAGATCTACTTCCATAAGTGTTCAACGGAACCCAAATTAAATAACGCAAATTTTATTATAATAACAAGACAATATAATCAAAGTTATAGTAAGTATACAGTACAGTTCTGCTGATCAGCAACATTGCTGAAAGAGACATAATCATCACATACCTACATTTAAAAACAAAAATAGCTTGCCGTTAGAGAACATTTGATCTAAGAAACCGCGTAGTAAAAACACGTCACTCAGTTCTCTCCCATGAGAGCCCTGGGTATATTTAGACTGTGTTACGTATACTGACCCTAATTATGGAGTCTTTGGACAGTGGCCATGAGACCGGCTAGACTGGAGGAAGTCATGAATTACGGTGACAAAAAATAATATTCTTTTTGTCTGCGCTGAAGTCTGCTGTGCTGTTGGCGTTTCAAGCGAAAATGAATTGTGTGAAAGTTCTGTTTAATTATTAAATATGTCTGCGTTATTACAAAGTACTTTGTGAGTTAAAAAGAAGCCTAAGTACTAGTAGTATAGTATCAGTTATCTGCCAGTAAAAATCCTGCCAAAATCGGCACAGATATTTCAGAGATTACTTACAACAAACAGACTGACAAACAAAATAAAGAAGAAAATTAGTTTTTTGTTATAAAACTGATATTTATTACTTTCGCATACATTTCAAAATAACCTTTTATTTTAAAATCATAAGCAGACATTTCAATGTTCAAACATAATGCCTGCAAAAACAATGTTTATATTAGTGCTAAAATTAGGCAGAATTCATAAGGTTTCTTGAAAGGGTTTCTGTGGAAATTTAGACTTTTTATGTTTAGGTAATTCTATATGTCAAAGAGATTTACTTTGTCCTGGTTGTATGGTGATATTGTTTATAATCTATTTGAATAATGTCTACCACGCAATGAGATAATTGACGACCGATTTGGCGTGGAGGTCAGTATACCTACACTTCATTCCAGAGGTCGTGTGTTTGATTCCCACACAGGACAAATCTTTGTGTGCATGAATATGAATATTTGTTCTGGTGTGGGTGTTTCCTATGTATATTAGGTATGTATTTACAAAAAAAGATGTATTTAAGTATGTTTATCCGTTGTTTAGTATACATAACACAAGTTCTTAATGATACTTATCTTGGAACTAAATAATTAGTGTAATTGTCAGAAAATATTTATGTATATAACACAAATATAGTATATTATATTACATATATATATATATTTGATCGAATATGACTAACTCAAATTGTCAAATTGTCAAATAATATTAATACTCATGACTTGTGTAAGCACTTAGCGTGACCAACAATCAACATACAGAAGACCTATTTATCTAAAAATTGGGTTTCACTGTAGCATCTGCGGTCGGTCTTAAACTGGTCTGTCTGGAAATCATTTTCTTACGTCTTAATTGCATTAAACCTTATGTTATCTTAATAACACACCAAAAGCTTAAAATAAAATTAAAAACAAAAATTAAGTATGATGGGACCAGGTTTGTGTTTTTTTTTTTATATTTGTGCCTATATTATTTTTCTGTTTGGATATTTCCGGTGTTTTATATGTGTCAAATGATGATTCTAGCCATTCGCTCTTAAATACGGGATCTCATTCCCCCCGACAACTATAATCATAATAATATAAATTGGAATGAAAAACTCATTAAAACTACTTTTTAAGTGTCACTACAAAACCTACTCCGTTTTAATTATTTCAGTAGCACCGGCTAGGAAGCCATCTAATTCGGCCAACCGTTTTAATTACGATAAGGCAAATTGGAACATTTCACTAGATTTACTCAACGACCAACCCATTCATGCGACGCAGCTTCTAAATTGCAATTAAAGGTCTTATTTCAATAGGGTAAGGTGCTGCGGGGAACAGCGACTTATCTGGTGTGGTATCCAGTACATACCTGACCATTCATAAATATATTTTACGAGGCAAAGAGCTTACAGTGCAAGCTACTAGGCTGTAAGGGAATTGGGATTAAGAATCTTTTAGGGTTGTCACATTGACATGTTTACATTAAGCTTTTTATTTAAAGAATAGAATAGAATAGAATTTATTGGTTTGTTGAAGATATGTTACATTAAGGTGTTGCATACTAAATATGTGCCCTATGTTTTGTCGTTGAGACATATAAATATTAACAAAGAATATTAGACTTATTATAATTAAAATTACAGTAATGTTTTATCATCTAGGAACTCTTCTTGGTAATAACATTTTTCAAGTAGTGTTTTAATTAGAGATTTTTTGAATTCATGCAAGGTCATGCTTTTTATTACATTAAGTATTTTGTTGTAAATTTGTGGAGCAGTTTCAAGAAACTTTTTTTTACTAAAGCAGTATTACATATTACATTACATAATCGGTTCTTATATTGTGTACGTGTTGGATTTTTTCTAAAAGTAGAATATTATTCTAGCTTACTGGCTTTGTGAGAACAAAGGATTTTCTTAAGACAATAATAATATTATGGGTAACTTTATAAATAACAGATACCTATGTTAAAATGTTTTTGCTATATTAAATTATATCTTATCAAATTAAATTTCACCAATCTGGCCCCTGCTAAAAATCAGTGCAGTGGGGTTTGTTTACAGACTCACTGCTAATACTGAGCAGGGGCTTTATTCATTATCATGCAACCATTACGTGTCCTGTGTATTGTATTATTTATGTGTTTTTATTATGTTGTTGTGATTTTTACATAAATCATTTTTCATTTCATTTCAATCGTAATGATCCTTATAACTTTTGATAATGTTTTAATTTATTTATACCGTTTTTACATTTAGTAAATATTATGCTGTATGTTAATTAGAAAATATAATGCTATGCTAGATGCATAGACAATATGCCGAAATTTGCATGTTATAAATATGCTAAAAAGTTGCCTAATTTTGTGAAACTGATTGAAACGATTGTGCAAAACTATTACCACTGCCTAATGTTTATTAAAATGCTTTCAGTATCACTACATAGTATAAAACAAAGTCGCCTTTTCTGTCCCTATATCCCTATGTGCGCTTAAATCTTTAAAACTACGCAACGAATTTTGATGCGGTTTTTTCCAATAGATAGAGTGATTCAAGAGGAAGGTTTATATGTATAATAAATGCATAATAAAGTAGTGGAACACTGTCAATTTGTGAGATTTGTGATGTGATGTCGTAATTCAACTCACTTTTTTGCGCTTATATTGCAAACGCTGGCCAAACCCTACGAGATTAGTCAAAATAATGTACTACAATATTGTACAATTTATAAAATTCTTCAAAAAAATCCACGATGGTATATGTCTATCTCTCAAGAATACCCCACAATAACCAATTTTATCTTCTACTTTTTACTAAAAATAATGGCTTATTAACGAAGCCATTTTAAGTATGTATGACATTAATTCTTATCTAAATAAACATGTTAGTAAGCTTGGACATTAAACATAGATTAAATTTGTCTTTTACATCATGTAATTTTGATCAGTAATTTACAAGATATCAAACGAATAAACTTACGCTAAATCGAAAAATTATGGTTGCGGCGGTGGTAGGTATTCGCGGCCTATATAGAGACATTCTGTAATTATGTATTATACGTCACTATTCATATTAGCATACCACCCGTGCGAAGCTGGGGCGGGTCGCTAGTATTACTCCATGTTTTATATATTATAAAAGCATTTTCACGTTTACTGTTTTAAATCGGCATTTTAAATAATTTACATTGCTTTGTGGTTACTTTCCTGAAAGTGTATTATAGTCTCGTTATGATCATAAGATAGACCAGTAAAGTAATTCACATTAGAAAAATCGTGTATTTAAATAAGTATTCAAAATATTCCAAGAAAACAAAAACGACTACCTATAAAAAGCTTACGTCTTCATAGAACTGCCAGAGAGGTGACGATATAATTATGACATGAGTCAAGCGCAGACAGCATAGAGCGTTTTTGTGCCCGTGATTCATAAGGAACAAAGCGTAGTAGTCATATTCAAAAGTAAAGACCTCTTTGAAGATGGTACACATGACAGATAGCACTATAATGGTTAGAATAAACCTAAAAACCTTACGCAGGACTCTTGTGTTGTTACAGCCCTAATTAAAGTAATTGGCTTCATACTTTTATTATTGAGACAAACATAAGTATGCTAGTTGTAAGTCAGAGGTTGTAAGCATACATATAAATATAAGTAAATATCTTTTGACGCATTATAAATGTGCAAAAAGGTTGCCTGGAAGAAATTGCTGTTAGCAATAAGGCCGCCCATTGTACCATATATTTGTTTATGTGATTTTTTTATATTTAGTGTACAATAATGTGTTCATTCATTCAAAAGATGAACTTCAGAGAAAAATACAAATTACGTTGATTAAAACTTTTGCATTTTTATATTTATTTGATGATTGACGGAGCACAAAATTTTCATATCAAACGCCACCTGCAAGCCCTCAATTCTTTGCCCATTTCTTAGGATAAAATCTATATCAACTAACCTTGGGGTTAGCAGATAAAAATACAAAATACGCTGTCTACAATTTTCGTATTGGCTCATTCATCTGTTGATTGACGGAGCCCAAAATTTCCATGTCACACGCCACCTGCCAGCCCTCGATGCCCTGCCCATTTTCAAGGCCTGATCATCTGACCCGTCACTCTCGAAGCCATTCGTGTACGTGACTTGAACGCTGAGAAGGTCGGGGCCAGTTTTATAGTTTTCACCTTAGTTATCAATGTTTCCGGAGAAATTGTATGTACCAGTATTTTTTGTAATAATAAACAAACGTAGGTATATATCAAACAGCGTTATCTAGCCTAAACTTAACTAAGCTTTTGGCTGCAGGTCAACAACGAATAAACATACATGACTACTTCTTATAATAAATTTATACTAACGAAGAGTGTACATGGAAAATAATCTCAAAATAAAGCAAAATTACTTATCATCACATGGTGCCGTGTGGTACCGACCTAGAATAGTGCCCCCTCTAATCTCACGGGGATCGTCAAAGTCGACGAAGAGAAACACTTCAGGATGATGGACAGCGGCGTCATCCTGCGTATTGGCTGGAACTGCGTTCACCAACCGCCTGCCCAGCATGATGATTCTCCCTTTCATTCATTGAAATACCCCCAATACAAAGTTACCAATTGAGGAAGCCAACGTTCAGCATTGGACTTTATAAGGTTGAATTGGTAGCTCATCAGCTCAGACCATCAACGCTTCAAATATGACCACGCGCATTCTCGTACGAACTAAATGTAGCGAACTATAAAGAAAACTGATTAAAAATTGTAACGAATAAAATCCGTCACTTACCAGAAGAAACAAGAAGACGCTTTACTCGCAGAAACTTAAGTTCATCTTCCCTCTAATTGTGTTAAAGTTAAGTCGTTAAGCAATATTTTAAAGCGGCAAAAGTGTTTGTCATAAAAGTGCTTAAGTAAGCGGACTCTAAGTTTAATTTCTGTAAGTAGTTTGTGCAGATTTAAGTAAGGACAACTTGGGGGACTATAACTCATCTCTCAGTGGTGGAATAAAAAACAAGTTGGTGGACATTCGTTTGGCAACCACTGGCTCATTAACATAAGCCCATATTTCAATTTCTGGATGCGCCCCACGAAATTAAAGTGGTGCATTCGTAATAGTTTATCAGCGGCGATAGCCCAGTGATGAGACCCCTTTCCTTTAAATTCAGAGGGTCTGGGGTTCAAACCCTGGTGGTGCACCTATGACTTTTCGAAATTACGTGCGTAATTATCGCTTGCTCAGTGCCTTTGAAAGCACGTTAAGCTGGTCTCGGCTGTCAAGAACATCTATGGCAGTCGATATTAATAAGTCAGTGCCTTCTAACAGACTGACAGCTGGTTTAACCATAGAATAATGTTTCCCTCTGGGTTGCGGAGTTCAGACGGCAGTCGCTCCACGCAATAACTGAAATTCAGTCAAATCTGGTTGAACCAGTGAGCAGACCCAGGGCCCTAAGCTAAGAATAGGGCAACCGGGATAATGCTAGAATATGATGATTCGTTATACTTTAATGAATTAAGGAAGCAAGTATGTGAGGTCTATTTACAGTAGTTTCAAAAGGATTTTACTAGAATGGAATTAAAAAGATAGATACCTTACTTATTTATCGTTGCCACACCAATAAAAAGAAAACACAAAATGAAAAGCAAAGCATCTATTGTACACGAAATATTATGTTTTTGGCATCTTGTAATAATAATTATACCATAGATGTCTAGGAACGTATTTTTATGATGCGCTGATAAAGCTTGATTTCACTATACAAATTTTAAAGGATGAAACCGAAGTTCTGTTCTTTTTAGTAGTAGTTGAAGGCAGTCGATTTATCATAGATTATTTTGATGATTCATCAGCCCATTAACGTCTCCGTACAGATCAGGGAGGTAGGGAATTTAGGCCATACCTCCCGGTCTCCAAATCATTGCCTGCTAACTCAGGTGCGTGAGTTCTGGCTGTTAAATTTTTTGGAGCCACCCAACAGGACTTACGACTAACTACCACCAGTATAATCCATGTATTGTCATGCCTTCCGAAAATAGAAACGCTCGATGTCAAAATGCTTACCTTTCCAAGAACTTACCCCTGTGAACTCTGCTTACTTTTGCTAAGCGTTTTCAGCTTAGCGCATCAGTCAATTACGACATTTTTTTTTAAATTTATGGCAGTATGTCTCAAGGGTACTGACGATAATTCAGCCAGACTCATATGATGACTTCACATGTGAATAAAAGGAAAGAAACAAAAGAGAAGCTTTGCTAAATGTTAAAAGAGTAAGTTGAGTTAAGTTAAGAATTAAAGTTTGATGTGATTATGTCTAATAAATTGTATAACTTCCAAAATAACGACATTATTATTGCAGGGCCTGTCCTATGTTGTCAAAATCTACATTATTTATTTTTAAGTATGACTCAATAGAAATCTTATGAAGGTCAACTTAAAAACTAACGCGCCCATTCACTGCGGGCGGGAGCTTGATCGTAAAAGAAAGAAAGAAAGGGGAAGAAAATCGTCAAAGTTCTTTTTTTCTCCCGCCAATTCCAAAAATAAGTACATAGTTTTAAAACAATTTGATAAGTCTGCTTAAACTTGTGTTGTCACCAGACTTTAAAAAAAGATAAAAATAACATAATTACAAATAAAAATAGTAGATAAGTATTAGGTCGGGGAAAAAGTCTTTTCGCATAACGTAGGTATAAACTTATTATAAAATTTTTTTGACTGTACTATTTGTGTCTGGCTGGTTTTGGTAACATTAAAAAGGTTCCATTATAAAGAAAAGAAAAAAATAAAAAAAAGTTGTTTCCCGCTATTTTTCATTTGTTTTTCTCTCCGTAAAAATGAGTGAATCTAATGAAGAAATTCGATACATTTTAAAATTTTATTATAAAAAAGGCAAAAATGCAACTCAAGCAGTAAAAAAAAATTGGTGATGTTTATGGACCTGATGCAGTGTCAGTAAGAGTAGCACAAATTTGGTTCAAACGTTTTCAGTCCGGAAATTTTGATGTTAAAGATGCACCTCGCTCTGGTCGCCCTGTTACGAATAAAATGGACGCCATTTTTGAAAGAGTGGAGCAAGATCGGCATATTAGTAGTTACGATGTAGCTGAAGAACTGGGAATTGACCACAAAACAGTTTTGACCCATTTGAAGAAAGCTGGTTATACAAAAAAGCTCGATATTTGGGTGCCACACGAGCTCACTCAAAGAAACTTAATGCACCGTGTACTCATTTGCGATTCATTATTGAGACGTAATGAAACCGAGCCGTTTTTGAAGAGATTGATAACTGGCGATGAAAAGTGGATCACGTACGACAAGAACGTGCGAAAAAGGTCGTGGTCGAAAGTTGGCCAGGCTTCACAGACTGTGGCCAAACCTGGCCTGACACGAAATAAGGTGATGCTGTGTGTATGGTGGGATTGGAAGGGCAGTGTTTATTATGAGCTTTAACCGCCCGGCAAAACCATCGATTCTGATCTTTACTGCCAGCAACTGATGAGATTAAAGGAAGCAGTCGAGAGAAAACGGCCGGAATTGATCAACAGGAAGGGTGTGGTCTTTCATCACGATAACGCTAGACCACACTCATCTTTAGCCACTCAGCAAAAATTAAGAGAGTTCGACTGGGAGGTCCTAGTGCATCCACCATATAGCCCTGACCTTGCGCCTTCAGATTTTCACCTGTTTCGGTCTCTGCAGAATTGTTTAGGTTCTGTAAGGTTGACCTCAAGAGAGGACTGCCAAAACTATTTGTCCCGTTTTTTTGATCAGAAGTCCCAAAGTTTCTACAGTAACGGGATAATGTCTCTGCCCACAAAATGGCAGAAAGTTATTCAACAAAACGGTACATATATATTGTAAATAAATGTAAATAAACTTTGAAAAAAATGTCTTGACTTTTCATACAAAAATACGAAAAGACTTTTTCCCCAACCTATTATAAGTAGACCAGTCCCCACTGGCGGCATCCGTTCACGAGTATGGCGCATGAACCAGCCATCGTTTGAATAAACTTAAAATGTTCGCTGCCTAAATTAACCTAAACCGCTTTTCACTTAATATACCTAATATACTCTCGAATCTTCCCTTAGGTTTCACTTCCCTAAGAAGGCACTAAGCGTTACGATGGCTTAACTCAGTGAAAAATATTCGCAGCTCTTTCTGCTGATTTGGTGCGGAAGTGGATTATTCATTTGATTATCGCGAGCCAGTCGTGAAGGAATTCAATTTTGGCTTCTGCAAAATGAAATAAGGAACCTTTTTTTACTCAGTTGCGAATATTTACTTCGAAGTCTATTAGTAAAAGTAACTTTATACGGGCTCTTCCTTTGACCATTTGGCTTAAAAAAGGATTAGTTTATTTATATATTCAATAGCCGTTGTTGCTGGCAAAGGGTAAAGGTTAAATAAAGGTACGGTAAAGGTAGATAAAAATATGCCCGAAAGTCTACGTGACCTACAGTATGTCTAAGACCTTAATAAATCATTCCCGAATCGACTTAGGGGCGCTACAGGAACACCAGCGCTGCTGTATCAGCAGATGCAGCAGCATTACGCTGATGTATCGCCCTCTTTGCAGGTAGCACACATTTATTTTATATTTTACTATTTGTTTAATGTTCTTTGTGTCGTTATATTGTATTTTTTTCCCATTGTATGATATTGTGTGTGTTGCTTAGTCAATAAAAAATATTCTACTTGGTTGGGAAAAAATATATTCTTTATGTCCTCTTATAATTTTTATTTTACGTTTATATTCACGCTTGTACATTTTAACTCTCTAAATCATAGTTACATCACATTCACGCTTGTTTACCCGAAGGGGTAGGCCGAGGCATATTTTACGCCTACACTTCGCCAAATACATAGTTCCACGTAATAGGTGGCGAGCCTATTGCCTACCGGACACTGTTCCGTTGGTCGGCAGGTGCACCACTTGCAGGTGAGGTTGGCTTGGGCTTCTCAGCTATTGATTCCTATACGCCACATTGAAGCATAGTTTTCTGGATAAAACAAACATGTGTCCTTTATCAAACTACCCCACAGCAAATGGCCATATTAGTTTATTGGCTTCAGCGTAAGGAGATAGTCGGAAATAATTACGATAATGGTATAGAAAGAAAGAAAATATTTCTACACAATAACACAGCACACATCTTACATTATGAAAAAGTAACACGTGGTTTTGTGTTATTAAACTTATGGCCGTCATAGACGTTTACTTCATAATTTAATTAAGCAGGCTGTTTCAACAGTTAGATCAAATGAATATACGAAAATGTATGTTTCTTTAAGCCATTTTCATTGATTTTAATTTATTTATGTACCACAAATATTCACGCCAATTTGATCAAACTCTTTGAACCAGCCTGTTTGATCAAATTACTTCAACGTCTGTGGCGGCCATTAAGTACAACAGTCGTTAGAGATATGACTTAACGTGACATAGTAAAATATACAGAGTTTCGCAGAAACGTGTGTCAATCGGAATTCCAGAGATAGTGCACCCTATGTATATCCTGCGATTTTTTATAGTTCCCACTTACAATTTTTTTTCTAAATTTTTCAGAACTTTCGACTACTACTTAAAAAACTAGAAGATATTTTTTTTCTATTTTGCTTTTGTATCTTTATAAGTAATAAATATATGATAATGGTGTATATTTAGCACCAATATCTATCTATAACTTTGCAATATTATCTACCTAATCTCTTGACAGCGGTGAATGGGCACGTCGGTTTCAAGTTGACGTGCCTGTGATCTTTATTTATCCTAACTATAGCTTAGGAAATTTTACTTGTCCAGTGTCAATGTTTGCGAAGGGCTATCCACCTTTCACCACTTGACATGTTTCTTCTATAGATCTCTGCGCTTGGTTGTTGCAAAAGTGAATTTTAACTTAGATCTCATGACAGCTGTAAATCTTTTTATTATACTTAAAAATGAGATTTTTTAAAGGATACCTCTGTTTTGTTTGAAAAAAGATATTTAGCTTACAACAAGCAGAAGATTATGATAATTAAAGAATTTATTTTATCGTCAAAAAGAAATATATTTTTGAATAGTATAATTTTAAGTTTTGGAATAAAATGTTCTGTACTAACTATTAAAATAAAAGAAGAAAAAGGGCATTTGACAAAAATCTAATTTTTAATAAATTTTACTACTAAAATTTACTGAAATCTGGGGAACGTAGTTCTATTTATTTGTATTAAAACATTATTACATGAAAACGAACATTTATTAAAAATAACCTAATAATTCTGTAATGCTATCGCACAGGAAGCATCCAAAACTCACTATACCATACAAAATTTACTTTAATTTTATAATCTACCTTTTAACCTTCACTTTTTCGAAAATTCAAACTGCTTATTCCATTTATTCATAACTAATGAATCAAAGGTTCTTTAAGATAAGTCTTACCCGTTTTTTGTCATTCCATTTACATTGAAACATTATTTCAAAGCTATCCCCGCCTTCAAAGCATTACCTCGCCCTATCTCTCATCTCTCCTCTGCTATCTTAAAAGAAAGCCATAAACGGCTTTGAAGCGTGTATTTTATACCTCTCCCCTTTTATAAATTGCAGTAAAATATTAAAGGTCTTTAGCATAGTACAATATGTTTTCATTGCATAGTCTTTAATCTTCGGTTTTATCTGCTGGGAATTTTCTTATTCTCGAAAACGTTTTCATAATGAAAGAAATGTGTTTATTTTATAAAATTGTATTATTTTTAGGATAGTTTATTGATATTAAATAAAAACAATATAATCAAAAATACTTCACAGAAAAGTAAATTTGAAACGCAATGAAGAGATTGTGTAATATATTTTCCCTAGCTCAAAATAATTTATTTTATTTAATAAAATGAGACGTGAGGTTATGCGTTTATATTTTGCGTAATAATAACTAATAGCACTGACTTCGAATGTAATTTACAAAGTACTAGAAAAGTTCAACATGTCCGTCGGAGTCCCTAAGCTCAGTGGTTAGAGCAGTGGACCGGTTATCCAAAGATCGAGAGTTCGAATCTAGCCGTGGATGGGTTGATTTTTTCAAATAAAAAAATTACTTCTAAAACATCTATAACTAGTTCAAACAAGTCAGTTAAGTTTACACAACACCTATTCCATTCGAAACCAAACAACACTTAATAAATAACTAGTTTGACAACAATAATCCTTTAAATAACGTATAGGCTATAAATAAAACAGAGATACTAACAAACCGTTGAAACAAAGTGCAATAACGCAACAACTTTGAACCAAATGCCATATATGAATAAGAATTTAATTACAATACTCCAATATTCACTAACTAGTAGGTCTTTGGTCTGAGGTCTATTATAAAGATTTACCCTTATCACTTCAATTCCGTGCCAGCTACCAGCGAATTGAAATATATATAGCCGAAAGTATTTGAGGGTTGTCAGTTTTCTTATTCATTGCTGTATTCCTTTCAAACTAATAATTGGAAGATCAGTTTAGTATTCATAGGCAGATGTCTAATTTATTTCAAAGCTTTCGGGTGAAATGAAATTTACGAATGTTATATTATATATAATTGACCTATTTTACAGTGAATCACTATCATAAGATACTTACTATTTGGCGGTTGTTTTCTATGTGATAAGAGGGCCTTATATAATGTTCATGTATTAGAAGTAATAAGCCCAGCAGAAATATTTTAAACTTTTCAGAAAAAGTGACTTTGAATATAAATTCTAGGACATTTTATTTCACAGTGCTTCGATTGTCAAATTAAGTAAATCTTGTAATGTGATTACTATAACATCTCTAAAAATTTCGTATATACTTTGCCTATAATAATTATTATTAATTTCTGTACCGTAAAAGCTTATTTACACAAATTTTAACATATATAAAGTGGGGATCGCAGGTCACTTTATTAAGTGTTATTTTCCTAAACTACGAATACTTCATTACATAACTATCTTAAATCTTAGGTATCAATTTACAATGAGTATAATGCTTATTAGTAATTTATAATTTCCACGAAAATCTAGAAAAAGCGGCTCAATAGAGCTCTTATGAAAGTCAAAATTACATAACTTAAAAACTAGCACGCCCATTTACTGTCGGCTTGGTGGTAAAATAACGGGCAAAAAAATCGTCAAGATTAGTTTTCTAATTAAAATAAAACAAGAAAATAACTCTTTAGTTAGCTGTACTAACATAATTACGAATAAACATAGTAGAAATGAGCAGACCATGCTTTTGCTGCACACTACCAATATGTTGTTCTTCATAAAAGACTTCGTCATCAAATATACAAATGTCACATACGAAGGTGTTTCCCGTGTTAGTATTCATCCATGTAAAACAAAATTAAATGGCGCAAAAACAAATTAAATATCACACTCAGAACACGAAAAAAAACCTACAAATTTAAATAAATTTGAATTTGGAATTCCTAGCCAAACGACGAATTTTTGAAATCAAAGTTGCCAGTTCGATAAAACTGCAATTCCATACGTAAGGACCTCAATAAACATACAAGAAATTCTTAATATAATGGATGCCTTTTTATGGTTATAATACGCATGCCTACTATAAGCATGCATGTTAGAACAGTACCCTTAGCGAATAAGTTGTTACACTTTATGTACATGGTATGCTGTTGGTGTTACAATATAGGTAAATAAGAAATAAATGAATATCAGTTACGTCATTCAGTACGATAAACTATTAATTCAAAAACATGAAAGTTCCTAACCCGCATTCGAATAGTGCTCATAAATTACTAAATGTGCCCAAAACAATTGGACAGTTTAGGGTATTTATTTAAAAGCGGTTTAAGGATCCAGCTGTCCGGCACGCCGTCCGCCGTCCGAGGGGAGACTTGGGAAATTTACCACTTTACAATCTTGGAGTTAGAATGTAGACAAAGCGATGGGTTCTGTTTGCAAATTGAACTTAACTTAAGTCGATATACATTGTATCTTTCATTTTGTAACCATTTCAGTTATTAAAAAGCGAACATAACAACAATTTTTTTATTTATATTGTATAATAGTTTTAAAAACCTAAAACAAGGAAATATTACTAAGAAATATATTTCTAATGGTGCTTCAAAAATAAAAGTTAATAGGTTCTATTAACTTCTGCATTTTACTAATGTGGGAAAAAATTGAGATTCGAGTCACGGTCCGCCTAGACTCGTATTTCCATATAAAGTCGAGTGATAATCTGTCGTCTTCCAAAATATTATTTCTTTAGAACACAAGCAAAATCGAATTCCCTACAAACATTAAGTTTGAACGCAGATTTTGTATTTGCGTTCTTACTCTATAGTACACACATACATTCACGCCTATTTCACGCCCACATTTCGCTTATTATATTTTTGGTCCCACGTAATAGGTAGTGAGATTATACTGCCGTCCATAAGCTAAAATGCATCTAACGTTCAATAAGTAGTTTTTGGAATTTAAACGCTGCTGAAAAACAATAAAGTTTTTATATCAGAAATAACCCTCTGACAGTTAGCGGCTTTCTAGCTGAAGGACGGCAGTATAGTCTTCAGTACACAAAGAAATAAACACAAAATTATTTAATTTATAACAAATAAATATAAGGTAAAGGGCACCGCCCCGTCCGCTGTCGCCGTCCAAGGAGGGACTTGAGACATTTACCACTTTACAATCTTGGCGCAGTTTGTCCATAAAGAAAGACAAAGCGATAGTTTTTATTCGAAAATTTAAACTTAATTTAAGTCAAAACAGAAGAAATAAAAAAGCTCAAAACAATTTCTATGTATGTAGATTTGTTATGTGTTCTTCTATTATTTCATATATACCTACTAATAGTCACTAAAATAAATACAACTACTTAAATAAAACTAAGTTTAAAAATTCTTCCAAGAAAAAAATAATGAGTACAGAGCACAGCTTTTTCCATATTGAAATATTTTTGAGCTGGCCAGCGAAATGAAAGATTATTGGTATGGCATCTTATTTTTACCTACATACATGGAAATCGTTATTTTTATTTAACTTCTCAGTGGGGGTTTTAGTTTTGTAAGTTATTCTTTGTCATATATTTGGTCGTATTGCCCCTACAACCATTCTTATAAATATTTCATTGTCATAACTGAATTCTAAATATGTGCAATCAATATTTATTATATTGATAAATACAATCACGCCTTTTTTTCGAAGGGGTAGGCAGAGGCACATTATACGCCCACATTACACTAGTTATATTGCTAGTCCCACGGAATAGGTGACGAGCCTATTACTGCTTACAGCGAACATTAATTGTGATTCCCAGAGCCTCGTCCGTTGATCGGCAGGTGCACCACTTTCAGATGAGGTTTTCTTGGGCTCCTCAGATCTTGGTAGCCCTATACACCAAACACAATAAATTCTAATTGAATATAGTATCTCTTATTAAATTTCATTATTCAGACAAATATTCGGCCTAGCATCCACTCCCAATGTACCATATTGCGTTTAAGCCGAACTGTATAATGTAGTGCTCCTAAATATCAGTTAGAATGGCCCGAGCTAATTTCCGTGGCAGTTGTGCCGAAGTCGCCATTTTAGATGTGTAAACATTATTGAATAATAACTTTATTTTCGTATCAATTCACTGTTTGAATTTATGCTGACTTGATAATCTATATCAAAACAATTAAATCAGCATAATCTCAGCCATAGGACGTCTACTGATGAACATAGGCCTGTCTAATAGAATTACACATAGAGCTATCCTATGCCGCCTGCATCCAACGGCCTCCCAGAGCATTATTTTTAAATTTATTATTTATTGCACCAGCCTTTACCAGATCATCAGTCCAAGCGGCGAATATTAAATATACTTTGTTAGCTTAACTATGCATTACTTGATAAATTATTATTTATATATAATAATATTCGAGTATTCAGTTCGCCATATTATACTAAAAAATATCTCATACTAAAAAATTATACTAAGTAATTTTCGTCACATCTCATTTATTTTAAATGATTCTATCATTTTTATTTTGTGTAAATTAATGTGTGCTTATCGACAATGTTGTGTACGCCTGTTATCGGTTCTCATGTGAGTCCGGAACCTAAACCTTTACTAAATGTTAAAGTATGCATTTAAAAATGTCGGTGTACCTATTTAAATAAATACTATCGTTTGTACTTTCATATTTTGTGACGGTGCCGGCCTGGAATAGTGGCACCCGTTAGTCGACGAAGAGAAATCCTATCAGATATTGGACAGTGCGGCATCCTATTGGCTGAATATGCAACCAACAACTCGCCAGACAGCGTGGTGATTACGGGCAGATATCCCCAATAGAAAATATTCTTTCGGGGATGCATTTGTTCAGAAGTGGCCCTTATAAGGCTCATATGATGATGATTTTGTAATAAAAATTCTGGAAAAAATCATACATACATTGATAAAACAAATAACCACTTAGAATGAAGTTAGGAATTCCAATAAACTGAGCGTAACCTGTAAATGCGAAGGAAATTTTCAAATCAGTCGGGAATTCAAGATTTTTTCATCACTTTTCCCTATTTCCTTTTTATCTCTCTCGCGAAGCTGAGGTTTTACATTGAGCGTGTACTCCAAGTGCGAATGGATAACAGTTTCTTTGTAAACGATTGCTATTATCGGGCGCCTGCTAGGTACTTTGCTTGCAAAAAATTAAGAAATCCAAGATTGGATAAAGTGTTTTCTGTGGAGGCTACAAAGTGTTTTAAATTTTTATTAAAATCTTATTAACCTTTATTTAAATGGTAAGGCGTCAAATCGTCACAGATCTTGGAGATCTCCAGTTACTTTTGCCAGATAGTTTTAATATTCTGAAAATATACGATACGCCATTAATATTATGATCTCAGTCATTGTCATTAGTTATTATTAGTATTTTTAGTGTAATTTTATCAGATCCCGATCGCAATCGAAGAAAATCGCATATCGCATCCATAATCGCTTAAACTCCAACCACAGCTTCGCAGCCGTGAGTAGTCGATACTCCCAGCGGAAACGATTAAATCGATTCATTGGTCATGTAATAACCCGATAATCGCCTATCGACGCCAAAAGCGAGCGATTCGAATCACCATATTAGCAGGCGATTCTGAATGAGTAATATTGAACCGTAATCGCTTTTCGGGGATAAGACTAATAGAATTAAAACGCGGCTTGGGCTCATTTTTCGATCGGAAATTATTTAATATTCCCGAAAACGCTTACCGTACTTAGCCTTTATTATAAATATGCAGTATATTCAGGTTACATGTAATTTTTATTATATTCATTGCAACGTTCAGCCAATATTAAACTTCTGCGTCGCATTATTACAACATGATGACTTAACTAGGTAATGTACCTATATAATTTTATTTTTAGGAATTTATAATATACTTATTCACAGATCTATATGTATGAATCACCTACGTTAGGCGTTAGGGTAAAGTACTATTACTAAGTTTAAGTATGCATAAACCTTAAAGAAACTTATGACACTAGTGGCACGGCATTGCTTTGCTTCGATAGCAAATTTATGCATTGGGTTACATTATTGAAATTTCAATAGGGATTCCTAATTATTTTTGTAAATACTAGGTTACCTTAGTAAATTAGAGATAATTTTGCATTTTAATGGTGAAAGTATTGTCGTAATCCCATTACTAGTTTTTGAGTTTATTCTTAACAAACAAATATATAAAAATCTTTCATCTTTATAATATTATTAAGTTTAATTTAATATAGGTTTTAACTTACGTAAAACATAGTAAAAAATATTTTTATGATATTATTTAATTTTATTTATTTGGAACAGCAAATAATTACATAATATTTGTTTCGTTATAAATCTTAAGGTACACACTTACTTACTTTTTATGTAAGCAACAACTTTATTCACAGAGCCATATTTAACGATGATATGATATGTTATGGTGCTTTTGACCTACTTTTTGTCCAAATAGTTCCCTATTTGGTGTTTACTTCCCAACATTTTCATTCAATTTAATTATTTTTCTTAACAATATTTATTAGATCCTTACATATGAAATTAGCGTTTTGTTAAACTGGGCACTTTGATCTTAAAAATACGGCGTTTGAAGCCACTTGAAAATAAAACACGATATTTTTTTGGTTCCAACGCTTTTGTTCTGGAAATTTTGATCTCCAGAACAAATCTCGTGGACGGCCAAATAAATCAATTCAGATGAGGCAGTTCAAAGCGCCCTTAAAAATTCGCAGTTTTTTCCGCAAAGGAATCAATGAACTCTATATAAAATGTCAAAAGTCAATAGATAAATACTTTGATTAAAAAAATAGTTTTCCTTTTTCCATGTAAGACATAAATTTCATTTGGAGGAACCTTATAGTATCATACACCTTTTGAAAGATCAATTTATTACTATTATTACGCGTTACTCTGAGTAATAATTCAAAGTTTCACGTTCTATGTTATATTAGCATGTTTTTAAAACTCCAATGAGTCATTAAAAAATAACTACATACATTCTAGAAAACAACGTGACTAAAGTCGATTAGTTGTTGTTAAAACAAAATAAAATATGTTGTTTCAACCCTAAGCTGCAGGCACGCAAAATGCTAATGCAGTGACAGTCATCACTTAGCAGCCGAGGGTGCGTTGTTTCACGTCATTAAATCACGCAGCGGTTGAAGGGTTAACTCGTGAGTCACAAATGTCACGCAACCCAATGAGTCACAAATGTCACGCAACCCAATGAGTCACAAGTAAAATTGTCGACGAGTGAGGTGGGTTATGGGAAATTTCAAGCGAATTAGTATGAAATAGGTAATTTTAAGTCGTAATTTAAAAAAAAATTAAATGTTCTCAAAACAAACATATGGTGATAATTTCTTACTATTAAGTTACGTTTTGATGCAATTCTAGGTGTGGGTTGTAAAAATATGACTGATAGAACATTGCATTTGAAATTAAAATCTATTCTTTAACAGTATGCACAGTGCACACTGTGTAGGACAAATGGATAGATAACAGTAAAGTAAGTGTGGAACCGGCCTAGAAAAGTGCCTCCCCCTCTTATTTCAAGGGGAGTCGTAAGAGAGTCGACGAAGCGAAATCCTACCGAATACCCATCGGTAGCAGCGCCTGGCTATCGTGGTGATGATAGGGCAAATACGCCCCTAAAATATAAAAAAATTGGGAAGGCCATTTTTGTGTTTTTTATTTGTTTTGCTACATGTTAGCTATGATTTAGCTTCATGATTTCAGTGTAATCATATTTAATTTTTTTTCATTCTCAATTCTGACGTTTTCAAGTACTTAATAGATAAGGAAATAAAAATATTTTAAATTTAAAGTTTATACGAATCTTACATTAAGCAAAGTCTGGAAGTTATTAGTCACTATTTTAAATTTAATGTTATCCCTTTAAAAGAACACCTTATTTGTAATCAAATCAAAACTTCTCCAATGTACGAACAACTGTAAATAATTTAGTAAGAATAAACCATTTTATCAGTACCCTCTCTTTCCGATAGAAAAAACATTCAGACTATTTGGGAACTTGTGATTCCGAAGTGAATTCCACTTACCCGAATAGGTTTCGTGTGAAAAATATTGAAGTACAGAGTGAATGGAAGACAAAAATAAATCCAATGATTTGGTTCAAGTGATGAGAGGCTGAGAACTTATTAAATTTGTATCTAAGGTTTCCGACTTTAGGTACTTAAGTATTGTTATTTCTGTAAATCCTACAATGTCTAAAACACGCTTGTGATTTCATAATCATAATCTTTCGACTTTAATGGAAGTGTAAAATATGTTTAATTTGCTAAATAAACCAGACTGACATACAAGGTGCAATGGCGCTCCTAGATGGGTATAAAAAAAATCTTGTGATCTTCGGAGATGATCGAAGCAAGGTTCGAATAAACGATTTTAAATATTTAATGGGCACTGGAGACGATGTATTTAATTACATACTTTGTGTTTGTGCGGCTAGTGACAGTCCGATGAGGTACGAGTGGAAGGTATCAAATTCTCCATTTTCATAATCTATCAGAGTGTGATTGTAATCAGACGCATACATAGGTCCTGTGTCATGGATCATTTAATTATGTCAGCCCATTTACATCCTCACTTCTGAGCCTCCATTTTTTTAAAACAAGATATAAAATATTTAGGTCGAACTCCACTATGTTGACTTCGTAAGGATTGGTAGAGAAAAGTGGGCGACCTGCTGATAGAATTTTTCAATCCAGCCACTTACTAATTTGTTTTAGTGACTAATACATTTAATCTTAACTTGGCTTCAGAAGCACGCTCGATTAATTTAAAGTCACCCATCCAAAGATCTATGAGAAATTAGTTTTGCATTTTAACCACCTAAAAAAAACAAACATGAAATAAAAATTTCTAAAAAAAATGTTTTGCTTCCCTTTACATGATTATGTTAATTCAAATTTCCAAATCACAACAAAATTTAATTTAATTACTTAAAAAAAATAAAAATAGATTAGCTTGTGCTGTTTTTTTAGCCAACCCTGTTACCGGGTTAACAATTTTACTTACTCAATAAACGAGTTTACAATTATCCTAAAAAGAACCTAGTGCCACGGAGCTAAATGCTTTTCATTATCACCATTTAATAGATGATCTGCGCTTATTATTTGTTACGTGGCCCTGACCAATAAATACAATTTTCTTACTAAGAGAAATGCACTATTCCGCTAATGTTTTGTCCCCAACACCACTCAACCAGTTTTCTATTGAGCTTCTGAATTAAAGATAGCACACGAACTCAGGGTGACTGCGATGATCCGCTGCATTGAGCGACCTTCTACCTTCAGCCTTCGATGGATGGTTGATCTTTATCCAAGCAACAAAATGTGTTTAGCTATAATGCTTATTTTCTAAAATATAAATGGCAAACATAAGCAAAGGATGTGTTGATTGTGTCTTCGAGAAACAAAATTACTAACAGATTATGCTGGCTCCAACTTTTTTTATATGAATATAAGTTTTATTTTGCTTTTAAATGTTGAAATAAAATTGTAATAATAGTAAAGATCTTCTTCTTATCCGCACCAAGTCGATTTGGGGGAGTATGACTTGAAACCTTCTCATGGATCCTGTGAGGACGCCCGTGCTTCTTAATGAGTTCAGGTAATAATTATAACATAAAAAACAATCAATTAATGTTTTTAGACCGCTCACACAACGCTTCTAGCCCGTTAGAAGAATAGGTAATACACAACTGATAGACATATATTAATTTTGTAATCATTTACAGTACATGATAAACAAATATCCACAAATATGTATTTATCCTATGTTTCCACATTAACGGTTGGTCCCGTTGGTTGGTAACGTTGGTCCCGGCTTTCATGAACATCTATGGCAGTCGTTATTAGGATGTCAGCGCCTTCTAACATCCTGACAGCTGCTTTAACCATAGAATGATGTTTCCCTCTGGGTTGCGGAGGTCAGACGGCAGTCGCTCCACGTAATAACTGAAATTCATTCAAATCTGGTGGAACCAGTGAGCAGACCCTGGGCCCTAAACTTAACTCTAGGGCAACCGAGAGAATGCTAGGATATGTTTGTATTTTATGTTTCCACATAAGATCCCATTTAGATCAGAATATACGTATATCTGACCACTATGGTCATCTGGGTCACCATGATGTAATGAAACCTGTAATTTCTTTAAGCTATTTCAAAATATAGTTTTCTTTTTATTCCTAACTATACGCAACAAATAATGGTCACGGATTTCACGGAATTCAATCACGGTTTATTATACTTCATAAATCCGACGAATGTAACAAAGAAATTGCAATGATTTGTAAAATAATACATTAAACATCCATTTCAGCATTTTGAATAAATTAAAGCATAGAACAGGGGACAATAAACATTACATACAATAATTTTCTGTTTAAAGCATCATAATTACTAGTAACATTACCGTCGTTAAATAATTAATTGTCGTGCTAAAAAAAACAACAAAGTAACATTATTACATTATAATAATATTCTTTATGCATTTTAAAATCAGGGGTCCACTAAGAGCTCGGCTTTTGTTTACTACGTACTAGATTGTTCAGATATCCAAAACCATTTTAAAAAAGTGGACTTCTTATTCTTTACCTCTTAGCTACAGAATTGTTTTTCTGCACTTTTTGGCGGGAAAGTAAAGCGTCATATCTGCAGTTTTGTTTTATTTTCCAAAATGTGTGATTACGTGTGTGATTAGTTTCGAACATTAATGTGATAAAACGGTGGATTATTATCTCTTACTTGACACTGGCTGATTATGCTGACCGCACGAAACCATTATTTAAAAAAATATTTTTTTAATCTACACATTTTGCGGTTTCTATATATACTTAGCAAGACAGGAATCCTACAAAGACCGAGGGAGCCCAAGCCAACACCATCTGCAAGTGGTACGCCTGCCGATCAACGGACAAGGCTCTGGCGAACATAACAGTGCCCGGTAAGCGGCAATAGGCTCGCCATCTATTACGTGGGACCAACTATATAATTGGCAAAGTGCGCCGTATAATATGCCCCTGCCTACCCCTTCTGGGAAACCGACGTGAATATATGTATATTCCTTTGATTTACCAGGTTAAATGTACGTGTTTTAGGAAAAAAAATATTCTCCCAGATCAAAGATACGTAGTCCAGGTTTAGTGCAATATGACGTATACTGTAGATACAGCAACATGCAATAAAAGCACAATACTGTTGCTAAAAGTTTTCTTCAAAAACGTTTGACGGTACACGAGTCAAAATTGTTTTGAAGGCTACGTCCTCTATTTCCGTCCAGTCGCAGGTTCAACAAACATCCATTACAATGCATACCTTTTGAAAGTCCACGAGAGATATGTGACGTTCAAAAACCGACCGATGCATTTAAATTTTCAACTCGCTGGTGGAATCGTCGCAGAACCTCCGTATTGTGAACGGAATGGAGCAGCGTACTGTCGCCTTCCTTTTGAATTAGAGATAGATCACGTTCCGAAGGCTAAGCGATTCGCAGTGGAGCGAAGTCTTTTCACGGCTTACAATCATGAATAAATGAGAGTTTTGTATTCGAGAATTCGCGTTTCGATTGCTGCTATTCGTGTTTGATACTGGAGACTTTAGAATTGATAAATATTTTAAATATTTAGCAGCCTATTTCATCGCTTGTAAATAACCTTTCTCGATTTTCATCATCTATAAATAAGGAATATTGAATTTATAAGTCTTCATAGCTATGATCAATTTGAATATTGAAAAGCACATTTCATCGCTTGTACTTAATTTTTTTTCGATTTTCTTTAACTACAAATAAGACATATTGAATTCATAAGTCTTCAAAGATGTGATCGATTTAATTAATCATTTTCTAGCATTATTCCGGTTGCCCAAGACTTAAGCTTAGGGCCCAGGGTCTGCTCACTGATTTAAATGAGATTTTGACTGAATTTCAGTTATTACGTAGAGCGACTGCCGTCTGACCTCCGCAACCCAGAGTGAAACATCATTCTATGGTAAAACCAGCTGTCAGTCTATCAGAAGACACTGACATCCTAATAACGACTGCCATAGATGTTCATGACAGTCGGGACCAACGACTTAACGTGATAATTACGCACATTACTTCGAAAAGTCAAAGGTGCGGCACCAGTGCGGTTTGAACCCGAGACCCTTTGAATTTAAAGGTAAGGGCCTCGCTACTGGGCTATCGCCGCTTCCTATATGATCGATTTAACTAATTATATACAATGGGTTTTTGAAAATTAATGATTAGTGCATATATATCATCTCTAGGGACCAGATGTTAGTCTCTTTAAGGTTGATTACAGGCTGAATAATTCAACTTTAGGCTTGAGTACATTGGATTAGATTTGTTTACGCATTTCATACCTATGCATATTGTATTAGTTGTCAGTACTATTCACAGTTTTATTTAATGTTAAATAGAAAAGACAATGTTAATAAAATTCATAACTTCTCTACTCTAATCACTGTACATCCTAAATGTAGTTTTAAAAACTTTTAATGTGGCATAGAGTATCTATGTCGCAGGCAGGTTGTAGACGGAGTAATTACACAAAACTTTGAAGATTTTTTTTTATAATTCGCTACAAGAAAGTGGGTCCTTATCTATTCGTTGATTTGCTCGGGTACCTTGCACTCAATTCAATAGGCCCCCCCCCCCCCCCCCCCAGTAACGAGTAAAAACGTTGTAAAATGCCGAATTTCTTCAATGTGCCTGCGACATCTATATTATTTAAATCCTTTGAAGTGATTCCCTAACTTAACAATTAACGAAATACCTAGTATAAAATCCAACTGAGAACTAAATTTGTTAACGACAATGCTTAAACAATGTCCCCGAACTGGATTTTATTAAAAGACATAAACAAACTGAGCTCTTCTTTGTTTAATAGAACAAGACAGATGCCCTTTGCAATTAGTTCAAGCAACCCCGAAGACAGCCTAAATAATTAATTTGTTATTGCTGTACCTAGATCAGATTGATTGTAAACCTGATGAATACCTAATAGACTTTGTTCTAAAGGTCTGGTTTTTATTGGATGTCATCGAAGGTTGCTAAAAGCATAATAAATGAAGTCGAAGTTTTCTTGATTACTGAAGTAAAGTAATGTTTTATATAAACCTTTACTTGATTTTGGTCAAAGGTCACCAGAAAATATCAAATATGTTTTAGTGGGGTGTGGGCCTAACATGCCTTCAATACAAATATAAAAATAATTACCCATTCCAGACTAGCTCTTGTGAGCTTAGCCATATTTTAGTGTATATATCATTAAGTATAGCTGGTACAAATTTGTTCATAGTACCTACTAAAAAAAAATATGCAAAGATTCCGTTACTTTCTTTTTTTTAAAGTGTTTACAGAATAAAAAGTACATAGCTACTTACTTTCAACAGCAAGCATGTTATTAAAATTTATTACTATAAATATATGTTGTTGAATCGAATGCGTTTTTTACTCTCAGAAACTGACTAATCCATACATTTCCTGATCTACAAACGATTAACCCGGCTATTTGTTCCGGTTCAATTCAATTCAATGTTTAATGCACTCCATAATGTTTTACATAAGGTCTTAAGATTCCGGTGTATACAACATATTGATCGCGTGTAATATCTAACACGCTTAATATTTCACAAGCAGATCAAAGCGGATAACAGATATGCTTACCATTATGTCGAGCAGAAATTGATTTAAATGATATTTAGTATGTGCATTGATATGACTCGAAGGACCATTGACTGGATAGTAAGAGGATGGCTTAGTAATATTGATGTATTATGGTAGGACGCTTTGTCAATATGTTGATGTATTGGAGCATGTAACGTAGGTTACATAACTACTATTAACTATAATAAAAGATATAGATAATTTATCTAATATGTAATACCTTAATTATAATAATCAAACAAAGTCTAACCTACTTGCATTCTATAACTACTAATATTTATATTAATACTCGCTCGCTCGTACTTGTCGTGTGACGTAGCTATGTGCTCGGAAACCGGTCGGCTACGGAGCCGAACGAACCCGCCGCGCCGCGAGCGCCGCTTCCGTCATTACCACTTCTAAGCCACTCACGTCGAGTAACTTATATTACCAAATATTATATTAGTACATCTAAAGTACTTATTGTGGTATGCTATAAACCACAATATAACAATCAAGGAAACAATACTGATTGAAGTGTATAAAGTGATACTTAGTTGTTATAATCCCGTGCTTGGGTAAGTTGTGCATTTAGCTATTATTAACTAGAAGCTTCCAAAAGTGTTGCATGCAGCCGAAGGTAATAAATACTAATGAATCCGTACGTTTCTTTAAATTCGTATTTGTGTACATTTATTTTTAAAATATTTTACTGGCTTATGTTACGTTAAACATAATCATTATTTTTATTTGTAAGATACCTTCGGTTACCTCTTTTCTAAATGTAAGTAAGAAATTACGAAGTAATTGCTAAACTGGTTAGTCGTTCGGTTCTGCTTATAAATTCCATAATAAACTTATATTGTAAACCCTGATGCTAGTTTGCGAAGGGAAAGAGAAACTCCCCTTGACGGAGGACTAACTAGTTGCTTCACCCTGCTTCACTCGTACCGCATCACCTATGTTTGAGACAACTTATACACCTTACAATTATTATGTACCTCGACAGGATCACCCTACGGTTTGAAGCACGGGCTGCCCTTGAGCCCGTCTTTTAACTGCTCTCAACGCGCTGGTGGCCACCCCCGGGACCGACTGACAGGGGAGTTCGCGTGTGAAGTGTTGCCAAGAACAGTTTGAGACAAATGAACTTATGACCCACTACCTGAGAGCCTGACTTTTATATATTAGTTTTATTTTTTTTGTTAAATTAAACGTATGTTATGCATAATTGTTAATTCTCTTTACCTTGTTCTTTTTAAGTGCACTTTTTACCCACCCTTGGGGCTAAAAACGTGACAATGGCGCCCAACCTTAGTTCTTTTATAGTTCTGGCTCTCAAAAGTCTTGGCAATATTTCTTAATCGCATTTTCTTTCGCTTTCTGGTGTCGGGGTATCCTTCTTGAACAAAGGCTTATTGTGACAGAATGGATAGAGGTTTTTAATTTATTGTTTTATTTGCTTACAACAGTTTTTGTGTTATTTATTTTGATTTGTTTAGTTTTAATTTACTGTTTTATTTGCTAACAATAGTTTTTATGTTTTTTATCTTTATTTGTTCTGCTTAGTTTTACTAAATAGTATAAGTTCCACTTTTGTTATCACTATCAGTGCACAACTTACTCTAGCACCATGACTTACCCAATAAAATTTTTACACTTGCAAAAATCAGAACTTCAGTACGAAGTTATTATAAGAGGTGATGAACCGGCATGTACAGTGCTCGACCTGAGACGTCAAGTTTGCAAATTAACCCAAATTTACCCGTCAGAAGACATTTATGAATCTTGTCTAGATATTTCTGATGATATTAAGGGGATAAAAGAAACTTTAACAAAGGTCAAAGTTAATTTAGATCAATTACACAACGCTGCTGATTCTGCACTATCTGACCGAACCTACTCTTTCTTAAACCACTTGCACTATCGTTTCCAACGTATAGAGGATCCCTCATCCGTGGAACAATCTAGGATTATAGAAACAATAAAAAAAGTTTTCACAGGTTACTACACACATTTTATGGAAACCTATCGTTCCAGTGCGTCCGCTCTAAAATCTAGTACTTCTGATTTAACTAAACTGACATCTGACGTAGGCAATCTTAATATCCAAGTTAGTTGTGACCGCGGTATCTCGACAGACGTTTCCAAAATTAAATACGATGGGAGATCGTGTGTCAAATCATTTATTGAAAGATTAGAGGAGCTTCGAATTTCTAAAAATATACCAAAAGAAAAAATGTTATCATTAGCTACTGAATTTTTCATAGCCGATGCACTATTTTGGTTTCGCTCTGTCCGAGATAATATCGATTCTTGGGAAGCATTAGTGCTCATGCTAAAGGATGCATTTGAAGTCGCCGACTATGACTACCGCCTGGATGCTGAAATACGCAATAGATCTCAGGGTGAAACCGAGAATATTGTCGTGTATTTGGCTATAATGCAGGGAATGTTCTCACGGTTAAGTATCCCAAAAAGTGAACACGCCCAATTGGAAATCTTATTGCACAATATTCGGCCTTGTTATGCTCATGTATTAGCTAATCATTCTAATATTACTTCTATAAAGGAGTTACAAAATTTGTGTAAAAATTATGAGCGCTTCAAGAGTCGTTCAGATAACTTTAAAGAACCTCCCGCCGTAAATTCACAAACTCTCGCACCTGAATTTGCATATCAATATCCGACTAGAATTTATACTAAAGACCACTTAAAACTAAATTACAAACAAGCCACCAAACCTTACCAAAACCCATATTCTAAGCCATTTTCTAACCTTAAGTCTTATCCCATAGATTATGAAGACAGTAATGATACAAATCATGTTGCAGCGCTAAACAGACCTAACCTTTATTGTCATCGTTGCCGTGTAAATACACATAGTATGCGAGATTGCAAAGCTGAACGCGACATATTTTGCTTCAAATGTGGAATGAAGGAAGTTCGTACTCCCGAATGCCCTAAATGCAACCCAAATACCTCTGATCTCAACCAAAAAAACTAAATATTAAAAACTGTTGCAATGAGGTATTCAAATATTCAGCTCGCGCGGACTGGGAAGCTTGGATATGTACCTTACGTAATTTTTTCTTGACTTACAAGATTGCTTCAGTTTTTAATACAACGCCTACTAACGATCCGCGACCATATCTAAACATTACTTTAACTGGTTCAACAGATTTACATATGATGGGTTTGCTTGACTCAGGTTCAGTTGTTAGCATTCTAGGAAGAAACTCTCACAAAGATTTACTTAAACTCAGTTTTCACTTACACACTGATAAAATTATCTCAGTTGAAGCTGCTGGCGGACAAATTTTAAAATCTCATGGGTATATTTACTTGCCCATTAGTTTTAATGGTCTTTCAGATAAAATCGAAGCTCACGTCATACCGGAAATTGCTTCTTCCTTAATTCTTGGCGTTGATTTTTGGAAAAAATTCAAAGTTTTTCCTGATCATATCTCTGATATTGTTTACTGTGACAACAACGACCCTAAACTTCTTGAAATTTCACCATCATCTGAGTCATTTCTACAGTCCTATGAGAGTCTGGCTGCAGCAGATAGGGAAATAGCCGACAATATAGTGTCTAAGTTTCAAGCTATATCTTATGAGGAAAAAGGCTTAGGTCGAACTACATTGATTAGCCATAATATTGATACCGGAGATGCTGAGCCTATTAGACAAAGATACTATCGAATGTCCCCTGAAAAACAAAGAGTTGTAATTGAACAGGTAGATGAAATGCTTTCACTGGACGTCATCGAGACTTGCGAAAGTCCTTGGTCATCTCCTGTCCTTGTTGTTAGCAAAAAAGATGGCAAGCCCCGATTTTGTCTGGACAGCAGGAAGCTCAATGCTGTTACCAGAAAGGATGCATATTGCCTTCCGTATGTTTCAGAGATCCTAGACAACCTTAGAGATGCTAAATATTTATCTAGCATCGATCTCTCGAAAAGTTTCTGGCAAATCCCTATTAAAAAAGAAGACCGTGAGAAAACTGCCTTCTATGTACCAGGTAGAGGAACATTTCAGTTCAAAGTCACCGCCTTTGGCTTAACAAACGCTCCAGCTACTCAACAACGATTAGTTGACGCTTTATTTGGTCCAGAATTTGAATCCAACGTCTTTGTTTTTGTCGATGATGTAGTAGCCATAAGTAAAACATTTGAGGAACACGTATCTCTTCTTTCACGCGTCCTTGACAGATTACGTAACGCTAAATTGACCATAAATTTAGCAAAATGCCAATTTTTCCGCAGCCAATTACGCTATCTTGGTTATATTGTCGACAGTAAGGGCTTACGAACTGATCCCGAAAAAGTAGATGCTATAATAAAATATCCAACTCCAACAAATAGAAAGGGTGTTAAGCGCTTCCTTGGTACGGCATCCTGGTACAGACGTTTTATACCGAATTTTAGTTCTATAGCTGGTCCCTTGAATAAATTAACATCGACGAAAAAGAACACACCGCCTTTTAAATGGTCTGACGAGGCTGATGAAGCCTTTATAAAACTTAAAAACT
This sequence comes from Musotima nitidalis, assembly GCA_949126915.1. Lineage (NCBI taxonomy): Eukaryota > Metazoa > Arthropoda > Insecta > Lepidoptera > Crambidae > Musotima > Musotima nitidalis. Next base: position 18,544,779 of record OX421419.1, on the reverse strand, counting down.
TACTTACCCAGGCTCCTATACTAACATGTCCAAATTTTAATTATCCTTTTGATGTTCATACAGACGCTAGCAACTTTGGCGTTGGAGCCATGCTTTCGCAGACAATTGATGGATTTGAACACCCAATCGCATATATGAGCAAGTCCCTTACGGACGCAGAACGCAACTATAGCGTAACTGAGCGAGAGGCACTTGCTGTGCTGACTGCTCTGGAATATTGGCGTTGCTATTTGGAAAGTGGAATTCCATTTAATATATATACCGACCACTCTGCTCTTAAATGGTTTCTTACATTATCTAACCCTACTGGTCGACTGGCCAGGTGGGGTATTAGGCTTTCTGTCTTTAATTTTAATATAAAGCATCGACGTGGTAAGGATCATATAATACCCGATTTTTTGTCAAGAGCCATTCCCGTGGGTTCGATTTCTGATAGCCAAACACAGCCTGCAACCCAAGACACATGGTTTTTAAACATTTACCACGGATGTCAATCATCTCCTAGTAGCTACCCCAACTATCGGATAGAGAATAGTAAATTATATAGGTTTATGTCTAATAAAAATAATCTCACTGCCGAATTTGATTGGAAAGAGGTCGTATCTCAAGAAAACCGCCAAGCAATAATTTCTCTTTACCACTCTGAACCAACCAGTGGCCACTTTGGTGTTTTCAAGACTTTCAAAAGGATAAGCCTTAGATTTTACTGGCCAAAACTACACTTAGATGTTTTAGATTTCGTCGCTAACTGTGATATTTGCCTCGCATATAAATTGTCTACCCAGGGCACCCTTGGAAAAATGGGTAGGCCCAAAGAATGTTGTAGGCCTTTCCAAACAATTTCTATTGACCTCGTAGGACCCTTGCCTGTTTCGAGAAAGCAGAACTCTTACTTGTTTGTGGTAACTTGCTGTTTTTCTAAATATTGTCTACTTTTCCCCTTAAGGAGAGCCACTGCTAATAATGTCGTTAAACACCTGGAAGACGGCGTATTCCTCATTCACGGTGTGCCTCAGACAGTCATACTCGATAACGGAGTCCAATTTACAAGCCATGAAATGGATAATCTTTTAAAAAAATATATGGTTCCAAACGTCAATTTCACTCCAAAATATACACCACAAATTAACACAGTGGAAAGGTACAATAAAACCATTGTTACTGCTATTTCTTCATTTGTCAATGACGATCATCGATCCTGGGATGTCAATATTGCAAAAATTCAGTTTGCTATCAATACTTCAATCAACGAAACAACTGGCTATACACCAGTTTTTCTCGTCCACGGTAGGGAACTAGTTACTTGTGGGTCTCATTTTATCGACAACGATAACCCTAATGAGTTAATTTTTGCACCTCGTGAAATCTACGCTGAAAACCTGGGTCACTTACGCAAATATTTTGATAAGGTCCAGACAGAGATATGGAAGGCTCATGAAAAAAATTCACAGCGCTATAACTTAAGGCGCAAAGAAGCCGAGTTTCAACCGGGAGACATTGTATGGAAGCGTACTTATTTCCAAAGTGATAAGGACGCCCACTATGCTAAAAAACTGACACCCAAATATATTAAATGTAGGATTAAAGTAAAGCGGTCACCCTTGGTTTATGTTTTGGAGGATATGACTGGCAACAATTTGGGAGCTTGGCACATCAAAGATTTAAAGCCTCAAAGTAATCGTAGCAATGTTCTGTAGTTGGTTTGAATAGTAGATTTGAATAAGATAAAATCTTTTTTTTGGGGGGGGATACTGTAACGTAGGTTACATAACTACTATTAACTATAATAAAAGATATAGATAATTTATCTAATATGTAATACCTTAATTATAATAATCAAACAAAGTCTAACCTACTTGCATTCTATAACTACTAATATTTATATTAATACTCGCTCGCTCGTACTTGTCGTGTGACGTAGCTATGTGCTCGGAAACCGGTCGGCTACGGAGCCGAACGAACCCGCCGCGCCGCGAGCGCCGCTTCCGTCATTACCACTTCTAAGCCACTCACGTCGAGTAACTTATATTACCAAATATTATATTAGTACATCTAAAGTACTTATTGTGGTATGCTATAAACCACAATATAACAATCAAGGAAACAATACTGATTGAAGTGTATAAAGTGATACTTAGTTGTTATAATCCCGTGCTTGGGTAAGTTGTGCATTTAGCTATTATTAACTAGAAGCTTCCAAAAGTGTTGCATGCAGCCGAAGGTAATAAATACTAATGAATCCGTACGTTTCTTTAAATTCGTATTTGTGTACATTTATTTTTAAAATATTTTACTGGCTTATGTTACGTTAAACATAATCATTATTTTTATTTGTAAGATACCTTCGGTTACCTCTTTTCTAAATGTAAGTAAGAAATTACGAAGTAATTGCTAAACTGGTTAGTCGTTCGGTTCTGCTTATAAATTCCATAATAAACTTATATTGTAAACCCTGATGCTAGTTTGCGAAGGGAAAGAGAAACTCCCCTTGACGGAGGACTAACTAGTTGCTTCACCCTGCTTCACTCGTACCGCATCACCTATGTTTGAGACAACTTATACACCTTACAATTATTATGTACCTCGACAGGATCACCCTACGGTTTGAAGCACGGGCTGCCCTTGAGCCCGTCTTTTAACTGCTCTCAACGCGCTGGTGGCCACCCCCGGGACCGACTGACAGGGGAGTTCGCGTGTGAAGTGTTGCCAAGAACAGTTTGAGACAAATGAACTTATGACCCACTACCTGAGAGCCTGACTTTTATATATTAGTTTTATTTTTTTTGTTAAATTAAACGTATGTTATGCATAATTGTTAATTCTCTTTACCTTGTTCTTTTTAAGTGCACTTTTTACCCACCCTTGGGGCTAAAAACGTGACAAGCATATTCATTTCAATATAGTAATCTCTGTAAATTTAAACGAAATTTATTTTTGGAAAAGATTACGCGACCGAAACTTTTTTGAGTAGGCGTAACTAATGAACCCTCATCCCTCGCTGACTATTCGGAAATGTCAATACTTGAGACAGAATTTGAATCCGATCTTTTTTTAGGGCAACCACCACTTGTCTACGAAAATGTAGAAGTTGCGGCAAAATATATGTCACCTTTCTGTTTTGTAGTTCTCGTTCTGCCACTCGTTAACTTCGAACTAAACTCGAAATAAATTAATACAAATTAATACTTAAAACAACACAACTTTATTTTCTACTTGAATATTTTTCCATATTATGGGGGTGCCCATAATGAGGGGCTTATTAAAACAAGACCAAAAGTTAAACCAGATTTAAAACTAGTGCTGTCACTTTTATTTGATAAAATGTAGACATTGACCCGAATTAACTTTTAAATTTAAATTAATTTAAACCGAGCTTAACGTTAAATTTTGTTTTGTAATACGCCCATGAGTGTTTTCTCAGACAATATATTTCGCCTCATCAATTATTTTATTTACATAATAGGAATCTCTAAGCTAGGTCGGGTTGCAACTGGAATCAGAATACAGTTGTCGATGAGTTCTCCGTTATATCATTTATAATATATCTTTATATATATTATATAATATAATATTTATAAATTATATCATAAATTAGATAATTGTTTGTGAACTTGTAGGCTTAATCCGAAATGAATTATTGAGTTTCGTAGACCTCCACTTGCGAATGGATTTAGATAGGTATTTCTCTTATACACTTCTGAGATAATTTGACATCTCCCTACTCTCGTTTTATCGACTTCAAAGTATTTTGATTTAACACTCACATCGAAGTCAATCAATATCATAACAATGGTGTCTGCTCCAAAATATTTAACACTGTTATAGAACTTTCAGTGGAACTTCATTTTTAAAATCGTCTTAAATTTTTTATCAAAAAATTTATTAAGTTGATGATTGTTAACCCTTTTAATGGTGACCTCAGGTACATAGCACATCTGCAAGGAACGAACTCAGATCCCTCTGAGTAATCGATAAAAGGTTTATACCCAAAGGTACTTCTTATCTAGGTTTCCACAGTGTAAGTCATACGAAGAATTTGCAGACGGCCGTTTGTATCATATAAATATCTCATCTTGTTTAAAAAATGACCTCTTATTAAGTCCTTGGCATAGAGTTTTCAGATCCGAGATACGGCAATACTTAATGGAGTTCGTTCATTTTATTTGATATAGTGCCAATCAGATACGCATCCTATTTTGATATTTAACACAACATTGGCGCTCATTCAGAGTCCATCTAGATAGCTCAATGGTGTAGTGTGTGCAGTAAGAGAACCTATGTAAAATAAGTACACGTGTGGTCGCTATAAATTTTTCATGAAGGTTAATAACTAAACGCAGTTGCTTATTTACTTACCTTTTCCGATGGCTAAGCAAGCCAATATGTGTTATGGCCCTCCGATATAAGATCTCGCCATCGTTCTCAGTCTTGGATCTTCCGCTAGTCGCCATCATTCAATTCACAAAGATCAGCTCCTACTGTATCCCTCTAGCAAGCAATACGTAAATCTTATTATTAATAACCTTGTGGTATGCTTAATCTAGATTTAATTTTGTGTCCTAACTAGAGTAATAATTCAAATGGGCATTGAAATCAAAATTTGAACCCGATCGACCAATCGAGTCAAGTCCATATGTAACTTCTGCCACCTTATATGATGTTGGTAAGCCTTGTATTGTCCTGTTATTCAATTCAATTCAATTGAATAATTTTATTGCATTCCACAATGTAATAAAATACCTTAAAAAACTAACCATAGACGAACCTGAGAGACGAGATGTTTCACTATGTTCATATTATATCAAAAAATTAGTCAATAGAATAAAATATTTTTCACTATATCAATATCATGTTCAATTATATTTTTTTTTATTTTTATTGAAAAATGTATCTCAATATGCTATGCTAAATTGTTTTATTAAGTTTAATAAAGAATAAAAGTTTTTATTTTTCTGTAGATTCATTATTGTCAAATTTTAATTACAGTATATATTTTTTTTAAAACATTCATGAACACTACAAAATTTTAAATTAATTAATATTTTTATTATGTTTCGGAATCATAGAGTTTTTAGTTTTATCATCAAAACTTTCGTTTAATAGAAGGAACACATTTGTTTTCATTTCTTACTGATTTAGATAAGTCATTATATATTTTTATGGGCATGCCCCAGGGGTTAGTAGAGTGCAACTATAATCACTCTTATTATATTCGCATCTATTTGACGAATCAAAGACATTAAGTATTTTTAATTTATTTTATAAACGGGAGTTAGAGAGATTTTATATCTTAGATTACATTGGGTGTGAATATCTTTACGAACACTGTAAAAATGCGGGTACTTACGAAATTCTTGGTTACTATTTTTATTTTTTGAAAGTATTTCTTAGAATGACTATAACACGAAAATGTAAAAATATTCTGCTTTCGCCTATTCTCGCATAGTCTGCGTGTCAGATTTATTATTCAAAAGTGGGATGTCACATTGTCACGTTAACACTAAACTATTTTAAGATAGACTTATTAGACATTTGCATCACTGTTTGTCATTAGCTATATAATAATATAAAACATGTTAATACCCAAAAAGTAAAAGTTTGAAGGAGTAAAATATTCAAAAAAAGCTTTTTGTGTCTTCCATCCTTCCCGAATGATAGAATCCCAATAAAATAACTTTGGAGTCTTAAGAGAATATTCTACACATAAATAAGGTAAAGCTGTTAATTTCTCCATCCAATCTGTCTAGAGAGCTGCAGTCCTCAGTAGAAGCGATTCTCGCACGTGGCCTTAAATATTCAAATCTTCGTATTTGCATGTGAAACGGCCTCAGACGGTGCCAACACATTGATACATGCATTGGTGTAATATACTACTTGTGTGCACGTCCTTCACAGAGATAGTTAATATCGATTTTTACAAGATTGCTTATATCGAAGCCATCCTGCGCTCTTTTGACGAACATGTTGTAAATAAGCGTGTAATGGCTGCTTATGAATCTTAGATTGGATGGGATCTTTTTGAAGCGTGCGGATTTTTGTAACTGGTATCATGCTGCTTTTGCCCTGTCGATAAAATTTCATTTTTTTGTTTTAGCCTATTTATAACAAAGATGATTTACTCATGTATAGTGGCTGCCCTTAAATCTAACTTTGCTGAGATATTTTTGAGTCTGGCGAGAATCACTTATTTGCGTATTAGAAAGAATCACAACTTTTCCATTTTACTACGTTTGGTGGAAAACTAGCATAAAAATTGGGATGATGACCACCATATTTTTGGTATTAAAAATAATAATTAACACAGAATTTCTTATTGCAAGAAACATTTAACATTGAATCTAGATGTAAAACATCCGTAAAAACGATTCCAACTGTCAAAAGCTCCTGCCCGTAGTGAATGGGTGCATTAGTTTAGTTATCTCGACATTCAGAGCCGCTTCATCGAAGCTCAAATTGAATAAAGATTTTTTTTATTATGTGGTCATACATCATTTATATACGGTTTTTTCAAAATTAGTTTTAATGGAAACGTTCTAAGAGATCACGTCTCTAAATATTGAAACATACAAATTTAATTTTAAAGGTAATATAATTATGTTGTATGTGATAATCTCAATAGAAGCCTAAGGTGTATAGAGATCCTACAAAGACCGACGGAGCCTAAGCCAACCTCACCTGCAAGTGGTGCACCTGCCGACCAACGGACGAGGCTCTGGCGAACATGACAGTGCTCGTCAAACGGCAATAGGCACCCCACCTATTACGTGGGATCATCTATATAATTGGCGAAGTGTGGACGTACAATATGCCTCTGCCTACTTCTTCGGGGAGACAGGCGTGAATTTAGACGACCGATATGGCGTGATAGCGAGAATACCCGCACTCCGCTCCTAAGGTCGTAGGTTCGATTCCCAAGCAGGACAAATCTTTGTGAGCATGAACATGACGATTTGTTCTGGTCTGGGTGTTTTCCTATATATATTAAGTATCTATTTACAAAAAAAAAGTGTTTATGTATGTTTATGCGTTATTAAGTATCCATAACACAAGTTCTTAATGATACTTATCTTGGAACTAAATAATTGGTGTAATTGTCAGAAAATATTATTTAGTATGTATTTATTTATTTACGTACGAGTCTAAGAAAAATCAACCTTACTATACCTAATGAGTTAGTGCATTGACAAATTCGATTAAATGAACTTTAATGCTTCTTTGTTACTTCATATTGATAGTATGCCTTGTAATGCATAAAGGGCAGTTCAAAAGTACCCTAAACCGACGGGCGTGTATGAGGAGGTTAATGAGTGTGAATGAAGCTAAAAGTGTGTGCCAAGATCGTAGCAAGTGGAAGGATGTGATCTCTGCCTACCCCTACGGGAAAGAGGCGTGACATTATGTATGTATGTATGTAATGCATAAATAAATACATGTATATGCTAGTATCGTTACTAAACTATTTTTTAGGCTTGTGATCGTTATGCGTTTCGCTTAAATGTTATTAGTATCCTTTAAAAACGTCGTCATAAAATAATGTCTTGCAAATAATTCTTGTGGTCTGAAATCTAATTATCATTATCATCAACCTAAAGATGTCCACTGATAAATATTAAGCGTCCATAGACCTTCAATGTGGACCGATTGCAAGCGCAATTTTGTCTTTTGTAATCTTTTAAAGTCTAAAAGCGATAAGCTCTTATGAACATAACCTTAAAAACTAACGCGCCCATTCACTATGGGCAAGAGTTTCGTAATGTAATCCCGCTTTATGTTATGAAATCTGGTACTGTAATTAGGTTTTTCTTTCAGAATACAATTAGGCAAATCAGTTTTCTCATATCGCTTCTACACAAAGCCATTCCAACTCAACTGCAACTAAAAGTAGAACATGAAGAAACCGAATGTATCGCTTCATCTACATTATAATAATCCATTGCGTGTTGTGCTTCGCGCAATCACCGTTATTATAATACCATTACTAGCCGAGCCGGCTTTGGACTCGGTTCAAACTGCACTGTTACGACCAGTGGTGAAGTCGTTGTGGCCAGAATTGCATGTTACGCAGGAAGCTGATTAACATAACTGCACTGTGTGCAATGCCTTGGGGACGATGGTGGCTACCAATGAATTAATCTTAGAGGCAACACAGATCTGGATGAAAACTTCGTTTAAGGAATATCTTTAACATACTAACTACTTGTAATGATAGTATACATTATCCGGTAACAATTATCAAATTCTGGAGCGTGTAAAAAGTTCTATATTCAATATGAGCGCTGATGGAGCATTATGAATACTGCACTTCCTAACTGCAAGGAATTATGAACGTTTTCCAAATTAATAAGATTTATCAAGCAGGCAAGAAACAAGGTTCTGTCCGCGCTATGACAATTAGATCAATAAAAAGTGAACATCAGGACTTTCAAGCGGGGCGTGAAACGGAATTTTTGTAGCGTATCATTTGAAAGAAAGAAAGAAAGAAAAAGAATTTATTCTGTGATAACATCAAAAGAAAACAGATACATTATATTTAAGTAACAATTTGAAGAGTATCACAGAAAAGGTATCCACTCAGCATAAAGCCGAGGTGTCACGAAAACACCTCGACGCTGGTCTTTCGTAGATACCGTTTGTGAGAGCACTACTATGACACATTCATTATATACATGGTAAAACACAATACATACATACAGTTACAGTAAGACATAAGCATACAAATAAGACATGAGCATACAAATAAGACATAAGCATACAAACAAGACATAAAAATACAAATAAGACACAAGCATACAAATAAGACAAAAGCTTGCAGGGAACCTGAGTAGCACAAGTAAGAGGACAGCACAACCGATGACGAGCACATATACATTCATAAACATTTGTGGGTGCACCTTGCTCACCTAGCTTGTCAATGTGCTTTATAAATAGTATGATGTGCTCTTACTATTAGACGACTTCGACTGCTTACCATCAGGCACGAGGTAGTCATAATAAAAGTCACATTTCAAAATTATAATTCATCTTAGTGAGCCAACTATACCATAAACTATTAAGCAAGTAACCAGAAACTTGTGCGAAACTTTAAAAGAACAATTTGCTCCAATTTTCAGCTTATAAAATTGAAGATACACTTTTCATCTCTTAGAATATAAAGTACCTACTTATAATGTAGAATTTTATAACTCTGTTGTATAGTGGAAGAGGAAGGATGTGTTCTCTACTTTGAAACGTTTGTAGATAGTACAAATTATACACTTTATACAGATTAACTTTACGTGTTATTTAATTAAATATTTGTAAACAGAATAAAACTAATTTAATTAAGAGATTGGATTTGCAGTGATGGTATTGTTAATTATACAATAATAAAGTACCTTTTCTGAATTTATGCCATGCTTAGAATTGATTTACCAATTCAGCCAAGACTACTGATAGGCCTTTCTCAATAGTCTTCATTACATTGGGGGAATTTATCCACAATCACCTGGTGATCGCAATTCAAGCCAGTACGCTGCTGCCCATCATCTGATAGGATTTCATCTCGTCGACTTCCCGTGAGATGAGAGGGGGTAACTCTATTCTAGGCCGTTAAATTTAATATCTAATTATGGTCATGCATCTGAACGAATGTTCTGTAGGAGTACAAAAAGTAATCTTACTGCTGATGCCATTTAAACATTAAAGTGACACACGTCAACATTTAAACATCGAGGGGCTCAGTACAAAACCAGATCTTAAATTAAACCAGATGTAAAACTAGTGCTGTCACTGTCTTCATTTTATCAAATAAAAGTGACAGCACTAGTTTTAAACCTGTTTTAAGCTTAGATCTTGTTTTGTAATAAGCCCCCAAGCAATTAAAATACGCAATCTAAAACAGTACAAAACTTCAACTTCAATATAATTAATAACCTTTTTTTTTCTTTTTTTTTTCGGATGGAAAATCATCAAATGACCGTCTTCCGCTGTGGGTGAAGCGGAAGGGTGTGTCAGACTTTTACTGACTAAAAACCATCCATGTTCCTTCTTGAGCCTGTAACACCAAAGCCGCGGTAACCTTTTCGAACAGTCCTGCAACCCCGGCAGACTTGGCCCCCTCCCCAGGGGCCCCTCAGAATATAATTAATAACCGCGAGCAACAACAAGCTTTAAGCCGATAAAACCTTTTTCGACATTTTATTGATTCAGGCGTTACTTTGCGGAAATCCATTTCAGCATTTGTCGTGTCGACGATGTTATTTTAAAGCTGTCAAATATTATTAGTCGAAAGTGCCCTGTGGGCAGTAAAGTTAAAGTACCTATCGATAAAAGGTATCAATCAGCAAGATCGTACAATAAGTGAAGAGCAAACGGGTTCTGAAAGTAAATTTCTTACTAATAATTTTAATTAGTAGACTGACAGCTCAAATTTACTTTTCCTTAACTTCGTTGGACAAACTTTGTGCTTTTTGTTCTTTATCATGTCACAAAGTTTGAAAACAGCTTTTGATAGCTGTAATAACAATATTGCTACCTTTTCGAGCACAATTTTTTTATCTATCATGTGAAGCGAAGCCAGTCAAAGGGTTTAATTATTGCTTGCTTATTTTTTTTCAATTAAATTTGTTATACGAAAGTTATAGGTATTTTAGTATGGTTTTGGATAGCGTAAACCCAGAAATGATATTTAAAGTTAAGGCATAATTATTTTAAATTTTGAAATTTGTCTCCATCATTATTATCATCATCAGCCTGCGTTCGTCCACTGCTGGGCATGGTCCTCTCCAACGACACGCCACTGACTCAATCTTCAGCAGTTCGTCTCCAACCGCTGCCAACCGCTTGTAATTTGTCTTGATAGTATCAAAATTATAAAAATACTAAACTTGTACATTTGAAGTTGCAAAAACGAATTGTCCAAAGATTAATATCTACCATACTTTTCAAATACGGACAGGACAGTAATAGCTAGTATAGATATATTAAAGCAACAAATTCAGCTTGAAGCCTAATTTAATACATTGAGCCAGGTCGTTGGAGTATTTCTGGTCGAATTGCTACATAATCACCCCTCTCAATTTATAGTTGCGTTAATCATGATGCCTAATTTCAAACTGATTGTTGTCAATTTGTATTAGTAAAGTTTGGCCAATGAATTTGGCTTTGTTTAAAATTATGTTCTCTTTATTTCCTAGAATTATTAATGTGGAATTATCAATTAACAAATTGACAACATCAGATAACTGTTTTATCATTTTGTTGTTTTGTGTATCAGTTTACTCTAAACTAACTACAGAGATTGTAATTCAGTTTTTCACAATGCTTTTTACAACAACTGTTAATATTTTGAGTGCAATTATAATCTCGAACATATTGAATAATTGCTATGTATAATATATTATGATTAGAAGTCCAATGTTAAACATAGGGTTCCCAATTGTTTTCTTTGTCAGTCGATCGCGAACCGCCTTCATGTGTTGTAAACTAGGACCAATAAATATCGATATATACGATTCCGCGCATATAATTGAAGTAGAATTATTTTATGTTGATAATAAAATAAAAAATTTATAACATTTTCAAATTATATAATAATTTTTGTGTTAAAATTACAAAAAGACCTTTTAAAATTAATCGAGTAGTTATTGTTATTATGCTATCAATATATTATGGTATTATTATAATTTAGGTACAATAACATTATAAAAAATATATGAATAACAGGTAAATTTTTATTCGGAGTCTAAGACAGTACCTATTTACAAAAAAAAACTGTGATTTATTCTTATGATATTCTTAAAAACACTTATTTGAATGATGACATTATCACAATACTCAATATATATATTTCTCTCCACAGGTCGATCGGAGCCAGGAATAGTGCCATCTATAATAGGCTTCACCAAAGACTCTGTAGCCCAAGAGTCAGATAGGTTGGCGCCGGGCGACAGGATCTGCAGCGTCAACGGCATTTCTACAGCCAGGCTCACTAATGATGAAGTCCTCCGGCTTCTTGATAATGTTGAAGAGAGGGCCTCGTTGGAAGTCGAGTACTACATGCCCAATTATGGTAAGTTTTGTGAATTATTTAGAATTACTGCATATGTAAATATTAAAATTTTATGTTAATTCTTAATAGGACATCTTACGTTCAGCTCAGCAATATCATTGAGTATAATGAAACTAAATAGTCATATTAATGAATTAATGATTACTCTGGGACTACCAAAGTGCTTAATATTTTGCCGCTAGATAAAAATTAATGCATTCTAATTTGAGAAGTGTGAATGTGAATTTGAGGACTGTGGTAGTCGAGTGCTATTGACGTTAACGATGTTTTAGCGATAAGCACCGCAGTTTGTGTACATTTTTAAATTATTCTTAAATAATTATCTTTATAGTAATCAGTAACCAGTCAGTTCGCTCGTTCACTTTGCCACTCATTTAATTTTGACATGTAAAAATTATCACCTTATCTGCCACAAAGCATTGGTCAGTGGGGATCAAAAGATTTACAATGTCTTTCTTTTCTTAAGTCATAATTTCAAGACAGTAAGTCTTTTTTAAATGTTTCGTTATTGTGCATTTAGTAAGTAGCTTACAAATATTTCGAACTTGGAACACTATTACGATTTGTAACGTCATTTTTTTGTATTCAAATTTGTCGTGATCATGACTATTTGTCGTGAACATGACTATTTGTCATGACAAATAAAGATATTATGTTATTTTTATAAGAGTCATGGATAGAATCTTTAAAAGTTTCAAAAGTAGAAACATCCCTAAAGCGGTAGATCTACTTTCAAATTGGTATTGTTATTTCACTGGCGCATTTCGGCTCAAGCTAAGGAATTTCTTTAACAGCATTGTCTAACGAAAATAGAGGATAAAAGCATATTAGACACAAAAACAATGATTATTATCGACTAATACTGTTTTCGCTTTGTGGATGCGGTAAAATATTGAAACAGTTGATAACTTAAATCTTATATGTCGTGGGCTTGACTTCCACATAGAGAATTGTGCACATTTGTGTTCATAAATATGAATATTTGTTTTAGTCTGGGAGTTTTCCTATGTATATTAAGTATATATTTCCAAAAAAAAAGTATTTTTGTAAGTTAATCCATGACACAAGTTCCTAATGATACTTATCTTGAAAGTAAATAATTGGTGTAATTGTCAGAAAATATTTATTTGTATATAATTCCGTAATCGAAATGCTGAAAAGTTATTTACTTTACCATAATTTGTTTGAAAGACTATTGACAACGAATTAATTAAAGTTCAATAGTTTGGTAGCTACGTAAATATAGTTTGAATACAGTGGTCATTAATTCAAAACTAAATATGAGCATATATGACCTATAGAGTTAACGAAAATTGTCAATGTACCTTTCTAGATTATCCTGCCTTTTCACCGGAAATTGTTTGGCCGATTATCACTTGCCAACCGACGTTTCACTATGACAACTGACGATTATTACATTTTTGTAAGACAACGTTTCATTCGGAAGAATTATTGCTAATCTGATCATTATTATTATAGTTGAGTATTATTAATGTTTATTTTGTTGGGATTTTAATAAATTAATAAATAATGACTCGAAACGTTTGGGGCATTTATCATTTGTCAAAAATTTCACTAGCTTAAACAACTATTAGACGAATAACGATTTTTCAGTGTAACAATTCCCTTTTCGTTCATTTATGTAATGATATAAAAATGACTAATTTTAACATGCATTTTTTACTTAAGAACCAACCAGTAAAAAGTATTTTATTGTAAAAGTTATTTCAAGTTTCCCCACCTGTTATAACAACATTTGTTAAATAATAAGCAACTAAATGGATATTACGCAAACTAAATCAGCCGCTACTTTGAAGTGTCATTTTAAAAAGCAGACCAAACGTACAATTTGCAATTGTGAGGTTGAGAAACAAAACAAAACTATAAAAAAAGTTGGCAAACAATTATTCCGCGAAATAAAATTCTTCAATAAGCAAGCAATAATCCGCCAAACAATTTTCAGTGAAAAGGCAGAGAATCATCTAGAAGTTATACAGATGACGTTGCATAAAATGCTTAGGTCTATTACTATCTATCCAAATCGTTGTATATCGTTGAGTACAACAAATACCAAGAAATAACTGCCTCATTTTGTGCAAAATGTACTTGACCTTAACGAAAATGTATTGTTGAATTGACCCTATCAAGGAACTGGGATTAATATCGCATTAAATTTCAAAATAAAGCATAGCACATTTTGTTTGACTGAACAGATAAAATTAAAGTCTATATCTCAAAATTTTACCCATCTTACTTTAAAGAACACAAACAAAAGTGCATTAACAATATTCAGCGCGTAAGATGCACCTAACGAGCTCCTTATAAACTTGGCAAATTGGGAAGGCGTAGCCTTATGTATCAATATTGTTCAAACCAATAACAATCCAAACTTTGGCGGTTGTGTGTTTAATTGTTTGTTGATTTATGGGATAGATCTCGTGTTATTTGAATAGTAAATTGGCCTTTTCTATTGCAAAATCATTAGTAATTTCATCGCTAATTTCGAATGATTTTTTTTAAAGTTTTAAATTTTTTGGTAAATTTTGAAAGTTATGCGTTATGCTCCTTTTGCTCTCGTAAATATAAAAAAGTAAATAAATCTTTTAAGCTTTACGTTGCTGACCTAATATTTTTTTAAGCAAAATAATGATTTAATTTTATTTAGAACCTCTTTCGTATCGATTTCAACTTTTTCAACCTAAATAACACTGATTGAAAATGCTTTTTTTAAAGATTCTTTTAAAATTTAATCCCTTTTTTTTAAATTTTAGATTATAAACATAATTAACACTGTAAACCAAATAGCGGATTGTTTCATAACTTCAAAGGAATTATAAATCATGAATTTTGGTTAAAATCGTACTCACCTAAATGATTGGCAGTTTCTGTTAAACTTGTAAAGTGGTTGTAGGTAGGTCTTAACAAGGAGGTCTCGGCAAATACTTAAAGTTTTGACAGGCGGCAATTTATCTGATCTCTACAAACCACTCACCTATTAATAATATCTTAAGGCTTCTACTTATATTTTATTCACACGAAAGCGTTTAGTGATAACTGAGTATCCAAGTTTTTAGTTGAAGGTATAAAACGTTGAAGAACATTTCAAAACTGATCTGATTAATCTGAAAGTTGGTGCATAAGTGCCAGAGACCAAAAAACAATAGAATTTCAATTGTGTCTGAATGTTTTGGGTTTTTTGACCTTTTGACATCGAGTTTGAAATAACTGGGCAAAACTAAGACTCGTGCATATCAGCTTAACATTTAATGTAAAATAAAACAATTTATGATCCTTGAACTGAGTTAAGGTCTCTAAAAGAATCTTTCAGAAGTTTATTCAAGGATACAAATTCAAAATCTTTATTGTTTCAGCATCACAAAACTCACTATACATTACAACGAAGTTAGCAGAAGTCCCCGTAGAGAAAATCAACGGTTCTCTAGGTATTACCATCAGGGGTGGTCTTCCAGAGAATTCGGCGCCAAGCGCTGATCTGGTGTTGAACAGCAGATCTTTGGATGCACAGCCTCTAGTGGTCACCCATGTAAGGCCTGGTGGAGCGGCTTATAACACATCAAGAATTAAGCCTGGAGACAGATTGCTGAAAGTAGATCATGTAAGTAGCAAATTGATATTTTTGTTGTCTTGTCTTTCAAAAAGTAATTGTTTCATTCTATTAGCTTTAAATGACATAATCCGATTTTCCTAAACCTGCGGGTGGTGAACAGGTAGCTTGTATTTCTCCGAATGGTTCTAGGTTTCAATGGGTGAATTTTTTTTCCAACTAAAACCAAAAAAATATTAAAGTGGAAACCAAAGATCTGTTCAGACGTACCTTGTAATAGTAAATATGTACTAATAAACCGTAAATACGTCAGGATTACTATTTTATATCACAAACCTTGTCTTACTTGCAAAATGCTAATTTGATTAAGATTTTAACCAATATAATCCTAATAATTATAATATTTAATATTTTTTTCTTATTTTCAGATAACTTTGACAAATAAAACATTATCAGAAGTACATCAAATACTTCAGAACTGTCCACAAGTGACCAGTTTGACGATAGAATATGATGTATCTATTATGGAATCAGTAAAGTTAGCCACCGGACCTTTACTCATAGAAATTGAGAGACCATGCAACGAAGATTTGGGTATATTTCTCACTAACCAGAGGTATTCTGATGAAGTTTACGGTACTGGATCAGATACATACCAAAGAGTTGGCACTTGCAACGCTATTTATATTGACAGCATATTGCCAGCTAGTATAAGTGACAGGTTAGTTAATATATTCATGTTTGTGTGGCTTGACATCATTATCTTCTGTGTTCTAAATTAATAAATTATAATTCTAATCATAGCTATCAGAACTTTCTTTTGAAGCTAATGGTGCCATCTTACAACAGTTACAACAAAAATTTCCATATCTCTAGGTGAAAACTGCAGTTTTTATTTGAATTTGGGTACTCTTCGAAATTTAATCTTCTAACCTCTTAGCCCATTTTATTTATAATTAGAATCGGAAGAAACGGCATCTTATTTTGGCAGACGGCTGGATTCCTTCTACTGTTTACACCACACCAAGTCATCAAATATGTCTATACTTTGCATCTGTATAAACGCACAGATTCACAATACTTAGGTCGACGAACTAGCAATATAGGTAGAATGATAGTTAATTCTTATAGGTATATAAAAATTTAAAATTGTGCGGTTTTAGTAATGCTTTGCTTGCGTCGTTGCTAAAAATCCAGCGCGGATGAGTAAATTTTTTTAATTGTTATTATTGCATTATGCTCAAACATTGTCTTTACAACTCCACAAATAAGTGTAAAATTATTGTAAATGTTATCAACCTATTTTTACATGAAGTTAATAGATTTATCTTTCTTTCTTATTTTTTCTACGATTTTGTATATACCTGCATCTTGTACATTTAAATCTGCGCTAGTGTGGTCAGCTGCGATTCAGTTGCAGAATCAACATGCAGCGTCGACACTTTACACCAACGTTGTACATCTTTGAACGATAGCACAATTATTTTATAAGGAACCTTTTTTCTCTCTAGATGTGGTGCGCTTCATCCTGGAGACCAGCTCTTAGCATTTGACGACCACGTGATAGATGGAAACAACTACACAGCTGAGGAAGTGATGTGCTATTTGGAAAACTGCGAAGGAGGCTTTACGAGGCTTCACGTAGCTCCGAGACACGTCCTTGCTCATGGCGGTGGGAGGTTCACAAGAGGTTTGTGATGGTTACTGAGTATAGCATATTTTTAAAATATACATCTAATTAAATAATCTCGCAATAAGAATTCGTCTCTTATGTATTTTGCGGCGTACCCAGATTGGATTGGCGCAGACAGCATGGCATCCTGCTGGCTTAACGACTAGTGATAACTAGGACCAAAGACATATCGTGTTTACATTTACATTATCGTGTTTATCGTAGCATGGCTCGATGTGAAATGCCGCATAAACTGTCACCCATCCAAAGACTGAGCTTTGTAAGCCCTGCTGTACTTTGGTAACCGTTTCCGACTTATTCAAGTAATAATATCAGAGAAAAATATTTTATATTAATTTATTTACGTCTGCAATATTACGTTAGGGTTGATACGAATTGACTTTATACTGAAAATTCGCCTTTTAAAATGAATCGATTAACTTAAAAAATCGGATAAGTGCGATTATTCTTTATCGGTGACCTATTTAACGTAACTACAGGTACAGGTGGTCTAGCTTGTTGGTACAATTTTGGTTTCTGAAATAAGCTATTTAATAAATATTAATAGTAACATAACGAATTTGTGTTAATATGAACTATAATCTAGTTAGTATTCATTCAGCATTTGTTGGCGTAGAGGAAGACGTTTTAATGATAACCGAGTTAATTAACAGTACAGAGCAAACTTGTTCTGAATAGCTAAACTAGAAACGAGGAACACTCCAAGTTACAAGCATTTAATTTTTTTTTGTTTAAATTATAACTATTTTTATGAAATTGTCAAGGTTATGATAGGGGGTAGATTGAATTTTTTGCCTTGTGATACCGGCCTAGAATAGTTCCACCCCTTTTAGTATCATGGGAAGTCGTAAGAGTCGAAGAACAGAAATCCTACCGGATGATGGGCAGAAGCGTCATCCTGTGTACTGGTTCAAAAACTGGCAGTTTAAAAACTGCGATTACCTCCTACCGGATACAGGAGGTAAGATTTATATTCGTCGACTCTTGCGATTTCCCGTGAGATTAGAAGGGGTGGCTCTGTTCTAGACCGGTGCCACACAGCATCACAGGTTATCATTACTATGCGAAGATAGTAATTACGCATACTTCAATAAAGTAGCTGAATATACTGATTGGGTATAGAGGGATTAAATTAACGCTAAGCGGGATACGTGAAAATGTTTGATTTTTAATTATACTTAAAACTTATATTATGTAGGTACAGGATATATACTTACTTCAGAAGGAACGTTAAGAATTTAATCCGGGTATAACGTGTTATAAAGCGTCTTAAAAATATCACAATTATTATTAGTGGTGGGGTTCGAACCTATTGAACATGATAATTGCATATAATTATAAGGTGGATAGGGATCCTACCAAAATCTTAGAAGTCCAAGTCAACCTCGCCAACCTCGTGCACTTGCCGATCAACGGACGAGGCTCTGGTAAACATTATAGTTCCCGGTAAGCGGCAATAGGCTCGCTACCTGTTACGTAGGACAATCAGTATAATTGGCGAAATGCGGGTGTATAATATGCCTCTGCCTACCCCTTTGAGGAAACAAGTTAGTTAGCGCTAGTTTTTAAGTTTTGACCTTCATAAGAGCTTTTTTCAGCCAAACTATAAAATTTTAATTCATTTTGTAAGCGTAATTGTATGTGTAATCACAAGAAGTACCTCTTAAAATAGCAGAATAGATAGAGTTGCCGGGGGCCTCTGCCAAAGTAGGGCAAACGGACTATGCTGTCGAATTCCCTAATTCACTAGACTCAATAGAAATTTTAAATTTAATAAAACTATTTTAATAATTTTGTCTGAATATAGGCTAATTTGATATTATATTATACGTTTTCGCCGTGATGATACTAATACTATTTTTATTATCTTTACAGAAAATTCAATATCCGGTACTTTAAACCCGAAAAAGCAACGTCAAAGAAACTACAGACAGAGTTCGATGCCTAAATTAGGTCTTCAAGACGATTACGGTATGTCATATCGTTATTTCATTTTTTTCACAATCACATCTTACTTAACAGTTATACGCTTATTGTGACCTATAACTTGACTATAAAAACCCGAATGTGCTTGATATCACTGAGCACTCTAAGCTATCTTGTGCAAACAGTTATATGGTTTCCGAGGTTCTATGCGTTGTTAATAATATGTCATCTCGATGGATCTCAAAATCAAATCATGAAAATCAAAGTGATAACTGACATTCTCAGACGGAATGTCTCACCAGTATTGTTACGAGTATTCGTTGAAATAAAAAAATAAATTGTAGCAAAAATAAATTTCACAAATATTTATTTATTTACTTGTATGCCTACTGAATCTGACGGTATATTTTACATAAAAAGTTTGTTTCGTGAAAATATTTACGAAGACCAATGTTGAACTAAAAACAAAAACTTTAACAAAATGGATACTTGCGACATTGATAGCTATCGATATTTTGTTAGCTATCTAGCTATTTCTATAAATACTTTTTTTTGACAAAAAAAAACTTAAAAACTACAAATAACAATGAATATTTAAAAAGAATTCCTATCTAGGCTGTCTTATCGCTAAAAGCGATCTCTTTCAGACAACCCGACGCAAAGAAGAAATAAGGGTTATATTCCTATGTCAAAGTTAAAAAGTTATTTATTTCATAATTATGGTCTATTCATAGCTAATATCTAAATAAATTATTGTGGCAAAAGTCTTCCGTGACAAAACTCATTAAACCTCACCAAAATATCTTTGCACAGTCTGTATGTAGATATGCGTCTCACCCGTAACTTTATTCCAAACGCGAGAGTAAGGTCGGTCAAGACATTCAGTTTGCTTAGGACTGGTTTGTTTGTACCAGCTTCTAACTAGACCAATGTAAATATGCGACTAGTTAATTAACTCAACAGATAGTCAACAAAACTACATGAGCCTCAGCGTGTGCCGGGCCGAGTCCCTAAATCTGCAACTAGAAGTGCCCCCAGGACAAAGCAGTGGGCTCGCAGTTCACGAGGAGAATGCTGTGCTAATGATATCGCATATTGCTGCCCAGTCGCCGGCATATAGGTCAGTGGAACTAAGTTTGTATGATACTACCGAACTTTGTCGAGATATTGCCAAACTTCCAAAGCCACACGAAATTGTATTCAGGTTTTAGCACTTTCACGTTACCTACGTACTTTCTGTATTTACTGTGTTTTGTTAGGTTATTCTATTAGATTCTCTTGTTATTTTATTGTGATTAAGTTTATATGCTAAATAATGTGCATAATAAGAAATAGATAACATAAGTATGTTATTGTCACCAAACTTCACCAAGTTAAAATCGACATCTCATTCAAAAGCATTTAATTTATATTTAATAAATTAAATATAAATTTTGAAACTTCTACGCGGAATAAAAAAATAATTACACAAGTCATGTCACATAGATTAATGAATAATTATAAAACTCCGTGTTATCTACATCAATATTTATGATTATTCTTTAAAATCTTCAGAGCAAACCTGTCACAGGTTTGCGCGTCTTTGGTCATAAATTAAATTTAAAATTTATTATTTAATAATTTTAATAAAAATGCGAGTTCATAACAGTTACTATAAATTCTGTTTCAGATCTGGCTGCTTACAAATAAGGGACAGAGTGATGTCCATCAACGGTCATGAAAATTTAACGGTAGACATTGCTAATGAAATATTACAACGAAGAAATGACTCGCACAACGCCAAATATTTGACTTTAAACGTCGAATTCAGTATGCCGAACACGATAGAGGCCTCCAGTGGGGTGTTTAATGTTAAATTAGCTAAAACAACAGCCGGTCTCGGTGTTACAATAACAGGTAAGTCAAACGTTGTTCACCTCTGAATTTAATTCGCCCTTCAAAATGTATATTTGCATAATCCTTTAAATATATTTATCTCTTGCAGCGAATAATCCACTATTGAACATTTTCCCAAGTCATTGCTCTGTTTTCTTTTTGTGTTTGGCAATTAAAAATTATAATTTATTGATTCGACATCGCTAAACGCTACACTATTTTAGCTTTTATTAACATGACAGCTAGTATTATTGCACAAAACAATAATTCGTTTCATAAGGTGTACAGAAAATGATTATCTACTTAACAGTTCAAGTCTTTGCTTATAAAAAGTTTTAGATATAATGAAACACTAATTATTACTAGTTTTATAAGTTTAAAATAAGAAGTAATGAAAAAGAATAACCAGATATATTCATTGTCTGCAGGATGTAAACAAAAACTTCTAAGCAATGAGGAGCCAATGGTAATATCTGACATAAAGCCAGGTTCTGTCGCCCATCGGAGTGGAGCCCTGGCCCCAGGGGATCAACTTCTTGCTATAAATGGACAACCACTTCATAATCTTTCCTTGGTAAGAAAAACGTCAACACAATCATTACTATGTAAAACAACATATCTTTATAAAATTTATTCTCAATTATTCATATTTATAAACAAGGAAGTTTACTGATTTATTTGTTTCGTTTTTTAGGATACAGCATTTAATATACTCCAAAACTCCCCCGAAGATATAATAACCTTGAAAATTCGCAAACGTGACCTTACAGAAGATTGGGCCAATATTCACAAACACAACGCAAAATTAACTTTACAAAGCTTTAGTAACATCGAAATCAAAGCAGTAGTACATAGTGGTGAAGATTCCGGCCATCATACAGAAAGCCCGAATAACAGCGCCAAGGAAAGCGAAAGCCACGGTAGTAATGACAATGGTAACACAGCTGTGTTTACTGTTGAATTAATAAAACAGGAAAACGGTCCCTTGGGATTGACTATAGCTGGAAGTGAAGATATCAATCAACCTATTTTACTAAGTGGTCTTATTGAAGGTAAACTCAAATACACTGAAACTAATTCGTCTTCAAAGTGAAATTCCATTAATAAAAAAAATTCTACGGTTTTAGGCGGAGTGGCAGAGAAATGCGGAAAGCTAGCCATCGGTGACGAATTGCTTACGATCAATGGCGAAAGTGTGTTAAGTAAACCTTTGTCTGAAGCCATTAAACTGCTGCAACAAAGCGGGCAGAGGGTTCAGCTACAGTTGTGTAGAAAAGTAACAGGTATTTTAATACATTTGATTATAAATAATGTATAATGGGTTTGTCTCCCTGGAGTATAATATTAAGATAAACTCATTAAATCATATTAAATTTAATTCCATTGAATTACAAAGCACACATTTTATGTTTTATTTGTGAACACGTTGTTCTTAATAGACAATCTAATCAATAGATTGCTTGGGGAATCAAATGAATATTAGCATCGTCTTTAATATATTTCAGAAAATTATAAGAAGTTATTTGTCAGTTCTTTGGTCTGGCCTGAACTGAAAATAACTTCGAGATAAACCAGTGTACGAATTTTATGAATGTCTAATATTATGTAAATAACTTTTTTCTCTTGTACCTTTTATTCGCATGTTTTTTTTTATAATAGATTCAATTTTTAAATGTTAAATTAAAAGCTAAGGGCTAGCCAATTTTCATCATTTGACACGTTCGTTTAAATATCTCTGTGAGCTAAAAGTGAATTTGCCACATTTACCCTTTTAAATTGTTTTACCAAATTTTCTGACCACCTCAAATCAATTGTGATTGTGTATGTACCTATATAAATTAAAAGTTTCAATTTTAATATTGAAACAGGCTCTATGGAAAGTGCTGAATGCAGTGCGAGAGATTCGAGCCATTCCACTTCAAGTCCTGGGCTGTCCAACGATAGTGCAGTTGAATCTTGGGATCAGAACACGCCTGTTCGAAGTAGTGGGAACTGTGGTAAGTCGAAATTATTTGAAAATTTGCGATATGTAGTAATTTCTCTATCTATTTACTCAGTTGTTGAAAACGAACGTAAACAAAATTGTAACGGAAGTTATTACTAATATAATTACCCATTTTTCATAACATTTATTTATGACTTAATGACCAATATGACGAGGAAATCAGTGTATACCTGCTGTCTGCTTCTGTGGTCCACAGAAGCAGACATTGTCTTTCCTTTCCAATTGTCCTTGTACCATTTTACGTAAAAACCAGTTAAATGGTGTATCTTTTATTAAAGTTTGACTCAGTAAACCTCTTGTGAATGTCAACTTAAAAACTGACACGCTCATTTACTTAAAATTATAAATAAATCATAAAACTCTTATGAATGTCAACTTAAAAACTGACACGCTCATTTACTTAAAATTATAAAGAAATCATAAAACTCTTATGAATGTCAACTTAAAAACTGACACGCTCATTTACTTAAAATTATAAAGAAATCATAAAACTCTTATGAATGTCAACTTAAAAACTGACGCGCCCATTTACCTAAAATCATAAAGAACGATAATGTGGTAAATTTTCTATACAATTAGGATCGTTTAGTAATTTTATTACATGAGGAATCTCATAAAACTTAGCGATGAAAATTTTCACATACGAGGCAGAAGTTAATAATGTTGCAGAAAGCTTATATAACGCTCATTAAGCACGAACATTTACTTGAAGTAATTAAGCTCTGCTTTACATTAAATTATTTCAGTGCAGGCTCTGTAAATTTCCAGGATGCGAGTATTCTATTATTTCCGGGTCAATATTTCATGACGGGTGTTTAATTAAAAAATGTTTAAGTAGAATATTTAATCAAATTATTTTTTATGTTCTTAACTTTAAAAAAGCCCTTTGGTTTCGTTTGTCTCATTGACTTATTATTGTTTTTTTTAAAACCCAGTCTATTAAAGCACTGGCCGTATTCAAAATAAATATCTGATTACAAATGATATAAATTCTAAAACCAGTTTCTATATTGCGCTGTTATAGAATATGCATAGAACACTTATATAAAAAGTATAGCAAGCTATCCAGTGACGTCAAAATTTGATTTTGCATAATTATCGGGAATCGAAATGGGATTAATCTCCCACCACTATCTATTTTAGGCACATTTTATTTCGATATCATGCTTGAGCATTTAAATCAGGTGCCCATTTAGTTTCAATGAGCAGATAAATCAGTCTTTAATAGCTTTATATTCTTTAAAAAATGTTGTTATACTGTTAGAAAATGAACAAAATGAACAAAATAATGAATGAACAAAATTTTTCTTCTATTCCTTTATTATCCAGTTCTCTAGAAATTAACTCGATTAAATTTTTCAACTATGCATTTTTTTTAATAGTTAAAGATGCCCCTTTTGTCATCTCTCAGTTAGTTTTAATAAATCGACAAATTTTCACGATACTGGGGGAAAATCGACTATAATATTTATATTGAAACTAATTTGTTACAGCCAACTCTGAAGTGATAGAATATGCCGTACCGGACAAAACTAGAATAGCAGACAAACAACCATACTCTCCAACAGACGAAGACAAATTGATGGCCTGCAACTTTAACCCTGCGGCCCCTTACAATATAAACGACCTGCCCTTACCAAACTATTCACTAAACAATTCCTTAAAAACCTTCCATTACGAAAACACTTGCATAATACCAGAGAGCACATTGAAAAACAAGAATTTAACAAGAGAAGATGACGTTCAACAAATTGAAATTTTGACGACAAACATGAAAGATTGCCAGCTACATAATATGGAAAGGTCTTCGTGCAAATGTGAATATGTGCAAATGGGACCATATGGTGTGGTGTCTCCGAAGAGTAGGAGACAAAATTGGGACAACGATTACTTGAATAATGGAATCTACACTGTGACTACTCCTCAAAAATCTCCTCATAAGCCTATAATGCCCGGAACTAGTTTTCAGTTCTCAAGTCCAATTTACGAGAACGATGTGCCAGGTCAGCTTTATTTCGAACTATTCGTCTAGCAATGTCTTAAAAACTTTCCATTATGAAAATAGTAATTTTACAAGAGCAGATGGTTTAAGCATGAGTCTTTAAATGCCTATTTTTTTTCTTTTAAATAATGGCTTCGCGCGGTTTGCACATTTAGCCAATGTCAATTAAGAGATATATTAATTACATATAAATTATAGTAAATGAGAATGAGTGGTGATAAAGATGATAAATGGTAAATGAGATGCCCGCTCCCTAAACCCCTTGAGTCCTCAGTAAAGATGTGGGACTACACACATCTCACATGGACTTCTTGAGAGAATATGAAAAGTGATGTTGCACGGTTTTGTTTCATTTACTAACACTCATATACGTTAACAAACACTTAACGGTTAATAATACACCGTTATTACACATTTATGAATGAATGAATGAATGAATGAATGAACACTTTATTGTACACTAAATATAAAAAAAAGTCATAAAATCACATAAAAATATATGGTACAATGGGCGGCCTTATTGCTAACAGCAAGTTCTTCCAGGCAACCTTATTTATGTTTATTTATGTTCGAAACAACGCAAAAGTTTGAAAATAAAACAACAAAAATTGATAGGGATTATGAACATGGAAAAAATAAAAAAATGTTTGTCCGTTTTCCGATTCTAACGTTTCAGCTTTTGCTTGCACAGAAAGCATGCAGAAGCAAAATGTTAGTTTAATGGATTCATTAGCGCTTCTATTGAAATTTCCAACTAAGTTTCAGTTCATGATAGGCTGGACGAACAAAGCTGAATGAAAGCTGCATGAACAAAATTTTTCTTCTATTCCTTTATAAGCCGTTTTCTTTTTCTCGCTTGGCAGATTATAGATCTTGCGGTAGGACGTCTATAAAGTTACGTTGCCTTTTAAAGTTTTTGGCCCAATATCCGTCAGGTATTCGTGCTATTTTCCCTACCTATAAAGGTAAAAACGGAAAGTGAAGCGGAAGTCTGCAGTTTTGTTTTTTTTTCTAAAATTTGTAATATTTCGAACATTAAAACGGTGGATTATTAACCGTTTAGTGTTTGTGAACGTTCACAAGTGTTGGTAAATGAAACAAAACAGTGCAACTTCACTTTTCAAATTCTCTTAAGAAGTCTCAAGAAGTCTCACATCTTTCTTGAGGACTCAAGGGGTTCAGGGGAGGGCATCTCATTTACCATTTATCATCTTTATCACCACTCATTCTCATTTACTATGATATATATGTTATTAATATATCTCCTACTTGACACTGGCTAAATGTGCTAAACGCACGAAGCCATTATTTAAAACAAAAACAATAAGGTAAAAATGAAAATATTTGTAGAATCACACTGGATGCAGCCCGTCTGCATTCGGTTACGTAAGAACTATAATTTACTACATTGGACATCTTTTAACTAATGATCATAAATTTCGTTGGAGTCTCAGTGTTAAAATATTACCTATGGATAATAAGGGGAACTCTCACCATTTGATACGTTTCATTTGAAAGTCTCTGTGCTAATAGTAAACTTTGCCACAACCACAAAGACTCTTTATAAATAACGAGGTTTCTATATTTTCTTGGATAGATAGGTCTAATCTTATGTATGTATGTTTTTAGGTCTATACAACAGCGAAATCTTATCTCCAGTTAGGTTTCTATATTTAATTGGATAGATAGGTGTAATCTTATGTTTTTTAGGTCTGTACAACAGCGAGAACTTATCTCCAGCCCGCGGCTCCGTCCATCACGTGATCCTGTACAAAGATGCGATATACGACGACTACGGGTTCTCAGTATCGGACGGTCTCTATGAGCGAGGGGTCTACATCAATAGGATCAGGAAAGGAGGGCCTGCTGACATAGTGGGACTGCTGAGGCCTTACGATCGAATACTACAGGTAATACATACATAGGTTATTTTAGATTGTCAGCCCTTGATGGAATTTCTAATATTATTCTTGAATATAAATATTTTTACCCTATGTAGTATAAAATGAAGGTAAATATTATTTATTCCCATGAATGGATTATCGGAAATATGTCAGCAATGATAACATATTATAAAGAAATTCAAAGTTTATTTTAAACCATTTCACCAATTTGTAAATTATTGCAATGATTATGTAGTTGGCATTAGAAATTTGTATTCCTGCGATATGATTTTTCGGCGGTCGACATCGATTTGCTTTAATGAACTTATAAATACAAAAATGAATGAATGAACACTGGAACTGTTTGGGGAACTCTATAGCACATATATAAAGTACAATTTCAAACGATACTCATCTTATGAAATGCCTATTACCGTCCCGTTGCACTACGGGGCACGATATTTGCCGTGTGGTACCGGCCTAGAATAGTGCGACCCCCTCTCATCTCACGGGGAGTCGTAAGTGTCGATGAAGAGAAGGCATACCAGGTGATGGGCAGCAGCGTCATCCTGCGTACTGGCTTTAACTACGATCACCAACCCGCCTGCCCAGCGTTGTGAATATAGGCAAATAGCATGTTCAGCGGTGAACCTTATATATAAAGCTGATATGATAATCCGTCAAGAAAGAGCAAGAAGTTCTTTACCAAACCTGAACAAGCCTTTGCATAATAAAAAGGCCAGAAAAGTTTTGATCTACATTTGATTATATCTGCCGGACCTATATGGGTCCGGTAACCAGTAAACGCTTGCGCGATTCAATAACGTTTCGTGCCATCTATTGGCGAACTTACGACCTAACATTTATATAGAAAACTAGCAGTCGCCCGCGGCTCCGCCCGCGTGGATGTCGGCTACCGCTGTAAAATGCCTACCCAGAAAAGACACGGTCAGCAAAATGATTTCCAGATCAAATCACAGACACGGACACTAACATCGACGACGCAGTCATTATCCGCAGGCTGCATAGATTGTCTTTATGTGGATGTTGAAGTTGTTAATGATGACAATATTTAAATCTAATTAATACTTAGATTTTACTCTTACCGGCAGTCCCGGAGAGCAACCTGTTGTTTTGGGATAGATAACTAAAGCGATTATTGTAAATCTTCCCCATAAACAACATTTGACATTAAATTATTTTTAGGTGACAAAATAAACTGATGGTCGGGAGCCCGGAAATCGTAATAATGTAGCTTTCTAATGAAAAAAGAATTATTAATATCGGTCCAGTAATTTTTGAATTTATTCGTTACATACAAAAATACAAATCCTTCCTCTTTATAATATAGATACATTGAATCCCCCCCCCCGTACCCCACTGACGCTTACATGGAGCCTACATCGCATGTTGGCTAGCTGAGCGCGGTGAGCGGCAACCACGCGACTTTTTTCTAATACTTGCATTTTTAAACTCGTGATATCTTCCGAATGAAATGTCCGAATTGAATAATTCAAAAAGTTATAAAAAGGTATTGAAGCCGTCTTGAATACAAAGTAATTTTTTTTGATAAGGATTAATACCAAGGTACAAATATAGAGCCTTTTCAAGCGGCGGCATATAAATTAAATTTTTAGAATAAAAAACCGCTTACTGTGACGTAACTATAATATTTAGACATATGCTGTCGCGTCACTTTTTGTAGATAATGATGAGTACTGCAAAGTCGTAGTACATAATTTTGTTCTATCATCAATAGTTTTCGCTGCGCACGCTATGTAAGGAATTTTTCAGGTCATTTTTTTACACCTTGGGTTACATTATTGGATTTTTAGTAAGGATCCCTAATTTTTAAAAAAATGTAATATAGCCTATGTTACTCGGGGATAATGTAGCTTTCCAAAGGTGAAAGAATTTTTGAAATCGGTCCAGTAGTTTCGGAGCCTATTCATTACAAACAAACAAACAAACAAACAAATCTTTCCTCTTTATAATATTAGTATAGATATAGATATAGATGTACATACATTTTGAACATAACGTATGTTACTGCTGTTTACATTATTATGCTTCCCAATCTTTAACTTAGCTATACAGTTATTGCATATGGTGACAGCTATGTTATGCGGAATTCAGGGTCAACGACAAATGCCCCACAAATCGTAGCGAGGTTTTTTAATTATTGCTTTATTCACAGGTGAATGGAACAAGAACAGTGGACTACGATTGTTGCCTGACTGTGCCACTCATCGCTTCTGCTGGCGACCGGCTAGAAATCATTGTGCAGCGGCTAGCAACCTCCCGAGTTAGTAAATATATTTTTTTATTTTAGCATTATTTACAAATTCTATAAAGTTATGAGATGATATTCTGACAAAGAACCCATTTGCTTTTATTTCTTTGTGTTAATATTTGACGAATCTAATCGATCCTGTTGATCTTAAAGACAATAAAGTTTTATTTTTATTTTAATTTTATAAAAAACGAGAAACAAAAAATTTAATTTCAAGTAAATAATTGTTACTATGCTGAGCAAACTAAAAGTTTCTGGGTTCTCATAACTATCATAATATGTTACAATTCGGAAAATAAACGTTTTTTTTTTTGTTTTTTTTTATTTTTTTATACTTTAATAAATATTTATCTAGTGTGTACTTAGGATAAGTGAATGCCGTGTTCGGCTTTAATCAGAGTACAGGTTATAGTTTAGTTATAGTATGTAGTTTATATAAAAAATATTATACTTGATTTGTACTCTGTTGCTGTATCATACATAAATTTATTTTGGTTACCAGTATAGGATATAATTTTTTTTTAAATTATCTTCCTCCAAATCTGTTTTCTATATATGTATTTGTATGTATGTCGTTAAAACTTTTGAAAAACACAGACAATCCTTTTGTGAATTGACACTTACCATCTCATAAACGTATCATTTTTACTCATTGAAATATAATACCCCAAATGTCATTATTATATATTTATAAACACAAATATTTGTGTTTATAAATATAAATATATGTTTTGGTCTGGGTGTTTTCCTATGTATATTAAGTATGTATTTACAAAAAAAAAAATGTTGTATGTATAGTATATTATCCGTTATTTAGTATACATAACACAAGTTCTTAATGATACTTATCTTGGGACTAAATAATTGGTGTAAGTGTCAGAAATATTTATATTTATTTATTTATATGTACACAATTATGTGAAGCACTAATATCTCATTAATCAATATCATTTTCGTAGCTTAAAACTGCCGTTAACTGTCCCTAAGAAAGCTACCGTCTAGCAGAAATTACAATGTGAGTTTTAACAGATCTTTTTCAATTATTACAGGACTTAAAACACCAGAGATTGGACGAGTGTTCGAGCCCAAGTGACACTAATATTGTGACAAAAACTATTTAGTGCATAACCCGGCTCTAGTGAAATGACGCCAAAGACTACCAGCAGCTTAGAACTAGGAGCCTTTTTATGTTGGTCGTGTAATAAAGTTTATATTTATTATATTTGTGATGCACAAAATAATTGTTAAGGATTCATTTGCTTTTACAAAAGTAGTCATACAATGAAAATTTGGTTAGAAAATATCTAGGACAAATTTGAGTAATTTTTATTTTCATGAAATGTATTTAGTGAATATAACATAAACCCTTAATAAAAAGAAACAGGTGCATTATCTATATGGCTGATTCAAGTTTTATCGTGTCGAAACTGGCCTAGTTGGACAGTACAATCTAGTAGACAGTTCTGTTTGGTAGACAGTGTAGTCTTGACAGTGCTGTAGACAGTATCGTCTAGTAGACGATATAGTTTAGTGCAGTCTAGTGTACATTCACTAGACTGCACTGTACAGTACAGTTTAGTGGACAATGCAGACCACCATACAGTAGAGTCTAGTAGACAGTATAGTCCAATATACAGTACAGTCTAATAGACAGTACAGTCTAATAGACAGTATAGTCTAATATACAGTACAGTCTAGTAGACAGTATAGTCTAGTATATAGTACAGTCTAGAAGATAAAAAGGATGGCGATGTGTCGTGAATCATCCTTGTTAGTTTGTTAGAAAAATATATACTTATAAAATTGAGGGCAACATCCAAGACTTTTTACTTTTTTTATATATTTGCAAATACAATAAGTTACTGCTTTAATATGTAATGTAAGTAAACGGGACTATTTGAAGTTAAAATAGCAAATGTTTTCTATAATTTATAAGAAAATTCAAAATAAACATACTATATTCATAACGTGACATACTGTTTGCTGTAACATAATATGTATGACTATTGAATGAATAATTAAGTTGGTCCCAGAATGTGCCTAAGAGTTATTGCTAATTATAATAAAAATATATATTAATTTGATTAAATCTTAGGAAGAAAAATTATAAGTCGCTCTTATAAATATGGCACACGATTGGCTTGTTGTACTTTTAAGTAACGTAAAATATTGAAACTAAAATTACTTATGTTATTTTGACAATCAAAAAATAGAACATCACTTAAGTTTTTTTCTTATGTGGTGCGGATATATAGAGATATTTAACCTATCTTAAAATTTTGCTTGTAAATTTTTTCTCAAGTCTACTTCCTTATTTTTACAAACATAAATCATTGGCAAGATGTTGTCAAATTAATTCGCTTTGCAACACAAGTTTGAAATTGCGTGAATCAATATATGAAATTTACGTTTTTTTTAAATGTTTGCATGTAAAAACATTTCTATTTGTATTTTTTACAAAAATAGAACTTTAATCAGTTTTTCGCAAAATAATTTGTGTTGCAACCCAAATTTACTTTTTATGGTACGAAAATTGCATCGAGTCACATTTATAAAATGTACTTTTTCATTTAATTTAGCTAGCAAAAACTTTCTTAAGTTCTATTTTTGTACAGATATAAAAATTGTTATTGTAAAAATACAAAACGGACTTAGTATATGTGTTGTCAAATTAATTCACATTGCAACACAAGTTTCCTGTTTATTGTACGTAAGTTGCATTATTTCATATATGAAATTTACTTTGTTAATATGAATAAGCGCAAACCTTCCGCCATATTGGCTTGAAGCCAAGTATATTTCCAGCTTCCACGGTGATTTCTTTGCACAATCTTATGAATTTCTAAGTTGTGCATTTACATTTTGCATCAGTGAAGTGATATAAGCTTACCTATTTCAGGTGACGTTCGTATTTTTAACAAAAATGTACTTGAAATTCTTTTTTAAAGTATCTATCGAGAAAATATATATGAGAATAAAATGTTTTTAAAGTTTCATAACATACAGTTATTGCATCTCCGCTTAAAGCGATGGTACAGTTAGCAGAAAAGGCAAGTTGGTTATTACAATTTGTTTTATTGTGCCATTGTCTTTTTACAACAGACACGTTGAAGCTAAGACATTCCTTTTATCGGGTTAAAACGGCGGGTTGGAATGTATCGCCATTTTGATTCAAACAGTTTCAGTTTTGTTTTAACCCTTTCAGCACGAGAAAAAATATTTTAAATGTATGTAATTTTTTTTTCATTTTTTAATAATTTATAAGCCAAGGGACCTAGGAAAAATTAGGGAAAAAATCCCCCCCTTCTAAGTTTTCCAGAAACCTCCCCGCACGTACGTGCGTTGTCGTTTCAATGTGTGCTAACGCACGTTCGAGCACTTTGTATATATTAGGTTAATCTAGATAATAAAAAAACAATTTTAATGAATTATTTTAAATGTTTATTAATATATTTATTATATTATTAATTTTTCTTAACAAAATTACTATTTTTACCAATGTTTACATTAATAATTAGCCTCAGTCTTGAAATTAACATCAAATGAGATCAAATAATATCTATAAATTAAGTACAAATCACTTGCTGTGGTAAGCTAGAAAACAATTTTGGTCTCGCAGGATGCACAAATAAACATCACATTTCTGGCATCGTATTTTCGTAGAGGATGAACAGTTTTCCAACCTACATTTTCGACCTCGAGAAAGACTGTCAAAAATAGGGAAGTGACCAAATTGATCAAATCTTTTATCGAAGCTTGGTGGTAATGCTGGTTTGTACCTTTTGAGCGGTCTCCCAGGAGGTGAAGGAGACTGTTCGTTTACAGCTGCGTCACTAGATGTAGCATTAACGCTATTCATGAGGGCATCGGCTAAATCAATCCTAAACCACAGCAAATCTTTAGCCTTCACTTTTTGAGACTCGCAATCAATTTTATATTGCCTCCAAGCGTTTGCCACGGCCAGGTCTATGAAATGAACCATTACCTTTACAGTCCACTTTTTGGTTTTCTGGTACGTTCGATAATACTCAATAAGCTGATCGAGGACGTCCACACCTCCCATGTTTTTATTGTAATTCATGACTATGCCTGGAGCCGTTACTTGGACGTATGTTTTTTGTTTTTTGTCCCATCGATTGATCAACGAGGTCTGACCACCTCCAGTACAATTGGAAGCCATCAATACGCCTCTGCTGTCCTTCCATTTAACAAGAGCCACGCCATTGGAAGTAAATTGCGCTATATCACCTCGATTCATTTTTCTGTCTTCCTTGAGATTCAATTTTTTGTGATCTGGAACGCGATTAAGCATAATTGTACCGGTGCCATGCAAATGCATTTCTTTGAGACGGTCAAGTAGACCTATTGTATTAAAATAGCGATCAAAATACAAACAGCTAATTGGAGGAACGCTCTTAGCCAAACAAAGAACAACAGCAGGACCTTCTCCTAGAGATTTGTCAGTAAAAGCAGGGTTATTCGGGTAGTAGATTTCAAAATCTAGCATTAAGCCGTCACTTGTTGTTATTACATAGTTTTTTAATCCCGTTGGTCTCGGTTTATTTTTAACTACCACGCGCAGTTTACATTTCCTAGTGAAGGG
Source organism: Musotima nitidalis (assembly GCA_949126915.1). Lineage (NCBI taxonomy): Eukaryota > Metazoa > Arthropoda > Insecta > Lepidoptera > Crambidae > Musotima > Musotima nitidalis. The sequence goes on along the minus strand of OX421419.1, from coordinate 18,510,885 downwards.
GATCATCTGTTCGTCAATCGAATAGTTTCCAGGCACCCTTTCGATAGATCTACAAACACTTTTTACAGCATCAAGCGACGGTTGTACCTTCCACAGTGGGTTAGTGTTGCCTGCGGGAGGTTCGTCAGAGTTTACGACATGCATATTATTGCGCAAGATAAAAAAGCGATCACGTGGCATCTGACTGGCGACAACTTCGAGCCTCATTCCAGCACGCCAATACATGTGAATACGAGGATAGGGAATACAGCCCATAACAAGAAGCATGCCAAACATCCTCCGCATTTCCTGACTATTTGTGTTTAAAATATTACCTGTCTTACGTAGATAATATAAATTTGTGCAGTTGGCAAGGTTTTGAAAGTATTCCTCATTATAATAGCTATCCAGATACTGCAGCGGTGTCTTTACTCTTTCAGCTTGCGGACGAGAAGGAAATTCATGGCTCTCATCGGTGAATGAACTGGCGTTCCAAATTCTTGGTCTTTTCTTTTGTCGGCGACCGGCGTTGTTATTAGAAGTAGTCTGACTGTTATCGGGTCTATTTTCTTGATCTTGGCGACGTACCTCTGCCAAAGGAACATCGGAATATCATTTCCAGGTATGTCCTCATCCAGCAGCCCACGAACGTTAATAGCCGGTTCTGCCTCTTCGTCTGAAATGTCCAGCTCGGAGTCGCACCCGTCTCCTAGTAACTCTTGAAGAAAATCATCGTCCAAACGTCGTTCTGAAAGAAATACAACGAGTGTTAATTGTACTAAACATTATCTTAATTATAACCATTGAAAACGACAGCGCACTAACGTGCGTTAAAATTTGGTGGGGTGGTTAAGTACTCAAATAGTCATCATTTTGCTATGAATACAACTTAAATCAGTCAACAACTATAGAAACTTATGATTTAAAGTAAAACATTCGATAAAAGACACTTTTGAACAAAAAATAAGATTACTTACTTCGACCGTGATCATCCACAAGCGGCGCGTCCATTTTTGACAAGTCACAACTCGACACTGACCCCGCATTACCCCGCACCGCCACGCGAAGCGGGAAGCTAGACTAGCGCATGAACGATCGAGTGCGTTTCGGAGCAGAAAAACGAAATGGTGCGACCGCTATATTTTTTTTTATGTGAACGAACGCTTAGTACATTCCGTGCTGAAAGGGTTAAGTTATAATTGTAAATATTTGCAGATAACTTACAATTTTTTTTCGAGGAATATATTGTGTTTATTCACATATTTTCATTTTCTTTACGAATTGATATTTCTCTAATAGATAGTTGTTTTACAATAAATAGTGTTTCTAATCGAATGATTAAATACTTAAGTTCAAAGCACATAGCGAAAACAATGATCGAATGCAGTAAATTATTTTTTATTACTAGTTTTAAAAATACCTCGTTAATTTTTGCTTAACTCTTATCAAAAATGAAACTTATGTAATAAGTGCTTTTTTGCTAGCTGTACTTCTCAACTCCCAACCGAACCCGAGCAGGATATAGGTCATGAAGAGACTTAAAGCTTGCGAAGAAAATATATAACTCAATAGAATTAAGCTTTAATCGTTGTTCGTTGCTCACTTTGCTCACATTTAGACGTTCCCTTTTTATTAATTACATTCAATGCATTTATCTTCAATTATTGCTCCGTATTTTGTGTTATACTTCCGCTTTATTTTTCAAATCCTAGCCAGATTCTAATTACCTCTCTATTTTTTAAATAAATCATTTATTTACCTATAAAATCTGTTAATAAACGTATTATTGGCTACATTAACAAGCCGTGCACGCCATAAAAAACCAATCAAGACATATCGGGGCTTATTACAAAACGAGATCAAAAGTAAGACCAGGTTTAAAACTAGTGCTGTCCCTTTCATTTGATACGATGAAGTCAGTTTTAAGCCTAGTCTAACTTTAGACCTCGTTTTGTAATAATATCCATAGTTTCTCGGTAGTTTTGTTTACAAATTATAAAAACCTTTTTGATTTCGAGCAAATCTTTACTTAAGCAGCCCGTCGTGAATAGGTGCGCTTGTCACCGTGCTTTTCCCACGGTATGAAGCATCCTCATTTATTTGGACTACATCGACTGCTTACCATCAGGCAAAGCATGGTTATAATGATGAGTCATTTAAAAAAACTTTACTAAATAATGCATATAGTACGGCCGACATGTTTTTATGCAGTGGTTAATAAGTTCGATAGAAGACTTTAATATTTAAATAAAACTACAATTCAAATCCGTCTATTGTAATTTATCATTTTAAAGTTCAATAGCTTAGTTGGCACTTGAAATGAGATGAGAAAATGTTCAGACGTTATAATTATTGTATATTATTTGTAAGAGCTCTTAGTTCAGTAATTACAGTACCCTATTGTAGGTAATTAATAATTATATTAAATTTAATGTAAGGGGCTTATAACAAAATAAGATTTAAAATTAAACCAGGTTAAAAACTAGTGTTGTCACTTTTATTTGATAAAATGAGCCCCTATTAGTTTAAGCCAAAGATTTAACCCTGCATCCGACCCCAAAGCTAGAATTAAAAATGCGTGTAAATAAAATAAAATAGATGTAGTTTAACTGTTGTTGAATTCAGACTGATAGTTATTTTATATATTCTAGAGATTGTATTAATATTAGGTGATAGGAATTAATCTTTTTGTCTTCTAGGTTTTAGACGGGCAGGTTTAAGAAGTATATTATTATGCAATCTGTTCACTTAAATCTTGTATCCAATATGAGTAAAATTGTTTCGCCACATAATAAATCTTAAAGACTAAAGTGTAGAATTGTCGCTTTGTACTGAAACTCTTAGACATTTTTTCAAAGATATTATATATCTTTGAAAATATATTATGTGTATTCATTCTTATTGTCTATATATTGCTGCAAACTCATCAAAATTTACGGCAGTTGAAAATTTGAATTAAACACTTTTAGAAATTTTCTATTACAATGAATAAATTTTCTAATAATGAAAAAAATAGGCATACATTTTAACCTAGAAGATGAAAAAGATTATGTAAGCCGTATTTATTGTAAAATAATAATATCGAAATAAAATTGTTGTTTTAGATAGAGAAATTGATAAATAAATGTGTTTGATTGATAAATAATTATCCTTAAAAATTTTGTGATTTTAAAACGAGTTTATGAAGTTTTGGGTATAATTTGCTGTATGTTTCGACGTTACATTATGTATTATGTCATGAATAATCTAAAATTAACTTAAATATAATTATAAATTGTTTATTTGTAGTATATTCAGTTAGACATTCAATTTTAATTATTCTTTAAGGAATTATTCCTCGATAAATGAGTTGATTGAGTATACCACCTATTTGGTCATTATCTCCATCAGAAACGGCAACATAGTCGTGTCTCGCGCGGACTATGAATAGTCCAGATTCGTTTTATTATTAAAAAACCAAGCATCTTGAGGTTCTTTGGACCCGCGCGGCAATTTAAGGGTTAAAAACAGAAAATGTTAAAAATGTTATTTAACCTTTAAACGCAACTTTATTGTAATTTAAAGAACATTACGAGTTAAAAAAAAATTAAAATAGGTACGAGATTTTATGTAAAATAATGGCGAGATAGGAAGCGACAGAAGTGACCGGATGGCCACACTGAAGGTGTTTGTCACTCCAAAACATATAATGTGTAAGGCTTACCTTATATGCACAGAAATTTACTTTTATAAAGTTAGATATTACATTTCAGTTTACCAGTAATGCAAATTCATAATCATTTCACACTTAATTTATAAATAAAGCTAATTATTATTTTTAAAACGATTAATTAAATAGTTTGTCTGTAAATCTATTGGTGTTAATGATTGAACATTTGCCCGTATTTATATGTAGATAGTAATTTTTTACATTTTATTTTTGTACCCTTAATTCTAAGAATAATTTATATTATTGTCAATTAATGTGTAATTAATTGAGGTATAGATGAGAGCCTAGCTACAACTTGGATTAATAAAATTGCGCGTGATTAAAAACAATGTATTTTATTCAAACTTCTCCTTTTAAATTTATATGCTATTAATAGCCGATGGGCTCGTAGCTCCGCGGTGCCTAATGGTCGGTACCGATCAACGAAGTACGGTAGAGCACGCGAATTGACGAAAACCCAACAGGGCTTCTAATTTGGCTTAACCCTATAACGGGCAGAACATATTGAAGTTTTTCACTGGTTTTCTACCTTAAATCAAATCCATAGGGTTCAATTTATGGTGGAAATAGATTTACAATGCCTTGCAAAGGGTTAACGCCTATAACATTTAATGATAGCCGAGCTAGACCAACCTTTTAACGTGCATTCCGACGCAAAGAAGTGCTCGATGTCAATGCCACACAAACGGTCACCTATCCAAGGACTGGAACCACTGTAAAATTTGCATTAGTGATCGAAAAAGGAGCACCCAGCTCTTCTTCACCAGTTCCAATCAAATAATTATCTTCTATATTAACCAATTCATTGCGGATGAAGCGCTAGAGCGTCATGGACTTCTTTTGCGCCGGCGTGTGACGTTGAAGGAACGTCATGTTTCGCTTCAATAGAACTCTGAGTAATTAAAAAAAATTATAAATAATAAAAAAATAATATTCTCTTACAATCACACCAATTATTTAGTTCTAAGATAAGTATCATTAAGAACTTGTGTTATAGATACTAAATAACGGATAAACATAGGTACTTAAATACTTTTTTTTTGTAAATACATACTTAAGATACATAGGAGAACACAAAGATTTTTCCTGTGTGGGAATCGAACCCACGACCTCTCGAGTGAAGTGCAGGTGTACTGACCTCCACGCCATATCGGTCTTCAAACTTGAATTTATCAAAGATTTTGAATTCTAGGAACTACATTATTTTTCACGTAGATTATGCTTATGGTATCCGTGACGCTCCACGCGCGTCTTTAGTTTCCGTCGCACTTGACACTCCTGGAGGGTCACGATATGTTTGGCACCGGAGGAAGTTGGAGGAAATTGCAATTACTGAGTTCTATGTATGTATCCTCATTCACTAGTTCATTGGCTTTCAATTATGCGATAATCCCGACTAACAATAATATGGTGAGTGACATTAACGTCAGCAGGCTGTAATTGTTATGGTAACGACATCACCAACGCGAGATTATAGCCGTCTTCCCCTCAAGATGTGGTTTTCTTGTATGAATCAGCCTCTATTATGTCATTATCTCTTGTGGTTACGGGTTTCATAATGAACTAATTATGAACAGCGTAGAAATGGCACAGAAATATTTCACCTGCAAATTAAACTAATTCGTCAATAAACTGAAATCAAAATTGTTCGTATCCTTATATTTAATTAATCACTTAACGAAGATAACTAAGTACTGAATGTCGCGTAAAACCTTATTTATTGAATTTGCATTTTTACACATTTTTTTTTGTGTTAATGTAATTTGTAGCTCTAAATACAAGTATTCATTCGCTTTTAAGATAATTTTAACATCGCACCAGATGAATATTGAATTATAAAATGAATAAATATTTTTCTGACATTTACGACAATTATTTCAGTTCCAAGATAAGTATCATAAAGAATTAGTGTTATGTATACTAAATAACGGATAAACATATATAAATACTTTTGAAACAAAGTTCCTTATCGCGCGTTGTGAAAGGGGGCTAGACGGAAATTTGAGAAAAAGTTGTCACGACACTTTTTCACGGTCTAGTGGCCAGGATACCTGGCTTTTATTCAGGATGCTCGAGTTCGATTCCCGATACGGGAACTTTTTGTTTCCTCTTTTTAAGCGTTTTATTATTTGATTTATGGATTTGTTTGTATTATTTTTTCATGTTTTTTAATAAAATAAAATATTTTTTCGACGACCTATATGGCTTTGAGGTCTGAATACCTGCACTTCACTCGAGAGGTCGTGAGTTCGATTCCCACACAGGACAAATCTTTGTGTGCATGAACACACTTCGGAAAAGCAGGCGTGATATATATACACTACACTATACAATCACGCCTGCTTTTCCGAAGGGGTAGGCAGAGGCATATTATACGCCCACACTTCGCCAAATATATAGTTGGTCCCATGTAATAGGTGGCGAGCCTATTGCCGCTTACCGGACACTGTTATGTTCGCCAGAGCCTCGTCTGTTGATCGGCAGGTTCACCACTTGCAGGTGAGGTTAGCTTGGGCTCCTCAGGTCTAGGTAGGATCCCTATACACCTATTATGTATTTTAATGTACAATAACTCTATTATAAATATTTATTCTTTACTATTTACGATGAACGAAACAATAAATATATATCTTAAATGGACACTGGCTAAATTTGCTAAACGCAAGAAGACAAAAAAATTGTTAAAAAAAACCTATAGTCTTTTACTAAAATTTCATTTCAAATTTAGCCTATTTAAGGTGCAGTACCTATTAAGCACGGGTAATAACTGAAATACAGCCAAATCTGATGAGACCAGTGACACTGGGCCCCAAGTTTAAGTCTAGGGCTACCGGGATAATGCTAGGATATAAATCACCTCCACAAATCAATAACTTCACCCAGTATGAATTGGCGCAGGATAATTTACTAATAATATTCGAATATTTAGATAATTTCCCGAATTAGGCATTTAAATATACAACCGTTCATGCTTTCGTAATTAATCTAACGCTGCAACATTACATTACTTAAAGCTTAAACGTCGTGTTTGTTTTAGTAATTTATGTAATTCTGAAAATTATTTATGTATTTTCACTAGTTAATTTAGTTTTTAACTAGTTAAAATACACGATCATCTTCATTAACACAACAAATAGCCATTTATTATTTTCTTCTATGCACGCGATTATGTATAATAAATTATATACATACTGATTATTAAGTACCGTCTAATGGTCAGGGTGACCATTTGCGTTTCATTAAATATTGAGCGCTTCCGTGCTTCGCAGGGCACCTTAAGATTTTGGTTCCAGTCATGCATGACTACATGTGGTATGGTGGGGCGCGGCTGCAAAATGGTTGCTATTAACCACTCAATTGTTGGCAAGGTATGTATATAATTTGGGACCCAAAATGATATAAGGTAACGTGTCAACGTGATGTAGCTAAATGAATCTATTTTATGAGATGTCATGTTTGTTGTAGCTACAACAGCACGGAATTCAAATTCCTTCTGAGTTTTAGTTAGAAATCAATGAATTTGTAACACAAACACTCTGAATCTTCCAAATCCAACACCAATACCGATACAGTTTGTGTTTATAAAACCAAATTAAAAGCCAATACAGCTTAATAACGCTTCAACCGCTGCGCACTTCCCTATAAAGCAAATTAAAAGTAAACTAAAATATAGCAGTTTATTTCCGACCGAGCAATGAGTGCTGAGGAAAAGTTGGTAAAGCCGCGATCAGGTGCTCCGTTAATAAATCCGATGGAATGAGACGTTGGCTGCCTCGGAATGGAGCTGGTACAGTCATAATGAAGATGGGCTGCAGTTGGTTTTCTTGTGTTTCAATAGCGTAAAGCAACCATTTAAATAAAAAAATGGTTGCCTGTAAAGTCGTTTTTACGGGCGAAGATTTTACGTGACAACGTCTTTTTCTCGGTAGAATATTTATTGATATGAATATAATTAAATTGCACAATAGGAACAAGGAATTGAATGAAAATAAGAATTGCACAAATTTTAACTATAGAAATATATTTTGTTTACTAAAACATTGTACATGTAAACTTAAACTTAACTAATTCCTATTTGAGTTGCGCGCGCGGCAGACCGATCATAGTTGAGTGGGAGAGAGACGCAAGGCATTCGCCGGGCCTCTCTCTCGTTCGGTGACTCATCGTAACGTTACCGAGCGTTACACTTTTTCATAAGTGACTCCCAGCCGCAACCTAATTTAAGACGTTGTCACGTCAAAACTAGCAGGATTTGCATTTACATAAAGTTTTCAAAGTAAGTACTGTAGTAAAACTGTCTCAGCTCCGGGATTTCTTTTTAGCTTGAAACTTGAAATATTTAATTAAGAAGAGAGATGGTCGGAAGTCATGTTAGGTCTATGGACCCAGCTATTACATAATGTGGTAGACGTTGAGCCATGCTAGGAGCCCTAATGGGCTGTTCGAAAAAATCTGGCAGCAAGACGTCAACGGGTCGTTACGTCATTTTCAAGAAACGTAACGAAACCAGTGACTGGACGGTATCACCTGTCTTAAAACTAGTGATTTTTGTAGCTAGTGATTTTCAGTCGCCAGTGTAGCCAGAGTGTGTCGGCTGTGGGTGGAGCGGGAACCCTCCCGCTCCACCCACAGCGGGAGAAGGTCATAAGATGATTTTCTATCAGAAAAAAGAAAGTATTTATGTAAGCAATCACAGTAGCTGAATGCAGTGCAGCCAAGTCGTGGGTTAAAAGTACCCCCTCTCACTACTCCACCCCAGAGTGTAAACACAAGTTCGGTATGGAGTCAATATTAACATGACATTCGAGATTTGAAAATTAAATTTTAACACATAAGCTACAATAGGCGTATTGTAGTTTGTATTGCGTATTCTTAAATGTGGAAAACTATCTGAGAGGTTCATGTTCAGCAGAGAACTTCATGTAGCTAATGATTATCATTTCATTCCTTATAAGTATTTGATAAGTTAATAAAGAATAAAATCATAATTGTTTGTGTCTTTTATTAAAATAATTCAATTAACTTCTAAAATTTGTGATATTTCTGACATTAATGTGTAATAACAGTGGATTGTTAACCGTTAAATGTTTGTGAATATACATAAGTGTTGGTGAATCAAACAAAGCAGTGCAACATCACTTTTCATATTCTCTCAAGAAGTCCTTGTGAGATCTCAGTATAGTCCCACATATTTACCGAGGAGATCAAGGGGCTTAGGGGAGGGTATATCATTTACCATTTATGATCTTTATCATCACTAATTCTCATTTTCTATTAATTATATATTATTAATATATCACATACTTGACACTGGCTTGATGTGCTAGACGCACGAAGCCATTATTTAAAAGTAAAAAAAAATAATTATCTCAATATTTTAATGAATATAAACATTGTAATAATTTTAATTATTTTTCATACTTATAGTTAAACGAACCGGAGCAAGTGTATATGCAATAAACTGGTACATGCTCACTCATCTCAACTGCTGCGATACAGGCCTACGAGCCTAGTGCAGAAGTTCCAGTTTGTGTACAAATTGTAAACTTGAAGTGCCAATAAAGATTATTATTATTATTAATTCCAATGTGAATTTCTTGAAGTTAGAGATAAACAAAAACCTTTTAACAAAAGTTAATCAAAACTTCAAAAACTTCCATAAACTAATAAAGTGACTTTATTCCATAAACTAATAAAGTGATCTAGACCGTGGGATAAGGACGGTAGCTAACGAAAACTCATGACCCGCGCTGAGATGGAGGTATTTTCTAAACTTCAAACATGGACAAGACAAACGTAAGTACTTTTATGTAGCCTTTATCATGAATTTAAGTATACATTCCACCAAAAGAGACACGACCTTATTATTAGCCTCAAAGATAAGCGTGTTGTTTGTGGAGGCCTTTATTTATTCCACGTCAACGAAAGCATCATAAATTTACCACTCATTAAGAACGTAAGGATTCTCATCACGTCTCACGTGCCTGTCTACCCCTCAAACTGGGTAACTCTGACCCGATGGCCCACATTACCAACGACCTTATCATAAAGGTGTACGTCATACATTTCAGCACATTTACACGTCACGATATATTTTTCCCAGTGACGGGTTAAGCTTGCGCGCCGCCGGCACGGGTTGCACAAAATTTCCATTTTCCACGCGATTTACCACAAATTAATGTCCTGAAGCCGTCCGCGCCTCGCCAATTTATGGAGGGATTTGCATCCAACCAACTTAGGGTAAGTTTTTCTCGGCTGTACGCTGATTGGGATTAGCTGGATTGAAGGTCACAAATTTATTGATGACAATTATTTTTTCTCGTCGTCGCGCGTTGCTGAGTCTTTTCTCCGGATAACAAATTTAGCCTTGGAATTATCTGCCAGCGCATGTGTCTAGGAAACACATTTTATGATCTTGAGCTTTTTAAGCGGGTCGTAAGGGTGCGTTTCCACCAGAGATTAGCGTGGATGCGTTGCTAGGTTAATGTAGAGATAACTCGCCGCCCGTCCGTCTTCCATAGACGAAAGACCGCATCGATGGCGCGTTCGTGTTCCACGCGCGCTTCAAAGAGATGTCAGTTCACTGAGGGGCCCCCATGGTGGAAGCCAAGCCTGCCTGGGTTGCGTGACTGTTCGCAAGGGCTACCGCGGCCTCGGTACGTAGCAGGCTCAAAAGAAGCAACATGGATGGTTTTTAGTCAGTAGAAGTCTGACACACCCTCCCGCTCCACTCACAGCGGGGGAAGATCATTTGATGATTTTCCATCAAAAAAAAAGAAAGTTAATGTTGCGATTCTATGGTTCTTAACAAACACATTCCTTGCGCACCCTAAAACCGAATTAAACAAGACATCATGAGTTAGGCTTGATATCATGATGTTTCTAACTTTTTTTTATTGCTTACCATCAGGTTTCACAAAAAAAAAATAGTTTAATAAGCGTTTCTGACACTTTGTTTGTGGGTTTAATCAGAAACATTCATTTCAGTATAATCAGGCACCGAACAATTACTTTCAAATAACAATATTAACTTATTAACTATTAACAATTATAAAATTAATTGCATAGGACAACCTATGCAATTTATTTTATAATTGAGTATAGACATAATAAGTTCTTTTTTTATCGCACCCAGTCATGACGGCCTGCTAATATGCCGTTTCACGCCCCGCTTAAAAGACCCGGGATTATAGAAACTAGGAAACACATGAGTCTGCACAGTATGTGGACGGTTTCTAAGAGCAGCACGTGTTGTTTGAAAGAGGAAAGGAGAGGGCGGCATAAGATCGAAAAGCTTCTCAGAACACTCTCCGGTAGAGGACACGGAGAGAGGTAATGTCCCCACGTAGCTGTTGATCTTCGAAAGTGGCTGTAACTATAATATAATATAATATATACAGTTATTTCAACTCCGTCTTAACTTGATCAATAAATTCACCGAATTAATTTTCCGATATCAGATGATACCAAGAGCATGATCTGAAATTTAAAGCATTTTTCATTCGTATATCTTAAATAATATGTTTTAAATTAACATGAGATCCGATAATTAATAATCATACATATACGTACGGATTGAGATCATGTCTATACCTACTAGTAACAACGTGGGTGAAAGGCTAGCTCATTTTCCTGGAAACGTTTCAAATGAAATCTTTCATTGCATCTCCTCAGATGTAGATCTGCCTATGTGTGCTAATGGTCAACTTTGGTCAACTATAATGAACCCTTCTATTTAATAATACCAAACCAATGAATATATTTAAAAGAGCATAGCCTGTGAGTTTCTTGCTAGTTCTTCTTACAGAGCGGTGGCTCGGAACTGGCACTTAGATTCACTTACACTTTATTTTTTTGCATGTTGGTTCTAATCGTGATTTGTGTGGCATTTGATATCGAGCACTTCCGTGCTTCGGAAGGCACGTTAAGTTGGTCCCGTTTAACGCTAAATGTGATAGTAACGACTACGTGCCTTGATTGAGGCCTTAATGAGCGGCTTGAAAAATTCTAACAGCAGGACGCCATACACCTGCCTCCGCCAATCCGCACTGGGTCAGCGTGGTGGAGTATGGGTTGGGATACAAGGAGTGATGGGCTGAGATGACGATGATGAGAACCTTCAGTCACACTCTAATGTACAAGTTGCATATTCACACGCCTCAATGGAAAAGTTAGTGGAAATAAATGCAAGCCATATGTTTATAACATAAGACATAAATTTGATTAATAATCATCAACACGATGGATGATGGCCGCCTACAATAGGCCACGCTTGAAATTTATGGAAGAGGCCTATGTTTAGCAGTGGACTTCCTTGGACTGATGGTGACACATACATACACACATAATGTCACGCCTCTTTCCTGCAGGGGTAGGCAGAGATCACATCCTTCCATTTACCACGATCTTGGCACACACTTTTAGCTTAATTTACACTCATTAACCTCCCCATACACGCCCGTCGGTTTAGGGTAATTTTGACCTGCCCTTTCTCTAATTTTTTTTGGATTTGGTCATGGAGTGGTGTTGACGATGCTAATTAATGTGAATATAACGTAACAGATAAATAAGTATTTTATATAAATATAAATATTCTCTTACAATCACACCAATTATTAAGCTCCAAGATAAGTATCATTAGAAACTTGTGTTATGGATACTAAAGAACGGATAAACATACTACATACTTCTCTTTTTATATAAAGAGGTACCTCACCTGGGAATCACCCAGACCAGAACCAATATACATGTTCATGCAGACAAAGATTTGTCCTGTGTGGGAATTGAACCCATGATCTCAGCAGCGAAGAGCAGGTATACTGACCTCCACGCCATATCCTGTCCTATCATTTGTTCTGTGTGGGAATTGAACCCATGACCTCAGCAGCGGAGAGTAGGTATACCGACCTTTACGCCACATCGGTCGTCACCATACCATAGGCAAATATTTATATATACTAAAACAAACCATGAAAAATTCAAGAGGCGCCCAAAATAGCTACTAACTAATGAATTTAGCGTGCAGTGATGTAGGGCTGAATCCGAGATCATCTCGGGATTATAATGTCTATATCTGACGCCTGTGGCGGGATATAAGTCGAGGCAGATTTAACCAAAGCGGGTTTTGTTACCTCCAAAGTAAGGGCGCTAGTAAGTACTGGATGGTGCTTGTTTCGTAATCAGTATATTCTTCGAATATTGTTATATTATGTTGCATTGTATAGCGTCACAGACAAATGAAGATTGTTACTAACCAATCGATAATTGAAAAGAGCATAGCCTGTGAGTTTCTTGCCAGTTCTTCTTACAGAGCGGTGGCTCGGAACTGGCACTTAGATTCGCTTACACTTGAATGTTTTTTGTTTTTTTAAATTATTTGGTTGCAAGTTAATCTAAGCTTCGTGATTTTAGTATAGTTATATTTTATTTGTTTTTGTTATTTTTTTATAATTTTGACGTTTTCAAGTACTATGTAATAGTTTATGAAAATAAAGTATTTTTCACTTTGACTTTGACTTTGAGTACAAGATGGTGTTTGGTACCCGATTTCTTTGCAAATATGTCTAATTAAATAAATAAATAAATTACGATTTTCGATCATATGCTTACAGGAAAGTAAAATGAAATGTCTTTTCAACAGGGCAAATTATCCTTTTTTTTTCGGATGGAAAATCATCAAATGACCTTCCCCCGCTGTGGGTGGAGCGGGAGGGTGTGTCAGACTTGTACTGACTAAAAACCATCCATGTTCCTTCTTTTGAGCCTGCTACGTACCGAGGCCGCGGTAACTCTTTTGGACATTCTCGCAGCAGGGTAAATTATCCTGCAATAACGTTTAAGCTATGTAATACTGACTGGGATACTGTTTGTGCAGCACCTTAAGCCATTGATGCCACAACTTACCAGGTATAACGATACATAGAAGTAACTTTTTTTTTTGCTCTGGCAACTCTGAAGTGGTCGTACGTCAAAAGTACGGCTCCGTATTAAATTTAAAGAATTTATTTAATTTTAATGTTAATTGTAAAATAATACTTTGAAAAATAATAATAATCTTTTAAATAATCGCTTAATTGTATTAATCTGATAAAAGTGAAACTAAATTAAGTGTAGGCGCCGGCTCAGTGAAGTGCTCGTGACCAGAAGCAGCTGTTATAATTATATTTAAATTTGTTTTGTGCATATTTTCGTGGACTGCATTGTCATAAACCTGGGAAGTATTTTGTTTTTCAATTATCTAAGCTTTATCCACTAAAGGATATATTAATAATACTAGATAGGTAGATACTTTAAATCTATAAACACAGACTTCGCAAGCCTATTAATTCCTTAACCAGGGTTAAAACAGCTTTGTTGGTTATTTCTTTTCAATATATCAAAGAGTTCTAAGCTAATAAATGGTTAAAATCTAAATTTCAGTTAAAAAACTATAGTTTTATATCTATTTGTTACCTACCCTCTTATTTCAAATATAATTCTCACCATTGTAGACAATATTATTGACCGACTCTGTTAAACTAATTTTTTTTATACTTATTAGTTCATTATAAGTATATGTCTAAGTCATAAATAGAATGGTGATTCACATTCAGTCATTATATCTCAATTATTAAGTCTCAAGCATTGTGTGATTTTAATAATTAATCCTGAATTTTGCTTAATTGTTTCTCTTTTTGCTCGGTTAAGCCCAATAAAGTTAAGACCTGACCATTGAAAACACTAAACAAAATATTTAATTCTAGACTAGATATTCTTGAATATTCTTTTTACTTTTTTACTTTTACTCTAATAATTATTTTTTAAAAAAATAATAGTAGTTTGTTTAAACATTGCCTTTTGTTATAAAGTCCTTTTAGTCCCAAATTATTAATACCACATTAACAGTGTCACATTGGACATTATTAAGTAGTTTCTGTTGTGTTCATTACAGTCTCCATCATGCTGACTAGGCGTGCAACAACCCAAAGTATGGAACTAAAACTAAAACAAACTGCGAAGGAATTAGAAAAATCAAAACTGCTGTGCGAACAGTTGTTGTCTGACCGGGATGAGTCTGAGCAGGAGATACTAAAGGTTGTAGACAAAAACTCAGAATTAAAAACTGAGTTGTCTGCATTATTCATAAAACACCAGGAAGTACTGGGGCAGCGTGACCAACTTCAGCTCACCTTAAATGATCTTGACCAATGCAGCGCTACATATGAAAAAGCTTTGAGTCGCATAAATGACCTAGAAGTTGAAATATGTGAGGCTAATAACACAATTAGAAAGATGTCCAAGGAGCGAGCGCATGAAGAGGTTAGGCATTCCAATAGTTTATTTGAGGAACTTGCTTCATCACCTGACAATAAAAATGTAATAAAGTTAAGGCACCTTAGTCATAATAAAATTAAAAAGTATATTAATGTTAATAAATTTATAAGAAAAACTGAGAGAATGGTTAAAAACAGTAACTGTTTTAAGAAAAATGTCGCTTGGAAGAAAGAAAGATTAGACCTGTTAGACACTATTGAAATATATGCGAAGAAGTTAAACATAAGTAGAACTAGTCATGAAAGGGATATTAAACAATTACAGTCTGACATTTTGCATTTGCAAGCCTCTCTTGATAGTATTACAGAAAATTATAACTTTGCTCAAAAAACAATTCAAGAACATGTTTGCACCTTCAGTGATTTAGCGGTAACTAATATTAAGCCAACTAATATAGATTTTAAAAAAATTGATAGCACGGAAATAAAATTAAATAATGTCAATTCAAGCTATGCCTATACACAAAAGTTTGTAATGTTTTCTGATGAAGCTGGAAAGGACATTGGTCAGTTATTTTATAACAAGTCCGGATCACATATAACAAACAATTGTATGCCAGGGGCTTCATTTAAAGTAATTATGGAAAAGATAATCAATAGTCAATTTTCAAAGGATACCAATGTCATAATTTGTATAGCTAATAGGGGTACAGTCACAAAACAAACTGTTGCCTACTATATAGAAAAATTGTCTATGGTCACTTGTAATAAAATAGTTATCTTTTCTTTTCCTTTTAGTAAGAGCTTATCTCAAAAAGAAAATTATGTTAGATATAATTTAAATCTATCAATTGATAGTTTGACATTTTATTACAATAACAAATTTCATGTTATTGATATAAATAACTTAGGTATTAATTTCTATTTGACAAATGGTAATTATTACATACCTAAATATATTAAAAAACGATTAGCTTCTACGCTATATTATTACTTTTTTAACTTAGCCAAAAACTTGGCTGTGAAACCTGCTTTTATTGAGCAGAACATTATTAATAATTCAAACTTGGAATCAATTCCAAATAATTTAAATTTACTCATAAGACAATAGAGGAGTTCTCTTGCAATAGATTGACCAATGAAAAGCCGCTCTTAAATTTATTTCATCATAATGTTCAAGGCATTTCAGGCAAAGATCTAGAATTAAGTTTGTTATTAGAGTCATTAAATATCCATGTAATGTGTATAACTGAGCATTGGCTAAATGTTAATGAGTCTCTACTGGGACTACAAAATTATAAAGTAGCTAGTGCATTTCACAGGAAACAATCTATAAGAGGTGGATCACTTATTTTAGTACATAATAGTTTAAACAATAGGGCTCGTAGGGATGTTGAAACATCTTCAGTTGAACGTGTTTTAGAATTGTCTTGTACAGAGCTTAACCATTTTATTGTTTTATGTGTTTATAGACCGCCTAGTGGCAATTATCAACAGTTTGAAACTGCAATGGAGGATGTTTTAGCAACCTTATGCAAAAGTAATAAAAAAGTTATAGTATGTGGTGACTTTAATGTTAATATTTTGGAATCTTCCTCAATATCAGTTAGGTTTTTGAATTTGTTCAAGTCTTTTAATTTACTTAATTCTTTTCTTGAACCCACTAGAATTACGCCTACGTCTTCAACATGCTTAGACAATATTTTTTGTAATTTTACTATTATACATAAATCAATTGAGTATGGCGTAACTTCCGACCACAGTGGACAGATTATTAGTTTTGAATATAATTTTCATAATGTAACTAAAAAAATATTAATTAGACCAATAACAAAGAATCTGGTTTTGAAATTTCAAAGCAATGTCAACGAAAAGCTTACCACTTTAGAAAACAATTCCGCTATAAATTATGATAAATTGTTCGGAATTGTACAACAAGAATTTAAGAATAACTTTAAGCTGAAAAGTGTGGAAATTTCAAACAAAAGGAAGTTTTGTGATTGGGCTACTCCCGGAATTTATAAAAGTAGGAAGAAACTTTTTGATTTATATAGAGAAAAAAGTACTTCAACAGATTCGAATTTTATTCAATATGTTAGAAATTATTCAAAATTGTTCAAACTTGTTTGCACCACTGCTAAGTCAATGCATCTTAAAAATAAAATTATGAATTCCAAAAATAAAATTAAAGCTACATGGAATGTCATAAACCAAGAATCTGGAAAATACAAGAATAATCATAGCATGATAACTCTTAAAGTCGATGATAAAGATATTGTAGAAGAAGAAGAGGTGGCCAACGCATTTCGGAAATTCTTTGTGAATATACCATTAGAGACAACTCAAGCACTTGACTCCTCTACTCAGCGTGCAGTCTTTCTTCTTGAAGACAATGTACCTCTTTGTAGTGAATTATTTAGTTTTAGACATATTGATGGCTCTACAATAGTTAATACTTTTAATACAATAAATTTAAAATTAACTGAGGATTTATGGGGAATCTCAACCAACATTATTAAATCTATCATTAATATTATTGCTCCTCAGTTGGCAGTCATTTTTAATCAATGTATTGATGATGGTTCATTTCCAAGTTTAATGAAATACAGTAAAGTAATACCTCTTTTTAAAGCTGGTGAGAAGTCTGATCCTACTAACTATAGACCAATATCAGTACTCCCAGCTCTTAGTAAAATATTTGAAAAAGTTATTTTTAATCAATTACTTTGTCATTTCTCTCTGAATTCCTTATTTCATTCTCAGCAGTATGGTTTCACTAAGAGTAAATCCACTACAGATGCTGGTGTAGCCCTAATGAAGCATATATTTGACGCCTGGGAGGACAGGCAGGATGCGATTGGAGTATTTTGTGATCTTTCGAAGGCATTCGATTGCGTTGACCATCCTACTTTGTTAGCTAAATTGACATATTATGGTGTTAATAGTAATTCTTTAAAATTAATTAAATCTTACTTGAGTGACAGAACTCAAAAAGTAGTTATTAATAGAGTCGAGTCTTCTGGCGCGCCATTGCTTATGGGAGTTCCACAAGGTTCGATTTTAGGCCCTTTATTGTTTCTAATTTATATTAACGATCTACCTTTCTATACTAGAGATCTGTGCGAAACAGTTTTGTTTGCTGACGATACATCTCTGATATTTAAAGTGAACAGAGGCAAGGATCATTCTGACGTGATAAATAATGCTCTTGCGAAGGTTTTACATTGGTTTACGGTTAACAATCTATCTCTTAACGCAAGTAAAACTAAATGTATAAAGTTCTCATTGCCTAATGTTACAAAAGTCTCAACTAACTTGAAAATGAATGGCAAGAATATCGAGTTATTAAATGACACAAAGTTCTTAGGCATCAATATTGATTTTAAATTGCAGTGGAACCCCCATATAATGGATTTGTCCGGAAGGCTTAGCTCAGCGTGCTATGCCATCAAAAAGATAAGACTCATAACAGACGAAGAAACAGCTAGATTAGTTTATTTTAGCTATTTTCATAGCATTATGTCATATGGTATGTTATTGTGGGGATCTGCTGCGGACATACATAATATATTTGTACTACAAAAGCGCGCCATAAGAGCTATCTATAATCTTAAGTCCAGAGATTCTCTTCGAGAGATGTTTAAAAGAATTAACATATTAACGGTTGCATCTCAGTATATATTTGATAATATAATGTATGTTCGCAAAAACATTAATACATTTGATAAAAATTCAAAAGTACATAATTTTAATACTAGGAATAGAAATAAGCTCTCTCTGCCAAATTGTCGACTTCACAAAACAAAAAATTCATTTTTGGGTAATAGTATCAGATTTTTTAATAAAATTCCGCAGGAAATAATTGATCTACCATTGGCAACTTTTAAAACTGTAGTTAAAAAGCAGTTTCTTCAAAAGGGGTATTATGCTGTTAATGATTACTTATCGGATAAACAAGCTTGGGCTTAACATTTTCAACTTGTATGTGTATATTAGAATAAAAAGTCAACCAGATCATTGTCGTGACCATCCCTTATTGTACAGGCTCAGCTCAGTTTCACAATACATACTTACTTGACTGTGATGGAAGGTTCCCTTAGTGCTACTTTATTGGTTACAGCTTCGGGGGACCCTTTCAGTATCATCAAATTTACACTGTGTGTGTCATGTAATAAAAATAATTTAAAAGAGCATAGCCTGTGAGTTTCTTGTCAGTTCTTCTCACAGAGCGGAGGCTCGGAACTGGCACTTAGATTCACTTACACCTAATTTTTATTTATTTGCATGTAAGTGAATCTAAGCTTCGTGATTTCAGGGTTGATATAAAATTTTTTCATGTATATTTTGTTTTGACGTTTTCAAGTGCTATGTAATAGTTTATGAAATAAAGAACTTTTTACTTTACTTTTACTTTAAAGTGATCCTACCAAGATTTGAGGAGCCCAAGCCAACCTCATCTGCAAGTGGTGAACCTGCCGATCAACGGACGAGGCTTTGGCCAACACAAAAGCTCCCGAAAAGCGGCAATAGGCTCGCCACCTATTACGTGGGACCAACAATATGATGGGCGAAATGTGGGCATATAATATGCCTCTGCCTACCCCTTCGGGGAAACAGGCGTAATATTATGTATGCATGTATGTAGAAGTATTTCTAAATTAGTCGGAGCGTTTCGAGTATTTGTCAAAATAAGCACGAATATATTTTGCTTATATTTTTTTTTGTAATAGCGACAGACAGACGACAGACGTTTAGTAAAAAGCTTTCATTTTGCCATATGAAGAAGACACTTGTAGTAAATACGAAATTTGTAGGACATAGACATGACATGGACATAGACATGGACTTAGTCCCGTCCAAATTTTCAAAAAGGTTTTACTTAGCTAGACTGTAGACTAGTAGAAGAGGCACGCTCAGTAGAATTATTTCATACTGGTCTCTATTAAATATTTTTCCCAGCAGCTTTTTAGTGACCATAATAAAACCGAAAAAAATACGCATACCCAAAGTTATCAAACGAATGTCCTCCATTAAAAGGACACACAGTTTTAAGTTTTATATTTTTATTTTAACAAAATCTTTATACAGACTATTTTATATATTTTCCAAAGCACGTTTTATATTTCGCTTGCGTTTCGTTTTTTATGTTTTTTTGTGATACTCTGGGGACCATATATTTTACTAGCTAACGAATATAAAAGAACAGTAAGCCTTTTAAAATTATACATAACTATAAAAAGTGGCCTAGTTAATTCGAGTATCAAATTTCTACATAGAGATACAATTAAATTTTCACATGTATATTATTAGTAAGGACTAAGAATAAGGTAAATAATGACGAGCGATAGCCCAGTGGTGAGACCCATTGCCTTCAAATTCAGAGGGTCTCGGGTTCAAACCCTGGTAGCTTTTGGAAGTTATGTGCATACTTATCCTTGCTTTGTGCCTTGGAAAGCACGTTAAGCAGTCATGAACATCTATGGCAGTCGTTATTAGGAAGGCATTGCCTTTTAACATCCTGACAGCCAGTTAGACCATAGAACGATGTTGTACTCTGGGTTGCAAAGGACGGCAGTCGCTCAATGTAATAACTGAAATTCAGCCAAATCTAATTGATTCAGTGATTGAAGCGCTCGTGGCTCTGCGGTGCTCGGCGGTCGGAAACGATCACCGAAGTACAGCAGAGTTTACAGAGGTCAGTCCTTGGATGGGTGACCGTTTATGTGGCATTTGATGTCGAGCGCTTCCGTGCTTCGGAAGGCACGTTAAGCCGTTGGTCCCGGTTATCACTAAATGTGGAAGTCGTTAAGCCATGTTAGAGGCCTTATTGGCGGCTTGATAAATTCTAACAGCAGGACGCCATACACCTGCCTCCGCCAATCCGCACTGGGTCCGCGTGGTGGAGTATGACCCAATACCCTCGCACCTTGGTATGTGAGAGGAGGCTCGTGCTCAGTAGTGGGACGTAAATGGGCTGAGATGATGATGATGAATTGATTCAGTGAGCAGACCCTGGTTAGGGCCCAGTGAGCAGACCCGAGTTAGGACCAAGGTCTGCTCACAGGTTTAATCAGATTAAGAAGATTAAGTATAGGGCAACCGGGATAATGCTAGGATACGAAGGATAAGAGAAAACAAATCCTTTCACTGATTTGATTTACCTAAAAAGAGTTGCCTAGACTAAAGAGGCTATTTAAGATTACTTCATAACTGAATTTCTAGAATTATACACTAAAATACCTTATCTAATACAAAATAATTCCCCAGCAAAATATTCAAAATGACGGTCTAAATTATTTATGGGTACGGGTCGCTTCATTCTTCCGTAAATCTTTGTATAAGCGGCTTAAGTTTCATAGGTGTGAGTATGTACAAATAATTAGACCTGAAAGGGGTACGCAGAAAGGGAAACCGTACAATTAATGCGTGTGAAACCAACACCAGACCGTGACGAATATTCACCTTTAAATAATTACCATTGAGATTAATTCATTTAAGTAACCGCATCAACATGACGGCTATTTTTTGCTCTTTTCATGTAGAATAGAGCAGAAAATAGCCTTTGGGTGTAAATATTTATTTTGACGGAAAATATATTTTGTTAAAGTTGATACAAAACGCTCGTAGCTAGTTAGGCTAAGTTTACAGAGGTTCTTCCTTGGGTGGGTGACCGTTTGAGTGGCTCTTGATATCGAAAAGTACCTAATTCTTTGGAATGCACGATAGACCCATTGATTTAGGAGGCACGGTAGTTTTGGTTACATACATTCACGCCTGTTTCCCCGAGAGAGCAGGCAGAGGCATATTGTACACTTACATTTTGGACAATTATATAGTTGTTCCCACGTGATAGGTGGCGAGCCTCTTGCCGCTTACCGGGCACTGTTATGGTTGCCAGAGCCTCTTGCAGGTGAGGTAGGCTAAAGTTCCTAAGGTAAGGTTCTTAAAGTATTGGTATATTTTTTATTTATTTTTGTTTATATATACAAAAAAACAATAAATTTTATACAGAACATCGGATATTCGTTAACATGATATCAAAGCTATAAAATACATTATTAAAAAGAAAAAAGATAAAACAAAATAATATCAATGCAGCACGTCTATTAATAACTAAAAAGGATACACAAGAAAGGTAGGATAAGCGTTTTTAATAATATTTCTGTGAAACTTTAAAAAATCTCAGCAGTACTACATCTGGTGCTTCAAGCATTCCTCGTCTTAGCAGTTGTTATGCACAAACGTTTTTAGTCTTATAGGTGGACCGGGAGGGTGCGTCAGGCTTTTATTGACTAAAAACCATCCACATTCCTTCTTGAGCTCGAAATATACCGGAGCCACGATAACTCCTTGGAACAGTTCCGCTACTCGGCACAACCTACAGTTATGTAACGCGTGGCTTAAAGACCTTATGGTACATCGTTGTGGTTATACTCATAAACCACAAGCCGGTGAAGAGTTTGCAGCGAATAATCCGTCCGAATAGTTACGAGAATAGAAACGAATATAAAGAATATACTAGCCCCGCCATTGGTAGCGGTGACAAGCGAGGCAATCGACGTAGGTATATTGGATCGCTGTTATTCGCTTTTTCCAATACTACGTAATCTAACTATGCCACGCGGCGCAGAAGCGAGGTGATAGACAATACTCACTACATTCAATGTATTTTATCTATCAATGAAGCAGTTGTAGCTTAGCCATTGAAGGTTTAAACAATAAATAGACGAAGGTATTTATGATGGAACACAGCATATTGTAAAGTAATATAATATAATATAATATTCTCTTACAATCACACCAATTCTTCAGTTCCAAGACAAGTATCACTAAGAACTTGTGTTTTGGATACTAAAGAACGGATAAACATACTTAAATACTTTTTTTTTGTAAATACATACTTAATATACATAGGAAAACACCCAGACCAGAACAAATATTCATGTTCATACACACAAAGATTTGTCCTGTGTGGGAATCGAACCCACGACCTCTGGAGTGCAGATATATTGACCTCCACACCATATCGGTCGTCTAAAAGTGATACCTTTTGAAGGAGAAGTATTGCAGGTAATGAGAGAATACCAAACGTTTTACGATTTATAGAAAACTATCTCCTGCTAAAGTGTTTATAACGTAAGCTGCTACAATTGACGGGCAGTTTCAGGCACTAAGAAAGAACCTATATGAGCATTTTACGTCTTATAGAAAACTGTCTTCTGCGAAAGTTTATAGCTGATGATATAAGAAGTGATATTGGCTATTATCTTAAACATGTGCCTCTAGGTCACGGGAATGCAGTCACGAACAGCTACTGTTAGGTTTTTAAAAATAAGTAAAATTACTGTATTATAATTTTGTGATTGCATTGCTTTAAATGTTTTAAACTGCAGTTTGCACATTTTCATCAATATTCGTTTCTGAACGAATGCTTCCAGGCGAACGTTACCGGTAGTGACGTAGATATAAAAGAGTCTACTTTATAAGGAGCAAGCCACGTTGGGACATTCTGATTTTGGAACCCGAGCTTATCGGACGTACAGTTGTTAACTTTGTATTTGTTAGTCTAAGTATTAGTCTTCGGAAATAAAGAGTGAAGCTAAAAGCATCGGTGTTATTATTTCTGCTACCCATGTGTTCCTAAAGAGTAGAGGAGCTCTTACACTACTAGTTTTAAATTCTACTTCAAAGTAAATACTCTTTGAATAAACTGAAAAGCGTCCAAACGAAATCTGTTAATTCGAAATTTAAATCCACACACTCCACGATGAATCAGGTAATACAATTAAGATTCCATTCGTTCAGACCGTTCGTTCGTTCAATCCGAATCTCGGCGGGGTGAAACGCGGTTGGGGCGAAATTAATCGCTCATCTATTCCCGTTCCTGCGAATTAATTCTTAATCCCAGCCCCAATGAGCTTCGGCGGGTCGATTCTCGGCCACTTACCAGCCAGAGAGGGCCTTCGGGTTATTGAAAGGAAACGGAGCTACGCTTAAACCACTTGAAATGGCTGATATTATTTATTGTGATAGGTTTTATTTCTCAAGTTACGTAATGGATTTCTTCAACTAATATTTAACTTAATTTACTCTTGAATTTTTTTTTTTAATCATTGATATTTCACAGACTAATTTAACCAGCCACGAGACTTGGGCAGTGTTTCACTAAGAGAACTTCTTTTAACTATAATTATTTCTTTAAACTTAATACTACTTTAGGCCGTCGGGTATGCTTGTACAAAAAAGGAATAGTCATTTTGGTAAAAGCAGAATTTTGAGTAAAAGTTTATATTTAATTACCATATAGGAACTAGCCGAGGAGATATAATTTACAAAAGGTAATTACTCAATTTTTCAATTTGTAATTTTTATTACAAATAAATGTTCTCAAAAAACTTCTGTGTTGTGTTGTTACAACCATTGTACTCTTGAATCAACAATCAATTTTTTTTGATTGCCAACACGTTATCGATGCCACGATGAAGAAACTAACCTTTTCGACCCTTCCAGGAAAGTCTTCTTAGGGGACTGACTCTGTTCGAAAGCGTTATAGGGGCCTCGGGACAAAGCACAGCCGGCTCAAGATGGAACATCGATAGTTTTTATTAAAAAAAAGTTTACACACCCTTCTGCTCCACTCACAGCGGGATACAGTCATTGTAAGATATTTCATCAGAAAAAAATAGGAATAACCCTCTGTCAAAACACAAAAGAGCAGTAAAAACCACTAAGCTAAATGAACGTCTTTGAAATTATATATTATTTATTCTAATGACATCGATGGTTTTTATTGAATAAATGTTTACACACATTATTGAGAAAAACCACAACAGACAGATAAACTGACAAACCTTGACAAATTCTGACTAAGAACCAATTTTCTCTTATCTCTTTATTATGGTAGCGCTCATATCTCTTTCATTGTTGTTAATAAAATATATCGAATTTCCATTTTGTGTGCGAATGTTTGACGAATCTAAATGATCATGTTGATCTTAAAGACGATAAAGTATATTTTATTTTATTTTTTATTTCACCTTTCTGCTCCACTCACAGCATTCACACACTGTATCCCACAGTCATTTTAAGATATGTCATCAGAAAAAAATGGGAATAATCCTCTGTCAAAACACAAAAGTGCAGTAAAAACCACTAAGCTAAATGACCGTCTTTTAAATTATATAATATTCATTCCAAGGTGAACAATAGAACAGTGGTGTTTTGTCGTTTTATGTATGCAATATTTTTATGTTGAAATGTTTAACTTTTGTGCGCATAGTTTTAAGTTTGTCCTACTTACGTAGTATTTATAGGCTTCTACGGAAGACCAGCGCCGCGGGGCCATAGTGACCCCTCGGCATATGCTGAGTATAAGCCTTTTCGGTGCCACATGTGTTTATTAATTTTTATTTTTGTATTTTTGTAAACCAATGTATCATGTGTCACAGAATAAATTATTTTCTTTCTTTTCTTATTTTTTTTCTTTCAGACACCAATACATCATTTCAGGCAGTTCAAGAGATCTTCAGAGCTCCTCGTACGCTGGTCACATTTACCTGCAAGCTGCGGTAAGCCCCTCCAATTAGTTCGGGCGCCTTCGCTAAAACACCCAAAGAAAGAGAAAAGGCTTAAAAATGTTTCTCCTAGAATATCAAGAAATCTACAGCCACATTCAATGTTACGACGTCGTTTTCTAAGTCCAACTAAGAGAATGAAAGCAGCTTAAGACAATGTAGGTTACTGTGAATACCCCCAGACGGATTTGGGCGGTTGTTTTCAAGAAAAATGGATGACTGTGTAAGTAGTTATTTATAAATGGAATATAATAAACTAAACCTCTAAAAAAAGCTTTTTTGATCATCAAAAATACTGAGTGAGCATCTAATAGGTAATTAGGTGCTCAATCAGTAATTTTGATGTACAAAAAGGTTAGGTTAGGTTGGCAATTTATTAATTTTGAAGACACGTTAAATATGATCGTTTATAAATGTAAATATTAATTCTGGTCGGGATGTTTCATTTATTATGCATGTATTTACAAAAATAAGGATTTTAGTATCTGTTATTTAGTTATCCATATCATAAAGTCTTAGTAAAGCGTACGTATGATCTTGGAACTATATAATTGGTGTAATTGTAAAATATTTTTGTTTTTTTAAAAAGAACTTTGATTGAATTTTTCTTTGCCACAGTTATGTATGGATTATAACTATTAAACCTGTTTTTAATAAAATTTCTACTGTATTTAAATCCCGTGGCTTGAAAGATTGTTAACGTTTATTTAGAATTAGTTACTAACAAAACTCGTTTATTCGTTACTAGCGACCCGCCCCAGCTTCGCACGGGTGGTATGCTATTATAAATAGTTACGTATATTACATAATTTTACAGAATGTCTATATAGGCCGCGAGTACCTACTACCGCCGCAACCATATTTTTTTGATTTTGTAATATGTACAATATTGTAGTACATTATTTTGACTAATCTCGTAGGGTTTGGCCAGCGTTTGCAATATAAGCGCAAAAAAGTGAGTTGATTTACGAAATCACATTAGAAATCTCAAAAAATTACAGTGTTTTACTACTATATTATGCATGTATTCTTCCTAAAAACTAAACCTTCCTCTTGAATCACTCTATCTATAAAAAAAACCGCATCAAAATCCGTTGCGAAGTTTTAAAAATTTAAGCATACAAAGGGACGTAGGGACAGAGAAAGCGACTTTGTTTTATACTATGTAGTGATTCCTTGACGTGTTTCTGCACATTTTCAGAATATTTCGGTATATCTTATTCATATTTAATGTCCCTCAACACCACAGTTATATAAATAATTTCTAATTTCAATCATTTAAAAAAAAGAGTGAACTTATTGATTAAATTAATTGGGGCTGCTTCATAACGGTTTTATAGTGACTTTAACAATTAATTACACGGCTAACGTAAATTTGTATTTTTTTAATATATATTGTTCAATATAAAAGGTATTATCCGAGCTTGACTTTGTACTCGCAATAAAACAAAATAATAGGTTTTTTTTTTTAATTCATGTTATATCATCAAAGCCATAGTAACAATACCACAATGTACAGACAGCAACAAAATTTGAAGTTCAGCGAATTTAGACCTTTGTATATTATATATCACTGTAAGCAGAGGGTGTAAGGTTGTAAGCAAAAACGCCGCTTTCTCAGAACTCCAAGCCCCAAGGATTCGATACACGAGCCTCGGGCTTCAATTTGGGTACTTTGTGAATAACAAACGGCTTGTGTTGCATAACCGATATTTTTTGTTGACGTTGAAGCCCATTGTGGTAATATTTTCTCATTTTCTGCTTCTATTTTTGTCTCGCTACGAGTTTTGGTTTCAAAGTTGTAAGTAAAATGTATTAATATGTCATTATCATTTCCTAGCTTGTCGCCCTAGACTTTTGTTCATGGTCTGCTTACTGATTTAGCTGAATTTCAGTTATTACGTGGATCGACTGACCTCTGCACCCCAGACGAAAACATCATTCTTAAACCAGCTGTCAGAATGTTAGAAGGCACTGACTTCCAAATAACGACTGCAATAGATGTTTATGACAGCCGGGATCAAAGGCTAAACGTGCTTTCCAAGGCACAGAGCAAGCGACAAGTACGCAGATTACTTCGAAAAGTCATAGGTGCGCCACCACCATTTGAATCCTCTGAATTTGAATTCAATGGGTCTCACCTCTGGGCTATTTTCGCTCGTTACTTTTAAAGAAGAAATTTGTAAGAAGTAATTGGTTCTTTAACTTTAAATTTTTATTTTATTGTATTGCTGAATTTAGCGCGCTAGTTTTAAGTTTTGACGTTCATAAGAGCTCGTTTGAGCCCAACTTGAATAAATAAATATGAATTTGAATTTTAGTTATTATGTTCGTTATATGAGACAATTTTTTGTGCAGACACTACCGGAAGTAATAGACGTCATTCAAAGATTGCTTCTTTATTTGCTCGTATTATATTCGTAGTTTATACTCGCGTCCGGCCGGGTTTGTTTCAATATTATGTGCCTTACTGTTATCCTGTAGAAATTTGGTGTTTTCTCTATCTTATGTTCCATTTAGGTAAATCCATTCAATAGTAGCGCTCGTAGCTCTGCGGTGTTCGGTGGTCGGAAACGATCACCAAAGTACAGCAGAGTTTACAGAGGTCAGTCCTTGGATGGGTGACCGTTTGTGTGGCATTTGATATCGAGCGCTTCCGTGCTTCGGAAGGCGCGTTAAGCCGTTGGTCCCGGTTATCACCATATGTGGTAGTCGTTTAGCCATGCTAGAGGCCTCATGGGCGGCTTGAAAAATTCTAACAGCAGGGCGCCATACACCTGCCTCCGCCAATCCGCACTGGGTCAGCGTGGTGGAGTATGACCCAATACCTTCACACCTTGATATGTGAGAGGAGGCTCGTGCTCAGTAGTGGGACGTTAATGGGCTGGGATGTATGTATGTATTCAATAGTTTGAGAGTGCTTATATTAGAGCCATTTTCCTATGTTTTTAGTAGTGGTGATGTTATAACTATAATCCCCTCTGGGAATTATGACAGCCTTTAGGTAGCGGAGGTCAAAATCTGGTTAGAGCAGTAAGCAGTAAGATGTTGTTGGGATTCCTATCCTTATATGCACATGTTAACAATATTATACTTATTTATATAATCTTTATTGCACAATTAATGCCGTTGAATAGGTACCATTATATTACCACTCTCCATTTTCCACGAACTTTAAAGACACCAATGGTTGCAATGGTTGTTATGGATTTAAATCACATATCGAGGGTTCCGTGCTCAAACCCTATAAGTGACAACATCAGATACATAATTTCTGCCGCTTTTTCTTGTGATATTATCAAATAAATCGATTTCAGAAAAGGAGACTGAAAACTGAGGACTTCATAATCCAATAAGTAAACCTTTTAAGTTTCTTTTTTTTTAATTAACCGATAAATTCTTTTAAGTACTGCTTTAAGCCCAAAAACTCAAATTTTGTCACTTATCGGGTTTGAGCACGGAACCGTCGATATGTGTTTTTGGTGATGGGATGTGACGCATTGTAATGACCACATCTTTCATGGCTACCAATCAATGCAGTCCAAATAAATTAGAGCTTTCCATACCGTACAATACCATTATTATTTGAGAAAGTAACAAGCCATCAAATATTTAAAAAAAAATGCTTTTAATTATAATAACTCTTATTTGAAAAAGTCAAAAACATCCCTTAACAAACATATGTACTATTTAACAGCACGTATCTTTAAGCAAATATGTTTTTACAGGATCTTTCCTCGTAACAACACAGAAAATATCGATACAGTTTGCGAGTAAAAAGCCAGTGTGCTCAGTAAACCCCTCGTGTATAAACCGGATGACCTAATCATGCACGCCGTTGTGAGAACTTTCTTTTTACTATACCCGATTTTTATTGCATTTTCGTATGAATATGTTAAAATAAATGCTAACAACAAATAGGTATTACCTAATTCTACTGCAAGACATTTGTAACAACTGATTACGGCCTGGTTGACAGGTCACTCTCTTTTCTTTTATTTATTTATTTTATTTATTTTACTTTAATTAAAACGGTGTACAAAACCAATTACAGTAATTAAAGATAACAATCAATTTCAAAAATACAATTCAACACTTACAAAACTAAACTCAGCAACAATAATTAAATTAATCAGATAAAATTTAAAAAAATTAATTAGATAATATTAAAATAAAATTAACTATAATAGACATAAGATATACACGCAGATATTCATACCTTTCTTTCACAATAACTCAGGCACTCCGACAAAATTTTCGACCATCCATCCGCAAACAGGTCACATTCAGGATTGGTATCTAGGAGAGCATTGAGTGATGAAAGGCTGCGTGGTATAGGTGAATGGCGCCGAGCCACTGTTCGGCAGGATGGAACTGCAAACAACTTATGCCTTCTGCTACGATACATTCATAGATACATTCTTTTACTGGTGGCGCTCAATCTTTTGGCAGACCTATTGAATATGCCCACCAGAATATATGGAGCATTTTGAAGAGCCCCGGGCTGTAATCTCTCCTGGCTAGAGCTGAGCTTTTGCACGAGTTTTATTGCGTGCCAATTGTAGCTGATTTTTGTTGAAACAAAAGCTTTGTGTAATTAAATATCGTTGTAATCATTATTCTCTGTCGCCTTTACTATGATATATGAAGTTAGTTATTTCAAGCATTGTCAAGTGTTTTGTTCAACGCTGTATTTATTATTAATTTTATTATTTGACGTACCGAAAATGCGTGCGATGACTCTTCCGTTTGGGCGCGCTGGCATATAAACCTTGTTCGGTGCGTGTGCATGCAGATACCCTACTTAATTGTTCCAACTATGATACAACGCCCTGTGAGTGTTATAGTGTGTTGTTGGGGCTCTAGGTAAGGTACTGCAGCGAATCTGTATATTCTCCGGAATAGCTTCTAGGCAATAAAACAGCCTCTCTATTGCACCGTATGCGATAACAGAGTCCTATGCAAATACGGCTAGGTGTAACAGTCCTATCAAGACAAAGATAGTCATAGGCGTGGCCTTGGAATAAGAAAAGACAAATAAATTTGTATCGAAAAAATAATAACCATGTCTAAAGTGTCCACCAGCTCTTGTGATATCAATGTGTTTCTGCTTTAAATTTGCAATAAATGCATTAACTGAAATTATTGGGTCTTCAGAGTTATCTCATTTATCATAATTATACTTTGAACATAATTATACTTCCAACTTAACTATACTTTTAACATAACTATACTTTTAACATTATTATAATTTAAACATAAGTATACTTTTAACACAATCGTATTAATATTATATAATCGTAATAATATTCGTCCCGATAGCGGGACCAACTTTACATGCCTTTTAAAGTTCCATATTAAATGCCACACAATCGATCAGCCACCCAAAGACTGTCAGAAGCGCAGAGCTCCGAACAAATTTAAGCACGAACCCAAAATGTTTTTAAAATTGGACTCCCCCAACTCCACAATTCTAATTAACTACATATTTCGTGGAAGAACTACGGGCTTAGTGTTTTTTTATAGAAGCTTTCAATTTCGGCAATAAGAATCGCACGTTTAATGTTTACCATGAAAAAGAAATAATGACCAGAAAATATAGAGGGTCCCTCTTCAAACGCTAGCGTGAAAATAAATCCCAAGTAGGGTCACCATGTCACAGAAAATAAAAATCTGGAGAGAGTTACGAAATTGAAAAAATAATCACCAAAAAGTAAGAAATTTTTTTTGTATTTTCTTCAATGTAATTTTATGAGCTGCAACTTTTGTGTACTATTTTTAACAAGTTTTATATTTGTCGAACTTAGAAAACTTTGTTTATTTTAAACTAATATGGCTCTTATATGTGTTAATGGCATCAAAAGATTGAGTTTACTTTAGATAATATATTTCAGGTGTATAGGGTGAGGGATCCCACCAATATCTTAGGAGCTCAAGCCAACGGCAGATGCAAGTGATGCACCTGCCGATCAACGGACGAGGTTTTGGCGAACACTTAAATTCCTGGTAAGCGGCAATAGGCTCGCCACCAATTACGTGGGACCAACAATATGATTGGCGAAATGTGGGCGTATAATGTGCCTATGCCTGCCCCTTCGGTAAAACAGGCGTGAATGTTTATTTATGGAAGTAATGGTTAAAGATATTTATTCTCAAAAAGACATATACAGTCACTTGAATAAGAACTTAAATTAACATACAAATAATTATAAATTACATCGTCGTCACTTAAAGATTACGCACGCCCATCCAATGTATTCAATTTAATAGTTAAGAGTAAGTATCAATAATATGTTGTGAGAGTTTTCGTTTGAATACATTAAACGAGCTTACATTTTTAATGTTCGAGGGTATTTTGTTATAAAGCTGCGCGCCTTCAAAGGTGATCATTCAAGTATTACTTCAATTCGCTTAAAAATATAGCCTTTGTTACACAAGAAAAGTTTATTTCAAATCGTTCCATTACGCACATAACCTGTTTAATGCAAATAAAAAATATAATCTATAAAAGTATAAATATTTTATTTTTTTGATATTTCAAGGTTATTTGTACCAGGAAAATCCAGTGACATGGCCACCCGCATCCCAAGGCCCGCCCTTAACGAGTGCCGTGGATTTATTGGTGATTTTGGGGAGCTAATGAATTAAGCGCCCTTACATTAGTACAGTTAAAACAAATGATTTTTTCTTCGGAACAACTTGGGAACATACAGGTTGGCAGGTTGTTCTGAACTTATGTGCGATTTTTATTGCTCTGAAACCAGGAGGACGCTGGTTCGAACTCTGTTTTTTTTCTGGCTAGCGCTATCAACGACTTATTTTATTGTTACATTGAATCCTAATTGTTTTCTCAGTATTAACTAATTGTATTATTGCAAGAAAAATAAAGTTCCTACAACGCGCTATCTATATACAATCATCGTACATATGCAAATATATATTTTTTATTTAAATTTATAGGGTTCCTACCAAGATCTAAGGAGCCCAAGCCAGCCTCACCTGCAAGTGGTGCACCTGCCGATCAACGGACGAGGCTCTAGCGAACATTAAAGTTCCCGGTAAGCGGCAATAGGCTCGCCACCAACGTGGGACCAACAATATAACTGGCGAAATGTGGGCGTATAATATATCCTATTCCTAATCCTTCGGGGAAACAGGCGTGATATTATGTACGTATGTACAATTTAAAAATGGCTAAACTACTTTAGAAATTGCCATACAAATTTCAGATATCAGAGGCTTTACTTGCGCGTTGCCGGAACTTAAACTGTTTCAATACTTTGGAAAAACTTCGTAAGGGAGATCATTTTTACAACCACAGATTTACCAAGTCCGTTAATCAGAAAGCGTAAATAATCAACAGACGTCAAAACTTACACTGAGAAAATTTATTGGATCAAATTGGAATAAAAATCTTGCCGTGCAATTCCTTCGTTAGCAAACTCAAAACAACGATCCCTCGGCACTAGAACGGCGCGTTCGTTGTGTTTAAATTGCCTTTAAATGATTTAAGTGACTTTGATTAAAAATCTTTGTTCCCTTTTGCGCTGTCCTACTTTTCAGAAGGTCTGTACTATTTTTTTATGTTACTTGTCAATCTCGTCATACATGCTACGTCCTTTCTTATTGTAAGCGAGGCATTACTTATTGTTCTCCAACAAAAAATACACATTTCTAATACATAAAATCAATCAACATGTTAACTGACCCCGTGTTTTCTCAGTTACAGGAAATCACATCATGCATTATTAATATAAATTTTACATAGAATTTTTTTTTTTAAATTTTTTTAATGACATGAAACAAAAATATTAAAAAAAAAACTTAAATTCAATTATTTTACAATAAAATTAAATTAATAAATTCAAATTAAGTTGCAACAATACAACCATTATAACAAACTATACCGAGGATTAAGAATGGTGACAAGCGAACCTTTTTATAGTATGTCATAATTTGTTTACCTAAATTTATAAATTGTGGAGCCTAGCTAGGTTTAAAAGTTGCAATGCCTAAGTAACTATCTCCCTCACACCTGTGTTACTTACCGGGGAGTGAGCGACCGGCTGTATTTGCTCTACTGTGTCATTGCAATTCTATGCCATCTTAATGAAGTTAGTTGATTTGTAATATGCGCCTACCTGGGTGATTGCTTCGCTATGTTATATTGTAACGATAAGCTTTCGTTGTGTGATATAATATAGAATTTGTCAATTTGGGTACAAATGTTGTCACTAGTTTATAAGTACCTATACTTTATTTAAATATAATTAAAAACTACATACCAAACACACAAGACAAATCTCTGTGATTTATTGTGTGTTTAAAAACCATGTGAAAATGTTATTATGTTTATTAAATAAATAAAAAAAGGTGGTCGGAAACGATAACCAAAATTAAGCAAAGGTAAGTTGGTGAATGAATTGTGTGGTTTATAGTGTAAAAAGCTTTCGTAACACCTAAGGCATTAGTCCTCGGTCTCGGTTATGTTGCTCAACTTTACCAAGAATATATCAAGCCACCTAGGCTTTTGGTGGCTTGATATATTCGTGGTGACTAAAATTCCTCTCACCTTGATTTGGAAGACAAAATAAATAATACTAATAAAAATATATAGGTATGTTCTGACCATTACACCAATTATTAAATTCCATGATAAGCATCATTAACAACTTTTGTTGCGAATACAAAATAACGGATAAACATACATAAACACTTTTTGTAAAAACATACTTAACATACTTAATATTGACGACCGATACGGCGTGGTGGCGAAAATACCCGCTCTCCGCTCCTAAGGTCGTGGGTTCGATTCCCACGCAGGACAAATCTTTGTGTGCATGAACATGAACATTTGTTCTGGCCTGGGTGTTTTTCCTTGTATATTAAGTATTTATTAACAAAAAAATAATATTTATGTATGTTTTCCGTTATTTGGTATCCATAACACAAATTCTTAATGATACTTATCTTGGAACTAAATAATTGGTGTAATTGTCAGAAAATATTTATTTATTTATTTATACATAGGGATACACCCAGACCAGAAAAAATATTCATGTTAATAAAAACAAAGATTTGTCCTGTGAAAGAATCGAATCCATAACCTTAGGAGCGGCGTGCGAATATACTCGTACTCGCACCCTGCCACTAATGTCTGTGATGACAGTGATCTGTCTCATTTATTATGTTTTAGAAACGGAAGTATATAATAACCTACTGAATCTTTAAATAACCATGCATGAAAAAACTGATTGAGCATTTAATTGCGAATTTGAAGGCTGAGTTAGTATTTTTGGTGTATTTTAAACTACAAAATATTGTTTACTAAAAATACTGTCAGCAAAACTAAAGAAAATTAGCCATTTATCATGTTCCCATAATTATTCTCTCGTAATGGTATCATTTCACAAGTAAAAGCTTTTTAGTGAGTGTTGCTTCACACAGTGAACTCTGAGTGATCAGTAGGGAATATTTATTTATTTAATCTTTATTGCACGCTTAAAAGTATTACAAATGGTGAACTTAATACAATAAGGCATTCTCTGCCAGTTAACCTTAGGGTTAGCAGAAAATTTCAAAGGAATTTTAAGAAATATTAATATTACTGTAGAAAGCAAACTGACATTGAGTCAATATTTTTATGTTTACAGTGAGAATATATAAAAATAGCTTAAAACAATCGTTAAAGTTAAAGATGGATCTTTTTTTATATCAAAGCTTAGCGATTTTTGATTTAACATTTATTAAATACACATATAAGGAATTAATTTTTGTTTTAACATAGTAAAGTTATGTTACAAACTTCCTGCTGAGGCGCTAATTAGAGGTATTTCATTACTTTCATTCAACCACGAGGAAAATTGAATAATTTCGAAAATAAAATACTTTTATTATTTCAGATGGATATATGATTATGTGAAAGTAACATTGGAAAACTTTAAGCTCCCAGGAAAGTCAATTCATATACTAATGCGCCAATAACTGCCGGCAGGAGCTTAAGTAAGTAAAAATTGGGTAAAAATTGTTATCTTCTTCTTTTATTTCAAATCTTGTGACTGCAGAACACAGGTTCCGTAGACTAACCTTGACAGTTTTCTGCCCGTTCTTTTACGATCAAGCAAAAGCTTTGAATGGGCGCGTTATTTTTTAAGTTTTGTAATTTTAAGTAAGCCAAACTTGAATAAATGATTATGACTTTGATAAGTCGTGTTAAAGACTACACAAACCGAAGTACTCCTACCTGATTAGACGTGGTTTGTAGTATTTTGACCCTACGTGGATTGACGTAGTTTGTCCCTGCTAGCTTACTGATTTGACGTGGTTTGTCCCTACTAGCTATAAAGTTTGACTATGACTCGGTATAATAGCGGTGAGCGATCTCCGGTGCATTTTTCACGACTGCACATTATGCGCGCACACGGCAGCAGTAATGAAGTGGTTTGCAAGAGTTTTCGCCTCCACCATGTTTGAGCCGGCATAAAGGGATGTTCCGACTGAACTGCATACGGTTTTTGGAAACTATTCCTCTTAGCATATTGATGAAACGCTTTTGACATTCGATCGAAATTACTGTAAAATTCAACTTGTTTTGGTTTTTTGGTTATGGTTTAAATTGTAATTGTAATTGTAATTTTGAATGAAACGCTCGTGACGAGAAACTATCATCGAAGGTAAGATGAAATTACAGAGGTCATTATATTGATAATTGACCGTAAAAAGGCGGTGCTTTACTATGTTCTAGCTATAAAAGTTATGATAAAACTCAATGGGTATGTTATTGAACAGTAGTAATTTTATCTGTGAAAACACCAGTGATGCTGTATAATGGTTTTGTGTTTATTGCACACATATATAAATAAAATCAATGTAAAAGCGACCTTAATGCCATTATAGGCATTTCTATACCAGCCTACTTAAGGCATAGCAGATTCTATAAAAGTAGTGTGAGCCAAGAAAATAATATGACATACTTAATACTTGCGCAGCGATAGCTCAGTGGCGAAACACATAGTTCAAACCCTGGTGCGCTATGATTTATCGAAGTAATGTGCGTAATTATTGCTTGCTCCGCGCCTCGGAAAGCACGTTAAGGCATTGAAACCGGCTATCATAAAATCTATGGCAGTCGTTATAACGACTAAGGGGCCCTTGCCCCCACCGCCTAAGACGAAGGCCAACGCCAACGGCGTAGCCGGAGAGTGCGGATCCCGCTCCCTCTCCTGCTCCGCGGCGTCCTTCTGCGACATCACCACTTCACAGAAGAAGGCCATCGCCTCCCACGCCGTCCCGCTGTCGACCATCATTCGCATGATGGTCGGCAGCGAGAGAGCGACTCCACCCGCCTGATTCTGTGCAAGAACCTACTGAAACAGCCATGCCCGGTTAGAACCTGCGTCAGGCGGAAGGTGAGGGCACCGTGGCGGCTCTCTTGCCACTCCTCAAAGAGGTTTGCACAGTGTTGCGACAGTCGTTCCCTCCATCCCCCCGGACTGGTCTCCACCTTGTCGTGGTGGGGGGGCTAAGTACCTCCTGGAGGCCGGGAAAAGGTAACACCCAGAGACCGACGACTCTGGGTGCCCTTAGTACTGACTACCGGGGGAGCAACTAAGAGGGACCTGTGGAGGGCGCAGCGGGCGGGCCAGGAGGGCCCGTCAAGCAGCGCCAGGAGGGTCTTAGGCAGTGGGGGCAGGGGGCCCCTGCTGTCTAACCATAGACCCTCCGGGAAGTCGGTCACACACGCTATGGTCGCACAAGGAGGTAGGAGGGGCGCGTCCACTGCGTCTCTCTGAGGAGGTCCTCCCGGTCTTGGTCCGGGGGCGTTGGCCGCAGGCGGGGTGTCAGACGCTGCAACCCAGGTACTGGCCCCCGCCTTTTTCTCAACAAGCGGCGGGCGTCGTCGGAAGATTTTTAGTGGGTATTACTGCTGGCAGTCGCGTCTGCCGGTGGTGAGACCCACACCCCTTTTCGGTCCCCCTTTAACTGGAAGGTAGTGCGTAAATGCATTTTTATACCGACGTAAAACAAAAAAACAAAAAAATAAAAAATGTCCTTTCCTCCATGACGCCATGAGATTGTGTCGGAAGTGCCTTCGCTGCGCATCGAGCTGCCGTGGCAAACCAAAAGTCGAAAATGTATAACGAAGTTCTACCGGCTGTCGATGACAAGTCCCAGGTATTCGTCGTCGACTCGACGCCAATGTAAGCCCCTCTTATCGTCAGATGGGATCCTGACGGTGGCGCGTTCCGAGGGCCATCAAAAGGCATGGCCTCGGACTTATGCCGAGTCACTTCTAGAATCAGTTGCTGGATTCTCTCCGGATCACACGTGGGACGTGGTGATAGACGCAACCCCACGATGACCTATACTCTTATTTTGATAGGCTATAGCCGACTATAGGTGAGCTTGTAGACATAGAAAAGTTGATAAAATTATTCGTCAAGCTTTTGTCCCCGAATCAGCCAGTCGCCCCAGGCTGTCGCACTAACAAGATTATTCTATTTTCACCGAGTATTTTTCGTAAAAATTGAATAAAACGTATTTTTCATTCAACACGTTGGATTCTAGTTGAATATTATGATGAGGAATTTTTGTTTTTGGTACTATTTTTCTCGTTCCACTGACCTTTAGTCTGCCCATCCAATTTGAAATTAATAAGGCCCGTCTGGCTTTAAAATTTAAACATAAATAAATACATTTTCTGCCAAATACACCAATTATTTAGTTCCAAGATAAGTATCATTAAGAACTTGTGTTATAGATACTAAACTTGAGCAAACGTACTCTTCTTGAGCAAACGTTCTATGACATTAATGACTTTATGAAGTAATGACATTTTGTTTTATTTTAATTTTCATAATTATTGACTGTTTATTTTTATTAATTGCATGTATATTTCTTGATTCATTTGTTATTGACATTTTTTATTTTGACATTATTAGTTCCTCATGATATTGTAATTTAATTTAATTTTAATAATTCTAATAATTATGTATGTTTTCTTTTCTGTGACGTGTAATGTTGTATTACCAATAAATGAGTATTTGAGTATTTAAATATACCTAATATTTTTTGTACATACATACTTAATATTAGAGATGCACCGAATAGTGGTTCAAGTTTGACTCTTATGACAGTCAACTTAGAAGCTAACGTTATTCACTGCAGAAGCTTGACCGTAGAACAATCGGGCAACACCCTCGTAAAGCTTATTTCTTTCTCCTCGCTTTGTAAGTATACTGACAGACCTTGGCTTCACCTTCTGTCTAATTTGCCTGTCTATCAGGACACTGTTTTATAGATGTCACCATATAAGCAACGGTATTGTAAGGCATTGTACGTAAGGGAGACCATACACACATACAATTACGCCTGTTTCCCCGAAAGGGTAGGCCGAAGCATAATGTATGCCCGCAGTTCGCCATTTGTGATCTTGGTCCCTAGTAATAGGTGGCGAGCCTATTGCCGCTTAACGGGAACTTCTTATTCTATGCTTCTCGTCCGTTAATCGGCAGTTGCATCACTTGTAAGTGAGGTTGACTTAGGCTCTAAAGATGAAGTAGGTAGGATCCCTATACACCCTTTTTTTTAATTTTTTATTATCGTCTGTAAAAAAATGCTGCTTACGCACTGTCTCCCGGCCAAAAGGGGGAGACCGGGAGAGGGTGTGGGGCTCACTGCGGCAGACGCGACCACCGCAGTCCTACCGCTTCAAATGCAGCGCCCCCCCTACCTCTATGTGCGGCCATGGCGTAACTGGCCGACTTCGGGGGGGGTCTATGGCGAGACGGAAGGGGCCCCCTGCCCCCGCTGCTTTGTTGGATCGTCCATAAACAATACATGAAAACTCTTTTACCAAGCCCATTTTCGTATTTAAGTAGGCACGCAATTACTTTTCGTATGTAAGATTACGGGCATAACCCAATACCTGAAGAGCAGTGTGCAAGTATACTAACCTTGACTCAACAGTCGCCAAATTAGCCTGTCAGGGCTCTGTGCACTGGTTTATAGATGTGCTCGTAGAAGCGATGGCAGTGTAAGGCATTGTAATCCACGTGATTGTCATGTACGCAAGGGAGACCATGGCTCAAATTAGCAGCTTGCGTAAAATTGCTTTGTTTGGGCGTTGATTGCTCTGGGTCGATACTCCTAGGTATGTGGTAATAATACAAACATTAAATAGGGGCGCTCGGAACTCCTCGGTTCTAGGTACATTTATATTTTTCTTACAAAGATTATTTCATTCGTCGGTTCGTCGCACTCGGTTCCTAAGGTCGTCGGTTGTTCTGGCCTGGGTGTTTTTCCTTGTATATTAAGTATGTATTATCAAAAAAAAAGTGTTTACGTCTGTTTATCCGTTATTTAGTATCTATAACACAAGTTCTTAATGATACTTTTATTGGAACAAAATTCGATCGATATGGCGTGGGGGAGAGTATACCCGCACTCTGTTCCTAAGGTCGTCGGTTCGATTCCACAGGACATAGGACAAATCTGTATGTGCATGAACATGACTATTTGTTCTGGTCTGGGTGTTTTTCCTTGTATATTAAGTATGTATTTACAAAAAAAAAGTGTTTATGTATGTTTATCCGTTATTTAGTATCTATAAAACAAGTTCTTAATGATACTTATATTGGAACAAAATAGTTATAATTATTTATAATTCCTAAATAAGAATCGATAGGATCTTGTGTTATGAATACTAAAAACCTATACCTGCCTCCGCCATTTTGCACTGGATCCGCGTGGTGGAACTATGTACTGAACCAAGGGGAGAACACCTTAGTTCGTGAGAAGGGGCCTTTGCTCAGTAGTGGGACGTTAATGGGCTGGATAAGATATGCTATCGTTGCCTGTACATACATACATTTACGCCAGTTTCCCTGAAGGGGAAGGCAGCGGCATATTATACGCCCACACCTCGCCAATTATATAGTTGATCCCACGTAATAGGTGGCAAGCCTATTGCTGCTTAACAGGCACTATGTTCAGAGCCTCGTCCGTTGATCGGCAGGTTCACCACTTGCAGGTTCTGGACTGTGATATGCCAATAATGAGGTAAGAGATTAAGATTAAGACATGTAAACCAATAACACCAGTGTAACCCATGTTTCACAATAAAGATACTTTGATTTGATTTAGTTGATATACAAGTTTTTCTTTCAAATCTGCCGTAGGTCTGACAAATTCCGTGCAGAATGGAATGCTAATAACAAACAACTAGGAAAACGATGCTGAGACGAGCCTAATAGCGTGGATGATTATATAAAAAACTCTGGATCGTCTAAAAAAGATAAGTACAGCTTTCTGTTTGAAAAACACAATAGATGCTCTTAATACAAAATATTAGACAAGTAGAAAAAAATCAAATAAAAACTTAAACGAATAATGCCTATGCAAGAAGAAGTCAGTTTTTCTTTAAGACAAAAGAGGTCGGATTGTAAAGGTCC
Source organism: Musotima nitidalis (assembly GCA_949126915.1). Lineage (NCBI taxonomy): Eukaryota > Metazoa > Arthropoda > Insecta > Lepidoptera > Crambidae > Musotima > Musotima nitidalis. The sequence goes on along the minus strand of OX421419.1, from coordinate 18,469,919 downwards.
GCCATCTAAGGTTTTTTTTTTCAACTAGTGCTTATTTCGTGAATGGCAACACTTAGCTTATGTCTGATTTGACAGTTAATTAGTTTTATCCTTCCGCTGAACGAATATGGTTGTGTATACGCTTGAACAACGCTGGGAAATATTGCGACATTACTTTGAAAATCATGGTAATGTTGCAGAATGTGTACGAAAATTGCGTACGGATTTTGGAAGAAACGAAGCACCGTCAGCTCCGTATGTTCGTTATCTTGTGAAAAAAGTGAAAGAAACTGGCATCCTCATCGATAAACCAACGCGTGAAAAGCCAAAAACAGTGCGTACACCCGAGAATATTGCTGCTGTAGCCGAAAGTGTGCGTGAATCGCCATCAACATCAGTTCACCGTCGTTCTCAACAATTGGACATTTCGGAGACATCACTGAGACGAATTTTACGTAAAGACCTTGGTATGACGCCGTACAAAATCCAATTGGTTCAGGAGTTGAAGCCAACTGACCATCCAATGCGTTTTCGCTTCGCTAAGTGGGCCTGTGATCGACTTGCAGAAGATGCCGATTTTGCCAAAAAAATCATCTTTTCAGATGAAGCTCATTTCGATCTTGTAGGGTATGTTAACAAGCAAAATTGTCGCATTTGGGGCACAGAAAACCCGCACGCATTCACTGAAAAACCGATACACCCAAAACGAGTCACTGTTTGGTGCGGATTTTGGTCCAGAGGCATAATTGGGCCATTTTTCTTCGAAAATGAGCAAGGAGCGGCCGTTACAGTCAACGGCGATCGTTATCGGGCCATGTTGAATGAATTTTTGTTTAAAGAAATTGAAAATGAGGATATTGGCGACATTTGGTTTCAACAGGACGGCGCTACGTGCCACACAGCCGACACTGTTTTGCGCCCTGTTTTTGAAAATCGCATCATCAGCCGCAGAACTGATGTCGTTTGGCCACCTCGGAGCTGCGATTTGACACCGTTAGACTATTACTTGTGGGTTGCCGTCAAAGATAAGTGTTACGCCGACAAGCCAGAGACAATTGACGCTTTAAAGGACAATATTCGTGAAGCCATTGGTGAAATACAGCTGCACACAATCGTTAAAGTGCTTGAAAATTGGACCGATCGTGTAGGCTACTGCATGGCCAGCCGAGGTAGCCATATGAATGAAATTATCTTCCATCATTAACCGGAAAGATTGTACTTTCAAATAAAAAAAGAAATTTAAAAAAATATTCAGTAGTTTTTTTTTCATAGCATTTTCAAAAAAAAAAAGTTATTTGGCGGACCCGTTATAATTGCTTCTTTTGAAACATGCGGCCGTGTTTTGAAACTGATTTTTAGTTCTTTATTATAAAATACTAATTGATTTGAATATGAAATGAATTAAAACCCGAGTGCAGAATCCGTTGCTTGATATTTATCTTCACATAACTCTAACATAATTATTATTTATACACTCGCGAGCAACTAAATCGACTCATAATTCTATATTCAAACATTGTTGTAAGTAAAAGTGTACAACATTTAAATAAAAACCATAATATGTCATTTGAAAGCTTGAAACTTTTACGCTTAAGTCAATGTAGCCAATGTAAAGTGAGGGTAGTTAGAAACTATTAATACATACATGGAATCACGCCTGTTTCCCCGAAGTGGTAGGCAGAGGCAAATTACAAGTATGCGCCCACATTTAGCAAATGTTATTTTTGGTCCCACATAAGTATTGTCGCTTTTGGGGAATAGGCTGACCACTAGATATTAATAAACGAAGAAAAATAATATTTTGAACATTATATAGTCGTTGAAACCATGAAATCACTTCTTAGCCACTACGCCGCTGACATACAACCTAACCCCAATAGACCTAACAATCATTAAGCCTAATTAATCGTAACAATTAGCAGTGCGATTATCCTGGGCCTGCTCGCTTTAATTAGTCAAGTTACGCCCGCGACACATTGCACACGCTCCAACCCACAAGGCATGCGCCAAATATTGCTATTTAGAAACTTTATCGACTACACAATAGAGGCTTGTTACACGATACTAGTTTACTCAGAAGTTATATTCATCATCATCGTCTAAGCTTTTATCACAATTGTGCCCAAGACCCAGCTAAGCTGTACCACCTAGCCAAGGGCTGCTATATTGGTCGATTATTAGCCACTATCATCTCAGCCCATTAACAGCTCGTCTCTACTGAGCACGAGCCTCCTCTCACTCCACCACGCGGACCCAGTGCGGATTGGCGGAGGCAGGTGTATGGCGTCCTGCTGTTAGAATTTATCAAGCCGCCCATTAGGCCTCTACCATGGCTTAACGACTATCACATTTAGTGATAACCAGGACCATCGGCTTAACGTGCCTTCCGAAGCATGGAAACGCTTGATATTAAATGCCACACAAACTTTCACCCATCCAAGGACTGACCTCTGTACACTCTGCTGTACTTCGGTGATCGTTTCCGACCACCGAGCACTACAGAGCTACGAGCGCTTCTCTCGTCTAAGCACTTTACGTCCAATAGTAATAAACTACACCCATCATAACACAAAAATAGAATGCGTCGACTCTTTTAAACTATTAGGCCTACACATAGACACTAACCTAAATTGGAAATGCCACATCCATAACATGAGCTATCATCCAACTAAAAAAATCTACAGACCTAAAATCAGCAATTGTTGCTTACACACATATGCACACTCCTGGCTTGTGTATGGAATAATACTATGGGGTAATAGCACAAACGCAGATGTTCTGTTCAAATTGCAGAAGAAATGTATAAGAATCCTCGCAAACATCGACGGAATGGATAGCTGCAGGCCACATTTCATTGAACTTGGCATACTAACATTACCATCTATGTACATCTTTGAAATCTGTCTTTTTGTCATAAAGCATATTCATCTATTTCCTTTAAATAAAGACCATTACTCACAACCTCGTAACTTAAGAAATAAAAATGCACTCGCTCTACCGACATCTAAGCTATCTATATTTTCATTCTGGGCCCTATGTAATGTGTATCAAGATTTATAATAAAATACCACAACAACTAAAAGAAACCTCCAGCTTCAATATATTCAAGAATAAATTGAAAAAATACTTGACCCAAAAATGTTATTACAATATAAAAGAGTTTTTCGAGGACAGAACTAAACTGTAACACAGTGTAAAATATAAATAAATAAATAATAATTCAATTATTAAATGTTAAAGTAAATAATATAAATATATCGAAAAATTATAATAGAGTCATCTATTAACACCTACGAAGTTAAGTTCCAGCCACCTGCCACCCCACCTGCAGCAATTACAAAAGAACTTCTCATGGATCCACTTGTTCAAGTCCATTGTAATAAAAATATAGAAAATATTACAGGAAAGAGTGGAAATGAGTCACGGCCATCTGTTGCGTCACTATTCAAAAAGAGCTCGCAGCCACGAAATCCCAGTATATTTAAGGACGCTATTGGCAAAAGCTCTACAGCAACTACAACTGTTTCGACGCCGAAAGTAACAGGAAATGATACTGAGGATGGATGGACCGAAGTAACTCACAAACGGACGCGGGCGTCGTTATATGGTGTCCTGCGAGGCACTGCGACCCCTGGAGCCACTTCATTGCAAGCGGCGGAAAGGAAGAAGTTCTTTCATTTATACTACTTGCGAGAAGGTACTACAGTGAACCAGGTGCGGGACCATCTCACCGCGGTTTTTGGAGGGGACGTTTCTTCAGTCGAAGCGTTAAAGGCACGCGGGAACTATGCATCTTTTAAGCTCGGAGTGCCAGTTACACTTGCAGAACAAGTTATGTCCCCTGTCAATTGGTCTTTAGATATCTGTATAAAACCCTGGCGCCAGAATTTTCGTAGTAAACAAGAAGCAATGTTGTAAAAATCCTTTTAAAAAACTAAAGTTTTATTAACAGAATGTTCGTGGGTTACGCTCTAAGACTATATCGTTTCGCAATAACATAAGTCGATTTGAACATGACGTAGTTGCTTTGACAGAGACATTTCTGACAAGTTCAGTGCGCGACGGGGAAATCTTTCCTTCTGGTTACGTCGTGGTTCGCAAGGACCGCGCTGGCGACGCCGGATGGGGGGGAGTTCTGCTGGCGGTACGTGAATGCTATTCAGTACAAGTAATTGACGATATTGATGGCCTTACGCCTGATAAAGAATTAATTTGTGTAATCATAAAATCTAAAAGTGTTAAACTATTGTGTTGTGTGGTGTATTTACCCCCCAGCTATAGGGATGATCAATATCTTAGTGTTCTGACATGTATAGAGAATTTAATTTGTTTATATCCAAACTTAAATATGCTGCTGCTCGGTGATTTTAATTTAAATTCATGTAGCGCGAATGTTAAATCAGAATTTGAAAATTTTTGTCTGTTTTGTGGACTGATTGAACATAACCATATACTGAATAGCCATGGTGGTATGTTGGATTTGGTATTGAGTAACTTAGTCTTAGATCAGGTGAGTGTATCGAAGAATACTGAACCAATGGTATCTATTGATGAGTATCACCCTTCCCTTGACATATTGGTAAAACTTAAAAATCGTGTGGAGATTTATAATTCCAACACACTCCATCTGCCCGCCCCATGCCCGAATATGCGACTGGACTGGAACTGGCATAAGGCTGATTACCAAGCTTTGTATGCTGCTCTGGCCTCTGCTAATTGGTCTGAAATATATGATTACTATAATGTCGACATAGCATTAGAAACGTTTTATAAAAAAATATATGACTGCATAAGTATACATGTACCTCCAAAAAATATGTCACCAAACCATTTAAAATATACATATCCTAAATGGTTCACAGCAGACATAATTACAAATTTAAAAAGTAAACGTTTTTATTTAAAACAGTACAGATCGAAGGGTAAAGAGATTAATAAAGAATTATTTAAGTACTATAGATGGCATACGAAAAAACTTATCGACAATGCATATAAGCAGCACATTAATACTATTCAAAATAATATTTTAGACGAACCAGCAAACTTTTGGGATTATATAAAAGATAAAAGGAAAGATAGAAGACATATTGAAACTTATACTTATGGCACAGACGTAATAGCCGGGCAGGATGCTGCTGTTGCATTCGCACGTTATTTTGGCTCCGTGTTTTTGGATGAGGAGCCTCGCTTGGATCCTGAGACGGCCGCACGGCTTGCGAATCCTAGTTTAGACGTAGGGTCCGTTTCGATATCGACTTTGGGTGAAGTTGATCTCAAGAGAGCCGTAAAGCGCCTTAAACCTCGGTCGTCTGGTGGGCCTGATAGAGTTCCAGTATTTCTGGCAAAGGATTGCATATCAGTGTTTATGGAACCGTTTTTATATATATGCAATCTTTCATTAGCTCAGGTTAAATACCCGGATAGCTGGAAGTTGTCTTGTGTTACACCAATCCCCAAAGGCGAGTCAGTGTCCGATGTTACAGCTTACAGACCGATTGCGGTGCTGTCAGTTTTTGCTAAACTATTTGAAATTATGCTAAATAGCCATATTAGCCAACAGATAAGTAATCAAATACATAGAAGTCAGCATGGATTCCGTAAGGCCAGATCCACTGTTACAAACCTGACAACAGCAATAGATTACATTTCCGCTAAAATGGACACTGGTCGGCAGGTGGATGCTGCCTATTTTGATTTCAGGAAGGCTTTTGATCTTGTAAATAATGACATATTGCTACAAAAACTTTCAAAGATAGGATTTACTTCGAATTTTCTTAGTTTTATGGCAAGTTACCTCAAGGATAGACAGCAGTTTGTTAGGTTGGGTAGATACGAGTCTGGAAATTATTATACAAGGTCAGGGGTAAGTCAGGGCAGTACGCTAGGACCAACCCTTTTTCTTATTATGATTAATGACCTCCCTCAAACTGTTAGATTTTCCGAGTGCCAACTTTTTGCGGACGATTTTAAACTTTACCTTGCAATAGGAGAAGATGCGAAAGCTGACGCCCTGCGTCTGCAAAGTGACATAGATGCCGTATCCCATTGGAGCACATGTAACCGTATGCCTTTTAACCAAAACAAATGCAAAATCATGACATTCGCACGTAAAAAAATAATAAAGACTGATTATAAATTATTTGACGTTTCTATGGATACAGTTGACGACATAAGAGATTTAGGCTTAATGTTAGATATAAAGATTGACTTTCATAAGCACATAATTAATATTTGCAAATCAGCAAGTAGATTATTGGGATTCATTATTAGAACATCTAATGAGTTCAACAACACGTCAGTGGCTAGAGTGTTGTATAATGCTTACGTACGCAGCAAACTTGAATATGCGGCGATCGTGTGGGATCCGCATGAAAAAAAGTATTGCCTTATGCTGGAAAGGATACAACGAAAGTTTGCACGGTTCTTGTACAAGAAAAAGTATGGGTATTATCCCTTTTTATATCCCTCTTTATTCGTCATTGGTATGGTGGACTTCGATACACTCGCTCTAAGAAGAAAAATGACTCTACCTACCTCGCTATAATTTATGGTAAGGTAGATTGTCCACAAGTACTGGAGAAATTGTGCCTATGTGTACCTACACGCATCCCTCAGTGCCCTTCGGGCCTGGTGGCGCCTCGGCGGCGGCCGCGCTTGTTGCAGAGGCCCTGCACGCGCACCGTGCACGCCGCCCAGGCCCCGACCGTGCGAGCTCTGCGCCTGATCGGGGACATGCTCGCTGAATATGACAAAGTAGACTTGTTTGTAGATGGCTTAGCAAAATTAATACCTTTTATGCATATATTCCTTGACAATGGTAGTTCAATTTAATTTGACATATTATTCTGTTGTCGACTTAGATTATTAAGTTGTTTTATTTTATTTTTTGTGATATAATTAATATGATTTTTTTATTTCTAATTCTGACACTTGAGGTCACATTGTGTTTTTCTTTTTATTGTTTTTTTTTTTTATTTTTATGAACTATAATTAATGCATTTGATTTTGGACATTAAGGTTATTATTAAGTATTTCATTTGTAATTTTTTGACATATTTGTGTAATTTTTTTATATTTTAAGGCATGTTAACGTTTGGACACTATCTGTAAGTTGACATGTACTTGTGAATAAATAAATAAATAAATAACACAAGTTCCTAATGATACTTATCTGGAACCAAATAATGAGTATAATTGTCAGAAAATTTTTATTTATATCTTATTTAAATAAATATTTAATACTTAGTTCATTGAAACTGCTGTTAATTTGAGTCTCGAATGCAGTAAAGTTATCTCCCTTTATAGCACCACACTTAAACTCGCCTTTTCAATGCCCGTGTGATTAAATTAACCATTGATGCTATGGGGAAGTAGGTCACGGATGTTATTCGCTTTTAGTATAGAATAAAACCTCTTTGCAGGCTGAGAAATGAAAAGAAGGGCTGTTAAGTGATTTTTTTAAATGAAATGCTTTTTGAATAATACCTGTTCTTTTTAAAAGCATCGTAGTATTACGCAACAGTATTCTAGATAGATTACATAAGTTGTGTTTACGTTTAGAAAATCTGGTATAATTTAGCTAAAATGTATCAAATTGTGCAATCAAATTAACTAATAAATAAATAAATATTCCCTTACAATCAAACCAATTATTCAGTTCCAAGATTTCATTAAGAACTCGTGTTATTGATACTATTGATACTATATGAGTATAATAATATATAAATAGAAAAATAATATTAGGTCGGGGAAAAAGTCTTTTCGCATAACGTAGGTATAAACTTATTATAAAAATTTTTTGACTGTACTATTTGTGTCTGGCTGGTTTTGGTAACATTAAAAAGGTTCCATTATAAAGAAAAGAAAAAAATAAAAAAAAGTTGTTTCCCGCTATTTTTCATTTGTTTTTCTCTCCGTTAAAATGAGTGAATCTAATGAAGAAATTCGATACATTTTAAAATTTTATTATAAAAAAGGCAAAAATGCAACTCAAGCAGTGAAAAAAATTTGTGATGTTTATGAACCTGATGCAGTGTCAGTAAGAGTAGCACAAATTTGGTTCAAACGTTTTCAGTCCGGAAATTTTGATGTTAAAGATGCACCTCGCTCTGGTCGCCCTGTTACGAATAAAATGGACGCCATTTTTGAAAGAGTGGAGCAAGATCGGCATATTAGTAGTTACAATGTAGCTGAAGAACTGGGAATTGACCACAAAACAGTTTTGACCCATTTGAAGAAAGCTGGTTATACAAAAAAGCTCGATATTTGGGTGCCACACGAGCTCACTCAAAGAAACTTAATGAACCGTGTACTCATTTGCGATTCATTATTGAGACGTAATGAAACCGAGCCGTTTTTGAAGAGATTGATAACTGGCGATGAAAAGTGGATCACGTACGACAAGAACGTGCGAAAAAGGTCGTGGTCGAAAGTTGGCCAGGCTTCACAGACTGTGGCCAAACCTGGCCTAACACGAAATAAGGTGATGCTGTGTGTATGGTGGGATTGGAAGGGCATTGTTTATTATGAGCTTTTACCGCCCGGCAAAACCATCGATTCTGATCTTTACTGCCAGCAACTGATGAGATTAAAGGAAGCAGTCGAGAGAAAACGGCCGGAATTGATCAACAGGAAGGGTGTGGTCTTTCATCACGATAACGCTAGACCACACACATCTTTAGCCACTCAGCAAAAATTAAGAGAGTTCGACTGGGAGGTCCTAGTGCATCCACCATATAGCCCTGACCTTGCGCCTTCAGATTTTCACCTGTTTCGGTCTCTGCAGAATTCTTTAGGTTCTGTAAGGTTGACCTCAAAAGAGGACTGCCAAAACTAATCGTCCCGTTTTTTTGATCAGAAGTCCCAAAGTTTCTACAGTAACGGGATAATGTCTCTGCCCACAAAATGGCAGAAAGTTATTCAACAAAACGGTACATATATATTGTAAATAAATGTAAATAAACTTTGAAAAAAATGTCTTGACTTTTCATACAAAAATACGAAAAGACTTTTTCCCCAACCTATTATAATATAAGATTAATTAAATAGTATGTAAGTAATTTTATATTAAAATTGTGTTGCTGCGCCCTAACAGGGTATCATGTATGTACCTTTACTTCTTATAACATCCTATGTCTACTCATGATCGCAATAAATATTTAAAGTTTGAAGTTTGAAGTTTTATTTGGCAAAATTTTAGCTGTTAGAAGTTTTATCGGAATAGCTAATTAAGAAATCCTATACTGTGATGGATGGAGGATTCCTTTATTTGAATAATTTATTTGCACTTTCCATTCATTGTTTTATTTTTTTAATAATATGATTAATACTGTCCTGTTTCCAATCGAGCCCTGAAAATTGGTGAGTCAATAACGTTTTAAGTTGTTTCTTTATTCATGAGTACACAAGATTCGTCGGAGCCCTAATTAAATAAGGTACATTATAGGTACAACATATATTACGGTATTTTTTATTATAGTTGCTAAGGATATCGACTGCTTTGTATAAGTCAAATCAGCTGTGCGTGTTTTTTTTACGTCAAAATAACTGTTTATAATTTTTTATGTATGTGTCTTTGCAAAATATATATAACATTTTTTGGTTGATAAGATGTGTTCGTGTGGTTGCGGCTCCTATAAAAAATCTTTACCGAGGGTGTTGTAGAAAACGACTAAAGGAATGAGAGCCTTTTATTATACCTTGCTTGACATTTAATTCACCGGCGATAGCCCAGTGGCGAAAAGAAGGCCCCTTGTAGGTCACTGTGTATAGTAAATTTTTTTATTTTTTATTTAATTAGATCGATAAGTTGTAAAATTTGAAAAAGTAAATCATCTTAGGTTATGTAACATTTTTATTAAGAGAGTTACATCTGCCAACAAACTGTTGTACAGTTTGGTAGACGTAGAATACTATGTAATCATTGCTAAGAAAACTAAATAAATACTTTTTCATTTTTTGCCTTTAAATTCAGAGGGTCTCGGGTTCAAATCCTGGTGGCGCACCTATCACTCATGACACCTATGACTGAAAGAATTCATTTGCTTGTATTTCTTTATTATGGTACCGCTCATATCTCTTTAATTGTTTTTTAAAAAAATATATCGAATTTCCATTTTTATGTGTGAATGTTTGACGAATCTAAATGATCATGTTGATCTTAAAGACATAAAGTATATTTTATTTTATTCGTTTATTTATCGCTTACAGCTGGTTTAACCATATTTTTTTTATTTTTTAACAATTACACTATTTATTTAGTTCCAAGATAAGTATCACTAAGAACTTGTGTTATGGATACTAAATAACGGATAAACATACTTGTATATATTATTTTATACTTAATATACATAGGAAACACCAAGACCAGAACAAATAGTCATATTCATGCACATAGAGATTTGTTCTGTGTGGAAATCGAACCCACGACCTCAAAACCGAAGTGCAGTTATATTGACTTCCATATAGCAGTCGTCGAAATAATGGTAGCATTATGTATCTAAAGAATTAAACTTGAGTACTATTATGCTAAATTCGCGTGATAACCCTGATAGTCAAAAATTGCGTTATAAAATATCGCATGCTTAAAGGAACATCGACCCATTAATAGATAGGTCAGGTTGGAGTTACGTACGTATATAGTCTTTCTATTTCTTACTGAAATCTAATCAAAGTTAATCAAACGTTCAAAACACAAGCAGACCTACTAATTAATAAATCATCATCAATTTTATGCGCTTATAAGTAGGACAAGTAGGACAAGTAGGACAAATATTTTTTAGAAGATCTTCTTTTGTGATGTCCCAAAAATCGTCTATTTTGAGTTAAGTCACTATTCCATTAAGCATGCGATATGTATATATATAAAAATTATATTTTGCATCGACCTTTTTAGTACACTTTTATAGCTTCACGTGTAAATAACTAATAAGCAATGTAGTCAAGTCAACTTGATCCTAGGTGACTCCTAATTGGCATATCAGTTCTAAACTATGCATGCGTGGGGCATACCCAGTTTATAATTACTATATTTAGCTGATGTGTTATTCTTTGACTAATTTATTTGATTATTAAACATGTTTGCACGCACGTGAACCCACCTTTTGCCCGTCACAAGAGGTGTTCATCAACAATTATCGTACTATAAACATTTTTTGTATCTATGACATCTATCTACGTATATATATATATTTTTTACTTTCATAAGTATCACTAAGAACTTGTGTTATGGATACTAAAGAACGTATAAAATACTTAAATACTTTTTTTTGTAAATGTACACTCAATATACATAGTAAAACACCTAGTCCAGGGGGCCTACCGCCGAATTCGATGGATTACCGGTAATCCATCTAGATCAAACTTTGTTTTGCGTTCATTAATCCGTACCGGGGAATCTGCCGACAGCCACCTCTCATTCATGACCTTCAGTCCGTGACAGACCAATAGGTAAATGGAGAACGCCATTTTGTTTCGATTTCCATGAGTTCGGCGATATGACAGAATCAATTCGAAATCCATTTTGCCTTATAATTGATTGCCATCGAACTCGGCGGTAGGCCCCCAGAACAAAATTAAATATTCATGTTCATACACACAAAGATTTGTCCTGTGTGGGAATCGAACCCACGACCTCTGGAGTGAACTGCAGGGGTATACTGACCTCTACGCCATATCGGTCGTCAAAATATTTCTACTGTATATCATTCTACTGTATGTGTATGTGTATGTCCCTAACCTCCTCCTGAACGGCTGGACCGATTTGTTTTTTTGATATGCGTTTGGGTGGCGCCCTGGATGGTGTACATTCACAAATCGTCCCGGCGGTAAAATTAGGGATGAGGGAAAAATTTAATAATTTATGAAAACTTAACAAACTTATAAAATAATTTGACAACATTAAATTTCATTGTATGTAACCCATGGTTATGGTTTGACCTTTCTGTCAGTCGTTTGACAACCAGCGCAATGGACATAAAGAATCTTATGAAGGCAACTGTCAGCTAGTACATATATAATTTTACATCCTATCCTCCTCCCTCCTTGCGTCGTGTTCCTCAATGCTGAGGGTCGTGACCACCCCTCTGAAACACCCTTTCTCTAATGATATTCTTCCATCTAATCCTGTCATCGGCGGTGTGGAGGGCAAAGTGAACTGTAGAACCGAGAGTGGTGCGGATCTGGTCGGACCAACGTAATGGGCTGCGCCCACGAGGCCTTTTCCCCTCTACTTTTCCGGTCACAATTAGTTTCTCGAGGTTGTCACCGTCTTTCCTTGCAATGTGACCGAAATACTCCAGGATTTTACGGAGGCACTCGGATGACAGCCGCGAGGAGATTTTAAGTTCTCGTAATATGGAGACGTTGGTCCGAAATGCTGTCCAAGGAATGCGGAGCATCCTTCTCCAGCACCACATCTCGAAAGCGTCAATGCGTTTGCGGTCTGCAGCTTTTAGTGTCCATGTCTCCGCGCCATATGAAAAGATCGAAAAAACCAAGGTCCGTACCAACTTAGTCTTGGTTTTCATAGAAATGTTCCGATCTTTCCAGACCTTTCCAAGCTGGGACATAGCGCTCTTAGCCATGCCAATCCTCCTGCGTACTTCTGTCTCGCAAGAACCATCGCTACTAATGTTGGAACCCAGGTATATAAAGTTGTTCACTATTTCTAGGTTTAATGCACCAGTGAGTTCCAACTTTCCACTTCTATCAACCACCATGACCTTTGTCTTGGACCTATTTATAGAGAGACCCAATTCCTCGCTAATCCGCTCCATTCGATCCAAAAGTGCAACCATTTCCGACTCATTTGCTGCCAGAAGAGTAGTGTCATCGGCGTAACGCAGGTTGGTGATTTTTACGCCACCAACTGTGATGCCCCCCTCCCAATTCGCGCAGGTACGTCTTATTATGTGCTCTCCATAGGCGTTAAACAGAATAGGCGATAAAATGCATCCCTGACGAACTCCTTGGTGAAATTTGAAGGGTTTTGAAAAGGTTTTGTCAACTCTTACGACTCCTTGGTTACAGTCATACAGGGTGCGAAGAAGGGCGATAAGATGACTTGGTACTCCTAACTCTTGCAGAACCCTCCATAAACAGCCCCATTTGACACAGTCAAAAGCTTTGCTGTAGTCGACGAAACACATTATCACAGGCGTGTCAAACTCATAAGCCTTCTCAATTAGCTGCCTGACATTGAGAATCTGCTCCCTCGTGCCCTTGCCCTTCACGAAACCCGCTTGCTCCTGCGGAATTTGCCAATCCAGATAGTAGCGGATGCGATTATTGATGATATGAAGCAAGATTTTGCTGGCATGTGAGATGAGGGACAAGGTACGATAATTGCCGCAATTTTTGGTTGACCCTTTTTTGTGTAGCGGAAGAATGACCGATTCCGACCAATCCTGCGGCCAATCACCGTATTGCCATATATGTGAGCAGATCTTAAAAAGCGCCATGATACCCGAATCACCCATTGATTTCAGAACCTCAGCTGTTATTTGGTCGGATCCTGGTGCCTTTCCACTCCTGAGGGAAAGAAGAGCAGAGGATATCTCGGAAGGAAGAATCATGGGTTCTTGTTCCAGATCCTTCCAGACTAGGATATTACTGGGCCTGGGGAGAGTATCTGTGTATAAACGTTCACAGTAAGCACGCCATCTCTCGGCAATATGATCGAGTTCGTGTAGCACAGTGCCATCACTATCCTCTATAACCCAGGACTTAGCCTTAAACTGTCCGGAAAGGACTCGAACTTTCTTGAAAAGGTCTGCAGCTTGGAGCTTGTTCGAATGTCTCTCAATATCATTACAGATGCTCTCTATGAAGCTGTTCCTGTCACTACGACAACTGGCTTGAATAGCTCTGCAGCATTCGGAGTATTTTTTCATTATTGCATGATCCTGCAGACCTCCAATCTTCAATTCTTTCCGGAGTTGGATGAGTCCCCACGTGTTGTCGGAGATCCAGCACTTTCTCTTCCGCTCAGGATTTTTCTTTTTAGAAACCGCGTCCAGCGCATCGGCTATATGTCCTTTCAAGTGTTTCCATTGTGTATCAGCGTCAGCGTGTTCAAGTAACGGACAATCTTTTAGTTTAGCCTCTAACGCCTCTCGGAAGACAGGTTGTTCGAGAGGATTCAAACTACTAGGTTTCAGTGGTTGACGTCTAAGTGCTTTTAAGCGCAGCGAGAAAACGGCCACTAGCAGGTTATGATCAGAACCGCATTCCGCACCGGGAAAAGTCTTCACATTAGAAACCGAGGATCTCCAGCGAGTATCTAAAATGATATAGTCGATTTGATTTCTGTGCCTGTCGCCTGGAGATCTCCATGTGTACAGCCGTCTTGGGTGATGTTGGAAGAACGTGTTCATGATACTGAGATTTCTGCCTATGCAAAACTCAATCAGTTTTTCACCCCGTTCATTCCTAATGCCAAGTCCATATTTTCCAACTGCGCTTCTGGCATGGTCATCAGCAAGTGTACTACCAACTTTGGCATTCCAATCACCAAGGATCATTTTTATTTCCCGACCAGGAATCAAATTTAGCGTTTCCTCCAGTTTTCCATAGAAGTCTTCAATCACCTCATCCTGGGCTTGCGCCGTGGGTGCGTATATCTGTACAATATTCAGAACACACGGTTTAGTGTTCAGCTTTAAGGTCAGGATCCTATCAGACACCGGGTTATAACCAAGGACGTATTTATTCATGTGTGGTGGTAAAACGATTCCTACACCATTCCTACTCGAATCGTCACAACCCGAGAAGTACATGGTGTTTCCTGTGGATGTAACGAAATGGCCATTACCGCGCATGTGAGTTTCACTGACACCTAGAATGGAGATGTTGTGGGATTCCATTTCCTTTTCCACGATGGTCAATTTGCCCGCCATCAGCAGACCTCGGACGTTCCAAGCGCCAAAACGATGATGGTTACGAATTGATGCTTTCTTGCTCTTAGATGTTTTGGTATCGACAGTAGCTATCTCTTCCTTCTGAAGCCTGCCGATTAACCTCAGGGGAGGCTTCGGTCGCCAATTTCACACCAACCAGCCCGGGTGCTGGGTGGCGCCGATCGTTACTCGGGTTGTCCAACAAACTCATTCTCTCTGATACTCTGTTCATAAGGGGGGTTTTCATGGGAAATGTTGCGCAGTGGGTTCCCACGTCCTTCTGCGTCAGTCTTTTAGAGGGTATTTGGATCCTCTCGGTCACTGGTTACCGTCCCATCTCAGGGGTGTCGGGTTATTTGACCGCCGCCCGATGCTCGGCGTTGACTGTTTTGCGGCGTGAGTAGGTCTCCTCCACACCAACCCTCCTCCTTTTGCATTCGGGCTTGGGACCGACAACGGCGGAGCCTATCAGCCTTACTAATAAAGTAATAATAAATTATACAGGTGATGCAAGCCATCGGGCTACCAATAAAAACATTTTTGACAAATCGGTTTTATACGTCCGTTTTAGCGTAGAAGAAAAATTACACAGAGCTTATTCACTCATGAACCGTAGTTTATCTATTGTGTTGTAAGTGTATGACAGGTGTACATTTTTGATTCGAATCTTGGTTTTCAATATTTTTTGCTTTATTCAGTTTATCAAATTTACTTAGATTTGAAATAGAGAACTTAAGTTACGAGCAATCGAAAAATATCTTTTACTTTTTCTTTATTTTTTGGTGCTTTACTTTTTGGTGATTAACTTTATTCGCCATTGTTTAAATATAAATTATAAAATTTATATGAAAATTAAAGGACTGAAAAATCAATAAAATAATTTGTCGCACACACCGGAACTGACAATTATTGACAGCCAGGTAGCTCATAAACAAAACATGGAAGGATGACGTTCGTTTTGAAGTCTCCAATACTAGGTTCAGGTGAATGTTCAACAATAATTTTATAAATTACTATATAATATATCCAAAACAATAATAAACAATAATATTAGGTCGGGGAAAAAGTCTTTTCGCATAACGTAGGTATAAACTTATTATAATTTTTTTTTGACTGTACTATTTGTGTCTGGCTGGTTTTGGTAACATTAAAAAGGTTCCATTATAAAGAAAAGAAAAAAATAAAAAAAAGTTGTTTCCCGCTATTTTTCATTTGTTTTTTTCTCCGTAAAAATGAGTGAATCTAATGAAGAAATTCGATACATTTTAAAATTTTATTATAAAAAAGGCAAAAATGCAACTCAAGCAGTGAAAAAAAATTGTGATGTTTATGGACCTGATGCAGTGTCAGTAAGAGTAGCACAAATTTGGTTCAAACGTTTTTAGTCTGGAAATTTTGATGTTAAAGATGCACCTCGCTCTGGTCGCCCTATTACGAATAAAATGGACGCCATTTTTGAAAGAGTGGAGCAAGATCGGCATATTAGTAGTTACGATGTAGCTGAAGAACTGGGAATTGACCACAAAACAGTTTTGACCCATTTGAAGAAAGCTGGTTATACAAAAAAGCTCGATATTTGGGTGCCACACGAGCTCACTCAAAGAAACTTAATGAACCGTGTACTCATTTGCGATTCATTATTGAGACGTAATGAAACCGAGCCGTTTTTGAAGAGATTGATAACTGGCGATGAAAAGTGGATCACGTACGACAAGAACGTGCGAAAAAGGTCGTGGTCGAAAGTTGGCCAGGCTTCACAAACTGTGGCCAAACCTGGCCTAACACGAAATAAGGTGATGCTGTGTGTGTGGTGGGATTGGAAGGGCATTGTTTATTATGAGCTTTTACCGCCCGGCAAAACCATCGATTCTGATCTTTACTGCCAGCAACTGATGAGATTAAAGGAAGCAGTCGAGAGAAAACGGCCGGAATTGATCAACAGGAAGGGTGTGGTCTTTCATCACGATAACGCTAGACCACACACATCTTTAGCCACTCAGCAAAAATTAAGAGATTTCGACTGGGAGGTCCTAGTGCATCCACCATATAGCCCTGACCTTGCGCCTTCAGATTTTCACCTGTTTCGGTCTCTGCAGAATTCTTTAGGTTCTGTAAGGTTGACCTCAAGAGAGGACTGCCAAAACTATTTGTCCCGTTTTTTTGATCAGAAGTCCCAAAGTTTCTACAGTAACGGGATAATGTCTCTGCCCACAAAATGGCAGAAAGTTATTCAACAAAACGGTACATATATATTGTAAATAAATGTAAATAAACTTTGAAAAAAATGTCTTGACTTTTCATACAAAAATACGAAAAGACTTTTTCCCCAACCTATTATAAATAATTAATTGCGTACTTGATATAGTTTTATCATTTAAAAAGCATTATTTGCTGTTCCATGAACACATCAAACAATATGGTTTCTAAACGTAACGCAAAAATATTGCCACTGCTATGTTTAAACCATGTAAAGCAGACGTTTAACTATTCAGAGCTAATACCATGTTTATTGGGTCCCTGTGTAATTCGTGTATAACTTTACTCAAAGTTTATTCACTGGGTAACTATTCACTGGTTAAGTAGCGGTTTAAGCATTTTTTTATTAGTAAGGCTGATAGTATCTAATTGGGGTCGGCAAAAACCTATAACCTGTATTGTTCCTCGTAGACTCATCCACTCCTTTCTCGTTCTACCAACGGGCGGAAGAATGTGCCCGGCAGCCGCAGCCCCTTCGCTGATGGTTGGGTGTTGTCTACATAGCGACAAAACTGAGGAATTCTGTTTGCGCGATTGAGGTTTTTATTTTATGTACGTTTGATTCATCGCTTGTACTGTGGCGCTATAATATTATTTTTCACACACTTATTCCATCTTCTTTTCGGTTGCCCTTTCCTCTTCACCCGGTCATTTATATAGACATACATACTCAAATCATACAAGGCATTTATACAAGACACGCATACAAGACATTCATACAAGACATTCTTGCAAGACATTCATGCAAGACAATAATACAAGGCATTCATGAAAGACATCAATATAAGACATTCATACAAGACAATAATACAAGGCATTCATGAAAGACATCAATATAAGACATTCATACAAGACATTCATTCAAGACATTTCTGCAAGACATTCAGGCAAGACATTTATGCAAGACATTCATACAAGACATTCATACCTACTCGTCTATTATCATTATATGCCCTTACCATACCAAGCAAAACAAAACGTATAGCAAAACGTCTTTATTATTTTTTTCAGTTACAGTTGCTACTTTAATACTACCTCTAAAAAGACAGTATTAATAAAAAGACCTTTTTACTTTTGCAGTACTTTAAAAAAAGCGTTCAAATGATAACAGAAGAAAGGCAATTCAATGTCCCTAATGCTCTATCAACATAATCTGTGATAACAAAGAAGATAACTCGGAAAGTATAATCAATTTAACGAAACGCGTAAGGCAGTGTTTAATTGTTCCTTTTGTTAAAAAAAAACCTTTAAAGATAAAGCTGTAGGTCGGGGTTGTGAAAATAAATACGATATTTTTATCGCCGGCCTAAGGTTTCAACAATAGGGCTTTCAGGGATAAATAAGTTTTTAATTACACCTTTGTTACACCCTCCTTTTGCGCTACGGTCATTCGAACTCTTTATTAAATTTAAACGCATGGAGTGCCGCCTCTTTCGTGATATAATTTTTTATTTTAGTACTAGAGGACAGACGTTGCCTGGTTATTTCGAAGTTAAAAAAGACTAAGCATTTCAATTAAAAAGTTTTTTGCGCCAACGCAGAAAAAACAACGCGGCAGTATGCTATTTCCAAAACGAGTGTAAATTTGAGTTTTTTTTTTGTAATAGTGATAGTACAAAGAATCCATTTGCTTTTATTTATTGATTATGGTACCGCTCATCTCTTTTTCATTGCAGTTGTAAAAATTACGAATCTAAATGATCCTCCTGATCTTAAAGACAATAAAGTATATTTTATTTATTATTAATATTATGTGTCATAGTGAATTTTCATACAAAACTGCTTATGCTACGTATACAAGTGAACACGAGGAAAGTAGTAAATTGTTCTTTTTCCGTGTTGACTCCAAAACTCTTCAGATGCCTCTGGTAAAGTCTCCACTACTTGATTGGGGTTCACTCATTGACTTCACTCGACTAAATGAAAAAAGCGCTTCATTTATGCAAAAAACTTGTTTTATCAAATTACTTGATACTGTCACACTCTAAACGAGGAAGTCAGGGTGATATACAATATAATATGGAATATAATAAAGTGAACCTCTAAAAAATACTTTTTTGATCATCAAAATTACTGAGTGAGCATCTAATGAGGTGATTAGGTGCTCAATCAGTAATTTTGATGCACAAAAAGGTTAGGTTAGGTTGGCAATTTATTAATTTTGAAGACACGTTAAATAACACCCATATAATATTAGCCCATTAAAATTTAATGGGTGTATAGGGCTCCTACCAATATCTGAGGAGATGGCGTAACTGGCCGACTTCTGTGAGGGTCTATAGCTAGACGGAAAGGGCTCCCTGCCACCCGCCACCTAAGGCCCCCCATGCGCGGCCAGACGGGCCCTCCTGGCCCGCCCGCTGCGCCAACGGCGTATCCGAAAAGAGACAGCGGATCCTGCTCCCGCTCCCACTCCGCGTCCTCCTTCTGCGACATCACCACTTCGCAGATGGAGGCCATCGCCTCCCACGCCGTCTCGCTGGCTACCATCATTCGCATGATGGTCGGCAGCGAGAGAGCTACTCCACCTAGGGCCGCGGTAAGCATCGCCCGCGTAAGCGTCCATAACCTGCGGTGAACACTTTCCACCAGGTAAGCAAGGCCACATGCTTGAGTTCTACTTTGTAGTAAAAAAAATGCAGGGCCGACCCCAGACAAATTGGAAGGAAGACTTCTTGGCGGGAAAGTGAAGCGTCATGTCTGCAGTTTCGTTTTATTTTCGAAAATTTGGTAAAAAACAGTGCAATATCACTTTTCAAATTCTCTCAAGAAGTCCATGTGACATCTCAGTATAGTCCCACATCTATGCTGAGACTCAAGGGGTTTAGGGGGAGGGCATCTCTTTTACCATATATCATCTTTATCACTACTTATTCTTATTTGCTATGATTTATATCTTATTAATATATATCTTACTTGACACTCTCTAAATGTGCTAAGCGCACGAAGCCATTATTTAAAAGAAAAAAAAAACTGGAAGGAGGGCAGGAAAGTGATAATAAAATATGATACCAAAAAACTTTTAGCAATATATTTACTGTTTGATTATATCAAACACCGGTCTACAGATATAATTAGGTTAACTTTATTAAGACCACTTTTTTCATATATATTTTCCTTATTTTATTTAGACAGGCACAAACTTGTTTATAAAATTGGGAACATCAAAGGTGCTGAAAATATGCTTTTAAGGAATACTTTTTGTAATTTTACTTAATAATTAATAGATTGTCAAAGAGGTCTAGAGGTCAGACGGCAGTTGCTCCAATTTATTACTGAAATTCAGCAAAATCTAAGTACCTATAACCAGTGAGCAAACCCTGGGCCCTTAAGTTTAGGGCAACCGGGTTATTGAAAGAAAGAAAGAAAGAAAGAAAAAGAATTTATTCTGTGACAACATCAAAAGAAAACTGATACATTATACATATTTAAGTAACTATTTGAAGAGTGTCACAGAAAAGGTATCCACTCAGCATAAAGCCGAGGTGTCACGAAAACACCTCGACGCTGGTCTTCCCTAGATACCGTTTGTGAGAGCACTGCTATGACACATTCATTCTATACATTGCTAGTATGTGGTGACTTATAGAATGTCAAATATACGTTATAAATTAATAAATAATATATTTGTTAATATTAAATTAAATTAAATTTATATTAAATAAATAAAATTAGTGGCGCAATATCAAATGAAATATCACATTCAGAACATGAATAGACAAGCTTTAAATTGAAATAAATTTGAACTTGGAATTCTTAGCCAAACGCCGTATTTTTGAAGTCAAAGTTTCCAGTTCGGTAAAGCGTCAATTTCATATGGAAGGACCTAATCTATACATAGTATAAAATGAAGTTGCGAAGGGCGCCCAAAATGTGTTTGTTACCTAGGATCTCAAAAACTACTATATCAATAGCTATGCGGTTTTCAATAATGGAAAGAAGACATTCCAGGGATTCTATAGGTGTATAATTTAGGTGTACCTACTTAAGAAATTATTAGAGTAATCGTAACAGTTATCAGACGGACGGAAGAAAAACGAGCTTTTTGGAGGCTTGCATTGCGTGCGCTGCTGAAATAACTCAAAATACAGAATAACAATGTATGGGGGAATTATTCTTCTTAAAAAGTTCTATAAAAAAGTCTGCGATAGCATATGTCTATCCTTTAAGGTTTAGCCACAATAACGATTTTAGTGGTGTTCAGGTTAAATTTACGAAATATCTTATTTTTCAATTACTCGACGTTCCTACCGACATAGACCAATAAACATAAAACAAAATGAATATCAAATTAAAGCTGATGAAATGAGGATTCCGAATATATACATATCATAACACTTTTATGTTCATATTAATACACAAGATGCATTTACAATGCCGAGGGCAGAGATGGCGGCGCGGCGGCGGCGGCGGCTGCGTTCCGTCGTTGTTCAGTCGGTCGGTCCGCATAGCACGACGACAGTGGCGGCGAGTGGCGGCGCGCGGCGGCGGCGACGGCGGTGGTGGGGGTGGGCTCATGTTGAGGTGCGCGACCCGAACGGGCAGACAACGTTGATGGTTGTGTCGAATTATAAAAGTTTCAGTGCGGCACGGATTTTTAAAATTTAATGTATGTGATTCATTTTAAATAATAATTTTGTACAAAGAAACCTTGAATAGGTAAAAAATAGGTAGTTAAGTTTCGGTTAAAATAAATAAGTAGGTACTTAGGTATAAGAAAGGTCTTTTCATTACTTACTGTAAATATTGATGTAAAAAAATTAATTATCTAATTAAAAAGTAAATTGATATAATATGTAGGTATGTATAGGTAGGTACTGTCAAAACATCGCATTCTTTATTGAAAATTCATAAAAAAAATCTTTATTTAACTAACTGATTATTTTTAAGTAGGTATTACGTACGTTGATAAAAAAATGCCTCGGCGTAAACAAAATATAGGTTAACAGACTTCAAGAGCTAAACGAATGCGCGTATCTCGGGCAAATGAATCACAGGAAGAAAATGAAGCTAGGTTGAGAACGGGAAAGGCGTTTTTGTTTTAACCAATGAGGGTAAAACAATTAATGTAGTATATAAAGAAATTTTTTGAATTTAATCTTCATTATAGTACGTCCATAATCAACCAACCATCCAACCTACCTACCAACCAACCAACCAACCAACCAACCAACCAACGAAACAACCAACCAACCTACCAACCAACCAACCAACCAACCAACCAACCAACTCTCTTACTTTGTCCAATTCTCTTACTCTCTTTAAAATATAAAAAATATTTAAAGAAACTCAATTTTAAACTACATACCGGTAATTTATTAGTTTTCCGTAATTAATAAAGAACCTAGGTCTGTCCATCTGTCAGATATAATAATTGGCAACTTATTATCACTTTGAATTGGAAGGAGTTTCTATTTTCATAAATACAGCTGTAAAAGTCGAATATCCGAGCGAAGCCGGAACCGCGGGCTGCTAGTATATTATACAGGGTGACTTTAAGATACCCACCCCGCAAAGCTTGAAAGCAAAAGTAGTATAGACCATTTAGAACCATTTGAGCCGTGGTTGTCTTAGGCGAAGTTTCACTATTATTTTTTAAATACTTAATGAATTTTTTTTATAAAAAATTCATACTTTTACAATTAATTGCTAATAATGGCCAATTTTAATGATAATTGAGTCTTTATTTATCTTTCTTAATTAAAGTAATGTGTAAGCAATCTAAAAAACATGTTCTCAGCATTCATGTAATCAAAAATTTTTTTACAGACATTTAAAGTTATAAAGATTTCATAAAACCATATTTTTGACGGCATTTGAAAAAAAAACGAATTGTGTTTTTTTTTATCAAACCTTTTTCAAAACATGTGTAGTTTTTTTGAGGTATCACTTATGAAGATATCTCACAAATTATTGAAATTAGGACCTACAAACTAAATAAAGGAGAATATTTTTTTTTTTAAAATAGTGAGACTTCGTCTAAGACAACCATGGCTTGCACCCATCTTTAAGTCACCCTGTATAGTTTTAGTAAATACAATAATGATTTTTTTTCTTTATTTAAGTTATAACCGTGGCGGCTTTTGATGCACTAAGACAGGCACAAAGTGCCTAATAATTGGTGCTCACTTGCTTGTTATTAAAGCAAATTATGTTTATTCCTTGTCTAGTGCCCAAAATACGTGCTTAATAATTTAAGAGCTAGAAGCAGTATATAAGATGTCCAACAAAAGTTAGTATATAATTCCTCGCATGCCTTAATTGTATCTCCTTCCAAATAGACAAACACCTAGTCGCAAAGGAACTGGTTAATACCAAAATAATTGGAGTACAGTCCGGGACGTAATTGGGCGATGTAGCTTAATTTGTTCGTGTCACCACATCCCAGGAGACTGGAGACATTAGTTGACGTGATAGTGAACTGGTGTGTACCCCCATTGTGCTAGAACAAAGCCATTGTTAACATGCAGTATGTACGCGTTGAGCGAGGTTAGTGAGATGTGGGAGTTATTATCAAGCAGGACTGGACACTGAAATGATTTTGCTGCATGCATTGCACTGCATGCCTTGAGTATAATTACAGTGGCTCTTGGTGTGCGCGTTTTGACATTTGTAGGTGCTTTGTAATAAGAACAATTTGAGCCGTCCACTTGCACTTAAGAATTCAATCCACCGTGTTAGAACAAACCATTATTAACATACTGTATGTAGATAGCATGCATATCATATGCAAATAAGCACTACATACTCTATCTAATAATCAGGATAACGGAAAAACTATAATAATAATAATATAATAATAAATATTCTCTTACAATCACACCAGTTTGAGTTGCATCTGTCATTTATATTGAAAACAGTGCTGTTTTTAGTTTTATAATATCTGTGTACATTGCGAATTTTATAATAGACAAAAACATCGAACAAAGAGTTTGTCTTATTTTGCATCGTCATTGGAATTTCGTGTTCAGAGACACTGAAAATGATACAGAAGACTTGCGGTGAATGACTTTATCAAAAACACGCGCTAGTCCCAGAAGACCTGAATTTTCTTTAAAAACTAAATCGCATGAGACATGCTAGAACGAGTCAATATCGACCCATCATTCATGAAACACGTTGTTAGTGGTGACGAGACGTGGATTTACGAGTTTGACATGCAAACTAGTTGACAAGCTTCGGAATGGCGCCTCCCAACTGACCCAAAACCACGTCAAAGTCGATCAAAAGTCAAAGTCATGTTGACTGTTTTCTTTGACTTTCGCGGTGTTGTGCACTCGAAATTATTCCCGGAAGATCAAACGGTAAATATAGAATATTATTAAAACGTTATGCGGCGTTTAAGAGAACAAAATCAACGAAAAAGCTAGATTTGTGAAAAGAAAGTTCTTGAATCTTGCACCACGATAATGCGCCTTCGCACAAGGCCATCATTGTGAACAAATTTTTGTCCAAACACTCAACAAATACCATCAAGCAACCACCATATGTACCAGATATGGTTATGCCGACTTTTTTCTTTTCTCTACACTCAACTCTTCGTGGCACCCGTTTTCAATCGGTAGAAGACATAAAGGAGAATTCGCGGCGAGAACTGAACTCAATTCCGGAAACAGCGTTTAAAAAATGTTTTGATGATTGGATTTTTCGTTGGTGTCAGTGTATCGCTTCTGAAGGAGCATACTTTGAAGGTAATAAAATAAATTTGGATAAATAACAAAAAATTGTGTATTATTGATTTTTTCTCGGTACTTTAGTATGTGCACACCTTTGGTTGAATTCGCGTGGGGTACTTTGGCTGTATCTGTTAGGGAGATGAGAGGCGTTATTATCAAGCTGATGCAAGACTGGGCACTGAATGCAATGATTTTGCTGGCTGATTATAATTACAGTGGCTCTTGCTATGCGCTTGAATCACTATCAGCGACTTTGGTGCTATTACATTAAAGTCAATTTTGAGCTGAGCAGTTAGACTTATCACAAAGCTGGTGAAACAATAAATAAACAGGTATTCTAGCTATTAGTGTTTGTTTATTACTAGGTAATAGTATTGTTAAGGCCAAAAAAAAGATTTTTTAGTTTTGCATCTCAATAAAATTTATGCCATAATTAAATTAAATAAAAAACTATTGCATACCTGGTGTTGTAGATTATGATTTTTCTTTGTTATGTGTATGGATAATACATACATACATACATAATATCACGCCTGTTTCCCGAAGGGGTAAGCAGAGGCATACTTTACGCCCACACTTCGCCATTTATATTGTTGGTCCTACGTAATAGGTGGCGAGCCTATTGCCGCTTTCCGGGCACTTTTATATTCGCCAGAGCCTCGTCCGTTGATCGGTAGGTGCACCACTTGCAGGTGAGGTTGGCTTTGGCTCCTCAGATCTTGGTAGGAGTAATGATGAGGATGTTATTAATACACTATTCAGTTAATAAGCCTTAGCCTTAAAATAAATGCAAGGCCACTATTGTGCCGAATCATGTAAAACGCCTTTCTCGGCTTCCTTCGACCACCCTAAATAGCTTCACCTCTAAGCAATATTTTAAAAATAACGTAAGCTAAAATGAAGGTAACGAAAATATTAACAGCAAGCTTTTCCGGGGAACACTTGGCTCTTAACCCTGTTTTAATAATAAAGAAAAGTTAATTTTCTCCATGTAACCCGCGAACAAATTTCGCAAAAGCCTCCACCATTCCCGCGGCAATATTTAGGCTTAAGTGGGACTTTATTCCGTTAAAATATGTCCGGATCTCTGGCAAGTTATCCGGATATTTCGTTCTAGGGATATAGTGAGGCAGCTGGGGAAATAATTACGTTTTGTTATAGTCGTAGGGCGTATTTGTTATTTTTTCATTTCAATTTGCAAACTTTACTAAAGGTTTACATAAGGTTTTATTTCAATTAAAATAATAAACTTCCGTGCTTCGAAAGGCACGTTAAGCCGTTGGTTCCGGTTATCACTAAATGTGGTAGTCGTTAAGCCATGTTAGAGGCCTAATGGGTGGCTTGAAAAATTCTAACAGCAGTACGCCATACACCTGCCTCCACCAATGCGCACTGGGTCAGCGAGCTGGAGTATGACCCAATACCCTTACACCTTGGTATGTGAGAGAAGGCTCGTGCTCAGTAGTGGGACGTTAATGGGCTGACATTATGATTATGATGAATATGAGTAACTGGAACATAATATAAATATAAATAAATATTCTCTTACATTTACACCAATGAGTTAGTTCCAAGATAAGTATCATTAAGAACTTGTGTTATGGATACTAAATAACGGATAAACATACATAAATACATTTTTTTTTATTTGTAAATACATACTTAAGATACATAGGAGAACACCCAGGCCACAACAAATATTCATGTTCATGCACACAAAGATTTGTCCTGTGTGGGAATCGAACCCACGACCTCTCGAGTGAAGTGCAGGTATACTGACCTCCACACCATATCGGTCGTCATTATATGTATCATAGCAGTATACGGTGCTGATAAAGTATTGTACAACGGTCACTAATCCTGATTAGAGCTAAGTCTATTTAAAACATCGTTCTGTCCCTCTCACATTTAAACAATTGAATGTACTGCAATGCCATTTAAATCAAGCAAGTGATGGATAAAAAAATATCTTTGTGACAATTCCCGCGAAAGTATAATTTCCCGAAATTCTAGAAACAATTCAACACGACACGTGCTGGCATCTTTAGGTATAGATATGAGCCTGAGAACAACGATGTCTTCACAACCAACGCTGAAACGAGAGTAACGAGAACTGAAAGTTTAGTTGCGCGGGATATTATCAAAACATCAGTTGCTTACAATGGTTTTACACTATGTAACGCCTGAATCAATAAATTATTAAAAATAAAACTTAAAACTATTATGCAAGCAAGGCAACTACACTTAAGGGGTAAGTGTAGTTTCCTATAGAATAAACTTTGTTTCACATGCGTAACAAGCCTGTTGTAAAAAATTTATAAACAATGCATGTTCTGGGTTCAAGGTTTACATCTCACTCGAATTTTTTATAGCCACATTTTTTTTTCTGATTCTCAACTCTGCACTTTACTTTATTTTCATTTTTTTTAAAGCAAAAAGTTTTACATACAATTTTTGAAATATAATCTCGTTACTTAAAAAAGGATTTATGTAGGTTTATCCGTTATTTAGTATCCATAACACAAGTTCTTAATAATACTTATCTTGAAGACCATTTAGCACCATTTGAGCCATGGTTGTCTTAGGCGAAGTTTCACTATCTTTTTTTAAATACTTATTATGCTATTTTTCTATAAAAAAAACCTAACTTTTACAATTAATTGCTAATAATGGCCAATTTTAATGATAATTGAGTTTCTTTTAAATTTCTTAATTAAAGTAATGTGTAAGCAATCTAACAAAACATGTTCTAAGCATTCATGTGATCAAATAATGCTTATCTTGGATCTAAATAATTGGTGTAATTGTCAGAAACTATTTATCGATACTAACTAAAAAATATTTTATAACTAGCTGTTTGATAGTTTCCTACAACACAACATAAAAGCATTTTTTCTTTCTATTGTATAAGTGAAAAGGCAGGGATATGAAACGGGGAGGTAAGATGCTTTCTGTGTCAGTTAATGGGTATTTGATGGTGCCATCGCATTCTCGAAACGCCTCAAGATTGATGCAACCACAATTACTGTCAGGACATCTAAAAGGTTAGCTGTTTCTGTATATTTAATCACTTAAGCGACTACAGACCGTTAAAAAGTAAATAAATATAATTATTATTTTTATCATCTTAGCCTTAAAGTCACAGTCAAGTTGAACTCAATAGAGCTCTTATGAAAGTCAACTTCAAAATTAACACGCCCATTCACTGCGGGCAGGAGCTATATCGTAAAAGAGAAGGCAAGAAAATCGTCAAGATTTGTTTTTTCTCCCGCCACAAGAAAATTCTATTAATATTAAAACAATTTGATAAGTTCACAATAACTAGTATTCTGCAGTCACAAGATTTAAAAGAATACTTTTTTTAAATAAATAAATAAATATTTTCTGACAATTACACCAATTATTTGGTTCCCAGATAAGTATCATTAAGAACTTGTGTTATGGAAACTAAATAACGGATAAACATTTTGACGACCGATATGGCGTGTTGGCGAGTATACCCGCATTCCACTCCTGAGGTCGTGGGTTCGATTCCCACACAGGACAAATATTTGTGTGTATAAATATGAATATTTGTTCTGGTCTGGGTGTTTTTCTATGTATCTAAGTATATATTTACAAAAAAAAAAAAAAGTATTTATGTATGTTTATCCGTTATTTAGTATCCATAACACAAGTTCTTAATGATACTTATATTGGAACTAAATAATTGGTGTAAGTGTCTGAAATATTTATTTTATTTTTTATTTTATTTTAAACATACATGAATCCTTTTTATTTTTTTTGTAAATACTTACTTAATATACATAGGAAACACCCAGACTAGAACAAATATTCATGTTCATGCACACAAAGATTTATCCTGCGTGGGAATCGAACTCACGACCTTAGGAGCGGAGAGCGGGTATTCTCGCCACCACGCTATATCGGTCGTCTTTACTCTTACTTACACTGCTGAATATAAGCTTTCAAAGACCTTCCAAATTTTTTTTTTCGCTTTAATGTAAATTGCTTCTTTAAGTAGCTGCAACCGTCGGTTTCTCCCCGAGAATTCATACTTATTATCTCAACTAATACAAATCTACTGCTGAATTGTTTCCTCCCCATTGTTTCTCACGTCAATCGGCGTACCATCTGCATCCACCGGCTTTTCATCACCCTGACCAGGTCATAAGTACATCGAAGGTCCGTATTCTTAGATCCACAAAATCTTAAAATTTATCCCATAGAATATTTAAATAACGTAAACTTGAAAATGTTTTTATTTTTTACGAATTTATCTAGCATTCCTTTCATCATCATCTCAGCCATATGACGTCCACTGCTGAACATAGGCCTCTCCGATAGATTTTCACATTGAGCGACCCTGAGTCGCCTGCATCAATCGGCTTCCCGCCGCCTTGACCAGATCATCATTTAATCAATATTATTAGTAAAATTTTGCAAATTTTCTTTTAATGCTATTCATTTAAAACTGCCACTAAAGAAAAGTAGCTTCATATTAGATGACAGAGTTAAAGCCTGGTCACTAGGAGTATATAAAACCAAAAGTAAAAAGGTTCACTTACCTATCTTATGAAGTAAAAAAACATGATTGCAACTTCCAATGTGCTATGTGATTGTATTCGTATACAGGTTTATCTCTAGACAAGCAATTCTGCGAATTAATACATGCTTTTTCATCGCAGGAATTGAATGCATGCGACTGAGTACAGTTCGCGTACCCTAGATTGCATGCCAATGATTTTCGAGTACCCTAAAAACTGGGTTACATTTCCATTCCAGTATTTTATCCTTTAAAATAGTCAATTTCTTTGAAAAGTCAAATAACGTAGCAATCCATTAACAAACTGAGTTATAAAGTTAGAATGTAAGCATACATTTCAATTGACTATGTATTCTTTTGCGATACCAGTTCTCACTAAGATGATTGGACGCACTAAAGGTTCACGAATGTATGGCGAATCAACAATTCCCTCAGAAATATTAAAACTCTGGAGAGGTAAGGTGAGAGGCAGCATTTTGGGGTGATTGGGTATGGCGTGAGTGTTGCAGTACTCAGCTCGGGCCTTTGCAAAAACAGTAGACTGCCATTTCAGTAATTGCAGTTTTGATTAGGTTGGAAATCTATCAACTTTGTTTGTGAGCTTGAAATATTTGGTTGTGAAATACTAGTGTACGGTATCATATTTAGCTATTTATCTGAATCATACATTTTTATTTGTGCAAATGTACATTGTTTCATATCGTTACAAAATATGAATAAATATTTTCTGACAATTACACAACTATTTAGTTTCAAGATAAGTAACATAAACAATTTGAGTTATAAACATAAATAAATACTTTTTTTTTGAAAATACATATGAAAACAAATATTCATTTTCATGCACGCAAAGATTTGTCCTGTGGGCGAGTCGATCCCACACAACGCCAAAGGTGTTTTTATTTATTTTGTTTGTTGTATTCGGAAACATATATTTATTATTATTATTGCAATAAATATGTTAAAAATTTTATACTGAAATTCCATAAATATATTGAGGCAATTTATTATACACAGACGGTCCCATGATGTGCGTGAGTCTGTCAGACCTCGTCAAGTGTCTGGAAAATTCTCCCAGCAAGTTAGCGTGTCGAGTGTTATACCCATGCACATCACCGCGCCTTCTAGTCAAAATTGAAGAAAAAAAAAGAACGCTGACACGGGTAAAGTCACCAACGAAATCTAAAATTATATAGTATAATATTTTTGATATTATATTCCATAAGTATCAGGAAGACAAGCTATCAGGCGTCAATTTGTGAGCAGGTTTGGCACGGTGTCAATGCGATACTTACAGCGAAAACGGCGAAATCAACGCCATATTGTCATAATCTGAATATCAATGACGCTCAATAACGGCGTAGTATTATTTATCCAAGATTGCATCATTATATAAATTAAACGCCTTTAACGAGGCACATTACTACAATTTATTTTAATTATTGTAATGCTCATTTAATTCCATAAAATAACGATAAAGTTGTTAATGATTTATGTGAGTAGCATTGATAAGAAGGATTTTGTATGTTCGTCGTAGTTATTCCCAGAACTTTTACTAGACATTTTCAATTAGATGCATTTTAGGAGCGCCTGGATATCAGCTAGCACTTTTTGACGCGGTTCAAAGACGAGTTTACAAGTTAAGATCCTTTAAAAGCGGTAGGGAATCCATATGTCTAAAGAGACATTGTTCCACCTTATATGTGTTCTACTGCTTACATCGCTAGCCATAAGCTGGGAGTTTATCCTCACACCTTAGAAATGACGGGTGGTCTACGTACCATTTGGATGTGGAATGAGCTCTCTGGCGAGGTTATTTCAAGGGATTACAGCATGATTCCCTATTCACCCCCTTCACATAATTTGTCGTATCGGCACAATTATGATCATATAGTGGACCTCCGGTAAACCGGCCCCTGTCTAATCCGCCGCCCCCTTCAATCCGACGTGCTTATCACTGTTAAACGTAGGAACATAAACATTGTTTTGGAAAATCTTCACAAATAAAGCTGATGCATGATTAAACAGATTTCAACTTGTACGCGCCACTTTATGATAATCTTTTAATTTTGAGCTGTAATTTGTCGAATTGCAAGGTATTCTTTATTTAAAAAATGTGGATTATAAGGAATTTGGGGTAGTACTCTGTAATCCAACAAACTTGATAGTCCGTCACTGCCCAGCAATACGTTTATAGGATCACCAGAGGTCCACTGTATTGATATAATTATATTTATCTATTCAAATATGTAAGACGTTTGATTTGAGGTCATTTTCCGGCTTAACTTATGTCCTCAGATCATCATTACACCTCAGCCAATTAAGATCCCTCTAAACATGAGCCTGCTTTTACTAGAACGGTCTCAGGGCGGGTTGGCGGTTTGCAGGTTACTTGACATACTGCCTTAAAAAGATTGAACACGTATAACAATACACTGCATAATCAATTTCACAAAGATTAGCTAGCAATTGTTACAATTTGTCGACCTTCATTTATTTTCATTTTAACCATTGTTAAAAGTATCAGAGTATCAACTCGAACGGTTTTAATTTGAACAGCTATCTGGCGCTCTATAAAACGAATGATCTGCGAGCTCAGATATGGTATGATTATTGTTCCATATCTGAACACAATCTCATCTCATTAATCATGGTGAGTGGAATTTAGTTCATACTCCACCACGCGTACTCAGTAGGAGTTGGTGGCGAATCGCTGCATAGGTTTCGAATTAGGGCCATACCTCACCGAGATGCCATGGCGACGTGGCCAGCAACGTTGCCAATTAGTTTTTATTGAGATGTATGACGGCTAACTCACTTGGCGACCCACTGGCGACGTTGCCAAGTAGCCAGAATAGTCAGAGTCGACGCTGGCGACTTTGCCACGGCATCTCAGTGGGGTATGGCCCTAACTTAAAATTCAGTATTGCTCGGTATCTGTACAGAGACAAAGTCGAAGATGTAAACAATAAAAATAATAAAATTGCACGGCATAATCAATTTCACAAAGATCAGCTATCAATAATGTTACAGTTGGTTGAACTTCGCTTATTTTTGTTTCAAGCATTGTTGAGTCAGTATCAATTCAAATAGTTTCAATTTGAGCGACTATCTGGCGCTATATAAAACGAATGAACTGCGTGCTCAGTTCAATGGTACGATTAATCGAAATTATTTTGTGTGGAATGATTCCTGTTTGGATTTATTGACGCCGCGAACTGTTTCCGACGCAGGACGCGGTGACACATGACAATGTTGCTGGAAACGTGTCGACAGGTCGGATGGTCAACTGTAATTGATTTATGTCATTTGTTAGTTGTATTAAGTAAAATTATGCTTAAACTCCAAGCGTTGAAAAGGTTTTAATGACTGAAGCACTTTTTCTTTTCAAGCACCGCGATTCTAGGTTGTCAGCGGATCTCCGAAATGAAGAAAGTCACTGTGAATTTGTTTGCTTTTGTGGAATGTAACATCGAAAATGACGACCGATATGGCGTGGAGGTCAGTATACCTGCACATCACTCCAGAGGTCGTGGGTTTGATTCCCACGCAGGGCAAATCTTTGTGTGCATGAACATAAATATTTGTTCTGGTCTGGGTGTTTTCCTATGTATATTAAGTATGTATTATATAAGTCAAGAATGTATAATATTTTTACAGTGACACCATTCAATTCTATGACACATCATTTAGTTCCAAGATAAGTATCATTAAGAACTTGTGTTATGGATACTTACGAACAGATATACGTACATATTTACTTTTTTTTGTAAATTCATGCTTAATATATACAGAAAACACCCAGACTAGAACAAATATTTATGTTCGTGCACACAAAAATTATCCTATATGGGAATCGAACCAAGGCCTCATGAGCGGGATGCAGGTATACGGAACTCTACAAAAATATCTTTGTGACAACACCGCACAACTGTAATTTTCCAAAAAATCGAGAAACAACTCAACATTTGTCTTGAGCTTAAAATATATATTCTAAAGTAAAATTTAGTCAAAAGATCTTTATTTCATAAATTATATAGCATTTGAAAACGTCAAAACTAAATATAAATTAAAAAATAACTAAATATTATAATGAAATCACAAAGCTTAGATTCACTTACATTAAATAAAATTAAAATTAAGTGTAAGTGAATCTAAGTGCCAGTTCCGAGCCCCCGCTCTGTGAGAAGAACTGACAATAAACTCACATGCTATGCTTTTTTTAAATTATCAATCAAGTATAGTAAATCATATATATATAAAGTATAGTAAAAAGATCTTTATTTCATAAACTGTTACATATTAAAAAAAAAACTGAAATCACGAAGCTTAGATTCACTTACAAGCAAAGAAATAATGAAATGAAGTTAATCTCCACCGCTCTGTAAAGAGAACTGACAAAAACTCACAGCCATTCTAATAATAAATGTATGTGCAGAAATAGTCAGCGCTTTAAAATTTTAACAACGCCATTTCGTATAACACGATTTTTCCTTAAAGGAATGAAAAAAGACAATGATATAACAACCTAATGGATACGTAAGAGCCCTTACACAAAGGCGAGGCGTGAATAGACGATGAACCGCCCTGTAATCCCTTTTATTCTCCATTATCTAAAGGTGCCTTTGTTAGGAGAAATCATTTGCCATACTAATATTTTATAAGGTAAAAAGGTGATCTGACTCACTTTTAACATGCGGTTCGTACGAAAATCGTTAGTAAACATTAAAGATAAACCTAGGAACAAATATCTTAATTCTATCTCTCGGAAGGCTCGTTAGCATTTTGGTACCGATAATAAAATGTATATAGGAATCCTACCAAGAACTAAGAAGCCCAAACCAACCTCACCTGCAAGTGATGCACCTGCCGATCAACGGACGAGGCTCTGGCAAATATACCAGTGCCCGGTAAGCGGCAATAGGCTCGCCAACTATTATGTGGGACCAACTACATAATTGGCAAAGTGTGGGGGTATAATATGCCTCTGCCTACCCCTTTGGGGAAAAAAGCGTGAATAAAATAAATTAATATTTTCTAACAATTATACCAATTATTTAGTTCCAAGATAAGTATCATTAAGAACTTGTGTTATGGATACTAAATTACGGATAAACATAATTAAATACTTTTTTTTGTAATTGTTTTAATTTTTGTATTGTAAGTTAGTTTAAGTAAGTTATTATTAATGTAAGTTAATGTAAGTAAGTTTTAATTGTTGAAATGTTGTTTTTTTTGTTAGAAACGAATGTATGTATGTATTTAATTAAGTGGTAGCCATGAAGCTATGTAAGCAGTGCTGTTTGTTGTACAAGATTCAAGTGCGATTAAATGTTGGGTAGTTGATTCATATCAACTAACTCTTACAGCTAATAAACTCAACTCTTGTGAGTTGAGTTTATCTCATTCATTGTTTAGAATGGTTCCGCTAAATGCCTCCAAGACGCTCTTAAAAGGTGACATAGACGAGCGGGACGCATTATTAGGGATTCTGAGTTTACTGCCTCTTTCAAAGATCTCCAGCTGAGTAGGGACATTGCCTCTATTAGTGTTTGCTACCTGAATTAGTACGGAGAAAGTCCTGAAGAACTTATAAAGATTGATGCTTATATGACTTCCCATTAAGGAACGCATAATTCTTATCGTATCTGAATAAAATAAAATGGAAGTTAAAACTACAATAGTCTTTGTGCACGAAGTTAAATACTACTTAGGTACCCGGTAATACCGAGCGAAAACAAAACTTCGAGACAAACAGTGTTGCACTAAATTCTCTCTTCAAACTTGGCAAATTGACATGGATACCTTTCTCAGCGTCTTTTACAACTTTATTAAGATAGATGGATAGATAAAACGTTTATGACACTGTTTTTTTATACACAACCGTTGTCTGCAGGTGCACCACTTGCAGGTGAGGTTAGCTTGCGGGCGGGCTGCCAGAAACTACAAATCCCCTGCTGGCCCCCCGCCCCTTCTTCAACAGCGGTGGGCGTCGTCGGAAGATTTTTAGTGGGTAGGACTGCGGCGGTCGCGTCTGCCGCAGTGAGCCCCACACCCCCTCCCGGTCTCCCCCTTTTGGCCGGGAGACAGTGCGTAAACGCATTTTGTTACCGACGTAAATCAAAAAAAAAAAAGGTGAGGTTAGCTTGGGATCCAAAGATCCAATACTCGAGGCTCTGGCAATCACAAATGTTCCTGATAAGCGGCTCGCCAACTATTACGTGACATGAACATTATAGCTAGCAAAATGTGGGTTTCTGCCAACCCCTTCGGGAACAAATGCGTGGTTGTATGTATGCATGTTTTATATCTATTATTTTAGTTTTAACGCTCACTGCTGGAACATTTACCTCCATAAAACTTGTGAAAAACCGCTGGTTCTAAGCAGTCCTCATCCATTGTATCATCAAGTCAGCCCATATACGTCCAACTACTGAGCACGAGCCTCCTCTCACATACCAAGGTGTGAGGGTATTGGGTCATACTCCACCACGCTGACCCAGTGCGGATTGGTGGAGGCAGGTGTATGGCGTCCTGCTGATAGAATTTATCAAGCCGCCCATTAGGCCTCTAACATGGCTTAACGACTACCACATTTAGTGATAACCGGGACCAACGGCTTAACGTGCCTTCCGAAGCACAACGGTCACCCATCCAAGGACTGACCTCTGTAAACTCTGCTTTACTTTGGTGATCGTTTCCGACCACCTAGCATCGCAGAGCTACGAGCGCTTCATCGAGCATCCATTGTATACTTTTATAAAATATTTATTCAAGGAAGGGCTGATTTTTCGATAGTAACCTGTCACTTTTAAACCCAATACACTGATTTTGATTTCTGCTTGAGTACCAAATAGGTAGGCATATACATTTTTCATTTAGTAAAAAAAAAATGCCGCGTGGGGAAGCGAGCATTACAAAGAGTGCAGCGAAGTATATATAGTTCGTAGCGCATTAGTTATACTCGTACAGTGACTTGGGACGCGCAGTAACACATTAACTGGCCACAATCGAAGTGCGGCGTGGGGGGTGGCGCATAACAGCGGCATTTGTTTATTTTGGCAAATATTGTACTAGTGCAGACAGCCATACTTTTTTCCAAAATACGTACCGCCGATAATACACGCTTAAATCGTGCGTAGGAGTCTCTTGTCCCAAACAGAACCTCCAAATAGAAGTAGTTGTGTAATGGCTGCATTATGAAATCCAATTCAGAAGCACAACTGAGGGAATGTTGTTAGCGCGGAATCTTCGAGTTTACACTTTCCTAAACTTGTGCCTCGTTGTTAAAAATGTGAAGCACGAAGTAGCTTGGGAACTTGGAAGTAGTTCTTCTAAGATAATAAGGGGACATTGTCAAAGCGTGGCTTTGGCACTGGCCAAAAGCAAGTACGTGCTCGGTGGATTCTTTTTATACAAAAAATGTATGAGATTAAACTGTATATACAGGCGTTACTTTGCGAAAATCCATTGTAAGCAAGTGATGGATTAAAAATATCTTTGTAACAATTCCCGCGCTACTATAATTTCCCGAAAAATCGAGAAACTATTCAACACGACACGTGTTTCGCTCTTAGACAGGGTAATCTTCAGGTAAGAGCCTAAGAACAACGATGTCTTCACGACCAACGCTGAAACGAGAGTCAAATTGTTACAAATTGAGGAATTGTTACAAATATATTTTTAATCCATCACTTGCTTACTATGAATTATTAATTCAAAATATATCTTATGCTTGTCACTGGCTAAACGTGCTATCAGCACGAAGTCATATTTTAAAAATAAAAGTTTGGTTTGGAACAGAGATCTGGGGCCTTACCATGAGCTCTTATAGCAGTATAATTGCAGTTGTGGAAAAGAGACGCGTGTAGATACGCCACTACATGCGTCTCGCTTTCTCAACTGCAATAATACTGCTATAAGAGCTCATGGTAAGGCCCCTGTAGACTTCTTGGCGGGAAAGTGAAGCGTCATGTCTGCAGTTTTGTTTCATTTTCTAAAATTTGTGATATTTCTTACATTAATGTGTAATAACGGTGGATTATTAACCGTTAAGTGTTTGTGAATATACATGAGTGTTGGTAAATCAAACAAAACAGTGCAACATCACTTTTAATTTTTTTTTCAAGGGGCTTAGGGGAGGGTATCTCATTTACCATTTATCATCTTTATCACCACTCAATCTCATTTACTTACCACCTGTATGCTAAGAGGTGGGTAAGCATTCGTCCTTATTTTTTTTTATGTGACACATCATAATGAGTACATCCTGCCTGATTATAAGCAGTCGATGCAGCCCAAAAAAAAAATTTAAGCGCTACATACCGTAAAATAAGCACGGCACAGAGCGCATGCACTCATAATGTCGTTTCACGCCCCGCTTAAAAGACCCGGGATCATAGGAAATAGCAAATTCCAGAGCTTAGTGGTCTTGCTCAGAAACGACTTCCAAATTTCTTGGTTCGAGTGCTGATAGTCAGCACAGTATGAGGATGGTTTCTAAGACCAGCACGTGTTGTTCGGGAGAGGAAAGGAGAGGGCGGGATGAGATCGAAAAGCCCCTTAGAACACTCGCCATAGTTTGACGACCGATATGGCGTGGTGGCGAGTATACCCGCACTCCACTCCTGAGGTCGTGGGTTCGATTCGCACACAGCACAAATATTATTGTGTATAAATATGAATATTTGTTCTGGTCTGGGTGTTTTCCTATGTATATTAAGTATGTATTTAAAAAAAATATATATGAATGTTTATTCGTTATTTAGTATCCATAACACAAGTGTAAGTGTCAGAAATATTTATTTATTATTATTTATTATTTATTTATAGTAGTTCCGGTAGAAGACACTGAGAGATGCAATGTCTTTGAGCAGCTGTAGATCCTCGAGTGGACTTACGAGACACTTACGAGATCCCATTTCTTTACTCGCCTTATACGACCCTGGGGGAGACATAGGGTGGTCGAATTCTTTAAAGGTGTTGCAAGCATACGGCCTTTGTTCTTTTTTACTAAAACATAAATTCAATTTTCTAGTCTAATATCGTTAGCTTTGCTAGACTTTAGAATTTTATATCAGTTATATTTTTATTGTATGTGTGTATTTATTATCAAAGCCTGAAGAACCCCAGTCAACCTCACCTGCCAGTGGTGCACCTGCTGATCAACGGACGAGGCTTTGACAAACATGAAAGTTCGCGGGAAGCGGCAATAGGCACGCCAAAATATTATTGGCTAAATTTGGGCGTATAACATGCCCCTGCCTGCCCCTTCGAGAAACAGGCGTGAATGTATGTGAAAAATTATTATATTTATTTATTTCAACATCACACAACATAATAAAGAAATAAAACAATACACAGGACAAGTACAGGTTGCATGATATCGAAAAAGGCCTCTGCTTAGTATTTGCAGTGAGTCTGTGAACAAACCCACTGCACTGATTTTTAGCAGGGGCCAGATCATCATCATCATCATCATCATCATTTCAGCCATCTGAAGTCCACTGCTGAACATAGGCCTCCCCAATTGCTTTCCACTTTGATCAATTCTTTGCCGCCTGCATCCACCGGCTCCCCGCCGCTCTGACCAGATCATCAGTCCTGATCATCAGTCCACGTTTGCTGATTCGTGGTCGCCATTCAAGAACCTTAACGCCCCATCGGTCGTCGGTTCTTCGAGCTATGTGCCCCGCCCACTGCCACTTCAGCTTGCAAACGCGCTTCGCTATATCGGTCACTCTAGTCCAGACCTTGCGCCAGAAATGTATGTACAAATGTATATTTTTAGTTGTCAAAACAACTGTACAAAACTTTTTCATAATACAGTTAAAAACTAAAACAATGGACAATGTCAGCCTAACGTAATTCAGTAACAACTCCAAAGTCAGTGGAGTGAGTATTTAAATGAGTTACTGTAATTATGCAAAAAGTTCAACGTTGGGGCCCCGATGAAAGAATCTGTTTAGACGGCAAGTAAATAAATTAGACCCAGGATGTGATAGAACAGTATGTTAATGTGTCCGTTAAAGAGAAGACAGGTGAGGCAGGGTAACGGGAAAAGTTTAGATTTAAAGGGTTTTTGTTTGTCGGAAAGTGCCAACTGATTACGTTAAAGGGCTTTTGAAAACTTTTTAAAATTTACATAATTTGATATTCACTGCTTACGATAGATAGACAGATAGCTTCTGCTTAAGTTAATTTTTGGGCTTGTGTGATTATTTGTGGCTTAAATTTTATCTAATTAATAAATAAAATTTCTTTTCAGGATTGGGTGTCTAGGGCTCCCACCAAGATCTGAGGAGCCGAAGTAAACCTCACCTGGTGGTGCACCTGCCGATTAACGGACGAGGCTCTGGCTGGCATAAAAGTTGTTGTCAGTGGTACAATATGCCCGCCACCCATTACGTGGGACCCACAATATACCAGGCGAAACGTAGGCGTATAATATGCCTCTGCTACCCCTTCGGGGAACCAGGCGCGATATTAATTATGTCATTCTTTTCACTCTTACATCAATTATTTAAAGAAAGAAAGAAAGAAAAAGAATTTATTCTGTGACAACATCAAAAGAAAACAGATACATTATATTTAAGTAACTATTTGAAGAGTGTCACAGAAAAGGTATCCACTCAGCATAAAGCCGAGCTGTCACGAAAACACCTCGACGCTGGTCTTCCGTAGATACCGTTTGTGAGATCACTGCTATGACACATTCATTTTATACATGGTAAAACACAATACATACATACAGTTACAGTAAGACATAAGCATACAAACAAGACATACAAATACAAATAAGACAAAAGCTTGCAGGGAACCTGAGTAGCACAAGCAAGAGGACAGCACAACCGATGACGAGCACATACATATTCATATTCATAAACATTTCTGTCTGTTCAATAAATATTTCCTCTTTTCTTTCATATAAATATTTCGTTTCAAGATTAGTGTAAATAAGAACTTGTGTTATGGAAAACCTCAGGGCGTAGTGCAGGTATATTGATGTATCACTACTGGGTACTGGAGTCTTCTCAGAAACCTCTGTGGAAAGGATGACTACGCGAAATTAAAGCGGATTGGCGAAGACAAGTGTCTCATATCCTGCTGTTAGCTTTATTAAAAGTTGTGTTAAAAACAGTAATAACTGATTTCAATAAGAAAGGTTTCCAAACCGATATCCCAATTAAACATTCAAAATTCATTTATTCAAGTTTGGCTCAAAAGAGCTCTTATGAAGGTCAAAACTTAAAACCTAGAGCATTTTTTTGTTACCATCAAAACCCTTAAATTATTTGACAGAATACCTTTTACAATCCTTCTAATTTAATGACAAACAATGTGTACCAAACATATTAGGTCGGGGAAAAAGTCTTTTCGCATAACGTAGGTATAAACTTATTACAAAATTTTTTTGACTGTACTATTTGTGTCTGGCTGGTTTTGGTAACATTAAAAAGGTTCCATTATAAAGAAAAGAAAAAAATAAAAAAAAGTTGTTTCCCGCTATTTTTCATTTGTTTTTCTCTCCGTAAAAATGAGTGAATCTAATGAAGAAATTCGATACATTTTAAAATTTTATTATAAAAAAGGCAAAAATGCAACTCAAGCAGTGAAAAAAATTTGTGATGTTTATGGACCTGATGCAGTGTCAGTAAGAGTAGCACAAATTTGGTTCAAACGTTTTCAGTCCGGAAATTTTGATGTTAAAGATGCACCTCGCTCTGGTCGCCCTGTTACGAATAAAATGGACGCCATTTTTGAAAGAGTGGAGCAAGATCGGCATATTAGTAGTTACGATGTAGCTGAAGAACTGGGAATTGACCACAAAACAGTTTTGACCCATTTGAAGAAAGCTGGTTATACAAAAAAGCTCGATATTTGGGTGCCACACGAGCTCACTCAAAGAAACTTAATGAACCGTGTACTCATTTGCGATTCATTATTGAGACGTAATGAAACCGAGCCGTTTTTGAAGAGATTGATAACTGGCGATGAAAAGTGGATCACGTACGACAAGAACGTGCGAAAAAGGTCGTGGTCGAAAGTTGGCCAGGCTTCACAGACTGTGGCCAAACCTGGCCTAACACGAAATAAGGTGATGCTGTGTGTATGGTGGGATTGGAAGGGCATTGTTTATTATGAGCTTTTACCGCCCGGCAAAACCATCGATTCTGATCTTTACTGCCAGCAACTGATGAGATTAAAGGAAGCAGTCGAGAGAAAACGGCCGGAATTGATCAACAGGAAGGGTGTGGTCTTTCATCACGATAACGCTAGACCACACACATCTTTAGCCACTCAGCAAAAATTAAGAGAGTTCGACTGGGAGGTCCTAGTGCATCCACCATATAGCCCTGACCTTGCGCCTTCAGATTTTCACCTGTTTCGGTCTCTGCAGAATTCTTTAGGTTCTGTAAGGTTGACCTCAAGAGAGGACTGCCAAAACTATTTGTCCCGTTTTTTTGATCAGAAGTCCCAAAGTTTCTACAGTAACGGGATAATGTCTCTGCCCACAAAATGGCAGAAAGTTATTCAACAAAACGGTACATATATATTGTAAATAAATGTAAATAAACTTTGAAAAAAATGTCTTGACTTTTCATACAAAAATACGAAAAGACTTTTTCCCCAACCTATTATTATACTGATTACAGACTAACGCATTAATATATCAAGTACCTCCTTCTAGTTAGGCCCATAGTACAAGGCGTATTTTAAACGCGCCGACGACGCGCAGATGACGCGCGTATACGCGCTTCAAACGCAATTCGAACGCAACCTAGTAACCTAAGCACACGGGGCGATCGTGAAACGCGCCTCTACTGCGCTTATGTATTTTGATCAGAGACTCCTCTTCTTCAATTGCACAATGGCCTCGGTTGAGACAATACTGCTTACGTTGGCTTTAGTACTTCTTTTAAAAAGATCAATCAATGTAAACGCAACAAGCAGCGTCCACGGCGCCGAAGACGCTCGTTTCTGAATCGCGCGTCGTCGGCGCGATTAAAATACGCCGTGTACTATGGGCCTTAGAGTATGAGTATGAATCTAGTTAATGTGGTGTGTGCAGCGTTGTAATGGCGTCGTTTGTTACCGACACCGAGGTGCGTCATCGCTGCACCAAGATCAAACTGTTTGCTGAAGTAACTTATACTGGCTTTGTCTTAACGCAATTTATGTAGCAGAGCCATTATACTGTAAAGTCAGGTTAAAATCTTATTTGATTTCGCTACAGAAACATTTAAAAAATGCAAATGTTTTGAGAAAATAGATATTTTTTTATTTCGATTTGATGTAATACGTATATATTTATATATTTGTACGTTTAAAAGGTGTAATAAAACCTTTTACAAGCAAATCGCAAATACTGTTTCTAGCACGCCAGCATACAGCTACTGGTACATACTACATTATGCCCCGATAATTCAAATATCGGATGCATTGAACCGAGAACAGACTGAGGCCGAATTAAAAAACGCGTTCGAACTTTGCTCGTTCAAAATTCATCCCGAGCGCTTCGCAAATCCACCGCGGGCCGCGGTTAACAACCCGTTCATATTTTATCGTTTAAACCGATTTACGTTGCCTTACTCGCTAACAACTTTCAGAATGATCCAACCAACGAAATCGAGACTCGCAGTTATTCACAAAATTAATCTGACCAAGTCAATGTTTGGCGGGAACTTTCTGGAATCTCTGTTCAGCTCGATGGTGTACGGTGTACTCGGCGCCACGGATTTGAGGTTTATTTTATTATTTTTAAATTGTTTTAGTCAGTTGTAAGAGGAAAAAGGCAGTGTTAGGCGTCCGACACACTGCGGACGAGAAAGTCAACTAGATATGTAGTATTTTCATGACATTAGATGTAGATCTTGTGCATATATACATTTGTTTATTGTTGAAAAATATTTGATAAAGACGCTGCCAGCGAAAATTTTTACATCACCAGTATGCTCTAGTGGTGAAAGCTATTATGAAACTCGCTTGACGATTGTCTTACCTGGATTTAAAAAAAACTCGCTGGGTTGGATATTCGCCAAATACAATTAACCGGTTAACACACGGCAAGGACTTCCCGCTTTTTCCACCACTGCCGTCACCGGCACGTTACCGAGAACGAGTTCATTTTAGGCCGAGCTTAAAATGATTCGATAGTGATCGTGTGTCTACCGCAAAAACTACATAACCGTATAAAATAATGGCAAGGATGGCGATAGTGGACAAGAACAAACGTGTTTTGTATGCATGAAAATAAACAAGCCTAACGGTGCGGTTTATCATACACTTGCATGTAGTGACAAAACTAATTGAAATGCAGAGTTTAGGTTCGTTTTAATTCGAGTATCTAGCACATCTCGATAAGCGTCGTCAATGTGACATGTACCTTAACGTCGTGATTTTAAAATAAAATATTATTTTGCTAAAAATGTTTACAAAAGTTTTTATAATATAAAAGTGTAATTAAATGAATTACAAAACTGTTAATAAGGGGGCCAAGCGACCTAATTAATGTGCAAATTAGTATTTAGGAACATTATAATATCCTAGCTATCCCGGTTGCCCTAAACTTACGGCCCAGGGTCTGCTTACTGATCTATCCAAATTTGACTGAATTCAGTTATGAAAATAGGTACTTACTTGGTCTTTGACTTACTTATTGCAGGACAAATCTTTGTGTGCATGAACATGAATATTTGTTCTGGTCTGGATGTTTTCCTATGTATATTAAGTATGTATTTAAAAAAAAAAATTATGTATATTGATCCGTAGTTTAGTATCCATAACACAAGTTCTTAATGATACTTATCTTGGAACTAAATAATTGGTGTAATTATCTGAAAATATTTATTTATTTATTTACTGTGAAATAACTTACAGTTGCTTAGATTTGGCTGAAGTCAGTAATTAAAATAAGTATTAATAATAATTAAAATAATTATTAATAATAATAATAATAATAATTTCTTTATTCCACATATAGTTCACAATTTTCTTACAAAAACCCTGGCTTCCAAACTAGTTATATAACTGTATTTCAGCAGCCAGTTTCTTCCCAAAATAAATTTTTTTACAACATTTCAATGCTATACATGGTAAAAAAGTGCATGTTTGTGTGAGTGTAGTGTGCGTAGTATTAAGGAACGAACAGCATATAATATGGGTATAAACGTCGAAATGTTACTCTGTAAATTTGACTTACCGTGGAATGACAGTGTCAGATATTGCACAGTCAATTAGTAATGTAGTTACGCGATCCTGTGATGCGGTTTACCTGTTTATGTAACTAGTAAGTTACAGATAACAAACTCTTAAATTGGTTAGCGTGATCGCGTCCTTCTAGGTTGTAGCTGAAAATCAACGTTTTGCTCGCTAAGCAA
Organism: Musotima nitidalis; assembly: GCA_949126915.1. Lineage (NCBI taxonomy): Eukaryota > Metazoa > Arthropoda > Insecta > Lepidoptera > Crambidae > Musotima > Musotima nitidalis. The sequence goes on along the minus strand of OX421419.1, from coordinate 18,425,185 downwards.
TACTACGTTGAGCTAAGACCTTTTCGCATGAATACAGCACACGTACAAATCATTAATTCGTTTTTGTAAGTTTGATATATATTTTTTTCTCTATATTGTTTCATGTTAATATTTTGTATGTGTGTTTATTTAGGGCAACAAACGTTATATCTATGTATCTATCTAAATAATACATGATTTTTGACGAACTATATGAATATATTTGTTATTTATTTATATTACAATTATAATGCAACAGATTTTTTTTATCTTGGCTTTATTTAATAAATGCTTTGAAACTTTCGCGTTGCCAAATCATTAGACGTAATAAACTTTACCTCATAGGTATATGGTATCGTTAAGCTTCATATTATTGTAACTTTTCTGAGTAATATTCTACATCAAAGACATTTTATTAGTCTATACAGTATGGAACTCTCAATTTTATTCGTCATTTGGACAAGTTACTTCGTGGTAAGAAAAAATCTTCTTAGATGGCAATAAATTTACAAATATTCTCTTACAATCTCACTTATTATTTAATTCTAAGATAAGTATTATGAAGAACTTGTGTTATGTATACTAGACAACGAATAAACATACTTAAATACAGTTTTGTTTTGTAAATACATAATAAACATACATAGGGAAACTCTCAGAACAGAGCAAATAAGCATGTTTATGCACACATCTTTTTCCTTTACGGGATTCGAACCCACGACCTGTGAAGTGAAGTGCAGTTATACTCACCTCCACGCCATATCGGTCGCCAAAATACCTACAAAATGCTTTTACGAGTATAGGTACAGTTGGTCGAATGTGCATTCCTCCTGTGCCAGAATCGAACCCACGAGGTGAGGTGCAGGTATATTTAGCTCCACGCGATATCGGTCGCCAAAATACCTACAAAATGCTTTTACGAGTATAGGTACAGTTGCTCGAATGTGCATTCCTAAACAAACAAAGGGATTAATAAACTTTCCATTAGATGAGATCAATATAAATGTCAAATCATAGAAAAATCTAAACCAGTAAAAATCATATTTGTAGCGAATCAAAGAACTGTAAATATTAATTCACCTCTCCGCTGTCCTTCTGGCCACGACAGCAAGTGAGGTGAGCCGGAGATCATCATATCAGCCTTTCAAGTCCACTGCTGAACATTGACCTCCCCTATTGGTTATTTTGAGGGTATTGGCTCATATTGGCACGCTGGACAGGCAGCTTTGTGATCGCAGTTCCAGCTAGTACGCAGGATGACGCTGCTGCCCATCATCCGTTAGGATTTCTCTTCGTCGACTCTTACGACTCCCTGAGAGGTGAGAGGGGGTAGCACTATTCTAGGCCGGTACCACACGGCACGTAGACCTGGATATGCCGCTGGTATCCAGATGACCACGCATTGTGACGTCGACGCGTCTCAACTCGCTGATATCATATGATTTTTCCAGTCCCTTTAAGATTTGATGGGTTTTTTTCACCTAAGTAGTTGTTCTTTGTTTCATTATGAATTGATGTTTATTTTGTTTTTAAGTTCTTTGTTTGACATACAAAAAATATATGGCTGAGACATTACAATGGGGCATTAGTGATGTCTTTAATGCACCACTCAGCCAGCTAGGAAATTTCGGATTGAAAGTCATCTAATGAGCTTCTCCCGCTGTGGGTGAAGCGGGAGGGTGTGTCAGACTTTTACAGACTAAAAACCATCCATGTTCCTTATTGTGCCTGCCACGTCCAGAGGCCGCGGTAACCCTTACGGATAGTCCTGCAGCCAGCTAGTACACATAGTACCTAAACAAAACTTTTGTTGAAACGGTATCTACGGAAGACCAGCGTCGAGGCGTTTTCGGGATACCTTTTCTGTGACTCTTTAAGTAGTTACTTACATATAACGTATCTGTTTTCTTTTGACGTTGTCACAGCATAAATTCTTTTTCTTTCTTTCAAATGTATCGCCTCTTTAATATTTTAATGAGGCGATACATGGTATTCCATACGTGAGCAAATCAAAGAAATTGAAATATTTATAATGCTCTCCGCTTCCCCTGTGGCCACGGCAGCTGACAGCAAGTGAGGTGAGCTAGAGATACGTCGCCGCTGCTATCCGGATGAACACGCATTGTGTTGTCGACACGACTCAACGCGGCGCGGGATATTGTATGCGATATACTGGCTTCACTGTTTGTGACGATCATATTAGGTATATCAAATTGCTCATGTATTACTTTAAGTTTAAGGTAGAACAATATTTATTTGTATTTGTAGGGTAATTCGTTGTAGCGCCAGGGCCAATGACCGCCCGTAGTTTCTGACAAGTCAGTCTGGCTAGTCAACCGCGCTCCGAACTACACCGTTTTACGCCTCTCAAATTTAATTGCGTATACACTTGTCAGTGCTGTGTAACTTTAAATAAACTTTAGTAAGTACCAAACGGCGTATTATTGTACATCAAACCTGACCCACTGCACTGTTTCTGTATAAACTATATTACTTTATAACTAACTTTGGAAAAGAAATCACATTTATATAGTAAATGCACTGGGATGTGATAAAGACAAGTATTTGAAGCAATCAAAGCAACTCGTAAGCTAGTACTTAGTCGTCGTCTCCGTCGTGTTCTATCATATTTTGCTAAGTCACGGATATGCAGTCCTGCGGCATAAATCAAGAGATATAATTTAAGGTAAGGCCTCACAGAAAGTACACCCACTGCAAGCAGGGTTTCACTGTTTCAATACGATTTGAGGTTAATTTTTTACTTAAGAATTGGGTTACTGAAAGTACCAAATAATCTACGAATCTATAAGAGAGCTGCACCGACATAGCAAGACAAATTTGCAAGCTGAAGTTTCATGAGCGGGGCTCAAAAGCTCTCTAGCTTATGTTAAGGTTTTTCAGAACCAGTAATGTATATAAAGTACGAACGTAACGAACATTTTATAGTAGTAAATTATTCAATTGCGATTCTCTTAAGGGTTATATTCTCCTATTTTTACATGATTTTTATAATTTTAATATTTTTAAAACTGCAAATAACTTAAATACAAGGCCTAAAAATTTCAAATAGCCCGTTCTTTTCTTGTTCATATAATTAACTTGGCCTTAATAGATTCACAGTGCGTACCGGAATAAATTTGAAGATAGGAAACTTCGAACACAGTAAATTCAAATATAATTTCGGTTAATCTGTTAATTTTTGATTTATTTCAATTGCACTGTTGATTTATATTTAAATTATAATTCTAAGGTACTTTAAAGGTAATGTATTTAAAACCGAAATATTATTAATAGTTAATCGGGAACGTCATCCAGCTAGTGTTAATGTGGGCAATGTGCTTACTACTTTTCAGCATTCATTTGATCACCAGCTCAGCCACATGATGTCCACTGCAGAATATAGGCCTACCCAATAGAGTTCCACATTAAGAGATCCTGAGTCGATGGTGTGGTGTATGTAAATAGTGGGTAGTTATGCCACATAAGATTATTATAAATGTACCTATGTAAGTTAGTCTGAGAATATACGGCTTATAAAGCAGTCGTGGTTTTATTGTGCATTCCCAGTTCTGGATTGTTCTAGACTACTTTAGATGAAAGCCTGCAACTCAAGATGGATTGACGCGGAACCCAAATATGGCAGAACTACAAACCTATCTATCCCTTTTTTTTTGGGATGGAAAATCATCAAATGACCTTCTCCCGCTGTGGGTGGAGCGGTAAAGTGTGTCAAACTTCTACAGACTAAAAACCATCCGAGTTCCTTCTTTTGAGCCTGCTACGTACCGAGGCCGCGGTAACCCTTGCGAACAGTCCCGCAACCCTGGCAGGAACCTATCTATCCCTACTAACATAATAATGAGACAATACGCCTCGTCTCGAATTCGACTACTGCTGCTTGACTCTAATACTGTTTTACGCAGAGGCGCTCATAGTACTAGGTAGTCTGCGGTTATTACTGTAGTAAAACAGATATCATAGAGGTCAGTTGGATAAAAAGCCGTTTGTGTGGCATTTGATATCAAACGCTTCCGTGCATACCAAGACACTTGAAGCAGTTGTTTCTATATAAAATGCATATAAAAATTTTACTCAAATCAATTAGTTTGCATTACTTTCTACCGCGTACCCTTGAGTTGGTATAAGCTTCCTGGAGAGGTTGTCCTAAGAGATTACAGCATATTGAAAAATTTTGTACTACAAATATTCGTTACATTCGGCCTCTTTTCGAGCTATGTGCCCCGCTAATGCAACTTCAGCTTGCAAAATATGTCTTGCTATGCCGGTACAGCTCTCCTATAGAATTCTCCTTCATTAATCTCATAAAGGGCGTGTAACAGTTTTTATAAAAAGTTGTTGTAATCTTTCAACGCGCTAGCGGAGACCCTGTTGTTGCAATCTTTCAAAGACTGTGGTGCCCACTTTCCATTAGGTGGGCCACATGCTTGAGCGCCACCGAATGGTATAAAAAATCATATAAAAGCATTTGCCTAGGGTGGGGAGTTATGTAAGATAGCTGAAATTGGGCTTTTTCAATTTGATTTTTCTTTGTCATCTTGTACGGAAATATTAAAATAATACACATAAATCTACATTATAATAATATCACACATGAGAACGTGTGGTTAAAAATAAAATTACCCGTTTAGTTTTTACATATTACATGTGCAAAGTTGCGTCTCGTCTTTTTTTCGGCAGTTTTACTTCTAAGCTATTAATCGCAAGTATTTTTTAATGACTCCAGGTTATTAGTAGATTGCTGCGGGACTGTCCGAAAGGGTTACCGCGGCTTCGGGACGTAGCAGGCACAAGAAAGAACATGGATGGTTTTTAGTCAGTAAAAGTCTGACACACCCTCCCGCTCCACCCACAGCGGGAGAAGGTCATTAGATGATTTTCCATCCTAATAAAAAAAAAAAAGGTTATTAGTAGATTAAATACCGAAGAGACCGTTGGTTTCTGACGGGCTCTAGTATAACTTTGAGTTTGTAGGCATGTTATCAATATTAGTTATCTATTAAAGAATGAACCTACCCTCACACCTTGATATGTGAGAGGAGGCTCGTGCTCAGTAGTGGGACGTTAATGGGCTGCTAAGATGAGATGATTAAAGAATAATTATAACAAAAATATAATTATATTTCCCGTACAATCTTACAGCCATTTTCTCAGAAAGCTACGGATAAGATTCTGCCTGGCAGCGCCTTGATGGACTGGAAACCGCTATTATTCTCCGTGCTATTCACTCTGGTCTGTTATGATAAGGACAACAATAGGTAAGTCGGAAGTCTGCTCGACCTGCAACAAAACTTATCTCGGCAACTTTACAGCAAGAATTCATAGTAAGAACAAATAAATCAATAGGTAAACACGATCGGTCCCAGGCTTAATATAACCGATACATACAAACATACAAAGGATTTCGCCTGTTTCCCACGAAGAGGTAGGCAGAGGCATATTTGACGCCAATTATATTATAATTAATAAATAAATATTCTCTTACAATCACACAAATTCTTTAGTTCCAAGATAATTATCAGCAAGAACTTGTGTTATGGATAAACATACTTGAATACTTTTTTGTGTAAATACATACTTAATATAGGTACATAGAAAAACACCCAGACCAGAGAACAAATATTCATGTTCATGCACACAAAGATTTGTCCTATGTGGGAATCGAACCCACGACCTCTGGAGTGAAGTGCAGGTATATTGACGCCATATCGGTCGTCTAAAATTATATTTAAGGTCCCACGTAATAGGTAGCCAGTCTAATGGGAACTTTTATGTTCGACAGAGCCTCGTCTGTTGGTCGGTAGGTGCACCACTTGGAATGGGTTCCTTAGGTTTGGTAAGATCCTCCCGACTGGACCGTGGTGGGGGGGGGGGAGCTGAGAACGTCCTGGTAGGGTGGAGGAGCCGCCAGGAAAGAGTTCCATTACGCTGTAATTATTGAAGAACCCAATTGTAGCAAAATTCACTTTTAGAACAGCTAATTCTAATGGCTACCACGACCCGGTCAACTTAGCAGATGACGTGACGGACCGATGATCTGGTCAAGGCAGGAAGCCGATGGATGCCCTTCCCGCCATTTTAACGTCGGTCTTTCACTACGCTATTGGAGATCCTTACCGCCCCATCAATCGTAGTTTCTTCAAGATATGTGCCCAGCCTTCTCCACGGATATCCCTACTCATGATTCTATCACATAGGAACACTCCAAGCATAGCTCTCGCCATAACACACTGAGAGACATTTAGCTTTATTATATAACCCATAGTCAGGCACCGGGTCTCAGTACAATATTAGAGCAAATAAAAAAAAAAATTCTTGTTATTCCGAGAAGGGAAAAAACTTGTCGTAAATAATTTTCCTTTTTGCAATTACAAAAAGGACAAGAAAAAATAAACTACATTACATATACCTTTTATCTTACAAGAACCGTCTACATATTCTGTCATAACATATTTACTTACAACCCAAATATTTATAGCGTTACGAATGCTCAAGCAAAGAATTCAGTTTATTTGTCTTCAATTTGCTTGGAATTTGGTGAAGGTTGGTTAGGAGTAGTTGGACCACTCCATGTTTAATCAAGAGGAAAATAACTGAGGACAAAACCAACCCAAAGGTCCGGACTGATAAAGTGTGCAGATATTTTAAAGGTTTAAGGGTAGGGCAACTAATATAGGGGAATAAATAAATGATAAGTATATTATTAGGGACATTGATATCTTTAAAAGGTGTAATAATGTAACTTAAAGATTTAGAATAGTTAACGGTTTTTTTTTCTATGCATGTGACATTACATTATGAAATTGACGACCGATATGGCGTGGAGGTCAGTATACCTGCACTTCACTCCAGAGGTCGTGGGTTCGATTCCCACACAGGACAAATCTTTGTGTGCATGAACATGAATATTTGTTCTGGTCTGGGTGTTTTCCTATGTATATTAAGTATGTATTTACAAAAAAAAAAGTATTTAAGTATGTTTATCCGTTCTTTAGTATCCATAACACAAGTTCTTAGTGAACCTTATCTTGGAACTGAAGAATTGGTGTGATTGTAAGAGAATATATATTTTATAACAAATTATTATTTTTACATTTGACGACCGATATGGCGTGGAGGTCAGTATACCTACACTACACTCCAGAGGTCGTGGGTTCGATTCCCACACAGCACAAATCTTTGTGTGCATGAACACGAATATTTGTTCTGGTCTGGGTGTTTTCCTTTGTATATTAAGTATGTATTTACAAAAAAAAGTGTTTAACTATGTTTATCCGTTGTTTGGTATCCATAATACAAGTTCTTAATGATACTTATCTTGGAACAAAATAATTCGTGTAACTGTCAGTTTTTTTTATTTTTTATTTATTACTTATTATATAATGTGTTTCTTGTTAACCTTATCAATATTTCTGTAGGTATTTATTTATAAGTTAATAAAGATTTCTTATTCTTGTATTTCTACCAATTTCCCAATAAACTGGTTATTATGATGTTCAGCGCGCGACTGATTAAGTCGTCACGTGTGCTCTCTGGTTCACTCTTCTGTTACAACAACTTCGTATAAAGATAAACTCGAAAAAGTATTAAATCTTTGCCGTACGTGGTCAGAATAAGGCTGCTGTGTTCTTAGATATATCTTAGATTAGTTGGCGCTTCTTTGCGGTTTCGAGATAAATATTATTTAGGTATTTTACGATACAAATAAATTAAAAATTTAATAAAATTATTGATATCTTTGGTATTTGGTGTACAGTGACCCTACCGCCATCTTTGGAGCCCAAGCTAATCTCACCTGCAAGAGGTGCACCTTCTTTTTTTTTTTATCGTCGGTTAAAAATGCTGTTTACGCACAGTCTCCCGGCCAATAGGGGGACCGTGAGGGAAGTGTGGGGCAGTCCTACCCACTAAAAACTTTCAAAGACGCCCACCGCTGTTGCCTTGGTTTGTAGGTTCTGGCACCCCGCCCGCGGCCAACGTCCCCCGGATCAGAACCGGGAGGACCTCCTCAGGGAGGCGCTATGTGATGCGCCCCCCCTACCTCCTTGTGCGGCCTGCAAGAGGTGCACCTGCCGATCAACGGACGAGGCTTTGGCTAACATAGAAGTTCTCGCCACTATAACATGGAACCAATAACATAGGCATACCTCTGCCTACCCCTTCGGTCAAACATGCTTGATTGTATGTATGTATGTGATATCATTGTACATCTCATTCAGCACTTTTGGCCCCAAGCTTAACAAAGTTTGTACTATGGCGAATAATTCAACAGCCACATACGTACAACAGACAGATTAACTATCAAACCTCAACAAATTCTGACAAAGAATCCATTAATCTTTTATTTCTTGATTATGTTACAGCTAATATCTCATTAATTGTTGTTAAAAAAAATTGTATTTCCATTTTGTTTGTAAAAATTTGACGAATATTAATGATCCTATTGATCTTAAAGACTATAAAGTATATTTCATTTTTTATTTTGTATATAGGAAAACCCCAGACAAAGACCAATTATTATATTTATTCAACAAATATTTGCACTATGTAGGAATCAAACCTAAAACTTTTGAGCGAGTGAGATTAATACTCCGTCGTCCGTTCTTCATAGTAATTCGTCATCATCATATCAGCAGCACAAAATCCACTGTTGTACATAGGCTAATTGTTTTCTGCGTCAATCAATCTTGAGCCCCTTCAATCACCGGATTCCGGCCATTAGAGTATCGAATATAGGATCATCGGATATCGGAAAAGTTAAGGGGACGGTGGATATAGCTGACTTTCAGATGCCTAGCAAGGCGTCTTCACACCCTTGGTAGAGGGGCTTCGAGATGGATTTCGTGCACCGATTTCACATGAAAATGCACTAAAAATAATACATAAAGAAAAAATATTTTCTAACAATTACACCAATTATTTAGTTCCAAGATAAGTATCATTAAGAACTTGTGTTATGGATACTAAATTCGTAAACACAATTTTTTTTAATAATTTATTGATTCAGGCGTTACTTTGCGAAAATCCATTGTAAGCAAGTGATGGATTAAAAATATCTTTATAACAATTCCCGCGCTACTATAATTTCCCGAAAAATCGAGAAATTATTCAACACGACACGTGTTTCGCCCTTACACAGGGCATCTTCAGGTAAGATAGGAGCCTCAGAACAACGATGTCTTCACGACCAACGCTGAAACGAGAGTAGAGAGAGAGTAGAATACCCGCTCCACTCCAACGTCGTTGGTTCGATTCCCACAAAGGACAAATATTTGTGTGCATGAACATAAAGTATTGTTTTACAAAAAAAATTGTATGTGATGGATTAAAAATATCTTTATAACAATTCCCGCGCTACTATAATTTCCCGGAAAATCGGGAAATTATAGTAGAGAGTGGGAGCTGAGTCTCGTTTCAGCGTTGGTCGTGAAGACATCGTTGTTCTGAGGCTCCTATCTTACCTGAAGATGCCCTGTGTAAGGGCGAAACACGTGTCGTGTTGAATAGTTTCTCGATTTTTCGGGAAATTATAGTAGCGCGGGAATTGTTACAAAGATATTTTTTAATCCATCACTTACAATTTTTTCTGTAAAAAAATACTTTATGTTCATGCACACAAATATTTGTCCTTTGTGGGAATCGAACCAACGACGTTGGAGTGGAGCGGGTATACTCGCCACCACGCTATATCGGTCGTCGAAAGAAATTGGCACAAACAAACAAACGGTCGCTTCGGTATTTAATCTACTTATAACCTTTAGGTCTTAAGAGCTTAGAAGAAAAATGGCCGAAAAAGAAAAGACGAGACGCAACTTTACTTATGTAATATTGAGAAACTAAACTATTTGTTACCCATTAATTAGCGAATATTAATAGTATAGTGTTAGTATCTTTATTTTTAAAATATTGTTATACCACTTTTGCATGCAGTGGCTTCCTATAAGTAAGACAGCATATGGTTTTTTTTTTATAAAAAAAACAAGTTTTATTGTGTATTGTTTTAATGTATGTTTTATTACTTGCCCATTAATAAATAAACGGGTTATTCTATTTGTAACTACAGGTTCTCATGAGTTATATGATGTAGATTTGGGTTTATTTTTTAAAATAATTTTTCCGTACAAGATGACAAAGAACAATCAAATTGAAAAAGCCCAATTTGAGCGATCTTACATAACTCAAATCAAATTAAAATAGTTTATTGCAAACACAGGTTACAGGATAGGTGTTACAGTACAGGTTTAGATCTAGCTGTAGTCTGCCTCATGGGCGTATAATAGTTGCAATTTCATATAACACGAAATCAGATTTTATGGATTTTAAAAGTAATACTAACAAGTCGGACTTTGTCAAAAGTATATAGTGATAAGTCGTTTAAATGTTCTTTGACATTATAATAGCATTTTTCTATCAATAGTTCACGTAACACGTAACTCCGCACCTTAAGTCGGAATCTTAGAGGTCAGTCGTTGTATAAACGACTGTTTGTAAAGCTTACATTTATAAGACAACGGTCCCGAATATCGTTGTTTGGAAAGACCATACGCTTGAATAATTCCAACAGCAGTAAGTCACATAATAGCCTTTGCTAATCTATATTAGCTTAGTGGATGATCTGAACATCATTTACATAAATACATACACAATCACGCCTGTTTCCCCGAAGGGGTAGGCAAAGGCATTTTATACGCCCACTTTTTGCCAGTTATATTATTGGTTCCACGTAATAGGTGGCGAGCCTATTGCCGCTTATCGGGTACTTTTATGTTCGCCAGAGCCTCGTCTGTTGATCGGCAGATGCACCACTTGCAGGTGAGGTTGGCTTGAGCTCCTTAGATCTTGGTAGGAGTCCTATACACCCATGGTTTGTGATAGAACGTGTTTGGGGTGTCGGATAAGAGTGTGTTAAGATAATGATTATTATTTTCTACATAATTCAATTGCGTCTTTTAAGACAAACTTAAAGAAGCACTTGCTATCGAGCTAGTCATTATGATTATTGTTTTTTTTTTATATCTAATAAAACCTAGCATTTATGCCGTAGTCTGACGCTAAGGACCCAGGGTCTGCTTCCTGATCTAAAGAGCTGAATTACAAATACTACACGGAGCCATTGTCGTCTGACCTTTCTTTTTGATTTACTTTTTTTTGACGCAGTGGACGCGCCCCTCCTACCTCCTTGTGCGACCATGTGGCCGACTTCTCGGAGGGTCTATGGTTAGACCGTAGGGGCCCTCTGCCTCCGCTGCCGAAGACCCTCCTGGCGCTGCCTAAGACCCTCCTGGCGCTGCCTAAGACCCTCCTGGCGCTGCCTAAGACCCTCCTGGCGCTGCTTGACGGGCCCTCCTGGCCCGCCCGCTGCGCCCTCCACAGGTCCCTCTTAGTTTCCCCCCCGGTAGTCAGTACTAAGGGCACCCAGAGTCGCCAATCTCTGGGTGTTACCTTTTCCCTAGCGCCCTCTGCGCCCTACCGGGAGGTACTCAGTCGGGGGGGATTGTCGTCTGACCTCCGTGAACGACTGCCATCGATGTTCAAGACAGCCGGCACCACCAGCTTGACGCGCCTTCCGATGGCATGGAGCTAGCGAATGTATTACGCACATTACTTCAAAAAGTCATAAGTTACAGGGCATTTCACCATTATTTGGACCCAAAATCCTCTGCGTTGCAGTGTTTTGGTCCCATCACTGGGTTGTCGCTGCAGCTGCCAGAAAAAAGTAAACAATTAAAAGCAAATGTAAATCAAGCCCTTTTTCAAAGCCACATGAAAGCGCACATCTCAAACCGCATGGGACCGTCCAGGGCCACATAAATCAGGAAGAGTTTAAACTGCACAAGGGCCCGAGAGACCAGGGCAGAATGGCCCATACAATGTCTCTGTTTGAGCAATACTCGACGCTATAACCACGGGTTACTGACGTTAGCGTCGTTCTCCCGGAAAATATTGTCCGGCAAGAATATAACTAGAGCGCTGCTATTCATTAAGCCAGCTATCCGACAAGGGTAAATTTTTGAATACTTTCTGTGGGCCTATTAAATGTTATATCGAATTCATTACTAAATAAAATACATACTGATTGAACCTCCTACCTTTTTCATACGTTTTAACTAGAGATTTCTGTGTTAAAAGTGAACTTCTAAACAACTATGTCAACCTTTATTTTTGTTTTTTTTATTTTTGGAGACAGTAGTACATTGATTATTTGTAGTGAGGTACGAATCGGATATAACTAACGCAATTGGCCAAATATTTAATAGTTAGTATAGTTCTGGATGCACTGGTGCCATACGTTACACCAATACGCCAGCGATTTTTAAACCAGCACCTGTTTTTAAATTAATTAAGATTTATTTTTTAATTATTTTTAAATTTAAGTTAGAATGAAAATCACTAATCAAAGCTCACGCCTAAGATAAGGGGCTCGTAATTTTTTAAATAAACTGCATTCACTATACTTATTTGGCATTTCATTTTTACAATTTCACAGCTCACGTTACGCCTTTATCTTAAGAACTTAATGTAATATGAGAGTGTGAAACGCTAAGCCATGGTTTAGGCATCTAGAACCAAACTTTATGAGGACTAAGAGCTTTGGAGTTTGAAACACTAAACTACTTCAACATAAGTCACTCTGTTAGGTGAATTCAAAATGTAATGTAACTTACCTAGTTCAAAGTTTATACTAAGTTATAAGTGTGAAATTTTATATAATTTCCTTATGTACGGATATTTTTATCATTTTGGGATATTTTAGCACTCTGTACGTCTAAGCAAACATGATGTACATACATACATAATATCACGCCTGTTTTTCCGAAGAAGTAGGCAGACATACTTTAACGCCCATACTTCGCCAGTTCTATTTTTGGTCCTTCGTAATAGGTAAGTCTATTGCCGCTTACCGGGAACTTTTATGTTCGCCAGAGCTTCGTCCGTTGATCGGCAGGTGCACCACTTGCAGGTGAGGTTGGTGAGCACGGCGGGAGCTGCTCTATCTCGCCTGCTCCCCAATCTCGGGGGGAGTGGCGGCAGTTGCCGTCGCCTTTACATGGGGGTGGTGCGATCCATAGCCTTGTACGGGGCCCCAATTTGGGCGAGCTCCGTATCGGGTCGCCATCGACAGGTCCTGCAACAGTCGCAGAGGGTCATGGCGAACCGTGTCGTTAGGGGGTATCGCACCATCTCTGTGGAGGTGGCTTGCGCACTCGCCGGGTCACTGCCGTGGGACCTAGACGCCTTGGTTCTCTCGGCAGTGTTCTGGCGAGGCGCGCAATCCCGGAGCCAGGGTCTCCGCCCCGCACCGGACACTGTGGTGCGGTGGCGTAGAGACGCTCAGAGGCAGGCTCTGGGCGCATGGCGGCGGCAGCTTTTTCGGAGCGCCGAGTTTCGTGCCGAAGGATCGAGGCGCCGTATCCTCGAGGCGGTCGGGCCCATCTTGGAGCGATGGGTCGGCCGTCGGTGGGGGTCGATGACCTTCCGGCTCACGCAGGTACTTTCCGGGCATGGGTGCTTCGGGAAGTATCTGTGTGACGTCGCCGGGGGGGAGTCGACCCGGTGTTGCCACCATTGTGACTGCGCGGAAGACACCGCGCAGCACACTTTGGTGGCGTGCCCTGCGTGGGCGGGGCCGCGGTCGACGTTGGCCGCGGCCCTGGGTGGAGTGGCTCTCTCGCTGCCGACCATCATGCAAAAGATGGTCGACAGCGAGACGGCATGGGAGGCGATGGCCTCCTTCTGCGAAGTGGTGATGTCGCAGAAGGAGGCCGCGGAGCGGGAGAGGGAGCGGGACCCGCTCTCTCTCCGGCTACGCCGTTGGCGCAGCGGGCGGGCCAGGAGGGCCCGCCCGGCCGCGCCTGGGGGTCTTGGGTGGCGGGGGCAGGGGGCCCCTTCCGTCTAGCTATAGACCCCCCAGAAGTCGGCCAGTCACGTCATGGCCGCAAAAAGAGGTAGGAGGGGCGCGACACACTGCGCCTCTCTGAGGAGGTCCTCCCGGTTCTGATCCGGGGGACGTTGGCCGCGGGCGGGGTGCCAGAAACTACAAATCCCCTGGTGCTGGCCCCCCGCCCCTTCTTCAACAGCGGTGGGCGTCGTCGGAAGATTTTTAGTGGGTAGGACTGCGGCGGTCGCGTCTGCCGCAGTGAGCCCCACACCCCCTCCCGGTCTCCCCCTTTTGGCCGGGAGACAGTGCGTAAATGCATTTTGTTACCGACGTAAATCAAAAAAAAAAAAAAAAGGTACTTCAGATCTTGGTAGAAGCTCTATGCACCCTTATGATCTGTACACATTTATTCTGAATCTTACGGCCGATTAACTTGAGATTTTGGCACACATATCAATTCCGTGACCCAAACGCTAAGTAACGTAACATATTAAGGTTCAAGTAATATAAATTATAAAAATATTTTGCCGCATGGCAAACAAGATGAAAATCGATATTAAATAAAACAGGCTTGTGAGCATACATTCTTTTTTATAATTTCAAATGAAATTTCATTTGAAACTGAAGCGAAAGATTTAATTTGAAAATATCTTTCCTATACATGTTAAAGTATTTATAAATAAATTAGGTACTCTAATTCAATTTACTACAAAAAAGTAATCTTGCGCTCGGGGCAAATTTCCTGTTAGGGTACAACCAAATGAAATTTTAAATGATGAAGTTGACAACGCGGCGTTTTAAATAAAGATCGTGTTCCCTCATTTAAATTTAGGACCAGTTGGGATAACCCGCAACAAAGGAGAACTCTTTACTGTTGGAAACCTTGATTTGTAACTGTATGTATCTGTATCACAATGGGATATTAAAGTGTAGTCAACGTGGACTATAATAAAATATTATTTTCATAACCTACGAGTATCGTTAGCCAATGGGTGACTTCAGAGAATCCCGGGTTCAAATCCGCCAATGGCTTTACGAAGTTGTGTGCATAAATTCGCGCAGCGTGCAATGGAGAGAACTTTGCTCGGAGTGTCTCTACGTGATCGAATCAGGAATGAGGAAATCCGTAGGAGAACTAGAGTGACCGACATAACGAGGCGAGTTTGTAGGCTGAAGTGGCAGTGGGCGGGGCACATAGCTCGAAGAACCGACGACCGATGGAGCGTTAAGGTTCTTCGATGGCAACCGCGAACCGGCAAACGTAGTAGAGGACAGCCTCCCACGCGATGGACCGATGACCTGGTCCAGGCGGCGGAAAGCCGATGAATGCAGGCGACGCAGGATCGCTCAATGTGGAAATCTATTGGGGAGGCTAATGGCCAGTGGACATCAGATGGCTGAGATGATAATGATGATGATGTGCATAAATTATCGCTTCCTCCGCGTCTCGGAAAGAATATTATTGGCCGGTGTTCCCGGCTATCATGAGCATTTAAGACAGTATTAGGAAGTCAGTGCCTTCTAATATCCTAACAGCTTTTTTTTTTTTTACGTCGGTAACAAAATGCATTTACGCACTGCCTTCCGGCCAAAGGGGGACCGAAAGGGGGTGTGGGACTCACCACCGGCAGACACCACCGCCAAGTAATACCCACTAAAAATCTTCCGACGACGCCCGCCGCTTGTTGAGAAAGAGGCGAGGGCCAGTACCTGGGTTGCAGCTTCTGACACCCCGCCTGCGGCCAACGTCCCCCGGACCAAAACCGGGAGGACCTCCTCAGAGAGGCGCAGTGGACGCGCCTCTCCTACCTCCCCTTACGACCATAGCGTGTGTGGCCGACTTCCCGGAGGGTCCTGGTTAGACAGCAGGGGCCCCCTGCCCCCACTGCCTAGACCCTCCTGGCGCTGCTGAGCGGGCCCTCCTGGCCCGCTCACTGCGCCCTCCACAGGTCCCTCTTAGTTTCCCCCCCGGTAGTCAGTACTAAGGGCACCCAGAGTCGTCGGTCTCTGGGTGTTGCCTTTTCCCTAGCGCCTCCTGCACCCTACCGGGAGGTACTCAGCCCCCCCACCACGACAAGGTGGAGACCAGTCGGGGGGGTAATATCCTAACAGCTGGTTTAACCATTAAATGAAGTTTCCCTCTGGGTTGCAGACATCATACAGCAGCCGCTTTGTGTAAAAATATGCAAAGATATTATTAAAGTATTCCAAATAAAAATAATTCAATATTTGCCCAAACATGTATAACAAAATATGGTATTACAATAAAGTCTTTCGACCAAGTCTCAACACATTTACCATTTTGTGGTATGCAAATGCCAGCTTTATGATTCCCCATTAAATGTTAGTATTATTAATGTAAAATTTAATTAAATTGTGCCCCATTAAATGTAAAATTTATTATCAAAAGTTTATCATCTAAAATTACACAAAACAATAATATGAGAATTCATGTAAATTTTAATTACAAAAAAAAATGAGGTATGTAGATACCTATTAACAATTAATCTTAACAGATACACATCTGTCAAAAAATGGCCTTTGTGATAGTAACTGCGATGTGTGGCTTCTTTGTAGACAGAGCTTACTGTCATCGCGCCTGTTACGCATTACAGTATCATAGCTTATATTGCATTAAAATAACTAAAATATAGGGCTTCTTCATAAGCTCCCACTATTACCAATTGTAGGTAGCTTGTGTCCAGTATGATCTAGCGACCTTTACGAATTCATCGTAAATCAAAAAATAATAACCTGTTCTCATTATTAATACATATTATATCAATATTTCCCTTATCCCAATAATACTATAGTGTGCATCATCATCTCAGTCCATTAACGTCCCACCACTGCACGAGCCTCCTCTCACATACCAAGGTGCGAGGGTATTGGGTCATACTCCACCACGCGGACCTAGTGCGGATTGGCAGAGGCAGGTGTATGGTGTCCTGCTGTTAGAATTTTTAAGCCGCCCAATTAGGCCTCTATCATGGCTTAACCACTACCAAATTTAGTGATAACCGGGACCAATGGCTTTGCTAGCCTTCCGAAGCACGGAAGCGCCCGATATCAATTGCCACTCATACGGTCACCCATCCAAGGACTAATCTCTATAAACTCTGCTTTACATCGGTGATTGTTTGCGACCACCGAGCACCGCGGAGCTACGAGCGTTTTCTTTTGTGCTTATTGGATACAAATTCAAGTTAAGTGTATTTAATGAAAAGCACACAGTTACATTGTGCAGTGGCAATAATTATAATATAGTCATAACATATTGGGGTTCCGCGGCGGACAGCAAACACATTCGTTGTGACCGCTCGCATAATGAACTAACAATACTGATGCAGTTGTGAGTAAGGCATAGTACTCATTGCTGGAATCCTTAGTAATATTGTAAATAGCGAAAATGAGATTAAGTCGCGCTTTAACGCCAATATAAATAAATAAATAATTTCCAACAATTAGGTAGACCAATTATTTAGTTCTAAGATATAAATATCATTAAGAATCTGTGCTATGGATACTAAAGAACGAAGAGAGATATTTAAGCGATACATACCAGATACCAGAACAAATATTAAAAGTCATGCACACAAAAATTTGTCCTGCGTGGGAATCAAAACCACGACCTCAGGAGTGGTGTGCCATATCGCCATATCGGTCCTCAACGGTATGTTGATAATATATCGGCGGTGGCGTCATGCGTCGGGTCGTTACGTTCCCTAAAATATGGTTGAGCGAAACGATGGCTGGTTCATGCGTCATACTCGTGAATGGGTGCCGCCAGTGGGGGCTGGTCTGCTCGTGTCTACTATGTTTATTCGTAATCATGCTCGTATAACTTCAAAAACAGTTATTTTCTTCTTTTATTTTAAATCTTGTGCAGACCACAGGTTTTTAAATACCTGTCCAATTTTTTACTATTAAGTACATTTTCTTGTAACTGGCGGGAGAAAAAACTAACCTTGACGATTTTCTTGCCCGTTCTTTTACGATCAAGCTCCCGCCCGCAGTGAATGGGCGCGCTAGTTTTGAAGTTTTGACCTTAATAAGAGCTTTTTTGAGCCAATCTTTTATAAATGATTTTGACTTTATAGAAGCAGACGGATCTTAAGAAAATGGAATCCTTCTCGGCTTTGAGCAATAGTTTCAAAAAGTGACCAAACAATAAGAACTAGACCTGTTATAGTTAGATAAATAAAACGCCCGTGACAGTTGGCACTATTTGACATGGTGGATAGAAACTAACAGCGAATTTTAAAGACCAGACCTTGTAGACGACTGTTTGTTTAATCTATGTCACCTACATAAGGATCCTACAAATATCTTAGGAGCAAAATCCAACCTCACCTCGGTAAGCGGCAATAGGCTCGACAAAAAGTATGTGGGACCAACAACAATTCTTTGTAAAATAGGAGCCTATAATATACCTCTGCCTACCCCTTCGGGGAAATAGGCGTGATGTACCGAGTATGTCGTTTAATCTAAAGCGATTCCGAACTTCAGAAGCCATAGGCTTGTAATAGGAGTATTACCACAATCACGACTTAGCGACAAAATAGGATTCGATATTAGTTCGACCGTTCTAGCGAATTCTCTGGAGAGATCCTTCCGGTCGGATGGTCGGAGAGATCCTTTCTTTGTAGGAAAAAATTGGAATTCCATCGAACTCAATTTCCTTGTTGCAAAAATGTTTCTTCCAAATAGGGTGATTTGCCAAAATTACTAAGGACCCCTGATTTAGCTTTATTTGCATGCAAATACGCACTAGTGGGTATTAAGTCATTACGGGGTGTCCTGAAAGTATTGAATTCACATACTGTTATTAATAGCAATATGTGCATCGTAACGTAAATGTATGGTGAAGATATATATCGAGAATCAGACCCCGCAGTTAAACCGTACTCACGGTTTTGTGGGACTATGTTATAAATAAGTTGTTATAACCTGTACTTACTGAATAAATAAATAATAATAATAATGGTAGCCTGCATAAAAATTTCTTTGAACTAAATATTAATTGTAATTCAGACAAAACACCCATAATTTGTACATAATTAAATTAATTTCGCGTATGCATTGTGGCGTTTAACTATGCAGGTAAACCAAAATGCTGCTTTAATGGCTTATCACGGATATGTCGCATCCAATCTTAAGTATGGTGTACTTCTATGGGGAAACTCCACAGATATAAATAAAGCTTTTGTGTCTCAAAAACGATGCATTCGAGCCATATGTAACGTTTCGCCAATGACATCGTGTAGACAGCTATTTCCTAAACTGAATGTACTTACTCTTCCGTCCATGTACATTCTAGAATGTTGTATGTTCGTAAAAAATCATCCCTATATTTTTAAATTCAAAAATGCTAATAGCTGCAGTATAGCGGGACATCATGGTAAGCTGATGTTGCCAAATACGCACACACAATATTATAAAAGGAATTGTTATCCAAAAAAGTTACCAAACTCAATGAGAGAGCTTAGTTTACCCATATTCAAAATAAAACTACAGTTATGGCTTAAAACTAAATGTTTTTATTCACTCGCAGAATATTTTAACACTAAAATTGAAATTATATAATTTGATATTATTTGTTATTTTGACATCAATTTTATTTTATTATGATTATTACAATGATTTTTTAATTCTACTTATTTTATATTGACATTCACACGCCCTGCGTTTGGCAAAATAGATGTTCTTTTATATACGAAAACCACCTCATGTTACTCTATTTTATGTGAATAAATTATTTCATTTAATTTTGATTTCATTTCAAAATAATAAAATAGGCTGGCTTACTAGAAGATTGGAGCATTCGTGTCATGTGTAAATGGCAGTTCCTCCGAGTTCTACAAAGGCAATGCCGGAGTGCCGCAGGGTTCGTTGCCTGTTTCTTCTGCATATTAATGACATGTGGTCCTTGGGTAATACTTATTGTTATACAGATAGTACGGTACACGAGCGGTGCTTAGGACATCCACCGGCAAAGCAAGCCGATATCGGTTCGCATCATAAAGGACGCTGAGTTTACAGCCTCTCTCGTGGATCTACAGCTACGTAGGGACATTGCCTCTTTCAGTGTCTTCTACCGGAACTACTATGATAAATGTTCTGAGGAGCTTCTCGATCTCATCTGGCCCTCTTCTCTCCTCTCCCAACAACACGTGCTGGTCTTAAGAACCTTCCTTAACTGTGCAGACTATCAGCACTCAGACCAAGAAATTTGGTTTTTGTTCCTGAGTAAGACCATTAAGCACTGGAATTCGCAGCCCGCTCATGTGTTTTAAGCAGAGCGTAAAACGTCATTTTAGCAGGCCTTCATTAGTGGGTGCGCTTTGTACCGTGATTATTTCACGATATGAAGCGCCTCATTTTCAGTTGCTGGCAAATTATCTCTAAGTAATTTTAAACATTCCTTTATGTAATGAAGCTAAAATGAACACCTATAGTCAGCACCAGCCTTTATTTCCAATATTTGCTCCCAACATTTCAAAATAAACAAGCCGACACCAACTCCCAAGTGGAATGATAACGTTGTAAGCCATGCTACTTGTTTAAAATTTCACAGTGCTCTCAAATTTTGTGCCTTTGAAAATAAAATTAAATATAGTGTCGAAATTGCTATCCAACAAAGTAATAAATTTTACGTAATCGTTATAGTGGCATTTAGAATTCGCAACTTTTTTTAGATTCATTACTAGTATGCAGATAACTGATTATACATGCAATTTTATTTCATCGTCTCTAACCTTAACATTGTTTTGAGTAAGCTTTACATTAGGTAAGATGAACCTGACAAATTTACCTTTATTTTGATTTAATATTAGGTCGGGGAAAAAGTCTTTTCGCATAACGTAGGTATAAACTTATTATAAAATTTTTTTGACTGTACTATTTGTGTCTGGCTGGTTTTGGTAACATTAAAAAGGTTCCATTATAAAGAAAAGAAAAAAAAAAATTGTTTCCCGCTATTTTTCATTTGTTTTTCTCTCCGTAAAAATGAGTGAATCTAATGAAGAAATTCGATACATTTTAAAATTTTATTATAAAAAAGGCAAAAATGCAACTCAAGCAGTGAAAAAAATTTGTGATGTTTATGGACCTGATGCAGTGTCAGTAAGAGTAGCACAAATTTGGTTCAAACGTTTTCAGTCCGGAAATTTTGATGTTAAAGATGCACCTCGCTCTGGTCGCCCTGTTACGAATAAAATGGATGCCATTTTTGAAAGAGTGGAGCAAGATCGGCATATTAGTAGTTACGATGTAGCTGAAGAACTGGGAATTGACCACAAAACAGTTTTGACCCATTTGAAGAAAGCTGGTTATACAAAAAAGCTCGATATTTGGGTGCCACACGAGCTCACTCAAAGAAACTTAATGAACCGTGTACTCATTTGCGATTCATTATTGAGACGTAATGAAAACGAGCCGTTTTTGAAGAGATTGATAACTGGCGATGAAAAGTGGATCACGTACGACAAGAACGTGCGAAAAAGGTCGTGGTCGAAAGTTGGCCAGGCTTCACAGACTGTGGCCAAACCTGGCCTAACACGAAATAAGGTGATGCTGTGTGTATGGTGGGATTGGAAGGGCATTGTTTATTATGAGCTTTTACCGCCCGGCAAAACCATCGATTCTGATCTTTACTGCCAGCAACTGATGAGATTAAAGGAAGCAGTCGAGAGAAAACGGCCGGAATTGATCAACAGGAAGGGTGTGTGGTCTTTCATCACGATAACGCTAGACCACACACATCTTTAGCCACTCAGCAAAAATGAAGAGAGTTCGACTGGGAGGTCCTAGTGCATCCACCATATAGCCCTGACCTTGCGCCTTCAGATTTTCACCTGTTTCGGTCTCTGCAGAATTCTTTAGGTTCTGTAAGGTTGACCTCAAGAGAGGACTGCCAAAACTATTTGTCCCGTTTTTTTGATCAGAAGTCCCAAAGTTTCTACAGTAACGGGATAATGTCTCTGCCCACAAAATGGCAGAAAGTTATTCAACAAAACGGTACATATATATTGTAAATAAATGTAAATAAACTTTGAAAAAAATGTCTTGACTTTTCATACAAAAATACGAAAAGACTTTTTCCCCAACCTATTAGTTAATTATTGAGTAAATATATATTCTATTTAGTTCCAAGATAAGTATCACAAAGAACTTGTGTTATGGATACTAAACAACGGATAAACATACTTCAATTAAATTTTTTTGTATATACATACTTAATATATATAGGAAAACACCAGACTGGAACAAATATACATGTTCATGCACAAACACAAAGATTTGTCCTGTGTGGGAATCGAACCCACGACCTCTGGAGAGAAGTGCAGGTATACTGACCTCCACGCCATTTCGGTCGTCACTAGCACTAAGCCAGAGGACTATTCTAGAGAGAACATTATGAGGTCGATACTACATACATAATGTCACGCCTCTTTCCCGTCGGGGTAGGCAGAGATCACACCCTTTCACTTGCTACGATCTTGGCATACACTTTTAGCTTCATTCACACTCATTAAACTTCTCATACACGCCTGTCGGTTTAGGGTACTTTCGAACTGCCCTTTCTCCAAAATTTTCTGAATTTGGTCATCGAAGGTTTTACGTGGTCTTCCCCTTCCAACACTTCCATTCACTTGTTCATCATAAATCACTTCCGTTTATCTACATTCATTCATCCTTTCAACATGACTTATTTAGATAATGTATTTATATAATTAATTTATCATTTATTCGTTCCCAATAACTACTATCGTAGCAAAAGGCATAAGTTGTTTGCAGTACCATCCTGCCAAACAGTGGCTCGGCGCCAATCACCTATACCACGCAGCCTTTCATCACTCAATGCTCTCCTAGATAGCAATCCTGGATGTGTCCTGTTTGCGGATGGATAGTCGAAAATTTTGTCGGAGTGCCTGAGTTCTTGTGAAAGAAAGGTATTAATATGTGCGTGTATATCTTTATGTAACTTGTGTATTTTACAGTTAATTTTATTTTAATATTATCTTATTAATTTGTTTAAATTTTATCTGATTAATTTAATTATTGTTGCTGAGTTTAGTTTTGTAGGTGTTGAATTGTATTTTTAAAATTGATTGTTATCTTTAATTACTGTAATTGGTTTTGTATACCGTTTTAATTAAAGTAAAAATAAAAATATATAAATGACCAAACCATCTAAGCATACCTTTCTCAATTCTTGTCACTATATTTTTACTATGAGGTGGAGGAGATTTTTAATTTAAACTAGTAATAGAAATGGTCCTAAGATTGAACCTTGCGGCACCCCCTATTGTCACTGCAGAGCCAGGTGCCTGTTTACCATTAATAACTACTCTTTGGACCCTATCACAAGATATAATAAGGACTGATAAAAGGCAAGGCGGTATGACTAACTTCATAATAATGGAGTTATTATAATTATAATTCATTCAATCTGTTGCTGAACATGTTTAATTTTCTTTGATATATCAACCGTGTGAAGTCCTCTGCTGAACATCGGCCTACCGCATAGATTCATGCTAGTACGCGGGATAACGTTGCTTGGTTGCTTATTCATTCGATAAGATTTTTCTTTGTCGACATTCGTTTTACAACTTCCCATAAGACCATGGTAGGTATCCTTTTCATTCGATCTTGATAAAATACAAACGTATGCTCGATGTACTGAGTGTAATAATTCAGAGCCTCACCAGTCATATAAAAAATCCTTATCACCTTTTAAGAATGGAAAATACATTCTCAAGACAGTAATATTTTACATTTTATTACAATTTTTGCGCTTTCTTTTATCCATGGAGCTCTAGAAAAGTATATTCCCATTTATTTATTGGAGCCTCCGAACGATCGTGACCTGTGGGTAGGGGAAAGGGAGCAACTGTACTAAATTAGAGAGGATTTACTTAATAACCGGATGTTCTTACAGACATTATCTTGTGGCATAGATTAAGGTTGCGTCATATTTTGTGGCATTTGATATTATACGCCTCTGTGCTCCAGAAGAGACGTTAAAGCGGTTCGCCCTGATTATTACATTTGTGGCCATCGTTAATCCATTTGAAAGGTTCTCGTGTAACATCAGGAAGACACATACACACCCACATAGACACACACATACAGCCACACGCACGCACACACACGTCTCTGCACTAGCAACATGATGGAGGATGAAACCTTTTAACCTTGGTTCGTGAAAGAAGACCGGTGCTCAATAGTGAGACGACAATGGACTGAGATGATGAAATCGTGATTTAAACACCGGCTGCAATATAGTACTCTTTATGATTATATACTTTTATAAATTCGGCACTTACGCGCATATCATACTAGCCATAGTGCACTAGTATCGTGCGAAGTAATAAGCTAAATGTACTACGTATATACGTATATAACACGTATATACTTCAAAAATTATGTTATGATATGAAATGAGCTTTGGTTCTAAAAATATGCTTAGTAAGTAAGTACACTGCCCTAGTAGACTTGTCCCTACTTATTTTTTTCATATCTACTCGACAGATTTATTCTTATCCTACATCTATTGTAAATTTCTCATGTAAGTGACTGTATGATTTTACATGAGAAAATAAATATTTTTTAAACCTATATAAACCACTTCTTACTTGCACATAAAGTTCTTGTAAAGGTACACAAAATGTCCTTGACACATTTCAAGTATATACAACCAACGTGGTTGCACTTCTGCTAATTTCCGTCCTTGGCTGGCATTCCGCCACTTGTTTATACTGAGCTCCAGAGAACAAAGATAGCCACTACTATATTTCACCTAAACACGCCAATTTCAACCCTAAAGACAAGAAGTAAGAGCCAATAGTGTCGCTGATACAAATGTGCATTTCAATAAGCATGCCTTCAAGATTCTAGGCACGAGCTCTAGGCGACATGAGAAATAATGGTCAGGGGGAGAGCAGGTAAGGCTGGGTGCATACTCGACATCGGATACTTGACAAAATAAGTCAGATTTATATGTTAATGTACATGTACTATTAAAGCAAAATAAAGCTTAATGTGTCAGGTTCATCTTACCTAATATAAAGCTTGCTCAAAACAGTGTTAAGGTTAGAGACGATGAAATAAAATTGCATGCATTATTAATTATCTGCATACTAGAAACTTCAAAAAGTTGTGAATTCTAAATGCCACTATAATGATTACGTTCAATTTATTACTTTATTAATGTAAAAGTAAATCTGACTTATTTTGTAATAAAGTTACTTACTTATAAAGCACCCAACTTCAAAAGCCTTTTGCGGTCTGATTTTATGATCAATTATAGTAGAGAATTCGCAAATTGTATATTATAACTATTATCATAAGCCCCAGGAAGTCTGCTGCTGAACATTGGCTTCCCTCATAAAGTTCTGAGCATCTCCAGTAAATTTGCGATGTGACCTTTGTAGGCCTGCATCAGATAGGTCGACCATTTTGCGGATATCATTCTTGCCGTCAAACGCTACACTATCTTTCGGAGAGTCTCCATTATAGAAAATTTCTCCCGAGAGTTCCACATGCAATGTGGCCTGCCGACTGTCACTTTAACTTGCTTACTCTTTGGTCAAAATTACACAACTTTTTCTGTTGGATACAACAGAATCACAAGCAATATACAGCAATAATGTCTAAATAAATTAAAATAAAACCGAAGGCTACTACCAAAGATTATATGGCAGATAAAAATGCTTGGGATTAAACTGGTTCTTGCAGGCTATTCTAAAATGAATGACATAAAGCATAAATATTATATATATTCTATTGCATTGTATAACGTCACAGACAAATGAAGATTGTAATGTGAGAATTTAATTGACTCTGTAATAATGTCTAGATTCATGCCGTCCAGTTGAGTCCACAAGAAGTCCGTTATCATATTCCTGTAACGAATGCCGTTCACAGTCACTGCAGCTAGTCATCATTTTCAAAAAAGTAGGGTCCAATAACTACTGGCCACCAAGATCGTGCAATTTAACGCCGTGCAATTTTTTTCTTTGGGATTTTGTGAAATCACAGGTTTATGCGAATAAACCCGAAACAATTCCTGAGCTCAAATCGGAAATCCAACGCGTCATCGGTGAGATACAGCCACATTTCTGTGCATAAGTCATGGAAAATTTCATGAAAAGAGTAATGGCCTGTCATCGGATCCGTGGGGGTCATTTGACGGTTATATTTTTCCATACTTAATCAGAACATGTCTTCTTTACAATACAAATATCACAACTCAGTCATTTAATACTTGTTTTTATTTTGAAATGAAAAAGTGCACTCTTACTGAGACACTTTATAAGTATGTACATGTCGTACACCATTTGTGTTATATAAGAAACATTTAACTCCCAGAAGCGAATTTGACCATTATGTTCTTTAACTTTTGTTTAAACATTATTAACCATCAAAAAATCCAAATAAGTTTTTCCGTCATAAGGCCCTCAGTATGTACACGGCTTTAGGGGGAGAAACCGGGCGGAAGGGGCAGGAATAAGGTGTTTAATGACCAGCGGATCTTGGATACTTGAACTAGTAACGTTTTCGTGAAGATGATTGATTGTTATGGTTGATCGATCATGATTTAAAGCTCTTAGTCATTAAGTCAGAAAAAAATGCTTAAGCTAAAGTATCAAGTCACTTATTCATTAGTCAGTAATGAAATGTATTTTCTTAAGACCAAAGACCTTTAAACCCAATGGCTCACCGTGGCTGTCAATATAATATAATAGGTTGGGGAAAAAGTCTTTTCGTATTTTTGTATGAAAAGTCAAGACATTTTTTTCAAAGTTTATTTACATTTATTTACAATATATATGTACCGTTTTGTTGAATAACTTTCTGCCATTTTGTGGGCAGAGACATTATCCCGTTACTGTAGAAACTTTGGGACTTCTGATCAAAAAAACGGGACAAATAGTTTTGGCAGTCCTCTCTTGAGGTCAACCTTACAGAACCTAAAGAATTCTGCAGAGACCGAAACAGGTGAAAATCTAAAGGCGCAAGGTCAGGGCTATATGGTGGATGCACTAGGACCTCCCAGTCGAACTCTCTTAATTTTTGCTGAGTGGCTAAAGATGTGTGTGGTCTAGCGTTATCGTGATGAAAGACCACACCCTTCCTGTTGATCAATTCCGGCCGTTTTCTCTCGACATATATTTCGTGTTAGGCCAGGTATGGCCACAGTCTGTGAAGCCTGGCCAACTTTCGACCACGACCTTTTTCGCACGTTCTTGTCTTACGTGATTCACTTTTCATCGCCAGTTATCAATCTCTTCAAAAACGGCTCGGTTTCATTACGTCTCAATAATGAATCGCAAATGAGTACACGGTTCATTAAGTTTCTTTGAGTGAGCTCGTGTGGCACCCAAATATCGAGCTTTTTTGTATAACCAGCTTTCTTCAAATGGGTCAAAACTGTTTTGTGGTCAATTCCCAGTTCTTCAGCTACATCGTAACTACTAATATGCCGATCTTGCTCCACTCTTTCAAAAATGGCGTCCATTTTATTCGTAACAGGGCGACCAGAGCGAGGTGCATCTTTAACATCAAAATTTCCGGACTGAAAACGTTTGAACCAAATTTGTGCTACTCTTACTGACACTGCATCAGGTCCATAAACATCACAAATTTTTTTCACTGCTTGAGTTGCATTTTTGCCTATTTTATAATAAAATTTTAAAATGTATCGAATTTCTTCATTAGATTCACTCATTTTAACGGAGAGAAAAACAAATGAAAAATAGCGGGAAACAACTTTTTTTTATTTTTTTCTTTTCTTTATAATGGAACCTTTTTAATGTTACCAAAACCAGCCAGACACAAATAGTACAGTCAAAAAAAATGTATAATAAGTTTATACCTACGTTATGCGAAAAGACTTTTTCCCCGACCTAATATTAACCTATTTATAATAAAATCGAAAGTATCCCATACCCTTCCGTTTTCGTTTATAATTATTAATTCTTTATAGAAACAATCAGTAGTAACATTTTAGAGCAGAGCGTATGGGTAATGTAGTAATACGTTTAATGTGGTCTTTATTTATTAGGTCGGGGAAAAAGTCTTTTCGCATAACGTAGGTATAAACTTATTATAAATTTTTTTTGACTGTACTATTTGTGTCTGGCTGGTATTGGTAACATTAAAAAGGTTCCATTATAAAGAAAAGAAAAAAATAAAAAAAAGTTGTTTCCCGCTATTTTTCATTTGTTTTTCTCTCCGTAAAAATGAGTGAATCTAATGAAGAAATTCGATACATTTTAAAATTTTATTATAAAAAAGGCAAAAATGCAACTCAAGCAGTGAAAAAAATTTGTGATGTTTATGGACCTGATGCAGTGTCAGTAAGAGTAGCACAAATTTGGTTCAAACGTTTTCAGTCCGGAAATTTTGATGTTAAAGATGCACCTCGCTCTGGTCGCCCTGTTACGAATAAAATGGACGCCATTTTTGAAAGAGTGGAGCAAGATCGGCATATTAGTAGTTACGATGTAGCTGAAGAACTGGGAATTGACCACAAAACAGTTTTGACCCATTTGAAGAAAGCTGGTTATACAAAAAAGCTCGATATTTGGGTGCCACACGAGCTCACTCAAAGAAACTTAATGAACCGTGTACTCATTTGCGATTCATTATTGAGACGTAATGAAACCGAGCCGTTTTTGAAGAGATTGATAACTGGCGATGAAAAGTGAATCACGTAAGACAAGAACGTGCGAAAAAGGTCGTGGTCGAAAGTTGGCCAGGCTTCACAGACTGTGGCCATACCTGGCCTAACACGAAATAAGGTGATGCTGTGTGTATGGTGGGACTGGAAGGGCATTGTTTATTATGAGCTTTTACCGCCCGGCAAAACCATCGATTCTGATCTTTACTGCCAGCAACTGATGAGATTAAAGGAAGCAGTCGAGAGAAAACGGCCGGAATTGATCAACAGGAAGGGTGTGGTCTTTCATCACGATAACGCTAGACCACACACATCTTTAGCCACTCAGCAAAAATTAAGAGAGTTCGACTGGGAGGTCCTAGTGCATCCACCATATAGCCCTGACCTTGCGCCTTCAGATTTTCACCTGTTTCGGTCTCTGCAGAATTCTTTAGGTTCTGTAAGGTTGACCTCAAGAGAGGACTGCCAAAACTATTTGTCCCGTTTTTTTGATCAGAAGTCCCAAAGTTTCTACAGTAACGGGATAATGTCTCTGCCCACAAAATGGCAGAAAGTTATTCAACAAAACGGTATATATATATATTGTAAATAAATGTAAATAAACTTTGAAAAAAATGTCTTGACTTTTCATACAAAAATACGAAAAGACTTTTTCCCCAACCTATTATTTAAGGACAACCAACAAACAATGACTTAATTTTATTCAGTCACACTGCAGCGGGACACATTCCAAAGCAATTCTTTAATTACAAGCTGCCACGACATGCAAAATATTGGACAAAACACATAATTACAATTAAACTGACTGATGATGACGAAGAGTGATATTGTTGCAGCTGACTGCTAAAAAGCAGATGCACTGCTATTCTGACTACGAACTAAAATACTGAACACTACAGTTGACAGCAAAGTTACGATTTCTTTGAATTGGTCCTGACTTTGAAATATTTAAAAGGACAAAATTAATTGTAAACTGTACCAGTATTTCTAAATGCAAAAAATGGCACTGCGAGCTAGCTTATCAGTGAGAAATTAAAAATAAATATTGGAATTTAAGTCACTAGTTAATAAGTTAGGTATAGTAAAGTACAGGAATAATAAAATTAGATTTTTTTACTTTATTTAAACATAATAGGGTCCTAGCATGCGTCTTCAGAATATATTGTGAATAACAGAACATTTTATTAATATGTTTTATGTATGTAGTAATTGCTATAATATATTTTAAATAAACCATTATTACTAACTAATTGCATACAAAGGTAACAGAATAAAATAAAAAAGTGGGAACTTTCGAAACAAAATAGCTCAGTAAATATTAATTGAATGTGAGCAAGCACCCTCTATAGAAAAGTCTACGCATTAGTTATATTGACGAAAAGTGTAAGTTTCGTGGGGGGGTGACAAAAGTTCAAAGAGCTTTTGTCACTTTGTCAGAGATGGCGCTTTTTATAACTATTGTGAACGGCACAGACGCAATTTTTTTTTGGTGGCAACATTATTGGTTTACGTAAAACACACACAGAATTATAAAACAAATGATAACACCGGATTGGTGACACATTGGTGAGGTTGGCTTGGCTTATAAGATCTTGGTAAAAACCCTACACACCTATTGTATGTATGTAACGTTTAGTATTTTCTTAAGATAACTCACATAGCGCTATTTAATGTTATTAAAAAGCGCATAAGCCCATATTCTGTGGCTCACTTACCAAAGCTGCTGTCTTAACCGATAGACTAATAAGAATATGCACATTTTAAGCATTTTTATTCATTTCTCATTTAAAGGAAGAAAGCACATACCTATTCGCATTTCTTTACATATGATTTTAGATGACGATAATCACCGTCAATGTTAGGGATTATATACAGATAACATTTTTATTTAACAATTCGCAATAAAATATACCTGTTTAATAGCTTCCTTCTATCTTCTCGTGCATTGCGACACAATAAAAAATCATTGCTTTGCAATACAAATATGTAAGTTTTATATTTTAATGCCTTGCACAAAATATAATATAATTATAAGTAAAGGCGGATCACCGTTTAACTTCTGCGACGAAGCTTGATCTCAAGACACAAGTTTCTTTAATAATTGTATTATTCAGTTTAATTATTAAGGATGTCGCTAAGTAAAAAGATTACTGCTCTTATCAACACGTAATCGTTTACACAAAGATGAGTACTTCTGATAATTTATCTGGTATTATCTTTTGTTTTATAATATGTGTATGTTTTACTTTCTTTTATTTCTTTTAAATAATGGATTCGTGCGTTTCGCCCATTTAGCCAGTATCTAGTAAGAGATATATTAATAATATATAAATAATTGTACATGGGATTGCGTGGTGATAAGGATTATAAATAGTAGATGCCCTGCTCCTAAACCCCTTGAGTCCTCAGTAAAGTATATAAAACTATACTGAGATCTCACATGGACTTTTTGGGAGAATTTGAAAATGTATGTTGCCCATATGTACTCATGTACGTTTACAAACACTTAACGGTTAATAATCAACCGTCATTACACATTAAAGTTCGCAATATCACAAATAATAAAACAAAACTGCAGACATAACGCTTCTCTTTCCCGCCAAGAAGTCCATGTATTACATAAATGAATATTAATGCCGTTCACGATAGTTCACGAAAGCGCCATCTGTGATAAAGTGACAAAAGCTCTTTGAACTTTAGTCACCACCCCACGTAACTTACACCTTTTGTCAAGATAAGTAATTAATGAAAATTTCTGTAGAGGGCGCTTAAAACTATATAATTAATTTTAACTGCCGCCAGCTCTTTATTTACATAACCTATACTTTATTTATTTTCTTTTTGTTAGCTTTATTAGTACCATATTTCGATGAATCAGTGCAAAGAAATCGTCGGAAATGACCTTTAAAGCATAACAAATAGACAAAGATACCTTTAAACATCCCAGTTTTTTTTTGACCAAATTCCATTAAAGCTGTAATTTTTACTACCGAGTTCACCTTTTTTACTTTTCGTCAGTGAAAATTACTATTTATTAACTACAATTGATCAAACCAAACATTGTCATTTGGGCTCTTCGAATTCAATGGCATATCACAAGACAATTTAAGACCTCATTCTAAGACAATATCTTTAAATTTAAGTGTATAGAAGAATTAGAACCAATGGAAGCATAATAAAAATAATATTCTCCACAAAAGTTTTAAGTTACTTGACCTCAAAGACACTTTATACATTTCCCTTCAAAAAGCTGCCATTTTAAATACCTGCAGAATTGTCCGTAAGTTCCTTCAAATAGACGAAAATTATTTCACAGGAAATACCACCGCACACTCAACATCTACATAAAATAAGAACACAACACACTATATTTACTTGGCAGCTGCCCGTAAATATAGTTCAACCAGCTTAGGCTGTGATTTTTTCCAAAAGAGTACTCCAAAAATAATAATAATAAATGATGAAAGGGAGAATTAAGTTAGTGAAAGTAAAAACATTTGGCAGGATAGTAACAAGATACAAACTGTACAATTACACAAGAATGATTATTATTCGTAATGTTATATGTTATATTCCTACGAAAAAGCAATAATCATAACCGGGAACCGGTATGACATTTCGAATTAATTTCAATAAGCGAATATATTTTGCGATATAAGCTTTTCCCGAACATTAAAAGCCACGTTCATAAATCGGTTTCAATTTTATCTTAAGGAAATACATATCTTTACTGACTAATAATAAAGTGACTTGACACTTAAGATTACACATTTTTCTCTGACTTAATGGGTAATAGCTCTAAGGCTGTGTCCCCAGTAGGCAAACTGTTAGCGGCCGACTGAGTTTGCGGCGTACCGATGTAGTACGCCAATCCATATATTTGAAATGGAGTGTCCACAGTCTGCTAGTTTTGCGCTCACTATACGCAGTTTGCAGCGTCGGTCTCTTAGTCTTGTAACTCAGTCGGCCGCTAACAGTTTGCCTACTGGGGACACAGCCTTATTCTGGATCGACTAACCACAACAATTCATCATCTTCTCGTGAACGTTACTAGTTCAACTATCCAAGATCCGCTGGTCATTAAACACCTTATTAAGTAATTAAGTTATAAGGTGTAGCAGTGACTTATGCTCTACGAAGTTATACGATTGTGTTACGCATGATATGAATTATCTCATTATATATGGAGGTCTCAGAGGGTGACAGTGTTTACTTGACTATTATTATTATTTATTTATTTCATAAACAAAAATACATTTGTGTTGAAATGTTACAATTTTTGATATCACAATAATACATGTCATTATTAAATTAAAAAAACACTGGCTGGCTGACTGGCTACATACATAGTATTGTTTTAAAATATATTTCCATTTTTACATAGTATTCAACCGGATTCATCAAAATATTCATATTCATTATTATACATAGTACTTGAAAACGTCATGATTACAAATGAGAAAAAAAAAATACAATCGAAATAATATTACACTAAATCACGAAGCTTAGATTCACTTACATGCAACAAAACCCGACAGGGTCCATAAATTTGGTTCTAAAATTGTATAACACCTATGTACACATTATGGTTTAGCAATAAATAATTTGTATTTGTAAAACAATTTAAAAACAAAAAATAATTAAGTGTAAGTGAATCTAAGTGCCAGTTCCGAGCCACCGCTCTGTAAGAAGAACTGGCAAGAAACTCACAGGCTTTGCTCTTTTAAATATGTCCATTAGTTTGGTACTAGAAATACAATCTTCATTTGTCTGTGAAACTATACAATGCAATAAGTTAAGGTTATGTACCTTAACAATATTTATGTTTTCAAGTCATTCATATTAGAATAGCCTGTATTAAACGGCACCTTAATCCCAAGCATTTTTATCTGCCATATAGTCTTTAATAGAATAGTATCCCTTTGAAGACAGCTTGTGTTTTATTGTTAACTTAAATTTATTTAGGCTCAATTGCTGTATGTTGCTTGGGATTTTATTGTAGAATCGCACACATTGACCTTTAAAAGATTTGTTTATCTTTTGGAGCCTAGTGGCAGGTACAATTAATTTATGCTTATTCCTTGTGTTTTGGTTATGTACACAGCTTTTCTTACTAAATTGATCAGTATTCTTATGTACATAAACCAGGTTATCATAAATGAATTGACCGGCCACTGTTAAAATACCAATTTCCTTAAACTTTTCCCTTAGTGAATGTCCACACGGGAGATTATAAATTGCTCGAATAGCCCTCTTCTGCAGCACAAAGATTGTTTGAATGTCTGCGGCACAACCCCACAGAAGAATACCATAGGACATAACACTATGGAAATAGCTATGATAAACTAGCCTAGCTGTTACAACGTCTGTTAATTGGCGAATTTTCTTTACCGCGAATGCTGCAGAGCTAAGTCTACTCGACAATTCACCAATATGTGGGCCCCACTGTAGCTTAGAGTCTAAAGTAATCCCTAAAAACTTGGTAGGATCCACAAGGGTCAACTCATCCTCCTTTACCATAATAGTAGAGTTTGCCTGTCTGACGTTAGGCGTCACGAATTTAATACATTTCGTTTTAGCCCCATTTAATAGCAAATTGTTAACGTCAAACCAGTGCACAACCTTTTTAAATTCTCTTAAGAAGTCCATGTTAGATCTTAGTACAGGCTCACATCTTTACTGAGGACTCAAGGGGCTTAGGGGGAGGGCATCTCATTTACCATTTATCATCTTTATCACCACTCATTCTCATTTACTATGATTTATATGTTATTAATATATCTTTTACTTGACACTGGCTAAATGTGCGAAACGCACGAAGCCTGTATTTAAAAGAAAAAAAAAATAATACGTGGAATTTTTGAATAGAATTAGTGACCTTAACCCGTTAGTGAGGTCAACTTTTATGACGAGTTGTGTGACGTCTCAAGTGACCGTCGATCATGACGGTCACTACACTTTTGTAACTCCAGCTACGGGCTTGTGCAAAGTGTCTTCGTTGTATGCCTTTAAAATAATAATTTCGTATGAATGATATTAACTAAAGTTAGATGACATACTGTTCTGTCGTGCGAGCGCATATAAATGGGTGTGTTTCTATGTATATTAAGAATGTAATTACAAAAAAAAAAAAAAGTATGTAAGAATGTTTATCCGTTCTTTAGTATCCATAGCACAAGTTCTTAGTGATACTTATCTTGGAACTAAAAAATTGATGTGATTGTAAGGATAAGAAAATAAAATTTTGCCGGAGAGTACAGTACAGTGGAGTGACAGTTATCTAAATAACTAACCAATTGATAATTTAATAAAGCATAGCCTGTGCGTTTCTTGCCAGTTATTCTTACAGAGCGGTGGCTCGGAACTGGCACTTACATTCACTTACTTACATTTAATTTTTTTTTATAAGCTAATCATAAAATTTTTCGAATGTTTTTAAATTTTATTTTGACGTTTTCAAGAATTACGTAATAGTTTAAGAAATAAAAAATTATAATGTTTGTTAATATGCGAATCAATATTCCTTTTGAATAAATATAATAATTATCAAGTATAAAATTGATTGTTTTAATAGCCTTACTATCACTGTCTGTCGACAGAAAATATCAGATCCTAAATCAGATTCAGACGGCTATTTATGAGATTTGTAAATATAAGCGTCATGAAAACTGGTTTCTGTGACACGAAGCGAAGTGATATTTAGGAGGGAATAATTTTTATTAGTTGTTATGTTTTCCTTGTATTGATTTTATTTTGCACGCCTCATATCATATCATTTATTGCATATCACATTACAAAAACGAGGTGGTACAGAAATTACGGTATACATGTGACGCCCTGGGAGGGCACAGCAATTCAAGAGGGCTTACTACTAGTTATTATACAAACTTAACATGTTACATTTTTATTAGAAAAAAGAATTTCTTTATAACATTTTATTGTTAGAAGTTACTATTATTATTATACTTACTTAACATTACACCATAAATTATTCCTCAATGCTTTCCTATGTCATTGATATACCTTGACTGTGATATATTTGTAGGGAACTGAAAAACAATACAGCCAGACCAACCAGGTGTTACCAGGTAGGTACAGTTAAATAGGATGACTGATAAATTATTATTAATTCATTCATTAGGTGTACAGAGGTCCTACCAAGACCTAAGGAGCCCAAGCCGACCTCACCTGCAAGTGGTGCACCTGCCGATCAACGGACGAGGCTCTGACGAATATTACAGTGCTCGGCAAGCGGAAATAGGCTTGCCACCTATTACGTGGGACTAACTATATAATTGCGAAGTGTGGGCGTATAATATGCCTATGCCTACCCCTTGTGGGAAACAGGCGTGAATGTATATGTGTGAGTCTTATCACTGGGCTATCGACACGTGGGTGAAGATAAGTTATAGTATAATAATCAAAGACAAAGTCAACATTAGATAGATAGATGTACTCTTTATTGACAATAAAAACTTAAAAACTACAGATTGCAATGAGTATTGAAAACCAATGTAAAAGCCAATCTAGGCGGTCTTATCGCTAAAATCTCTTCCAGACAACCCGATGCAAAGAAGAGAACAGGAAAGCAGTAGGCAGAGCACATAAACTTTAAAAAGAACACTGTTGAAATTGAAGTGAGGAATAAAATACACAAATATATATAATATAAAATAAAAAAATATACAAACAACTAATCAGATATTATTTATTCATGTTTGGCTTAAATAAGCTCTTATCTTATCTTATATCTTCGAAAGTAAACGTGGCGTTACATGTCGCATGCTTAAAGGAACATCGCCCCATTAATAGATACGTACTTATACAGTCTTTCTATTTCTTACTGAGATCGAATCAATGTTAATCAAACGTTCAAAACACAAGCAGAATTACTAATTAATAAATCAGTATCAATTTAATGCGCTTACAAGTAGGACAAGTATTCTTTAGAAGATCTTCTTTTGTGATGTCCCAAAAATCGTCTTTTTTGAGTTTAGTCACTATTCCTTTAAGCATGCGATGTCTGGTACGTATAGGTCGCAGGACCATGATGGATGCAAGCCGCCTACAATAGGTCACGCTGGAATTTTTTGGGAAGGTCTATATTCAGCAGTGGACTTCCTTGGGCTCATGATGATGATGAAGCTATGACGAAAGTCTACTTAAAAACA
This sequence comes from Musotima nitidalis, assembly GCA_949126915.1. Lineage (NCBI taxonomy): Eukaryota > Metazoa > Arthropoda > Insecta > Lepidoptera > Crambidae > Musotima > Musotima nitidalis. Next base: position 18,388,449 of record OX421419.1, on the reverse strand, counting down.
TTAAGATAATAAAAACAGCATAAGGTTACATTGAAAACGAGTCACAGATTTCGTTCCACGGTCACCCATCATAAGAGTGACCTTAGTGACGCTTTCAACACAATCATTGAGTATATTGACCTTTGCGCTATAGTTATGGATTATTAATGAATGACAAAATTATCATTTAAAAGAAGAACTACAAGTTTGATGGTTTGACTCGTTGACTTTTACTAAATGACCACATTTTTTATCGCGACTACCCCTTTTCTTGGTTACCTTTTCCCCCTTCCTTCTTACCTGGCCCCTTGTAAATTACAAATTAATTACGAAATTATCATGCATGTTTTCTGGTTTTACTATTAATTACTACATGACGTTACTTACGAGACTCGTACTCGTTGTCCCCTAAAGAAGGCACGAGACGGAAAATAGTCCCATTTTTACAATAACTTTTTATTGGGGGTATGTGACCATAATCACCACGCTGGGCAGCTGGTGATCGCAGTTCAAGCCAGTACGCAGGATGACGCTGCTGCCCATCATCCGGTAAGCCTTGTAAGTTTGGCTTAACTTGTTGGTAAGTTCTCTTCGTTGACTCTTACGACTCCCCAGGAGATGAGAGGGGGTGACACAATTCTAGGCCGGTACCACACGGCACTTTCATAATACAGATTAATAATTATCTACATACATATATAATTATACCCACATATATTCCATTGGGGTAGGACCTCCGTGTTCGATCCGATCCGATACTTGCGTGGATTGATACAAAGCAATGAGATCCACCCGATTTTGTATCGATACAATAGCTTTCGATCCGTTAATAGATCGATACAATTAAGATAAGGATTGGATCGGATTGTAAAATCAGATGAGTTCTAAAAGATAAACACACCTAAACCATAATATTTGTTCGTGACATGAATCCATGAATGAATTTTCCATTATGTTTTGCAAAATACATAATCTGTTGTATGTCAATTATCTTTAACACACGGACTTGTGTATTCCATAAAATAAGCACTTGTCACTCTGTATTAGATAATAGATAAAATTCTCATTTTCACACTTCCGAGTGGAAACAAAGAGCGTAGCCTCCTGCACCGCTTAACTGAGCTCACGTCAAGTCACGGGGTTTTCACTTACTCGTTCTCATAGTTTTAGCAATTCAGCTTAATATGCGCCCGAGTAGTCAGACCGCTTTCCACTCGGAAATAATATAATTTAGGGATCTGTAGGTCCAGTATTAAGCAAATTATTTTAAAATTAACTTTTATGTCTAAGGACTGTTTGTATCCTGAATAGAATAAAATAAAATAAATAAAATCCTGACCGCGTTCTTTTACTACTAAGTATAGTCTAAATACGCACTGATTCGTATTACATTAATGTAAATATTTATCGAGCGGTAAGTTTTGTTAAAAGTTTTTTTCAATATTACTTCAATTATGGCAAGATCGTCACTGGTACTTGATTCGATACTGGATCGATCCAAAAAAATCGTATCAGATCTATTGAATCGATATTTAAATCGATACAGTGTATTACGATCCAGTGTATCTGTTACCGGCCAAACCCGATTTTAGGACAAACTAGTATAGCCTAGTCCAAACTAATTAAGGTGGGCTGCATAAAATATTTTTTTATGGTAAGAAAAAAAAAATCTCAACCTAACCCAAATTGAGTTACTTAACTTCTCTTTATAGGTTAAGGTTATTTTTTCTTACCATTAAAAAACATTTTATTATAATAGTTGCAGCCCACCTAAATTAGTTTGGACTAGGCCATACTAGTTTGGCCGGTAACATAACGATACAAAGTACCCGGATCGAACATGCCTACCTTACGATAACTAGGAATGACCTTTTTAGCTGTCAAAGCTCACTTCTAGCAATGTAATCGTTAGATGAAACGTGACAAGCGTTGAAAGGTGGCTAGCCATTCGCCCACTTTGGCACTAAACGAAAAACCTATTCCCGTAGTGGCCATGGGGAGGGGAAAACCTTCAGAGGTATCACTACCACAGACCACTTCTATTGAAAATTGAGTACAATTTTGTCGTAAATACATTTCTCATAATACCTACATAGAAAATATCCAGCCCACAAGGAATTCAAATCAAAATCAAATCAAAAAATATTTCTTTGCTAAAAGTGAGCCGTGAGACATATGAAACAATAGAACCTTAATACTATGAATAAAGAAGTACGAATAAAACACTAAGGTGTTGCCCCGGTTTTCTTTTAATTTGAATCACTTTCCATCCCAAGATTGCCTGGAAGAAATCGCTGTAAGCGATAAGGCTGCCAATTGTATCACTTGTCTTATGCAATTGTTTTCTTGTTTTGTTTCAACTTGGTGTACAATAAAGAATTTTTCTATATATCTATCGAAGGTGTCCCAGCTGCACCAAATGGGAGATACCACGTTCAGCACGTGTCAGGTTTTAAGCTCACGCTGGTTTTCAACTAGACCCTTTCTTGAGATAGACAGATAAGGCCTCTAATTGCACTAAATAAATAGTTACACATAAAAAACAGTTACATTCAGAAACAGAAACGAACAGCAAATGACAAAAAACCACAAAATAAGAAAAACAATAAATAAAGAGTTATACGTGAACTGTAGTAACAGAACCATTGTTCAAGTACCAAACTATATAGTATATTTAAGAGAGAGCCTGTGAGTTTCTTGCCAGTTCTTCTTACAGAGCGGTGGCTCGGAACTGGCACTTAGATTCACTTACACTAAATTATTTTTTGTTTTTAAATTGTTTTGTTACATGTAAGTGAATCTAAGCTTCGTGATTTAGTGTAATAATATGTCGATTGTTTTTTTTTAAATTAGTATTATGATGTTTTCAAGTACTATGTACTATAATAGTATTTGAAATTTTTTTTTTTTTTACTTTTACTTTACATGTAAACAAATATTTAACCTGTGTAAGAAATAAACCATATAAGCTAAAAAACGGGTACTAACGCTCGTTCAGCTACTCTTAAAGCCAAACCAAGCCAACACCAACCTGTTTTTACAGATTGAAAAGAATCCGTAGTAAATTACGTCATATTAAAACAAGATTATATTTATATATGCATTGATTTATAATTTTATACAATACAAAACATTCAAGGCTTTTGGTATACCTGATGTTTAAATATTTATGGCAAATAAAAGCTTTATCATATTCACGACTATTTTAATTGTCTACACATGATTCTGTTAGGGAGCATCCACACCTGGCGAATGTGCAGCGCGCGTGCATTTTATACTCGTGTCGTGCGCCGGTTATTCGCATGAGTTGCGCTAGAAACGGAGCACTATACCATTGCAGTGACTGCATTCGTGCTGCGCGTGCGCATTCTTGAGATGTGGACGCACCCTTACACTAATATAATGACTGATAATTGAATTAAATTTTTATTTTCTGTAAGTCATTTCTATATGTTCTTGTGTTAGAAATGTTATTCGAAATTTTAGTAGCAACGATTACAATATGTTTAATGCTCAATTGGTGGCGAAATAGAGAGAAATGGATTTTGTACAATCAGAATAAAAATACTTTGAGATGTTTCCCTTTCGTGGGACACGCGTTATATTTTACTGGAAGTGGTGAAGGTACTTTTCTTTTTTATAAGATGCTTAGTAGTTATGTTAGTTTACATTAATGTATAAACATTGTTACAAAAGAATAAATAAATATTACAGACAATTACACCAAATATTTAGTTCCAAGATCATTAAAGACTTATGTTATGAATACTAAATAACGGATAAACGTACATATTTTTTTGTTGTAATATGTTGTTCTATGTATATAGGATATCCTTAATATACATAGGAAAACACCCAGACCAGAACAAATATTCATGTTTATGCATACAAAGATTTGTCCTGTGTGGGAATCGAGCCCACGATTTCAGGAGTGTAGTGCGGATCTATTGGGGAGGTCAATGTTCAGCATTGGAGTAAATATGATGATGATGATACATATTGTTCATATAAGTTGCTCTAAATAAATATTTATTAAACTTATTTTCACATAGAATATTTCTTTTTAGATTAAACGATAGCTCTATTTAGATTTTTAACTTTTTCATATTGATGGTTTCAAGAGCTATGTATTTATGAAATAACGATCTTTTGACTTTGAAACCTGGTCGCGCACTTATGACTTTTTAAAGTTACGTGCTTAATTATCGCCTGCTCTGTGCCTCGAAAAGCACGCTAAGCCGTTGATCCCGGCTGTCATGAACATCTATGGCCGTCGTTATTAGGTAGTCAGTGCCTTTTAACTTATTTTTACGTAATTACAAATAATTTATATTAAATTAAAAACACACATAGAGACTGTTAAACATCACGTCAATCCTTCAAAATATGTGTCTAAATGCAGAACGCCATCGTGTATTAAGTTCCATGTTATCGACGATAGGACAGAATCAATCAGAAATCCATTTTGCCTAATAATCGATTACCAGTAAGTTAGGCGATACGGTCTTGTTCTATAATAATTTGGTCGATCTAACTATTGGTTCATCATCATCATCCTAGCCCATTTACGTCCCACTACTAAGCACGGGCCTCCTCACACATATCAAGGTGTGAGGGTATTGGGTCATACTTCACCACGCTGACCCAGTGCGGATTGGCGCAGGCAGGTGTATGGCGTCCTGCTGTTAGAATTTTTCAAGCCGCCCATTAGGCCTCTAACATGGCTTAACGACTACCACATTTTTGTGATAACCGGGACCAACGTCTTAACGTGCCTTCCGAAGCACGGAAGCGCTCGATATCAAATGCCACACAAACGGTCACCCATCCAAGGACTGACCTCTGTAAACTCTGCTGTACTTCAGTGATCGTTTCCGACCACCGAGCACTGCAAGGCTACGAGCGCTTCAACTATTGGTTGAAGCCATAAAATATGTACTATTTTAATACGTACAATATTAAGATAAACTCATCAGTAACAGCTTCATTTGTTACGACTGACTAACGTTACGCAATGACCTTCCATCTAGTTTAATTTTATTAATATATTGCGCCAAAAGATTGTTTGTTATGTAAAAGGACAAACAAACATATAAAAGTTTGAAGAATCAGTTTTGAAATAGGCTTTATACGCTAGACACTTTATAAATTCTCTTTATTTTTTGTAATAATTTTATTTTGCATTCTTTAGCAGTCAGAAAGTGTCTGAAAAGGCAAGTCTGGAAGTTCATAGAAGTGTGTTGGTACCCACACTAATGTATGGCAGCGAATGTTGGTTATGGCAGAAGAAACATGAAAGTAAGATTAATGCAGTAAATATGAGAGCACTCAGAAGTATTCTAGGTGTGAAATGAAATGATAGGATTAGGAATGAAGTGATAAGGGTCAAGGCTAGTGTTAAAGAAAATATAGTGACAAGAATTGAGAAAGATATGCTTAGGTGGTTTGGTCATGTTGAGAGGATGAATGAAAGTAGACAAACGAAAGTAATTTATGATTGACAAGTGGTTGGAAGTGTTAGGAGGGGAAGACCACGTAAGACCTTTAATGACCAAGTGCAGAAAATTTTGGAGAAAGGGCAGGTCAAAAGTACCCTAAACCGACGGGCGTGTATGAGGTGGTTAATGAGTGTGAATGAAGCTTAAAGTGTGTGCCAAGATCTTAGCAAGTGGAAGGATGTGAACTCTGCCTACCCCTACGGGAAAGAGGCGTGACATTATATATGTATGTACTAACTTAAATCTAATCTTTGCTTATTTGTATTAATAGATTTGTTAAGAAATTCTCTGTGCTAGATAAAAGCAAATTCTGCTCAACAAGCGCTTAGGTAGGAATTCATAAATAGATTTGTTAAATACAAATTATAAGCTATATTTCTGTTGTTAATGCCATCTATGACTATGACTTGTAAATTTTGACCTAATGATGTTAAGCAATAAATAATAATATAACACATCACCAGTTTAGCGGTGGCTCGGAACTGGCACTTAAATTCACTTACACTTAATTTCACTTTTGCATGAAAGTGACTTCAAGCTTCGTTATTTCAATGTAGTTATATTTTGTATTTTTTTTATATTTCATTTTGACGTTTTCAAGTGCTGTCTAATAAAGAACTTTTGACTTTTATAAAGTAAACCGTTATTTGCTTCAACTTCACGAGAGCAGCACAGCACTTAAAGTTTTTAACTAAAATACATACTTAATAAAATTTAAAAGAGATAGCCTGTGAGTTTCTTGCCAGTTCTTCTTACAGAGCGGTGGCTCGGAACTGGCACTAAGATTCACTTACACTTAAATATTTTTTGTTTTCAAATTGTTTTGTTGCATCTAAGTGCATCTAAGCTTCGTGATTTCAGTGTAACAATATTTCGATAGTTTTTTATTTTTATTTTTGACGTTTTTGAAGTACTATGTAATAGTTTATGTTTTTTTTTTTAACTAATTGATGTCTTAACCAATATTAACTAACATACCAATGAACAATTTATGAATTTAATTAAATATAAAAACGTACTATTACATTATAAAGTATTATATATTATAACAAAAACAATGTTCTTTCATAGATCGCATGAAAGCAATACAGTTATTCGGGCAAGAGGCAGTTAAATGTGGAGGCAGTACGTGTGTATGGATGGCGACGAAGATGTATTTAAGTATGTACAGTGTAACATTATAATATATGTGTATAGGGCTCCCACCAAGATCTGAGGAGCCCAAGACAACATCACCTGCAAGTGGTGCACCTGCCGATCAACGAACGAGGCTCTGGCGACTATTAAAGTTCTATAACGTGGATCTAACAATAAAACTGGAGAAATGTGAACACATAATATGTCTGTGCCTACTCCACCGTGGAAACAGGTGTAATATTATTATTCAAATTCAAATTCATTTATTCAAGTTTGGCTCAAAAGAGCTCTTATGAACGTCAAAACTTAAAAACTAGCGCGCCCATTCACTGCTGGCGGGAGCTTGATCGTAAAAGAACGGGCAAGAAAATCGTCAAGGTTAGTTTTTTCTCCCGCCAGTTACAAGAATATGTACTTGTATTAGTGTATGTAAATATGAACAAACATAACGTAGCCATATGCCGCTTACAGCAAGGGCAAATACATCTCTATAAACGATATTTTAATTCCAGTAATGACTGATCCTGCGGATGTTGACGTAATACTTAAATCGTCTTTTGAGAAAGATTTGAACACAGTTAAAGCCATGAAGACACTTCTTGGTAATGGAAGTATATTTGCGCCAGGTAAGTTTAAGTCACTAATATAATGAATCATCGAAGTCTAAAACGTCTCACTTTTAAGCACAGGCCTTCTCTCGTAAACCAATGTGAAAGAGATTCGGGCCATACCAACACGCGTACGTAGAGCGATTGGCGGAAACAGGTATTTGTCTTTCTGCTGGTAGATTTTTTCAAGCGACCTAATAGTGACTTTAACGACTATCTGGCACGCTTGTCTAATTCCATTAATGTAATCACATTAATAAGTCTGATTGAAGTTTGGGACCGGCAAACCTAGACGTCAAAAAACAGCTCTAAGCTGCCTAAGCATAGAAGCTCCAAGAAGTAGGTCACACACGCTATGGTCGCACACGGAGGTAGGGGGGCGCATCCAGTGCGCTTATCTGAGGAATTCCTTCCGGTTCTGGCCACGGGCGGGGTGTCAGACACTAATATTTATTATAATATATATATTTAATAGAATATCTTTAGTGGGTACTACTGCTGGCAGTCGCGTCTGCCGGTGATGAGTCCCACATCCCCTTTCGGTCCTCCCCTAGCCGGAAGGCAGTGTGTAAATGCATACTGTTACGAAAGAAAAAAGTATCATCAAACTTTCTATGGAAAGTCTTGTTTATTTAAGCTAGAAGAGTGAAACTATTTTGTTATTTTTTATTAGCTGATGTCATATTTATATGTAAGTTGATTTAAAGAAGATTTGATGTGATCGAATTTAACGCGGCTGAAGTCGCGGGCAAACCACTAATAACTATGTGGTGATTATATACCGTTGCCTATTTGGAAGCCTCGCTAGAGTCACCAACAGACTGACTGACTGACGGACAATTCCCTCCCCCTTTAGAATCACGACAGGCTGACTGACAGATCCTCCCTATAAGAGTAACCGACAGACTGAAAAATCTTGAGGAAAAGAACCACAACAGACAGATCAACTGACAAACCGTGACAAATTCTGACAAAGAATCCATATGCTTTTATTTCTTGATTATGGTACCGCTCATATCTATTTCATCGTTGTTAAAAAAAATATGGAATTTCAATTTTGTTTATAAAAAATTGACAAATCTAAATGATCATGTTGATCTTAAAGACAAGAAAGTATATTTTATTTTAATTATTTATTTTATTTTACCACATTTTTTGCAGTACCAGAATGGAGAAGACGTCGTAAAATAAATCTTCCAGTTTTTAGTCCGAAAAAACTGCACCAGTACATGGATGTGCATTCGAGACAAGCTGAGCACCTGGTAGACAGATTGCAAGATAAAGCTGGGAGTGGAGACTGCGCACTGTGGTATCAAGCCGCAACATACACTTTGGCAGCTATTTGTGGTATGCCTTGTTATTCTTTAATTTCACAATCAAACTGACTTTCACAGATAAAAATGTATGAAGCAGAGTTTACTTTGCAGAGTCGTGTTACATTTATTTCATGTTAACACTTCTTATAAATGTTACTTCGATATCAGCAATTATAAAGGACGCGGTATTTTTTTTTTAATGTGACACATTTTAACGACTAACCTTATAGTAAGTGGAAACAGTTCTAAAAAATAAAGGCGCGTCATACAGTGGAATATGCACGGTACAAAGCGCAACCACTCATACCTTTTTTTTCTTTTTTTTTATCGTCGGTAAAAAAATGCTGTTTACGCACTGTCTCCCGTCCAATGGGGAAACCGAGAGGGGAGTGTGGGACTCACTGCGGCAGACGCGACCACCGCAGTACTACCCACTATATAACTTCCGACGACGCTCACCGCTTTTAATAAAGGGAAGGGGGGCCAGAGCCTGGGTTTGTAACTTCTGGCATCCCGCCCGCGGCCAACGTCCCCCGAATCAGAACCGGGAGGACCTCCTCAGAGAGGCGCAGTTTGTCGCCCCCCCCCCTACCTCCTTGTGCGGCTATGGCGTACCGTTAAAAATACCTAGGATTATATAAACTAGGAAACACATGAGCCGGCAGCGAATTCCAGAGCTTAATGGTCTTACAAGAACGACTTACCAAACTTCTCGGTTTGAGTGCTGATAGTTTGCACAGTATGTAAATGCTTCCTAAGACCAGCACGTGTTGTTTGGAAGAAGAAAGGAGAGGGAGGGATAAGGTATTTCTTTCCACACAGTCCAATATCTGTAAAAATGAAAATTGATATTTTCCTTGGTATTGCTAATATTCTAAGCATATATTTACAACTAAAACAATTAGGTGTATGTTGCATGATATCCCGAAAATTTTAACAGGCTATACTGATTCAGACCTTAACAGTCTTAATTAAATGTACAATTCAAGATATTAAGTCCCAACTTAATGGAAATTACGTTTACGCAAGGTTATTTTATATGTTCTTTTTGAAAACTGAACCTAGTGGGCATAAAATAAGGTTAATAACCTGTCGCTCTCTCGCTGCCGACCATTATGCGAGTGATGGTCGATAGAGAGACGGCGTGGGAGGCGATGGCCTCCTTCTGCAAAGTGGTGATGTCGCGAAGCGGGAGAGTGAGCGGGATCCGCTCTCTTTCCGGCTACGCCGTTGGCGCGGCCGAATGGGCCCTCCTGGCCCGCCCACTGCTGGGGGTCTTAGGCGGCGGGGGCAGAGGGCCCCTTTCGTCTAGCTATAGACCCTCCCAGAAGTCAGCCAGTTACGCCATGACCGCAAAAAGAGGTAGGGGGGGCGCGACACACTGCGCCTCTGAGGAGGTCCTCTCGGTTCTGATCCGGGGGACGTTGGCCGCGGGCGGGGTGCGTCGTCAGAAGAGTTTTTAGTGTGTACGAGTGAGACCCACACTCCCCTCCCGGTCCCCCCATTGGCCGGAAGACAGTGCGTAAACAGCATTTTTTTACCGACGATAAAAAAAAGAAAGAAAATTAGGTGAGGTTGGCTTGGGCTCTTTGGGTATTCGTAGGATCGCTATACACCTATCCTATATTTATAGTTAGTATAATGTAAAGTAGTAGTAGTTTAATGAAAATAATGATAATTGTTCAAGAAGAAGGTGAATAAGTCGATGACGGATAAATCAAGGTTAATGGAATGAATGAAAAGAGGGAAAATAAGAAGAGAAAGATAAAGATTCCTTGAATTGTTGCAGAAACAGCTCTCGGTGTTGTCTTAGATGGACAAGAAAATACTTTGGAGTTTCTAGATGCATTCAGTCTTCACACGAATTTGCTGTCCTACCGCATGCAGCCGTTGCTACACTATGATATTTTATTTTGGTTCACATCTAGATGTAAACCGTTCTACAAAACCATTCATATTATTCAAGAGTTCATTACAAAGGTTGGTTTATTTATTCATACATACACGAACATAATATATACCACAGAAGAGAGATGACTGATCCCTGTGCGTTTGGCAGCAACCACAAATTCAAAGGGATCTTTAATATACATACTTTAACTATGCATCCTCATTTCACAGAAATTAGCAAATACAGGCTTCAGTGTCTTTGAGTACTGGCTCTTTCATGCCATTCGCTTGGCACGCCATGCGTAAATATTTATGAACATAACGCGACTCCCTATTTATAAAAATAATATGTAGGTAAATGTCATAAAGTAAAAAAAATTATAAATTTATAAATGTTTGCTTTTTTAAGCTATTGCATAGCTGTTATCGCGGGCCTTGAGAGACCGAATCCCAAAATTCCGTAACGAAAAAAAACCTAACACCCCCCACTCCGACCGGCACAGCGGTGATACTTTTTAGTTTTTTCCATCTATCGATAAATAGCAGAACTTTTAATGACTTTTTGAAATAGCACGCTTGTCTCTTTAGTTCAGCAACCCGCCTTTAGGTGGCATTGGTTGTATCGAATGGCTAAAATTTGTTTTCTTATTGGTCACCACGTTCAAAGCGTAAGTTGAATTAGTATCTAAGAAAAAAAAATACAGCATAATTAAACTAAATAAATAATTATAATTGAATAAGTTAACAAAAAATGCTATGCAATAGCTTTACCGCGGCAGTCTTTGAGTGCCACACGTCTATTTTTATTGTCATCATCATCATAAAATCAGCCGTATAAAGACCACTGCTAAACATTAGCCTCCCCAATAGATAACATTCTAATGGATTTGCTCATAATCACCACGCGGGGCAGGCGTGTTAAATATCGAATTTTAAGCCAGTACCTAGGATGACGCTACAGCCCATCATCTGGTAGAATTTTTCTTCATCGACTCTTACGACTGCCCATGAGATGAGACGGCTTGGCACTATTCTAGGCCGATATCACACGTCACATTATCTTTATTATAAATTTCATTAATTTCAGCTTGTTTCAAGTAAACACAACGAAATACAAGAAAAAATGAAGACATCAGAAAACATAACAGGTGACTATTTTTTTTAAAGTTTCTAACAGGCTTCAAAAGACAGAATTATCAAACAGTTGCTAATGTACAGCAGCACGTAAAATTCGAACAGTGGTACAAAAACGTATTTACAGCCGCTGTATAGCAAATCCAGCAAATGGTCTTCCAGATCTGCATTGAGGAGTTTCTCTTCATATTCATGAGACTTTTATGACCAAAATCTTCTATTCACTAGGTCTCGACACATCCACCAGGGCCCTTCACCAAGTAACACAAGACATAACATTTTTTTTAAATAACTACTCTTTTAGAAGCACACCAATTATTTAGTTCAAAGATAAGTATCATTTAAGAACTTGTGGATTTGAACTTTGAATACAGGTAAATATAGTAAATTTTTTTTTTTTGTAAATACATCCTTTATTAAATGCCAACAAACTTTTTAATCATTTGTTCTTACAATTTTGCCTCAACTTCACAGTTGCCAACTTTATAATGACACTTTTTAAAAGCCAACTTTCAGATAGCGACTTTCTTAGTAAGCATAATATTCATTTATTTGTGTTTGTTTACATGTTGTGTATAGAGGGTTGCGAACTCTATATAACTGTTTTAATAAAATACTTTTTAATTATAAGAAAAATAAACCTCAACCTAACCCAAAAAGAGAAGTAAGTTCTTAATTGAAAAATGGATGCGAAAAGTTGTTATTTATTTTAAATCATTACATCAATGTACTCTAACGAAATGTTATTCGTCTTATAGTTGTTTGGGCTCATGAAAGATTTGACAAAATTAAATGATAATTTCCCCTAACGTTTTGATTCATTACAATAATCAGCTTGACAATAGTTCTTCGAAATGAAACGTTGTCTTACAAAAATGTGATAATCGTTAGTTGTCAAAGTCATAACCGGCCATTCTATACGAAAAACCCAGGCTAAAAAAACATTAATGTTTATGTACACCAAAAATTGTCCTGTGTGGGAATCGAGCCCTGGACCTCAGTACTGGAATGCAGGAGTATTGACCTCCACGCCACATCGGTTGCCAAATGTCTTACACATACAGAAACACGTAATCTCACTACAAATTTTAAGAAAACAAATTCATATAAAAATGTGTTATGAATAAAATATGTGTGTGTATAATAATATAAGATAAAAGTAAATACATATAAAAAATTACTCAGTTACTCTCATGCATTTTTGAAAATCTACATAGTATACCCGTCTGAAATATCTGCGGACCTGGCTTGATGACGTCATGCAAACTGGAGTGATAGCAAAAAAAACGAGATGCATTTTTTTTTGTTTTGTGTGCCTATTTATTTTTAAACTTTTATACAATGACTTAAAATAAAAAAAATATTTCTTAAAACAAGCTTTTAGGTTTGCTTGTATTTTTTTTCCATGTTTAAGCGTGTCTAGGTGATGGTAAGAGCACTAAATTCCGCTCGGCACTATGTATAGTCTTACCCATCTTGCAAATAGTCTATTGTAATAATAGTAGTATTTCACCAAACAGAGAAACAATCGTAATCGCATTATTGTTTATGCGATTACGAAAGCGAGAATAATACACGTGCGTCGGCGCTTGCGTTGGCAACGGTACTGGATAGACGATAACGGGCAGAAGGGCGGGGAAGCGCGAGGGGAAGCACATTCTAGCGAGGTTCGCAGATATTTCCGACGAGTAATACCTAAGTTCACTTTTAGTTCACTGCGATCTCTATATAAAACGTGTCAAAGATTGAATGCTGGCTAGACCTTTACTCAAATTGACACCATACAAGATCCAATTCCCTTAATCATCCAATAGAAAAAATCAATCAAAATATAATTGCAATAGGTTTATTATTTATTACTCTACAAGAAATCGCTTAGCATCAAAAAAGAACCAATTAACCCTACAATGATGACGCAAATTAAAAAATTATTGATTGATTGATCAATCTATTGGTGATTGAGGTATCACGCCCTGCGATAATACTTACTTACTAGACTTAAGTTTTTTTCTATAATTATCTGGTTTGTCTACAATAGTATTTTTTTAAATAATGGCTTCGTGCGTTTAGCACATTTAGCCAGTGTCAAGTTGTAGATATATATTAATAATTGGCGAAGTGTGGGCGTTTAATATGCCTCTGCCTACCCCTTCAAGGAAACAGGCGTGGTAGTATGTATGTAATTATGTGTAAAACGGCTTAACCAATTTGAATGAAAATGAATGGGGAGGTAGCTCAGAACCAAGCGACGAGTATATTCCGGGAGACGTGATGTAACAAAATGCAACTCACATGGAATAACGAAACGCAAAGGTGACTTTCATCAACAGATAGCTGAAGTAGAAAGATTTATTATCTTTCGCGGGAACGCCATTTTAAAAAAGTAACTATGCCACGCGGACAAAGTCGCAGGCTGATGCTTGTTAAAAATGAAGGGAAGTTACTAATGAAAATGAATAACTGATTGGCTTTATACCGAAAAAAAAAATAAGAAATTACATATATTTATAAAATTACCTAAAGCGTCCAAACTAGGTAATTCTATCATATGGATCACCTTTCTACAATATTTATGAGCGTTTTTAACATTTTGGCGGCAAAGCTGTGTAAATGATTATTGATAAAGCAAACTAATTAAATTACTAAAAAATTGTTTAAGCTTTTTTGTAAACTTTTGAAATGAAGATTCTGATTAATTAAGTTTTTTTTTATTGATGTTGCATCACATATTTAAAAATTCTAAGGTCACCGTGGAACTTTTAAAAGCAACGATTCTATTAAAACTGTAGTTGATTTATTAGAGACAACTCAACCCAAATCAATCTCGTCTCAATATTTTACTTTTACTTCATTTTTTACGTCACGGTTTTTACTTTAGTTAATTAAATAAAAATATACTTATTAAGTACGACAATTCAAAAGATTTGATTCACTGATCCAAAAAAAGTGTCGTCACTGACATGTGTAAACTTTTACAAAGTTTAGAAACAACTCAATTATTTGTAGCTTTAATCTTTTTATTATTGTGAAATTACTTTGAGAATTGATAATTCTTAAAATCAAAACAACTTTGTTGACTTTACAATACTCTGTAAGATAGAGTTGACCAAAACATTACGACCGCAATCCATTAGATCTCCTAATATTTTTATTTATTTTGAACCCACAATGACATTATCACTGTAAATAAATAAATATATTTAAATATTTTCTGACAATTACACCAATTATTTAGTTCCAAGATAAGTATAAATAAGAACTTGTGTAAATACTTTTTTTTTGTAAATTGGAAAACAGTATGGTTATTTTTTTATTAAGGCTTAGGCATTACAATTAATAGAAATACTTTGACAAAACCTAAGTAATTCTAAGTAGACCTTGGTAGTACGTTTCCAATGTCAAATATCTTTGATTCTCAGACAGAACGAATATTTATGTGCACAAATACTAATGTGGTCTATGAGTCTCCTGTTGTACAATTATATATTACAGAAAAGAAGGTTTTTTCGTTGTACAAGTTCTGGTTATTTCGCGTAAAACCAAGTAAAGTCAAAGGTAACAACTAGTCATGTCGCGCAACTAGGCACTAAAAGATATAAGAATATATATTCCCACCAAAAAAACACATATATACTATGTTTTTTACACATATAATTGTACATATCGCACAATTATTTCGAAACCGTTACCAAACGAAATTTGTACAAAATTAATCTAACAACGCCATCTTTTTTAAATCGATGAAAACTACAAATAAATCGCTTTTCCTGTAAAATTACCATTTTTGTTTAGGTTTCGAAATAAAGGTGCAATATGTTGAAACTACTTCTAAATGTAAGCTTAATCCATTTTAACATCTTTGTTAAGCCTTACACAGCGCTGCGTTTGTTTAAGGAGAGAGTAGGAGAATAACTTTATAGAGAATAACTTTATGGCATAAATTTTGTACACAGTATACCAACCTTCATTACATTACACAAAAAAAAAAGTATTGTAATGCTAAATAAAGTATTGACATACATTACGTGCGAACACAACGAACAACATAACGGCAGTGCTCTCATAAAAATATTCATTATCTACAGTAAAACTACAGCTATTGATTTTATTTCTATTGAAATTGTGTTCCTGAGTGATTATCTATTCCTGCGGGAAATGTACCTGGTGATAATTTTGCGACAAAGTGCTATTTTTAATCCAAGTAAACCAATTTAGTGCAAAAACGATCACTTAATTTTTTTAAATTCATTCAGTGTTTGACGCAAACGCGTAAGCGACGTGGAATCCCTGGCGCTTACAACCTTTTTCTCGCGACATTCTTCTATATCGACGAACGGTGAGTGGGCTTCGCTAACGGCTGTGTACAATAACATTGCATACTGGAAGGTTATTACTCCGCTTGAGTCGTTTATTGCTTGGCTTACCTTCAGTTGTTTTAAATAAAATGCCACCGAAACGAAAAGCTGTGCGGGTTGTTCGAAAAAAATAACTGGCCGCGAATTTTTATTTTGCTGCCTGTGCAATGACACCTATGATATTGAATGCGTTAACTACTCATACAAATTGTTTTCCCTTATGGATAAAGAAAAGAAGGACAACTGGAAATGCCCAACTTGCAAAAGTAAACAGAAAAAGTTTGATAATACAAATACCCCAGTACATGGCAGTCGTATGGACTCTTTTGTGTCTGTTTCTGATGGGGCCTCCATAGCGTCGGCTTCTTCTGCTAATGTGACTTCGAGGCGTAAGCCGACGGACTCTCAGCCTGAGGATGATGACGAACACACTGAAACTGTGTCTCGATCTGAGATACGCTTGATAGTGAAGGAAATAATGAAGGAATTGAATAAAAATATTACTAGGCAATTAAATGATATACAGACGGAAATTGGCAGTTTCAAGGAATCTTTGAATTTCTATAACGAGCATTTCGAAGAAATGAAAGCCGAACTCAACACTCACAAATTGGAAGTTAAGCAGCTCAATGAAGACAACACCAAGCTGCGCGCGGAAGTCAATACCTTGACTACACGCATGAATCAAATTGACCAGATTTCCCGTTCCACTAATCTTGAATTGCAATGTGTTCCCGAGCACAAAAATGAAAACGTGATTAAAATCGTCCAGCAACTTGGCCGCGCGGTGAACTGTCCCATTGTCGAGAGCGAAATATCACACTGCACACGCACTGCCAAGATTAACCAGCAATCCTCAAGACCTAGGTCCATCTTAATCCGATTATCGACCCCACGCCTCCGTGATAAGTTGCTGGCTGCCTCCATTGAGTATAACAAGAAAAACCCCGGTAATAAATTAGTCCGGGTCTCAGCGACGAAAAAAAGCCGGCGGTATACTTAGTAGAGAACTTGTCACCTGAAAATAAAGCTTTACATGCGGCTGCCCGTACACGCGCTCGTGAGCTTAACTATAAGTTTGTATGGGTGCGCGCGGGCAGAGTGTTTATGCGGAAAACGGAGTCGTCTGAGTTTGTGTGTGTGCGCAACATGCATATGTTGCGGGAAATCGTTTAGTTTTAAGTTTCTTTTTTTTAAATATATTTAATGTGTACGATTTACGATGGAGAGTTGTTTGGCAACTATTATAATGTATATAGAAGGGATCGCGAAAGTAGTGGTTATCATAGCACAAAGAACGGGGGGGGCGTGCTTATTGCAGTTGCAAAACATATCACATCGTATAGGCTGTCGGCATACGAAAGTCAGTGTGAGGATGTGTGGGTGGCAATGTTATTTAAAACAAAATCAGCGACAGAAATTTTACACATCTGCTCCGTTTACTTACCCCCTCCAGTACAAACTCATATGTTGACAGAGTTCACCAATAATACTAGTCGTAATATGGAGTCACATACTAACACAATTATTGTAGGCGACTTTAATATGAGTTCCCAAACATGGACGAATTTTATGCCTAGTAACTCGGGTACCAGTGGTGCTCTTAGCTGCATTCTGACAGATTTTATTAATTTAAATGGCTTAAAGCAATACAATGACATATGTAATTTTAAAAATAGAATTTTAGATTTGATATTGTCAAATTTCAAATTGGATCTAGCTACGAAAAGTCCTTATAGTCTTAGTATCGAGGATCCTTATCACCCTAGCTTGGAGATCTTAATTCCTATAAGCACTGATTCCAGACTGAGAGACAAGTGTAACAAGGCGAGGCATAACTTTTTTAAAGCAAACTACGAGGGAATTGTTTCTGATCTTGCGGGTATCTCTTGGGATCAAGAATTCTGTGGATGTGTAAGTTTAGACGATAAAGTTGAACGCTTTTATGGCATATTAAGGCAGGTGATATCCCGTTTTGTTCCATTGCGGAAACCCAAAAACAAAAAATATCCTATTTGGTACTCTAAGGGTTTGATACAACTTCTCCACGAGAAAAGTAAGTACCGAGTAAAATGCAAAATGTTCCATAACCCTCTAGACCTTATATACTTGCAATCATTAAAAAAAAGGTGCGACATCTTGGTTTCATTAAATTATAAAAAATATATATCGGATATCGAGAAATCGCTCGCTTGGAACCCCAAAGTATTCTGGTCCTTTTTGAAGCATATAAAATCCAATAGCAGTAATTATCCATCTATAATGCACTTTGAGAATAGTACAGCTAGCACTGGGCGGGAAATTGCTAATTTGTTCGCAAACAATTTTATGAAGGCATACAACGTTCCTATAAAATCAGCTGGAAAAGTGACTGTCCCATCAGTATCCGCAAGTAATGGCTGTGTTGAAGTGATATCTTTCTCGCCACGTCAAATCGAAAGTACTCTTGCTAAACTAGATCCTACAAAGGGCGCTGGAGCAGACGGAATCCCGTCGGTTTTTTTGTTTCACTGTTCTAAGTGTTTGGCATATCCGCTTTCATTGATTTTTAACGAATCCTTACACTCGGGACACTATCCCACATTTTGGAAAAAAACCGTCATAATACCCGTCTTCAAATCTGGT
This sequence comes from Musotima nitidalis, assembly GCA_949126915.1. NCBI lineage: Eukaryota > Metazoa > Arthropoda > Insecta > Lepidoptera > Crambidae > Musotima > Musotima nitidalis. Next base: position 18,369,907 of record OX421419.1, on the reverse strand, counting down.
GATGAAAAACTAGTAAAAAATTACAGACCTATTTCCCTTTTGCCCATAGTTGCCAAAGTTTTCGAATCCCTCCTCTGTCCTACTCTGGCATGGCACATTAAACATTCTGTGTCTACTCGTCAGTTTGGATTTATGAAGAGTCGTTCTACTGCATCCGGTCTCGCTGAGTTTGTTTCTGATGTTAGTCAGTCTGTTGATAGACGTCATCCAGTTGATGCAATCTACACAGATTTCAGCAAGGCTTTTGATTGGGTGGATCATGGCATTCTGCTGTCCAAGTTGATTGAATTCGGTTTTGGTGAAAGCTTGGTCAGGTGGTTCTCTTCTTATCTGGCAGACAGAGCGGCAAATGTTGTTGTGGAGGGTTTTATTTCGGATTCATTTCCTGTGCTCTCAGGCGTACCTCAGGGGTCGCATCTCGGTCCTACCCTGTTCATTATTTTTATCAATGACATTGTGTCGGTTGTCTAGCACTCCAGGGCCTACCTCTTTGCAGATGACTTAAAAATCTGCAAGGAAATTAAGTCACCGGGTGATGAGGCACTTCTTCAGGAAGACTTGGACAGTCTGACGGTCTGGGTTGATAATAACTTAATGGATCTAAATGCTGATAAATGTCATTTTATTAGATTTACAAAAAGCAAGTCACCAGCATTATTCACATACCACATTAATGGGAGAACCCTTAAAGAAGTAGATGAAGTTCGTGATCTGGGCGTAATATTAGATAAAAAGCTATGTTTTCACAAACATATTGATCATATTGCCTGTAGGGCCTTCAAAATGCTAGGTTTTGTGATACGCAACTGCAAGGAGTTAAAACCCCCCACCAAGATACTACTATATAATGCATATGTTCGATCGACGCTAGAATATTGTAGCCCTGTATGGTCACCTCACTATGAAGTGCATGCTAAAAGATTAGAGAGTGTCCAAAAAAGATTTTTATGGCACATTTCATTTCAATCTGGTTTGGCCAAGCAATTGTCTTCGTATGATGCAAGACTTTCTAGATTTAAAATGTCAAGTCTTGCTGATTGATTACTGATTAATGTTGGACCTTTTGTTTTTATTTAAGATCTTGAGAGGTGGACTGGATTGCCCTAGGCTTTTGGAACAGCTTCAGTTCAACATACCTTTTAAACTACCTAGGCAAGGTAAATACCTACCCTTTAATATCAAAGTATCCAAAAGCAATCTAGGCCACCACTCAATCATAAACAGGTTGCAACGACAGTACAACGTACTTAATAATAAAATAATGGATATTGATATACATTCAAATAGTTTATATAACTTCTAAAAATATATCTATTAAAATTCTTTTCTTGTAACTAGAGTACTACCAGTATAGCAATATAGATTTACCTCACATTGCAAGTCGTGGCAACCTGTAATTGAATCTGCACTTAGCTCTTACTCCTTGCTTACTTATTGTGGTTGTTTTAGTGTAAGATTTGTTGGTTGTCCTTAATAAATAAATAAATAAATGCATTATTTTTAACATTATTGTGTAAACATTTATAAACTTCAAACAAAAAAAAGGGTTAATAAACTGTTCGTAGCGCTGAAGCGCTCGTAGCTACGCGGTACGTGTCGATTGAAAACGATTACTGCAGTAGAGTACATAGTGTGGCATTTAATTCCGAGCCCTTCCGTGGTTGGCTTTAGAGCACGTCAATCTGTTGAGCTGTAACTTTAAGCCATCTTAGAGACCCGGGGGCTTGAAAAATTCTATCAGCATTCAGACAGCTGTCTCCGCTAATATACACTAGATCCACGTGGTTGAACATCTACCCCTTACCTTATATAAACCTTACTCCCTCTTACCTTGGGTCGTGAGAGGAGGCCCATGTTCTATTAAGGGGCGTTAATAAATGATGATAAAATAATCGAATCTTTCCGGTAAGCGGAAATTGGCTCGCCACCTATAACGTGGGACCAACAATAAAATTGGCGAAATGTGGGCTTATTATATTCCTCTGCCTACCCCTTCGGGGAAACAGTCGTGATTGTATGTTTGTAATCGAATATTTCCAGATGAGAAAGAAAACCAAAATAAAACAGTGCTGGAATGGCTCCTTGACATGTCCAATGACAATATAAGATATAAATATACAAACCACGAGATCTATGAAGAGATACTGGGATTCATTTTGGCGGGAACTGACACTACAGCAGTTACTATCTGCTTTACTGCCGTGCTGTTGTCATACCATCAGGATGTGCAGAAAAAAGTTTACAATGAGTAAGTAATATTTTGTTTGAAACTTCAGCATTTTTACTTCTTAATATTGGAAAAATTATAAAAGGGTCTATATACACCCTTGTTTAGCGCTCGTAGCCTTGCAGAAGCGCTCGTAGCCTTGCAGTGCTCGGTGGTCGGAAACGGTCACCGAAGTACAGCAAAGTTTACAGAGGTCAGTCCTTGGATGGGTGACCGTTTGTGTGGCATTTGATATTGAGCGCTTCCGTGCTTCGGAAGGCACGTTAAGCCGTTGGTCTCGGTTATCACAAAAATGTGGTAGTCGTTAAGCCATGTTAGAGGCCTAATGGGCGGCTTGAAAAATTCTAACAGCAGGACGCCATACACCTGCCTCCGCCAATCCGCACTGGGTCAGCGTGGTGGAGTATGACCCAATACCCGCACACCTTGATATGTGTGAGGAGGCTCGTGCTCAGTAGTGGGACGTTAATGGGCTGTGATGATGATGATGATGACCTTGGAAATAATTGTATATATTTTTTTAAGTCAATTTTTAAACTTAACAAATGTCTTAACGATTATATTGTGTGTCAGTTTTTTTTTTGTATATTAATTCATGTTATTGTGTTGACTAATTATCTCCACCAAACGACGTCAAAATATACCCCAAACAGGTTAATAAATTTTTTTTTTTCAAAAAACCAGTCACAACACATCAGTCAAGTTTCAAGTTCCAATGTAATTAAAAATACAAATGACGTTTTGACCTTGGTCTTTTGTCTTGGCATAGTGGAAACAATTAAGTAAGATATTTTGATAGATACGCACCGAACACGGTTTGTATGTGAGCGCCGTCACACGCAAACACTGACAATATTTATCGCTGCTAAAGGTGCCTATTTGGCCTCTCCTTGTATGTGAGCACTCCCAAGCATATGAGCCGACAAAAGCAATATTTATCGCTGATAAAGGTGCCGGCCCCCAGAAATCGCGCGCCTACGCCCGCTTTGCTCTCACTTGACTTTCAGTTTTTAATGATTAAATAAACTTTAAGCGACAGCCCTAGGTGTTTAGGCCATAATGAGCATTATTGTCCGTCTATTTGTTTCCGCTGAGGTCTTGCTACGAATTGTCGGCACGTTTGGGACGAATGTATCCTCACCCGATGTGGTGTTTGAAACTTTTGATGACGAATTTTTGTCTCAACTCAACAAATATCATCGAGCAACCACCATATTCGCCAGATATGACTCCAGCCAACTTCTTTCTTTTTCCTACACTGAAATTACTACTTCGTGGCACCCGTTTTCAATCGGTAGAAGGCATAAAAGAGAATTCGCGGCGATAACTCATAGCAAGAGCTGTTTAAAATATGGTGTAATAGAAAATGAATTTGAATTTGTGACACGTTATTAAAACTATATACTGCCTGATGGTAAGCAGTCGATGCAGTCCATAAAAATGAAGGCGCAATCAATTATATTTCTATGCTTTAATTTTATTGAATACTGTATTTTTTATGTTATAGCTATAACAAGTAAAACCAGTTATGTCCAGCAAAAATAACAATAAATATCATCACATATCAATTTACATATAATGGTCACCTATAGCCTAAAACAAGCGTCATCAACCAAGATTTCTGTACGTCATTGGCACCAATTTGTTTTTTTTAGTTTATCACTTGCGTTATCACAATTTTCTAATTCGGGAACGCCACCATAAACTTGTTTTTGTAACTACGTGTTGACTTCTTGGCGGGAAAGTGAAGGGTCATGTCTGCAGTTTTGTTTAATTTTCTAAGGTTTGTGATATTTCTTACATTAATGTGTAATAACGGTGGATTATTAACCGTTAAGTGTTTGTGAATATACATGAGTTTTGGTAAATCAAATAAAGCAGTGCAACATCACTTTTCATATTTTCTCTCAAGGAGTCCATGTGAGATCTCAGTATAGTCCCACATCCTTACTGAGGACTCAAGGGGCTTAGGGGAGGATATCTTATTTACCATTTTTCATTTTTATCATCACTCATTCTCATTTACTATGAATTATATATTATTAATATATCACTTACTTGTCACTGGCTAGATGTGACAGACGCACGAAGCCATTATTTTTAAAAAAAAACTACGTGTTATGTCATGTCGTTTATTGCAAGATTCTTAATGTTGATTTCATTGGTCTGTGGCACAGTTCGTTGGTATAGTCGTCATAATTAACATCGTCATACATACATACACACATTCACGCCTGTTTCCTCGAAGGGATAGGCAGAGGCATATTATACACACTTCGCCAATCATATAGTTGGTCCCACGTAAAAGATGGCGAGCCTATTGCCGCTTACCGGGCACTGTTATGTTCGCCAGAGCCTCGTCCGTTGATCGGCAGGTGCACCACTTGCAGGTGAAGTTGGCATGGGCTCCTTAGGTCTTGGTAGGATCCCTATTACACCTTATTTTTAGTTTTCAGTTAAAGCAATTTCTCTTTGTTATCTCAACTCACTAACGTCCCACTACTGAGCAGGAGCATTCTTACACAAACTTGAGTAAAGAGATATTGGGTCGTGCTTCACCATGCGGCCTCCGTGTGTATAAGCGGAGGCAGGTGTTTCGCGTCCTGCTATTAGAATTTTTCAATAAGGCCTCTAACATAGCTTAACTCGTACAACCGAGATAAACCCTTTATCGTGCCTCCCAAAGCACTCGATATTAAGGGCCACACAGACGAAAAGGGCTACGTATTTTGTTGTAAAAAAATAAGACTAGTGAAATTCTAAATAGGAAGAAAATGCTCAAAGTTTATTTATTTATTTATTCAACCATAAACTTACATAATAATTCTTATCTACTAATCACTAAACTACTACATTATTATGTACTGCAGAAGCAATATGCTGATTATACACGAAATCCACTCCCACAACTTCTCGAGCGATTACACTTTGCAAGGAACTTGACATTTTCAAGCAAAACTTACAAAAAAGCCCTATTTATTATGCTAATACCCAAGTGTTTATGAATTCATCGTGCCATTCAAGTATGCAATCAAACGGACACCTATCCTAGGACTGACCTAATTTTTGCTACGTCGATAACAAAACGCATTAACGCAGTGCCTTCCGGCCAAAGGGTGACCAAAAGGGGTGTGTGGGAGTCACCACCAGCAGACACGATCGCCAGCAATAATACCCACAAAAAATCTTCCGAAGACGCACGCCGCTTGTTGAAAAAGGGGCGTGGGGCCAGTATCGGGATGTCCTCTCAATGTCTTTATTTTTTATTATTTATGTCATATATTTACGACTAGCCTTTGTTTAATCGTGTTGTTTACGTATATTTTAACCATGAACTCTCCGGGAAGTCGGCAACACACACTATGGTCGCACAAGGAGGTAGGAGGGGCGAATGGACTGAGATGGTGGTGATTTTTATAATAATAAGTTAATAAGTCACGTCTGCTATTTAAACAATGTTTAATATACAACATATTATATTACAAGACAAGTCTAGTTTCAGGTCAAACTACTATTTCCTAGGCCAAATCGATTAATCTTGCACGTGTTCTGACTCATAGATCTAACTAGGTCTACATATTCGTAGCTATTTTGAATGCAATAATTACAAACTGTTAATAAAAGGATAGAAATGGTTGGCACTCTTTAGGGCAGGCATGTTCAGCACCCCCCCGACTGGTCTCCACCTAGTCGTGGTGGGGGGGCTGAGTACCTCCCGGTAGGGCGCAGAGGGCGCTAGCGAAAAGGTAACACCCAGAGATTGGCGACTCTGGGTGCCCTTAGTACTGACTACCGGGGGGGAAACTAAGAGGGACCTGTGGAGGGCGCAGCGGGCGGGCCAGAAGGGTCCTAGGCAGTGGGGGCAGGGGGCCCCTGCTGTTTAACCTTGGACCGCGCTGGTCGCGCGATGGTCGCACAAAGAGGTAGGAGAGGCGCGTCCATTGCGCTTCTCTAAGGAGGTCCTCCCGGTTTTGGTCCGGGAGACGTTGGCCGCAGGCGGGGCGTTAGAAGCTGCAACCCAGGTACTGGCCCCAGCCTCTTTCTCAACAAGCGGCGGGCATGTTTTAACGCTCTTCTTAACAAATTACATAATGAAAGTTCTAAATTATACTGATACTGAATCATCATAATGCTGCACAGTTTTCAGTTAATACACTTCCTTCACCGCGCTTATTTGTCATCGAGTCGAGTCGATCCACCCCATTTTCTCGATTATTCGTTCCAAATTCAAAATATTTGTTTTGTTAAATGTTTTCGTTGTAACTCAATTATACATTAAATTAAAACTAAGTTGACAAATTGTTTAAATATTCACATTCTACATTCTTCTCATTTTAAGCTCATTCCATGACCAACGGTTCCCGTTTTTTATTCAGTCACTTATAGGTAATACTCTCATAACAACTCTAACATATGAAATCCTCATACATAATGTCACGCCTCTTTCCCGTAGGTGTAGGCAGAGATCACATCCTTCCACTTGCTACGATCTTGGCACACACTCTTAGCTTCATTCACACTCATTACCCTTCTCATACACGCCGTACTTTTGAACTGCCCTTTCTCCAAAATCTTCTGATGTTTATCCGATAAGTAATTATTAACAGCATAATACCCCTTATAAAGAAATTGCTTTTAACTACAGTTTTAAAAGTTGACAATGGAAAATCAATTATAAAATCTGACAAATTACCCAAAAATGAATTTTTCGTTTTGTGAAGTCGATAATTTGGCAGAGAGAGCTTATTTATATTTCTAGTATTAAAATTAATATTATGTACTTTTGAATTTTTATCAAAGGTATTATTTTTTTTGCGAACTTACGTGTATAGTGTCTGTCTGTGGCGTCGTACCTCCTGAACGAAGTCGGTTCGGGCGTTTCGAAGTAATGTATCTTTCAGGATTGAACCGTACGCTGATGCACTACAAACGACTTATAAAAATGAAGTAAAGCTAAAACTGAATTTAAGTAAATATGACTAAAAATAAAGTTTTATTCACTAAACTCATCTATCACAACGTTTCATCTATTAATATCATAATATATGTCACTTGTGTAATCCATAGGTTGTTGGAGCACTTCGGTGACGTCAGAAGGCCGGTCGAGGCTGACGATCTTTCCCACCTGCCTTACCTAGAAGCCGTCGTCAAGGAGACCATGCGGCTCTATCCTCCAGTGCCGATAATTATCCGACACGTCGAAGAGTATGTTCAGTTGCGTAAGTTCTTTGAATAATACATACAGTATATTATACGGACACATTTCGCCAATACATTTGTTAGTCCTACGTAATTGGTGGTAAGCCTATTGCGGCTTATCGGAAACTTTTTATATTTGCCAGGACCTCATCCGTTGATTAGTGGGTGCACCACTTGCAGGTGAGGATGGTTTGGGTTCGTAAGGTCTTTGACTGCGCGGTAGACACTGCGCAGCACACGTTGGTGGCCTGCCCTGCGTGGAGAAGCTCTCTCTCTGCCAACTATCGTGCAAAAGATGGTCGAGGCAATAGCCTCCTTTTGCAAGTGGTGATGTCGCAGATGGAGGCCGCGGAGCCGGCGGGCCAGGAGGGCCCGTCCAGCAGCGCCCGGGGGGTCTTAGGCGGGGGCAGAGGACGGAGAATAGCTAGACGGAGGTCTAGCTATTAGACTCTCCCAGAAGTCGGTCAGTTACGCCATGGCCGCACAAGGAGGTAGGGGGGGGGGGGGGGCGCTTCACATAGCGCCTCTCTGAGAAAGTCATCCCGGTTCTGATACAGGGTACGTTGGCCGCGAGCAGGGTGCCAGAAGCCATAAACCCAGGCACTAGCCCGTCGCCCCTTTTACACAGTGGTGGGCGTCGTCAGAAGTTTTTTAGTGGGTAGGACTTCGGTGGTCGCATCTGCCTTAGTGAGCCCCACTCTCTCCTCTCGGTCCCCCCACTGGCCGGGAGGCAGTGCGTAAACAACATTTTTTTACCGAAATTTAAAAAAAGGGTTCGTAAGGTTTTGATGGAATGCATTTACACCCAAAATTCAAAAATACGAGTATTTTTAACGGTTTAACTACGTTTTAAACAAATTTATCTTCGTCTCTGGTTCCTTAGCTTAAGTCTAGGACACAGACGGAATAAATGCAAGGGTGATGAAGAGCTAGATTCCTAAAATCTGACTCTTTAAGCGTTAGTAATGTAATTAAAACAAAACAACTGTTAGTTAGTGGACGAAAGACCTTTTGTGTTGCTTTTCATATCAGATGTCAAAGTATTTTATTATTTAAAAGTCCTGTCCTTACCCAAAACCTTTTGGATTTGGTCATACAAAGTCGTTTACGGTTGCGTGCTTCATAAATCACTTTGACAACTCTGCAATTCTTAACTGGGCTACTGCCATTCTTTACTCTATGAAACCTTCTAAGCTTTATTTTATCCAATCTAGCTATTACACTTATTTTCACACATAAAAACGTTATTTTACATTATGTACAAAATAAACCAAGAAAAAGCAAGATTCGGCATAACCATTCTAAAGGGGACTTCTTGGCGGGAAAGTTTAGCGTCATGTCTGCAGTTTTGATTAATGCTCTAAAATTTGTGATGTTTTAAATATTTATGTGTAATCACGGTGGATTATTAACCGTTAAGTGTTTGTGAAAGTTCATGAGTGTTGGTAAATGAGACAAAACAGTGCATCATCACTATTAACATTTTCCCAAGAAGTCATGTGAGATCTCAGTATAGTCCCATCTACGGACTAAGGAAGACTAAGGACTCAAGGGGTTTAGGAGCAGGGCATCTCATTTTCCAATTATAATTTTTATCACCATCATCATATATTTAAATATAATTAATTTATCTTTTACTTGATACTGGCTAAATGTGCTAACAGCACGAAGCCATTATTTAAAAAAAAACATTATAAAGCGTGTTATACTTTATAAGTAGAATAGGAAGAGGCAGTTCTAAGTTTTATCTCAAAAATTTGGCTTATACTTCCCGGATGTTTTACCTTTAAACAAACAACGGCAAAGCAGAATAATATTTCATAACAATTTTCTTAATTAACTTCATAAAAAACCCAAAAGCAAAATGACATAATCATTTTCTATTTATAAAAATCTTCAAAAAGACTTTGTAATTTAAGAATATTAAATTATTTATAGAGAGATGTATTAATAATAAAACGATTTTGTAGACACAAGAATTTATTGCAAAAGAGTTATGACCTCCAGAATGGTTCTTTCTATTAAATATTTATTAATGTATATGATTAACTATTCCATAGTCGAAACAATTAAGTACGGTATCTTTACACACGTTTTTCCGTGCTTCGGAAGGCACGTTAAGTGGTGGAGTATGACCCAATGCCCTCGCACCTTGGTATGTGAGAGGAGGCTCGTGCTCAGTAGTGGGACGTTAATGGGCTGAGATGATGAAGTAATCAGTAGGGCTACACCGCTGCATTTGGGCTCCGCCCCTTGACGAACGCTCGGATAAAGATGACTAAACTATAAGCGACAGCCTTACATATTTGGCTATTTTTCTCCCGCCAGCTACAAATGTACTTAAACTAAAAACATGGTTTACATAAAAAAAAAACTTATCTTTGCAGTCACAAAATTTAAAGACAATAATATAAATTAAGCTCTCACTCCTTAGCAAGACTAACATAATTAAAGATAATAATAGTAGAAATGAGCAGACCAGCCCCCATTGGCGGCTCCCGTTCACGAGTATGACGCATGAACCAATTATCGTTTCGCTCAACCATATTTTAGGGAACGTGACGACCCGTCAGCAGATGCCACCACCGTAGAAACATTTAAGTGAGCATGACATACTCAAGCTACAGGATAAAGGCAAATCACATATCCTTTTACTGTAAAGTATTAGCTCTACTCTGCAGCCACCAAAACGATTATAAATAAATCGTTAAATCGTTTACACGCAGTCTCATTTATAATTAAAAAAGTAATAAAGATATGTCAATTCAAAGTACTGGATTGTCTAGCGATATTCGGAACCAACGGCTTTACGTGTCTTCGGAAGCGCTTGTTATTAAATGCCACACAACCCATCCACGTATTGACCGCTGTGAACTCTACTTTACTTTGATAATCGTTCCCGACCACCGAGCAACGCGGAGCTACGAGCGCTTTAAGCTCGAGACATCATCATCATGTCAGCCCTATAAAGTCCACTGCTGAACATTGGCCTCCCCTTATAGATTACATTTTATAAATACCCCCAGTATTTGCCAATAATCACCACGCTGGGCAGACGGTTTGGTGATCGCAGTTCAAACCTGTACGCAGAACGACGGTGCTGCCCATCATCCGGTAGGATTTCTCTTCGTTGTTCGATCGATTTCTTATGACTCTCCGTTCGAGTGGGTCTACTTCTATGTTTTTATTGTGACTACCCGCACCACGACATGGTTTCATGGTTCACAATATTTTTTAGCGAAATGCGTAGATGTGACGAGTTTGTCTAAGTGACTAATTAAATAACAAGACGGAAAGAAACGTACCAACCAATTAATCTTAAGGTAACTTTGACGCAATAAATTTACATTGTTTTATTTTTCGTTAACTCTTTTACGTAAATGATGGCTGTATTTTTATTACTACACAGCTTCGAGGGTGTGTCATTATATATCTTAAGTTTTCTCAATTCTTGTAATTATAGCAATGGATTGATAAAATTATAACTCCTAACAAATCCTTACTCCTTACTAATATTATAAATGCGAAAGTAACTCTGTCTGTCTGTCTATCTCTTCGATCAACAATACAACTAGATAACGCATCACATACAAAAACAGAACTCAAATATGGCACCGAGTGACTATAGAATAAATAGATATAGGTATACCCTATGAAATGGAGCAAAACGACTTTTAGCTTTAATATTTTTTATCAAACTTACACCTTATCTGGAATATATAAAGCAAGCTTTTGTTTGTGTCAACATTCACTTACGCTTTTACGACATGAATGACAGAAAGCGATAAGAAATAGAAGTTCTTATCTAAACATTTTTTATACACATTGACTATTGTGTCTAAATTAGACTTTATTTGTTAACAAATAAGTTTAATAATAACTTAAAAAGTAAATCCATAGCTGCACTGTTCTGACACAACAAACTTATGGCAAACTCACGCGCCAACATTTGCCAATGTTGGCGCGTAGGTTGGCTTTACAAAGTTAATAGTGTAATGTTATTAAAAAGGCGAATATTTAATCTATTATATTATAAAATTATATTTACTTACCGAAAGTACGATATTCCGTCCGATACATTTTTTTTCGATAGTTATTTCCACAGTTTTTGAACACACACTGAGGCATTGTGGCACTTCCGCACGTTGGCGCAATCACAAGTGAACTAACTCGAAAATAAGACCCCACTTTGAAGTGAGGCGTTATTTTCTCGGCCGTTTTTAAGACTCTGACCCGTTATCTAGTTGTATTGTTGATCGAAGGTTTGTCTGTTACTCTTTCACGCCAAAACTACTGAACGGATTTAAATGAAATTTGGTATACAGATAGTCTAGACCCTGAGAAAGGATATAGGCTACTTTTTATTGCGAAAAGGGGGTTGTAAATGCTACCCAAAGATACTATTCCACGCGGACGAAGTCGCGGGTAACAGCTAGTGAGTACATAAACTCAGTTTTATTTTTTAAAAAAAAAACATTATTCCATGTAATAAATACTTTAATCCAAATGTATATATTGTATAAAACAAACGTGATAGTATAAAAACTAAAAAATATGTAAGTACCTTTGACGCGCTGTGCGCGATGTTTGGTAACCGGCCTCTTAACCGCCAATGGTTGGATACAAGAGGCATAGCTTTTATAATATGACTTTTTCAGCCGTGTGGTTTCCGGATTAAGAATAAAACCAACCCAGAGCTCAGAGTAAGAGACGACTAATGGGTACCCATCAATCAAGGATTCCCGCTTTCCAACATGCGCCAGCTAGCACTCCACTTTGTGCGGGCCGTGTCGTTGCCTCCCCAGGAGCCGACGGCTTCAGATGTCGCTTTTATAGTAGCATATCTAAAGGCTACAGCCTCTCCCTGTAGTCGCTTAAAGCCTGACAAAACCACACACACCGGGTGTGTGGTATGCTTGGGCATCGTCACCTTCTTCCCACCGTAGGGGTTGTTACTTGTAAATTGTAGTTACTGAAACGAAAAAAAAAGTGTTTTTGACTTGCATTTGCAGGAACTATCTCTGCAGCCCTAGATCTCCATTTTTTGGGCTCTATCCCACGTCTGTTGGTTTAAACTTTTTATATTCTTAACCTTATACTGCAGGGTGATAGATATTCTATAACTTTCTAACCTTTATAATTATCTACGTGTGTTCTATGTCAATCACCGAGGAACCTTAGATAATTCAATTTTCAACGACATAACAGTAAGCGCAGATCTTTTATTGTGGGCATGATGACATTGCCCTTAATCCTCATAAACTTGTGACGTCATACTTTTACGATGGGCTTATGGTAATAATGCTTAATGAAAGAAAATAAAAAACAACGTTAAAGAAAAAGATCGAGCGGATCAGAAGCGGGCGGGTCACAGGCCTCAAATTAGATATAATTGGCGACCAAGACTTGTGATTGTTATGAGTTGGAAATACCCGAGGAATAAATGAGTCTTACCACAGACATAAATATATAATAGTTAGCGCAAATGCATGCACTTTGCGTGTCAGAATCAGAATCAGAATATTTATTTCCTATAATACTGTGACAAATGGTGTTACATAGAAATATAAAAATACAAGTATTTTGGCCAGAATACAGAGGCAGACATTAAATTCGTATAATTGAAATAAGATATCATAATTAATGAAATGATCAAATAATAAAGTAATTAAAATTATGTCTTACACAATAAAAAAATTAATTAAGCACAAAATATAAAATGATAATAAAACTATTGCATAGCATTTTTTATCAACTTATGCAATTATAATTATTTATTTATGCAGTATTTTTTTTCTTTGTTTATTTTTTTTTGATATTAACTCAAGTTACACTTTGAGCGTGGTGACCCATAAGAAAACAAATTGTAGCCACCCGATACAACCAATGCCACCTAAAGGCGGGTTGCTGAACTAAGGAGACAAGCGTGATATTTCAAAAAGTCATAAAAGTTCTGCTATTTATTAATAGATGGAAAAACTAAAAAGTATCACCGCTGTGCCGGTCGGAGTGGGGGAGTTAGGTTTTTTTCGTTACGGAATTTCTGGATTCGGTCTCCACGCTCAAGGCCCGCGATAGAAGCTATGCAATAGCTTAATAAATTGTTAAATTAACCGAATCCCGACCAATGGTCAAAGATGGCCGCCACTACATACAGTCCGCGCGCGTCTGTTGTAATTTTTTAAATATTATTTACAACAACAAATTCACTTATTAAATATTTATCTTCAGCGGCATCTGTGTCGGCAGTGTGGTCTCAGTTGGTGTTAGAAAGTCGTCACACATGATTTCATTGCAAATCGTGATACTTGTGTTATCTATTACATACATACATACATAAACTCACGCCTATACGCCCAAATTTCGCCAGTTATACAGTTAGTCCCACGTAATAGATGGCGAGCCTGTTGCCGCTTACCGGGCACTGTCATGTTCGCCAGAGCCTCGTCCGTTGATCGACAGGTGCACCACTTGCAGGTGAGGTTGACTTGGGCTTCTTTGGTATACACCCATATATCTATTGTACATCTATATCTATGAGTCTAACTGTCACGTTACAGGTACCGTCATAGTAATTAGCCGGAGGGAAAAAGAAATCGCAATAGATGGCCAGCTGCCACATCATAATCTCAGCCACCGGAAATCCATTGCTGAACATATGCTTTCTGAATTGATTACCGCGTCTATTTCGCGCCTATTTCGATGGATTTCAGCTATTTCATCCCGATCTAAATTTTCGTAGGTTCATCAATCCGTGACACACCAATAGGCAGACTAGTTGAATAAATGATTATGTTTTGCATTTCGATGACAATTTTTTACGTAAATATAAATAATTTGTAATATTATAAAAATTAACACAGAAAGAGAGACTTCTTGGCGGGAAAGTGAAGCGTCATGTCTGCAGTTTTGTTTTATTTTCTAAAATTTGTGATATTTCTAACATTAATGTTTAATAACGGTGGATCATTAACCATTAAGTGTTTGTGAACGTAGGTACATGAGTGTTGGTAAATAAAATAAAACAGTGCAACATAACTTTTCAAATTCTCTCAAGAAGTCCATGTGAGATCTCAGTATAGTCCCACATCTTTACTAAGGACTCAAGGGGCTTAGGGGGAGGGGATCTCATTTACCATTTATCATCTTTATCACCACTCATTCTCATTTACTATAATTTATATGATATTAATATATCTCTAACTTGACACTGGCTAAATGTGCAAACCGCACGAAGCCATTATTTAAAAGAAGAAGAGAACACAAAAAGAGACTGAAACAAATCACGATCAAATATCACGTCAAACCTTCAAAATTTGTGTCTAAATGGAGAACGCCATCTTGTTTTGAATTTCTTGTGTGAGTACGACAGAATCAATTCGAAATCCATTTTGCCTAATAGTCGATTACCTGCAAGTTAGGCGGTACGGATCCAGATCATCGGTCGATCAGTATCTGGTTTCTACTTCTTTTGCCGATTCGCGGTCGCTATTGGCGACTATTAACTTCATTGCCAGATGCCCTACCGCTAAATAGCATCACATATACCAGGATCCGTGTGTCAGAAGGCACGTTAAGTCGATTATTCCGGCTTTCACTACATGGTTGTTTTAAATAAATAAATTAATATTTCTGACACTTACACCAATTATTTAGTTTCAAGAAAAGTATCATGACGAACTTGTGTTATGGATACTAAATAACGGATAACCATAAATACTTTCTTTTGTAAATACATGCTTAATATACATAGCAAAACACCCAAACCAGAACAAATATTCATATTTATACACAAAGATTTGTCCTTTGTGGGAATCGAACCCACGACCTCAGGAGTGGAGTGCAGGTATACTCGCCACCACGCCATATCGGTCGTCATGTCAGGTCGCCATGTTAAAGTTAACATGTCAATGAGGAACAGCATGACGCAGAACAGTTACCTTCGACAATACGGCATTACAAATTAGTCCACGTTAACTAAATACCTCTCACTATCGTTCGTTAGTGGATTTCCGTTCTCAGTAGTGAAACGCTGATGAGCTAAGAGGATAACACCAGTATATATTTTGTCCCAGTTGAAAAGTACTGTAGAAAACAAGAATCCTAAAAAAACTTGACTGATTTACAATCGGAAATACAACAAATTAATAATGGCTATATTTTTTTTATTATCTCTGTCACTATTTCCTAAAACAATATAATTAAAAGTGGAATCTTTAAATGGATAATAAAACTGTGATAAAAGGTCGGCAACGTGTTTGTGATCCCTGAAGTTGGATGCGTCCATAAGCGTTTGTTTTTTTACGTTGGCAACAAAATGCACGCTGGCTCGCTGTCGACCATCATTCGCATATTATTTATTTTATTTTAAATAATGGCTTCGTGCGTCTAGCACATTAAGCCAGTGTCAAGTAAGTGATATATTAGTAATATATAATTCATAGTACATGAGAATGAGTGGTGATAAAGATGATAAATGGTAAATGAGATACCCTCCCCTAAGCCCCTTGAGTCCTCAGTAAAGATGTGGGACTATACTGAGATCTCACATGGACTCCTTGAAAGAAAATTTGAAAAGTGATGTTGCACTGGTTTGTTTGATTTACAAACACTCATGTATGTTCACCAACACTTAACGGTTAATAATCCACCGTTATTACACATTAATGTTAGAAATATCACAAATTTTAGAAAATAAAACAAAACTGCAGTCATGACGCTTCACTTTCCCGCCAAGAAGTCTCCATTCGCATATTAGAGTCGGCAGCGAGAGAACGACTCCACCCAGGGCCTTGGTTAACGTCGTCCTCGGCCCCGCCCACGCTGGGCACTCCACCATCCACCACTCCACCATCCACCACTCCACCACTCCACCATCCACCACTCCACCTTCCACCACTCCAACATCCACCACTCCACCATCCACCACTCCACCATCCACCACTCCACCACGTGTGCTAAGCGACCATAAGCTGCAGTTATCACTTTCCAAAAAGTGAATGCTTAATGCTTAAGTGCTCCCTTGTATAATAAATTGTAAACATATCACCTTTTCCAGCATCAGGGAAGAAAGTTGTACCTGGTATTGGTGCGTTAGTCAACATCTGGACTCTCCACCGAAGTAAGGAGAACTGGGGTGCCGACGCTGAGGTTTTCAGACCAGAAAGGTTTCTAGATAACGGCTTCAAGAATAGCAATTTTTACTTGCCATTCAGTCGGGGTCCTCGGAACTGCATTGGTGGGTATCTATATGAAATAGCTTTCAGTTTACAAGGATTATAATATTAGTCTTCTTCAACGCTGCCTTACGGGCCCAGGGTACGCTTTGCTACAACTTCTCCTCCACTTCCCACGGTCTTCGGCAGACAAGGATTATAATATCAAGAATCATCATCATCATCTCAGTCATATGACGTCACCAATAGATTTCCACATTGAGCTATCTTAAGTCTTTTGCATAAATACTCTTCGAGATACACGGCGCTTTTAGCTCTAAGCTTAGCAAAGCTTGGACTACGGGTCATTTCAGCCATATAAATTTACTGCTGAACGTAGTTCTTCTCATTAGTTTCCATTAAATTGTGTTCAATTGCCCATAATTACCAATCTGGATAGGCAGGTTGGTAATCGCAGTTAAGGTTAGTTCGCGGGATGCTGCTTCTGTCGCTACTTCTGGGGAGGCACTATTCTAGGAAGATGGACGACGTATAAATGTACGGAGATACTTTTCTTGTACACATCCATATTGTTTTTTATATAATTTTCTTGACAAGCGATGAGATGGTAAAAAGTTTCCGGAGGGATCATTCCTTAGAATATACTTCTTAATACAAGCGGGAGAATACACTCAAGAAGAAAAATTTCATCTTATTTATTCTTACTTAAGGGTTAAATTTCACCGGTGACCTTCGACAATTGTCATCGCTTGTGCTGAAGCCGCGTCACAAGGTCAAAGCTGGAATCAAGGCGCTTCTGCCCAAAAATGTCAGTTAAGCTCTTTTTATATGACTAAGAGAGATGGTTGACGTATAGCTACAACGGTCAGTTCCGTGGTTTTACATTTTTGCCTCACGATGTTTGAAATGACGGATGGTGACGTAACGCACAAGAAGTGAAGGGAGATGCTCCCTCTTCCCCGGCGCAGTCGCAACGCCCGATCGTTAAAGTCGCAACCCTTGTCTTAGAGACTAACTTAAACTTATAGTTAGTTTATATTTTGAAGGTTTCCAATACGGCATGATGTCGGCGAAAATAGCATTGGCGAGTATGGTTAGGTCATTTAGAATCCTACCTAAAAACGGAGCTTACTCTAACGATGGGACACTTCAAGATTTACGCATCGAATATGACATCACGATAAAATCTTTGGATAATTTTACAGTTCAGCTAGAGGCTAGAAAACCAGCTAATGTTTAAATTGTTACTTTTTTGTTATTATCAAGAATTATAATTTTAATGAAATATGTGTAAATGCTTTTATTTTGTATAAGCGTTCAATTCAATAAACTTTAGTACGACGCTAACCTTTTTAAAAACCCAGTCCCCATTGGCAGAACCCATAACTTGTATGACGCATGAACCAGCTTTCGTTCCGCTCAACCATATTTTAGGGAACGTAACGACCCAACCCATGACGCCACCACTACCGAGACCATTAAGTGACCATACATTCTTAAGCTACATGATAAAAGGATTTTAACACAGGTTAATAACTTAAAAGTGAACTGCAAAAAAAATGTATTGCGAAAAATCAAAAATTTCAAAAGTCAAATTTTATGTTAAGATTTTTTTAAGGTTAACTTAAATTTTTATATTGGCAACCCCAATGCATAAATACAGGGTTTACACAGCAAATCCAGTTATTAACAAAACTCTGTCTTATTATTTAAGTTAGGCGAACAATTTAAATAACATAGAAAAATATAGAACAGCATATTACTTTACATTTCTTTTGGTTGATGGCACAAACTTCAAAAGATGCGCAAGTTCTTGAAACAAGAGTCGAACTCGTGGAAAAAGGAGATGTCATAGCCCTGAAAATGTTCATTGCTGCCCTGCTCTCCATAAATCCTTTACAGCCTGGGTCCTAACCTGGGATATGGAATAAAACTATAGAGAAAAGCTTAGGAATCACTGCTCTGTAGTATGTTTTTAAGTTCCTGCTCTGGAAAAGATACGGCATCACCTATAGCGAGTATGTTAACCTTCATCTTTTGGTCAGCTCTAATTTGCCGATGATATGTAAAAGTTCTTCAATGGCGACCGCGAACCAGCAAACTTACTAGTAGGGGGCCGTCCCAACCGATGGACCGATTATTTGGCGGCAGGAGGCTGGTGAAAGCAGCTTTTGTTAAGCATTCAGTTACTGAGATGTAGATAATCTATCTGTACTAATTGTACCCTACTAATTGTACCTGCCACTAGGCTCCAAAAAAATTAACAAATCTTTTAAAAGTCAATGTGTGCGATTCTATAATAAAATCCCAAGCAATATACAGCAATTAAGCCTAAATAAATTTAAATTAACAATAAAACGCAAGCTGTCTTTAAAGGGATACTATTCTACTAAAGACTATATGGCTGATAAAAATGCTTGGGATTAAACTGCCATTTCATACAGGCTATTCTAATATGAATGACTTAAAGCATGAATATTGTTATATTATGTTGCATTGTATAGCGTCACAGACAAATTAAGATTGTAACTAACCAATCGATAATTTAAAAGAGCATAGCCTGTGAGTTTCTTGCCAGTTCTTCTTACAGAGCGGTGGCTCGGAACTGGCACTTAGATTCGCTTGCACTTAAATATTTTTTGTTTTTTTAAATTATTTGGTTGCAAGTGGATCTAAGCTTCGTGATTTTAGTATAGTTATATTTTATTTCTTTTTGTTATTTTTTTATAATTTTGACGTTTTCAAGTACTATGTAAATAGTTTATGAAATAAAGTATTTTTAACTTTTGACTTTTGACTTTTGAAATCTTAAATTACCATACCAGCCTTTAAGGTTGTTTTTTGGCTAAATTTACATTTAGCCATTAAAAATCATGTGCTGGATAATGGTAAAAACATCTAAATACTAAAATACCTATCAACGTTTAAATGAAACATCTGAACAAAATTGAACCTTCTAGACCCATTGAAACCCTTATATACTTTTAGCCCCATAACTATCCACAGCATGAAAGCAGTCGATATTAAATACCACTAAACAGTCACCGATCATGGGATTGGCCATTGTGAAATTTGCTTCATTTCGGTAATCATTTCCGAACACTTAATATATCGAAGCTACGCGTCTTTTCGTACATATCGCACAACAATTATTCTTGCAAATTTACGATGATGAATATATGAATATGAAATGAAAAAAAAACTCTATTATGCTTGTGTGTTTGACTGATCAAGTCGTTAGTAAAGATTAAATATATAAAAGATAAGTCCGCGATCGTCCAAAGACGGTCAAACCGCTTAACGGAGCACACACGCGACACGCGGGGTTTTTAAATTAGGCGAAGACTTAAATCCATTATACTTGGAGAATAATAATATATTCAATACTTCCGTGGATTGTTCCCTGTTACGTTCTTCAAAATGTTGTGGCAGTTGTTCCTGATTGGGTGTGTTATATGGCTTTTGGTACTCCGTTGGCAGAACAGAGGGAAGCGAAGAATAGCTGGTGAACTTAAGTCGGACCTGCCGGCTAATCCTATTCTGGGGAATAGTCATCTTTTCGCTGGGGCAGATGACGAAGGTATGATTTTAAATGCTTAATTTACAAACATAATTTTAAAAGGGGTCTGTGGATTTTCTTGTTTTTTTAAAAGTAATTTATTGTGTCTGTTTATTTTTTATAATTATATATAGCGTGTACTTAACTACTTTGAATAAACGAATGTCGTGTTAGGCTGTAATTGGAGTACAGGTGTAGTTGTAGAGTATTTATTTTATATAAAAATCGAGATTCTTGTATTGAAAAGATTTGTACTCTGTTAGAATTAGAGCAGGCTCTGAGGTCTCAGCACCAGAAACTTTTATGATTGTCTTCCTACATTTTTCTAGTATGTAATAAATATAGCATAGTTGCAGGGATAATACATACACATACACACTTTCACGCCTGTTTCTCCGAGGAGATAGGCAGAGGCGTATTGTACGCCCACACTTAAACGATTATATGGTTGGTCCCACGTAATAGGTGGCGAGCCTATTGGCGTTTATCAGGAACTTATATGTTTGCCAGAGCCTCGTCTGCTGATCGGCAAGTGCAAGTTGCAGGTGAGGTTGGCTTGGGCTCCTTAGATTTTGATTGGATCCCTATACACAGGGATCATGTAGCATTCTAATTGTGAAAGAAGATTTGAAATTTGCCGTGTGGGTTTGATTTTATTCTCTACATATATCCAACAATTCAAAACATTCCTCTTTATAATATTAGAATTATAGTATTAGTATTTAATATTTTTCAAATATTTTTTTTAAAGTATGTATATGGCAGGTAGTAAAATAACGACTTTTATGACTTGGAAGACAGTACTCCTGCCCTTCGCTCCTAAGGTAATGGATTCGACTCCATGAATGCATGAATCGCATGCCTGAATACGCCTATTTGTCTTGAATGTTTTCTTTTCGTAAATACATTCTTAGAATATATTTTAAATATGTTTTTACAAAAAAGTATTTAAGTTAATCCGTTGTCTATTACCTATAGTACAAGATCTGCTTAATTTGGGACTGGTTGGGGCGGGCTGTCAGAGACGTCCAAGAACGTTTTATTAATAAAATACGAGGTCTCTCCAAAAAGTATCGCATATTTTAGTGTTTTTACACTTTTATTTATAATATTTAGATTATTATTTTTGATAATTTGATTTTCACTTTGAAGAGGGGAATTATATTGAATCGAACAAATAAAAACTTAATACATAAATAAATAATACTGTAAAAAACATTAATTATTAACGTAATAAAATAACGGCAATAAAATCTAATCTAATAATAAATTAATGTTAATAAATTTAATAAAATCTCATTATTCAATGTACCTATTTATCATTCGGGAAAACATTAATATATCTAACAAAAATATATATTTTTCAAAGTCAAACAATAAAAATATGTAAAAGCAAAACTAATATATTCAAATATCACGTAGTCAGAGTTAATGTAGTCAAATTTAGTAGGCATAAATTGTTACTATATTAGGCATAAAATATTATTGAGTTTGGTCAAAGTTTTATTACCACATAAAGAAAAAAAAATTGTAACGCGACATTAACGACATACCATCTTATAACGACTATCTATTATAAATACATATAGGGGCTTATTAAAAACCAGGTTTAAGACTAGTGCTGTCACTTTGGTTTAACTTTAGACCTTGTTTTGTAATAAGCCCCACAGTATCCAGCGGATAATAATGCACATCGATCTTTTAAAAAAAAAAACACAATTTCTTTCTTTTAAATTATCATCAGCCTCTTTTACCTTGTAAAGATAACATTTATTAACTTAGACCAAGGATAAAGCAACTAAAACAATTGCATAATTTATTATTCTATTCTGTCAAGAAAGTACCGGGAAAAAAATTAACAATATACAAAGTTTTAGTTAGTCATTCAAATTTATTTTATCACCTTCAAAGTATGCTTCTTCAGAAACGATACACTTACGCCAACGAATAATCCAATCATCAAAACATTTCTTAAAACGCTCTTTCCAACATTAAGTTCAGTTCTCGCCGCGAATTCTCCTTAATGTCTTCTACCGATTGAAAACGGGTGCCACGAAGTGGTAATTTGAGTGTAGGAAAAAGAAAGAAGTCGGCTGGAGTCATATCTGGTAAATATGGTGGTTGCTCGATGGTTGGATGATTTATTGAGTGTTTGGACAAAAACTAATCCACAATGATGTCCTTGTGCGAAGGCGCATTATCGTGGTGCTAAATCCAAGAATTTTTCTTTCACAAATCTGGCCTTTTTCGTCGAATTTGCTCTCGTACACGCCGCATAACGCTTGAATAATATCCTTTATTTACCGTTTGACCTTCAGCCGTTTTGGTTCTGTTGGAAGGCGCCATTCCGAAGTATGTTGACTAGTTTGCATGTCAAACTCGTACACTCACGTCTCGTCACCAGTAACAACGATCGTTTCATGAATGTTGGATCGGTACTGACTCGGTCTAGCATGCCCTCAGCGACTCTCATGCGATTTTGTTTTTGGAGAAAATTCAGGTCTTTTGGGACTAGCCAGGCGGAAACACGGTTCGGATCGAATCGTGAGATACAGAAAGTTCGGCGGCCATCTTTCTCAAACTTCAGGAATTTGAGGATTTTCAGTCACTATTTCCTTCACTTGTGCGATGTTAACTTCAGTTGCAGACGTTGATGGCCTACAAGAACGAGGCAAATCTTCCATCATATCTCGACCACTTTTGAACGCTTTGTACCACTCATAAGCACGTATTTTTGAGAATGTCGATTCATCGTAAGCCTTCTGTAACATTTTCAGTGTATCCGAACACGAAATTCTATGGGCGATGCAAAATTAAGAACAAACTCTTTGTTCAATGTTTTTGTCCATTATGAAATTCGTAATACACACAGATATTATAAAACTAAAAACAGCACTGTTTTTAATATAAATGACAGATGCAACTTAAACTCCGCGCCAAAATGGAAAACGATTGTGCCAATCTAACTACAACAACAAAAAACAAAAAATTAAATTTGGAACCATAAACAAAACATTCATTTCCGATACTTTGTTGACTGAATGTATAAAACAAACACATACTTAGCTTTCGATGCCAGTGTGGTATATAAGAAAGTACATAAATCACATAATTTATAGACATGTTAATTAGAATTCGGGAACACAGATCGATCTGCGTTTACCGTACATCGTGTAATTTATCAAAAAATATAATTTGTTACGAATTTAATATACAAGATTAACGAACATTTTTAATGACAAATAAAAAAAACAACTTTAAATACAATTTCTATAAGGCTAAGTATCTATAAATTATTATAATTTGAATATTTACAAAAAAATATATTGTGTTACGAATTTATATGTAAAAGATTAACGAACATTTGTCATTAAAAAAATCTTTAAAGATAATTTCTATGAGGCTATCTATAAATTAATATAATTTAAATATTCAACGAAAAATATTCAATTATAATAATAAATTCTTGAACTTTGATCCGCCAAGGATACGTCAATGAATTCAAGTTTTTGAAGAAAACAAACAACAATCAAAAAACTATCTTGTTTTTAATAGTTTCTAGAACAATCTATTTGAAAGAAAGAATACATATTGGGTCAATTAAGGTGTATTTGATCCAATCAAATGTTTGAAGCCCAAACCAACCTCACCTGCAAGTGGTGCACCTGCCGATCAATGGACGAGGCTCTGGCGAACGTTGAAATTCCCAGTAAGCGACATTAGGCTCGCCACCTATTACGTGGGACCAACAACACAATAGGCGAAGTGTGGGCGTATATTATGCCTTGACCCCTGCAGAAAAACAGGCGTGATTGTATGAATGTATCGAATTGGAGAGAGCTATTTCAAAAAGACTTGTTTTTTGGAAATCGATGAATAAAGATTCACTTGTGTATTAATTTTGGGCGGAGGGCAAGAGATCGAAGTATAAGTGTCTCTCTTTCTACGCTACTAAAGGTGTTTGTTTCAATGTAAGTGTATACAAACTTTTACTCGGAACCTCCCAATTATGGATTAGGTATTTATAATTTTTCATAAAATCACGTTTGTTTCCCCGAAGGGATAGCATTAATTTTGTCAATGCTAATCAAGCGTTCAAAATACAAGCAGCATGATTAATGACTAAATCATTTACAACTTTATGAGCCTAAAGGCAGTTTTAGTGAAGCTTAGCAAGATCTCCTTTTGTCGTCATCGTAATCGTAATCAGACTTATAAGTCCACGGCTGAATATTGCCCCCCCCCCAATAGATAACTTTCTATTGGGGTTGATTGCCCATAATTATCATGCTGGGTAGGCGGGTTGGTGATCACCTATTTAGTTCAAGCCAGTTCGTGGTATATTCAAACGAAACCCTTGGGGGGGGGGGTTCCGGCGCGGGATCGGGGCTGTGCCCCCTGGCCGCGGTTATTGCGGCGCCCGTAAATATGGGCGCGTCGTTGGAATGGCTGTATTCAGCCGATGGTAAAGTCCGGGGATGTTATGTCCGGTAGTGCTGCGATCAAGCCCTGGGGCGATCAGCTAGCATGGTGTCTTGTTCTAGATGGCGTCAGGTCACTTCCTAGATTTTCCGAGGGATTAGGCTTCGGGCATAGACCTTGGTGTCCGGTGGTCGAGCGTGCAGCGGCGCCAAGCCACAGAGGTGTTCGTGACTTGAGGCATCCGCCCGCTCGAACATCGGTTCAAGCCAGTACGCCGGATGACGCTGCTGCATATCATCCGGCAGGATTTCGACTCTTACGACTTCACGTGAGATGAGACGGGGTGGCACTATTTTAGGCCAGTCCCACACTTCACGGCCTTCTTCTGTGATTACCAAAAAAACGTATTTTTGTGTTAAGTCAGTATTCCGTTAAGCATGCGTATGTTGCTGCCTGATCGCTAAATCGGCGTTTTTAAAAATGTCGCTTTATATTGATCTATTTTAAACTGATTCAGTTCATGTTATTCGTTACGAGACATCACAAGACGTTATTTTGGTAACTTTAAACCGAAAACACTAGTTTATTTTTCATGATTTTATTTTGCATATCATACGGTCGCGCTACGACATACAAAGTCAAAATAAGTTATTTAAGATTGGCTCAATTAAGATCTTATAAAAGTCAGCTTTAACGTGCCCATTCACTGCGGGCGGAAGATTTTTTTGCCCGCCAGTTACATGGAAATGTACTTGATATAAAATAATTTGAAAAGTCTACAAGAACTTGTGTCTGCAGTCACTAGATTTTTAAAAATTCAGGAATAAACTCTTTATAGGTAGGTTAATTACGAATAAACATAATAGATATGAACAGACCAATCCCCACAAGCAGCAGTCGTTCACGAGTATGACGCATGAACCAGCCGTCGTTTCACTTAACCATATTTTAGGGCAGGTAACGACCCGACGCATGACGCCACCACCTCAGAGACATTTAGTGTACATGACACATATTCTTAATTTCCACTCAATAATATTTACATACACATGAAAATAAAATAAATATACTTTAATGTCTTTAGGATCAACAGGATCATTTAGATTCGTCAATTTTTTACAAACAAAATGGATGTTCGATATATTGTTTAAAAATAATAAAAGAGGTATAAGCGTTACCATAATCAGGAAATAAAAGCAAATGGATTCTTTGTCTTTCGTCGTCCTATCTCAAAAACCTTTCTGAAATTGGTTATAGAAGGTCTTATATATATTATGTTAAGGCATCTTTCCTGCATGCCCAAAATGTATGCAATAATTTATAAATTGAAATGAAAATACATTTACAGAAGCGAACAACTCTCTATAAAAGATGTCTTCCCGTTAAACTTTATATGATTCGGTACGATATAATATTTTATTAGTATATGTACTATACAGATTGCACATTGTAAAATTTAAGTTACAGCTTAAATTTTACTTTAAGCTTAAATAGTTACGCTTGTTACCGTATCAGATGTTGTCATTATGACTGGTCAGTAATGAAAACAACTGGCTTGAACTGAGATCACCAGTCTGCCGGTCTCAGTGTGGTGGTGTAGACAATCTCCTTTGATGAAATAAAGGCATTGTGGCTATCTTAAGCAGTAGAATTGGCTGAGATGATGATTAATTTCCGTACACATTCAATAAAAAACACAAGTATAAAAGACCGTGCCTTCCAGCACTTTATTTTTTTTAAATATGTAAATAAATGTTTGCGTATCACAAATCAAAAAGAGGTTAATAAATTAGGATAATGAGTTTGTTAATGATATTGTATTACCTCTAATTGAGGATATGAAAAATGGTATCAAAGTTGAAAACTTCACCTCGACAGATGTCAATGACGTAGTCCATAATGTGCATGGAAGTGATATATTATGCACATCCTTTATAATTAAATGAGTTTCAAAGGCTCAGTTAGTTTTCTTTGTAAGAGTTACGTAAGTTAAGCTGACCCGACAGACCTGTCGTATTAAGATTCTTGCGATTATTGTCAAACGCCCTTGTTACAATTAAAAGATCATATCAAAATTTATAGGGTTGTTAAGTTTTCATAAATTTTCCCCCATCTCTAGTTTTAACGCCAGGATTATTTGTATCTTAACCATAAAGGGCGCCACCACATCACTTCACCATTAATTTCTTCACATCCAAACACATACAAAAAAAACATTCATATCGTTCCACTCGTTTAGGAGGAGTTCAGTGACACGTGTGTATGTCACTGAAGTCCTAAAGGGAACTTTTCCACAGTAGACTTATATACATATATATAAAGAAGACAAAAAATAAAGGACTTGTCTCGCTATGTTAGAGGTCCTATTGCCAGCTTAAATCATTCTAACAGAAGAACGCCAGACATTTTACGGTAAGGTTCCAAAGGGCTACTGCGGCCATGGCAATCTCAAGAAGAAACATGGATGGTTTTTAGTCAGTAAAAGTCTGAAGCGCTTTGCTCGGTGGTCGGAGACGATCACGGAAGTACAGCAGAGTATAAAGTGATTAGTTCTTGGATTGGTGACCGTAAGCGTGGCATTTGATATCGAGCGCTTCCGTGCTTCGGAAGGCACGTTAAGACTATGGACCCGGTTATCACTAAATGTGGTAGTCGTTAAGCCATTTAGATGCCTAATTGGGCGGCTTGAAAGATTCTAACAGCAGGATGCCATACACTTGCCTACGCCATTGTATGATGTATTTACGAGAAAAATATTATATATATATGTTTATCCGTTATTTAGTATGCATAAGACAAGTTCTTAATGATACTTATCTTGGAACTAAATAATTGGTGTAATTTTTAGTAATTTATTAATCATAGTTATTTATTAGTTTGTGAATTAGTGTTTTGTGAACTGTCTTCTTTATTCATAGTTATATACTGAATAGAAAAGCTTTTATATTACAAAGCTGTAAATATTAGGAATCAAGTGATAAGGTCCGAAGCTGGTGTTAAACAAAATATAGTAACAAGAATTGAGAAAGGTATGCTTACATGGTTTGGCCATGTTGAGAGAAAGAATGAAAGTAGACTAACGAAAGTGATTTATGATGGACAAGTGAATTGAAGTGTTAGGAGGGGAAGACCACGTAAGACCTTCCATGACCAAATTCAGAAATTTTTGGAGAAAGGGCTGGTCAAAAGTACCCTAAACCGACGGGCGTGTATGAGAATGTTAATGAGTGTGAATGTAGCTAAAAGTGTGTGCCAAGATCGTAGCAAGTGGAAGGATGTGATCTTTGCCTACCCCTACGGGACAGAAGCGTGAGATTATGTATGTATGTATTTATTTATTTAATTAATTACTTATTACATTTAGGGCGACTAACAAAACATACACCAAAAATGAACATAACAAATACAGTTAACAATTAAAAGCTAAGTGCTCTGTTAGTAACAAGTCACCACAGCATACATTGACACAAAAATAAGAAGATACATACAAACAATTTTACTTATGAAAACACAAATAAAAAACAACAAAGCTAATACTCGTATGACATGAACGATTGACCTCATATTATAGTATTAAAGGAGTCAATGATGGTTTTCCGCAATCTCGGCAAGCCATATTAAAAAATAATGATACGAAATGTTGCTTAATGTTATTGAAAACCTCTTAGGTCAGCGGCACTAGGTAATCGGAAACTATCACTGAAGTAGAGCATAGTTCACAGATGTCAGTACTTGGATGGGTGATCGGTGTGGGATTCCATATCGAGCTTCCGTCTTTCGGAGGCTCGTTGAGCTGTTGGTCACGGTAATCACTAAAATAATATGTGGCAGTTATTAAGCTAAGTTAGATAGGAATCTTCTTTTAATTTCGGGTCTTTTAAGCAAGGGGTGAAACGGCATTTAAGCAGGCCGTCATGAGTGGGTGCGCTTTGTACCGTGCTTACTCCAAGGTATGAAGCTCCTTCATTTTTTTTGGACTATATCGACTGCTTACCATCAGGCATGAAGTAGTTACTATCAAGAGTCACGTTAAAGAAAATAGAGCGGCTTTCAGAGTATTCTAAAAGCTCTACGTGTGGATAATGGGCTCTCAAACACAAATACGAATAATATGATACAGACGCTAAAAAGATTATTGAAGAGAAAAAAAAGGAATTATTTATTTTATTTTCAGGATTAACATTGAATCTTTTTTTTTAAATTCCATTTTTTATTTATTAAAGTTAATTTGACCTTTTTCCCACAAAATTATTAATTTATTTATAATACGAATAAATAAATAAATGTTATACAAAGGCGAACTTAATGCCAAAGGCATTCTCTACCAGTTAACCTTAGAGTTAGCAGAGAGGGTAATAAAGTACACTCCGTATACATAAATTAAGATACATAATACAGGCCAGATGTTAATAGGGAGACTAAATTTGATGAGAACTCGTTTAAGAATAGGTTTTATGCTACATAGTTTTAAAGTTGTTTTTTCTCCGTACAAGTCTAATATCAGCAGCAATATTATTTTTTGTTAACCTTTAACATATTTGCATGTCCAAATTATTTGATTTATATCCCAATGTTGACGCACAACAGCCGGAATAACACACGTAACAGCGTAAAGTCAAAATTCCGATAAATATTAAGAATTAATTATATTATTAGTTCAAGCGTCATTCGCTAGGATTGCAATAGAATGAAGTCATAAATAAGGTTAGAAGTAGTTAAAATATTTTAAATCATTAATTGTATATTTTATTTTGTATTATATTAATTGAAATTTGACGATATTCTTGATGTTTTTTTTGCCCGTTCCTTTACGATCAAGCTCTCGCCCGCAGTGAATTTTACATATCCATGCCTACATACATTCACGCCTGTTTCCCCGAAGGTGTAGGCAGAGGCATATTATGCGCCCACCCTTCGCCTATTGCCGCTTACTGGGCACTATTATGTTCGCCAGAGCCTCGTCCGTTGATCGACAGATGCACCACTTGCAGGTGAGGTTGGCTTGGGCTCCTTAGGTCTTGGTAGGATCCCTATACACCCTATACAACTAAGTATACAAATCGCTTTCAAATAGTTGTAGCAAGATAAAAGGGCGTGAATGTAAATTTTTGATTTTTGTGATAAATAAATAATAGTAAAGTTCTTTATTTATGACTTAATAGACTAGAGTTAATTTGTATTCCATTTTTTAAATTTTTAAGTAAATAAAAATGAATATCCAACAGCCAAATAATAATAATAATTAAAATAAAACAATAAAAAGTTTTTATATAAAAGAAAATTTGCTTTACTTTTTCTAATGGGTAATTTTTATGTGAACAAATCTACATGTTTATCCAAACAATGCCTAATGAATGCGCAGAACATACATAAAAACACGTGTTTGAAGCGCTTATAGTTGAAAACCGTGTTAATGGTTGAAAACCAATAAAAAAATCTAACAATCACGCAATTGCCGCGCGCAGTGTGGTATAATCTCTACCCCTCATGCTGAATATCTGGATTCGTGAGAAGACTTAATAGGCTGAGATTATGATGAGAGGCCATTGTTGTTTCGCAAAAACTAGAATTATAAATGTCTTCATTATCTATCTAGAATATGCTAAACGCATTTTAATTAAAATAATTAAACATGCTCTGTTGTAATTTTATACAAACTTCTTAAGTGTGCACTAACCCATATTTATTGTAAATATATACCGAAGACATAAGCAATTAGGTTTACTTAGCTTAGTTAGATAACACAAAGAATACTGCACCACTAACCGTCAATGTCCGTTCAAATAATTTAGGCTATAGCAATGAATGGAGCGCTCTAATTTTTTTGGACTGAATCGACTGCTGAGCTTTGGGCAGGATTAGGTCGATGGCGTGTGAGATTTACACTAAAACTATCTAAAACACGGCGAAATATGCGATTCGACTTTGTGCATTTATTTTTGTGGACCACATAGGACCTTCGATGACCAAATCCAGCAGTTTTTAGAGAAATGGCAGGTTAAATGTATACTAAATAGACTGGGGTATCTGAGAATTTTTAGAGAAATGGCAGGTTAAATGTGCCCTCGCAGGTGGGGTGTCAGAAGCTGCAACCCAGGTACTGGCCCCCGCCTTTTTCTCAACAAGCGGCGGGCGTCGTCGGAAGATTTTTAGTGGGTATTACCGCTGGCAGTCGTGTCTGCCGGTGGTGAGTCCCACACCCCCTTTTGGTCCCCCTTTGGCCGGAAGGCAGTGCGTAAATGCATTTTGTTACCGACGTAAAACAAAAAAAAAAAAGGTTAAATGTGCCCTAAGCAGACGGGTATATATGAGAATATTAATAAGTGTAATTAAAGCTAAGAGTGTGTGGAATTGGAGTATGGGATTTAATGTGGAGGAGTCATGTTAGAAGTCTAGAAGTCGCCCAGGATAGGAATCTAAAAGCCTACCTTCGCCAATCCCCACTGGGTACGCGTGGTAATACTGAATCCCTTTTAGCTGTTAATAGTTTGGATTTACGCATAACTATTATAAGTAAGTGTATAGGAATCCTATCAAGACCTAAGGAGCCCAAACCAACCTCACCTGCAAGGAGTGCACTTGTCGATAAACGGAGAAGGCTCTGGCGAACATAACAGTGCTCAATATGCGGCAAAAGGCTCGCCTTCATTTAGTGCAGTCTGGGCGTATA
The DNA here is from genome assembly GCA_949126915.1 of Musotima nitidalis. Classification (NCBI taxonomy): domain Eukaryota; kingdom Metazoa; phylum Arthropoda; class Insecta; order Lepidoptera; family Crambidae; genus Musotima; species Musotima nitidalis. Next base: position 18,338,654 of record OX421419.1, on the reverse strand, counting down.
ATATGTATGTACGTATGTATTATAAGTAAGTCTGGAGACAACAGAGGGAGACTTGCCCTGCATTGGAACAATGTATATAAATTTAAAAAAGTTATTGATAATCTCTCATGTGAGCCTAACATCTTCAAGCTGAAGTACAGTCAGCATATTTTTTTATCAAATCACGACGAAAATTGGTTTGCATTGGGACAATGTATATTAATTTTAAAAAGTTTTTGAATTTACTCAGTACATCCATCCAAGCATATAAATCTTTCCTTCTTATAATATTAGTATGACATTTTCACACTGGACTCGTTAATCTCACATGTGAGCCAAACATCTTCAAGCTGAAGTACAGTCAGCATAATTGTTTATCAAATCGCTATAAAGTTCCACACACGTCTCTATTGACAGTTGATTGTTTCATGCGCGGTAGCATCATCTGATGTCACTGAAGGCAATCTGGTGAAACCTGCCACACCGCGCATGAAATAATCAACTTATTGCAGCAACGATTTCCAGAAGAAATTCTGATGTCAACTGGCCACCAAGATCGTGCGATTTAACGCCGTGCGATTTTTTCATTGGGGTTTTGTGAAATCACAGGTTTATGCGAATAAACCCGAAGCAATTCCTGAGCATAAATAGGAAATCCAACGCGTCATCGGTGGATACAAAATCTCTGTGCAAAAGTCATGAAAAGAGTTATGGCCTGTCATCGAAGCCGTGGGGGTCATTTGACGGATATTTTATTCCATAATTAATCGGAACATGTCTTCTTTATAATACAATAAAAATAACACAACTCTGATATAAAATATTTGTTTTTATTTTAAAATGAAAAGAGACACCCTTTAGTTTTGGACAATATAGTTATTTGATATGAAGTTAATGACTTAATTGATTGTGTTATGGTACACCTGCACCACTACAATGTGGGACTTTGTACATTAGTAGTCCTTCGAACCGGATTAAAATTGATTTGTTAATTGGAGCTGATGTAGGTTGGTTGGGTCTTATCTGGTCAAGTTCAGCCAGAACCCGAAGCACCCTGAAGGCTGCTCAAAGTTATGTAACAATATGCACTCTTCTTTAGAGGAAGACAACTCATGAAAGATAATTTTGGAAATAAGAATCAGAGCTTCCGCCTAGCCTAGGTAAATATCACTCAAGAGGAACGAGACTGTCAGGATAACTATGCAGCTAATTATGTGTTATATAAAGATGAGATATATTCATACTTCACCGGACTCAGACTTAGCTCGTCTAAAACATGTACATATTCTCCTCTCTTCTAAACCTCTGACGTATATATGGCAACAACAATAATTGAGACAGGTTATACGTTTCGAAAGATTGAGGAAAGGATAGCTCAAATTACCACAATTAGACAATTGTGGTCATTTGGACGTACCAGGGGTAAGCGACATCCACCTCCTTTAGTTATAATTTTATTGGTTACAACAGACGACGATAGCCCAGTGACATAGACTTCTTGTTCAGCGGGTCTAGGGTTCAAACCCTTTGTGCCTCGGAAAGCACATTAAACCGTTAACCGTCGTTATATAGGAAGTCTTCCTTTTTCTTTTTTTTTCTTTTACGTCGGTAACAAAATGCGTTTACGCACTGCCTTCCGGCCAAAGGGGGACCGAAAGGGGGTGTGGGACTCACCACCGGCAGACGCGACTGCCAGCAGTAATACCCACTAAAAATCTTACGACGACGCCCGCCGCTTGTTGAGAAAGAGGCGGGGATAATTTTAGGATATGATATGATAATTGGCTACCTTTTCGTTCGTCTGAGCCCGTGTAGGAAAGATTATTCTCTTGGTATTGCTGCCAAAGGACATGAGTACTTTGAGAGATGGTAATTAAAATCTCCAGAGTTGAAGGTTCTCACAAGTAATAGCAGAGTACCTTATTTTCGTTCATCATTAACTTGCTCCAAAGATTTAAGTATTTAATACAGCATCTTTCTCTCTAATCTCGTACAAACATCACATATTGTAACCCTCATGTTTATAATAATTTCCTTATAATCCCACCTATTACTTAGTTCCAGGATAAGTATCATTAAGAACTTGTGTTATGGTTATATACTGAATAACGAATAAACATATTTACATTATTATTTTTTTAATAAATATTTAATATCCATAGGAAACACCCCAGACCAGTACTAGTGATAAAGATTTGACATGTGTGGGTATCGACCCCACGACCTCAGGAGCAGAGCGCACATATACTGACCTCCGTGTCTTAACAGTCGTCAGCCAGTTTATATTGGCAATATTATATTTTAAAGATAAATAAATGATTATTGTTATTGTTGACGTTATTGTTTCAGGTCGAATGGATATTCTGAATTCATTTGGATCCGAAGCCATAAAGCAGGGAGGGCTGAGCTACTTTTGGCTGGGTCGTCGATTCTTCATAGGTAAGTTTTGTAAAAAAATATACAAACTATATTTAGGGTACCTAGGATACCTGACTTGCAATATTCCGACATTTACAAGCAAGAACATATGGTTATTGGCCCCTTAAATTTTACATATTTGGTTAACAACTGTTACGATTTGTTTTAATAAAACTAAGTAAAGTCATTGGACTTCTTGGCGGGAAAGTGAAGCGTCATGTCTGCAGTTTTATTTTATTTTCAAAAATTTGTGATATTTCTAACATTTCTGTGTTAGCCGTTAAGTGTTTGTGAACGTACATGAATGTTGGTAAATCAAACAAAGCAGTGCAACATCACTTTTCAAATTCTCTCAAGAAGTCCATTCGAGATCTCAGTATAGTCCCACATCTTTAGTGAGGACTCAAGGGGCTTAGGGAGGGCATCTCATTTACCATTTATTATCTTAATCACCACTCATTTTAATTTACTTTTATTTATATGTTATTAATATATCTCTTACTTGACACTGGATAAATGTGCAAACCGCACGAAGCCATTATTTAAAGAAAAAAAAAGTAAAGTCATTAAAGGAAGCCGTGTGGTATCGGCCTAGAATAGTGCCACCCCCTCTCATCTCACGGAGAGCCGTAAGGGTCGACGAAGAGAAATCCTACGGGATGATGGGTGCGTCATCCTGCAGCGCCATCCTGCGAACCGGCTTAAAGAGCACATTATACCGGCACCGCAACTGCACAGCCGCAGCACGGCGTCGCCTCCAATTTAGACTACGGCTAGCTACCAGCACGCTAACTACGCGTTGTCCGCAAGGTGTATAGAGATCCTGCTATGATCTGAGGAGCCCAAGCCAACCTCACCTGCAAGTAGTGCACCTGCCGAACAACGGACGAGGATCTGGCAGATACAAAAGTTCCCGAAAACCGGCAATAGGCTCGCCACCTATTACGTGGGACCAACAATATAATTGGCGAAGTGTGGGCATACAATATGCTTCTGCCTACCCCTTCGGGGAGACAGGCGTGATATTATGTATGTATGTCCGCAAGGTGCAAGCTTACTGTCACCGCAAGCTCAATATTGTTTTAAGGCATTTATGATTGAACACGTTTTCATATTGTCTCGATCTCGGAGGCGCGAGAGGCGACGGTGGTGCGCGGGCGACGTGCGACGACGCAATGACGTTGTTTCGCTGCCGACTCAAAGTCGGCGCGTAATATGAATGCCGTCGGCATAAGGTCCGCTCGCTTGCAGCACGCATGCTGCGAGTCGAGGTGTGTGGTAGCGGCACTGACTGCCCACCGTTGACATTATGAAATATATTTTACTACACACGAATTAATGCTCTAAATTGAATGACAAGTTAATTGCTGGTTTGGAGCGGTGCTGTTGCGGTGCCGGTATAGTGTGCCATGACCTTTACTCGTCTGCCTAGCGTGGTGATTATGGGCACATACACTAAATATAATCTAATTTATTGGGAAGGCCAATGTTCGGCAGTGGACTTTATAAGGCTGATATGATGATAATCAGGACATTAATGTTCGAAATATCACAAATTTTAAGAAAAAAAGACAAAACTGCAGACAATTTGCTTCATTTTCCCGCCAAGAAGTTCACTTTTAGCTCTAAAAGAAAAATTTTTTTGTTGTTGTTTTGTAAGTGAAACTCTAATGCAATCATTTATTTTGTTGTTTTAGCTTGTGCAGATCCAGAGGTTGCAGAATTTGTTTCTAAGACATGTATGGAGAAAGATGATGTTCTCAAATTCACGCGTCTCATCATCGGGAACGGCAGCATATTCGCTCCAGGTAAAGTTAATACTTATTAAAACCACTAGTAAAAAGTGAGGCCCCATTATCAAAAGCAAGCGTTCGAGCCGTGTGGAATAATGGGCTTTAAGGAAGGTAAGGTGAGAGAGAGAGAGAGGTGTAAAGTCATCAACATTATATCAGCCTTATAAAGTCCACTGCTGAACATTAGCCTACCCAATAAATTACATTCTATTGGCGATCATCATCACAGCCCATTAACGTCCCACTACTGAGTACAAGCCTCCTCACACATATCAAGGTGTGAGGGTATTGGGTCATACTCCACCACGCTGACCCAGTGCGGCAGGTGTATGGCATCCTGCTGTTAGAATTTTTCAAGCCGCCCATTAGGCCTCTAACATGGCTTAACGGCTACCACATTTAGTGATAACCGGGACCAACGGCTTAACGTGCGTTTAGAAGCACGGAAGCGCTCGATATCAAATGATATATTATTATTATACACTATTGGCGATATGTGCCCGTAATTACCGCTGGGCAGGCAAGTTGGTGATCGCAGTTCAAGCTGGTACCAGCAAAGAATAGTGCCTATCCAATAGGATAGGCAGAGGCCTATTATACGCCAACATTTCGATTATTATATTGTTGATGGTTGGTTGGTTAATAGGTGACGAGCCTATTGCCGCTTACCGGAAAACTTTTATGATCGCCAGAGCCTCGTCCGTTGATCGGTTCCTTAGATCTTGGTATAAACCCATACTCCCATACCCTTGGTATATACACCATACGCCCTATAATATACTGAGTGATTACTTAAACCTGTTTATTTTCATACTTTAATAACTTTTCAGTTCCCATCTGGCGGCCACGCCGTAAAGTGCTAGCCCCAACCTTCAATCAGAAGAACTTGAATCAGTTCGTCAAAGTGTTTAGTGAGCAGAGCGATATTATGATCAACAATATGAAGTCATCTGGAAAGAAAGGCACTGTATCTATATGGAAATACGTCACCTCTTATACCATGGACGCGATTGGTGGTAAGCGGGTACACTTATGCATTTTTTTTTTGATGGGTAATCATCAAATGACCGTCTCCTGCTGTGAATGGGGCAGGAGGTTGTGTCAGACTACTACTGACTAAAAGCCATCCATGTTCCTTCTCGAGCCTGCTATGCTCCGAAGCCGCGGTAACTTTTTTGAACATTACCGCAACACTATTGCACATTTATGATTATTTTTACGGTTGCTAAGAGAACACTTAAAGAGAACACTTTAAACTATTTTAATGGGAGACAGAACTTGTCGGCTGATCGTCCCCCGCTGTGGGTAGAGCGGGAGGGTGTGTAAAACTTCTACTGACTAAAAACCATCCATGTTCCTTCTTGAGCCTGTAACACCAAGGCCGCGGTAACCCTTTCGAACAATCTCGTAACCCTGGCAGGCTTGGCCCTGAGGGCCCCTCAGTGTGCTGACATCTCTTTAAGGCGCGCGTAGAACACGAACGCGCCGTCGACGCGGCCTGTCGCCTTTAGTAGGCGGACGAGCGGTGAGTTACCCATTACCCACCGCCCACAAGCCAGCGCCTACGGTGGCCGGGAGTCGTCCCGTGGTTCCCGACGTCTCGGGCGTCCACTGCGGCGGCTAGGACCGAGACGAGTGGTATTTTGCCTCTCTCACTACGCCGCCTCCTTTGCTAGCATGACTGCTTCGCAAAAGGAGGCGACAGCCGCCCATTTTCTCTCGCTCCGGACCAAGGCCGAACGCGAGAGATCGCCGCCGCCGATCGCCGCTACGAGGACACGTCGCAGCCCCGCCCACGCTGGGTAGACCGCGGTGGTGTGCTCCACCGTGTCCTCTGGCTGATCTTCACAGTGGTGACTCCCGGACGTTTCCTCCCGCCTGATTCTGTGCAGGAATCTACCGAAGCAGCCATGTACGGTTAGGGCCTGCGTCAGGCGGTAGGTATGCGCGCCGTGGCGCCTCTCTAGCCACTCCTCAAAGAGGGGACTTACCGCCACTATCGTGGCGAACCCGACGCCAAACACCTGCCTCCACTACTTACGCGTCACCTACATTCAAACCTTCTTCTTGAATTACTTTATCCATTAAAAAAACATATCAAATTCCGTTCCTTATTTTTAAAGATCTGAGCATACGTAGGGACAGAGGAGAGCGACATTGTTTTATATTATGCAGTGATATGTTCTTTGTTTTTGTTCTTTCAGAAACGACTTTGGGTATAAAGTTAGGAGTCCAAAATCATCCTCACCACCCATTTCTGGAACATTTCGAAGTGACTGCCCGTCTGGTGGCTGCACGTCTCGTCAAACCGTGGCTTCACAACAACTTCGTGTACAAGTTTACCCCGTACTACAAACGGACTATGGAGGCTTCAAGATATTTGAATAATTTTGTTAAAAAGGTCAAATTTACTTTTAATTTCAACTTATGTCAGTGATGCATTGCAAGAATATAATCTTAGTTAGAAAATTTTGTGATTATGATTTTAAATACTTTGCCTATCAACAATTACCTATGTATTATAAATATGTTGTGCCAAAATATAACGATTCTACCTTTTTAGGGCCTTTTTCACAATGAGAAGATGACGTCAGTTAAAATAAGAGTTTTGTATCCACTATTTGTCAAGTAAAGGCTAATGGGACTTCTTGACGAGAAAATGAAGCGTCATTTCTATAGTTTCGTTTAATTTTCCAAAATTTAAGATTTTTCAAACGTTAACATGTAATAACGGTGGATTATTAACCGTTAAGTGTTTGTGAACATACATGAGTTTTGGTAAATCAAACAACGTAGTGCACATCACTTCAAATTCTCTTAAGAAGTCCATGTGAGATCTCAGTATAGTCCCACATCTTTACTGAGGACTCAGGGGTTTTAGGGGAGGCCATCTTATTTGCCATTTATCATCTTTATCACCACTCATTCTCATTTACTATGATTTATACATAATGAATATATCTCTGACACTGGCTAAATGTGCTAAATGCACGAAGCCATTATTTAAAAGAAAAATAAATGCTAACGGGAACTTAGGGATGTGTCACACCGGGCGTTGTGATTGTTCTACGTCGTTGCAACGCAATAAGTTCAACGCAGTGAATGCCACACGAGCGCTTGTCGGCGCTGCGTTAACATAGCTATCTCCGCTTGGTCGACGCAGCGCCGACGCAACGCACAGACAATCCCGGTGTGGCACCTCTGTTACTTGCACAATGTAAAGACAAGCCTCCGTAATTAAAAATTGTTTTCTATTCTAGATTATCTGTGAAAAACAGAAGGATATAGAAGAGATTAAAAAAAAGGAAAAAGAAAGCACTACAGGGGAATCCAGCGATGGTAAGTACCTGTGACTTAAAGAAACTAGTAACGCTTTGCAAGAAGTAAAATGCATTTTTAAATACTCACCTAATTATAAGCTTAAAATGAGATTGGCAAATATATTTCCTATATTTTTTTTAATATCAGTATTAGGTTATCAAATATTTTCGTTATGTCAGAAAGCAGTAGCGCTACTAAATAAGTAGCGCCATCTTAGGACTAACAATATTTAGAAGTGGCGCTATTTTGTATTCCAACATAAAGCTTGTACTGTAGGTACAATACAAAGGATATTTAATTAATGTTTTGTTCATTCATACTTAGTCTTATAGTACATTGAAAACAACCTTCATATGGGGGTGTGAAATTTGACTTGATTTACTCTATTCCGATAGTTACTGCCTTTATCTACTCGAATGGTCGGCTCCCAGTCAATTACAGAAAAAAACAACCTATAAAGTAAATTTGCATTTTTTTTTCAAATCAAAAGTGCTTTCTCCTATGGAAAAAATATACTACATACAATTTCTTTACTTATAGATTCTCAGAGGCGAACAAAGACATTTTTGGAGTTAATAATGGAATCATCTGGAGGTTGCTCGGAGGTAGAACTGCGTGAAGAGACCTTGGTGATGATGATGGCTGGCACTGATACTTCGGCTGTCGGTGGGTGCTTCACCGCCTTAATGTTATCCAGGCATCCTGATATTCAAGAGAAAGTTTATCAAGAGTAAGTTTAAAATCATAATAGATAACATTACAGATGCCGAACAATTAGCAATTTAAAGTGACAGTAGCTAGGGTACATAGTGCGATGAACTGACGGTCGATGAGGATAAAGATGTCTGGAGTAGAAACTCTTTGACAAGAAACGTAGCGTAAGACATCCACCTATAAGATAGACGGTTGACCTAATAAAGGGCGCCTGTAATAAGTCACATTGTAAGCTTACGTCAACAGTGGACAACCTTGGGCTAATGATAATGTTGATTCCAAGAAGATACAATGCACTTCAACATATTAAAGTCAACTGACTGCAAACTGAAATATGTATGAAGTTGCAAAACATCGAAAAATGCTTACCTGCAGGCGGTTAATAGCCGTATAATAACTTTCTATGGATAATGCATACATTTTGATTCGAAGTTGATTATTGTCAGACTAACGATGCAAAGGTATCCACCTAATTTGTGTACGTATATATTTTTATTTAATTTTACAGAATAATAGAAATAATGGGCGAAACGAAACGCGCCATAACAGCAGCAGACTTACCGCGCTTCAAATATCTAGATTCTGTGTTGAAAGAAACACTTCGATTGTACCCACCAGTACCAATCACAGCTAGAATTACAGACAAAGAAATAGTGTTGCGTAAGTATTGTTCATTCACTTAAATCTATCCTTAAATGTGAAAAAAGTAAAAAAATTTCATAACCGTAGTATATTTTATATACGTATTTTTTTTAACTTAGATCTTAGTTTAAATCTGAAATTTTATAGAACTCCCGATAAGTCGAGACAGTCTCCACATGAATTGAACAGACTTTAAAGAATAAAGGAAAAAAGGGGTTATTGTATTCACATTCAGATTTCTGGGTCCCGCAACCAAATGCAAGACTAAAATAACCATTGTTTAATTCCAAACTTTATTTACATCTTGCAGCCACTGGTTTGAAAGTAGAAGCTGGGGTTGGGATCTGCCTGCACATTTGGGCAACACACAGAAATCCAAAGTATTGGGGTAACGATGCTGACATCTTCCGACCGGAACGCTTCTTCGATGCCCCGCCCACACATCCTTCAGCCTACATGCCATTTGGTGTCGGCCATAGGAACTGTCTGGGTAAGTTTTGTTCAAGTATATAAATCTCCAGGGAATGCATCAATTTTCTCTGGTAATAATTACTTTATTGTCCTCAAAACATGTACTCATAAACTTGAAGGGATTCCATAGATTATATTGACCGATTTTCTAAGGCTATTTTTTATCTTCTCTTACCAAAACAAAATATTATCGGACAACTTACAGTATCAAAACCATGACTCTTGTGTTCTAGAATAAAAAAAATATCCAGGACGTATTTATTTTAATGCAATCCCTTATCTCCAGGTTACCAATACGCAATAATGTCCATGAAGACTGCACTGGCGACGATTGTCAGAAACTATCGAATATTACCTGCGGACTACGCGATGAAAGACGGCACGAAGCCACTTCGAGTGAAATACGACGTCATGATGAAGGACGTGCACAACTTCGAAGTTCAACTGGAGCCCAGATTGTGATCAAATAGTATACGAGTTACTGTGTCATGTTCGTTAATTTTAACGGTCCTCTTGTCATATTACTCAATTTCAGATTACCTTTTCCTTGACAGCTTTTATGGCAATAACTGCTTGATTCAGTGACTGTAAAAGTGCAAGTGTGTTATAGTGTCGTTTGTGGATGTACTTAATAAGATATCGTTGCGGTAGAATTTGGAGATGCAGTGGGGATCGAGTTGTGACTTCTGTTCAAAATTTACCAGAATCGTTTGACTACTGGTCAAGTAATCATTCCTTTAGATAATGGTATTCGAGAATATCCTAAAAGATCTCACACAGTCCTAAAATAAGAAGAGTTTGTGGTGTTGGAATAAGCATTCAATAATGATTGGTTTTATAACGATAGATTAAAATTGATTTTCATGGAAAAATACCCAGAGCAAGATAAATATTTGGAATCACTTCAGTAGCAAAAGACTTGTAAATATAAGAAATATGACTTTCTGACCAGCAAGTGCTTGGTTGTAGGCGGTGGACGCGACCGCTAAAGTTTATTAGGCTTTATGTCGCGTGTTTATATTTTGTTATTGTGCTCTCACGTTATTTGGTGTATTTTTTTATAATTTTTTTGTAATTTAAATATAATTTTTTCTCTGTGTTTATAGCTAAAATTTATTGGCCGATTTGATTTATTGCAACAATTAGTTTAGGGCAGAAAACACAGCAATTGCGACGTATACCATTAAAAATTACGGAATACACATGGATACTGGTTTGCTTGTTTCGCTATTACTGTACTTACTTTTCGTGTATGTCTTAATTATTATTGTGTGATTTTCGTTAATTTTAATTATGTATGTTCTGATGTACTTATTTATTTATTATTATTATCTTATATAGAAATAAACCTAATATTCATGTATTTTATGATATATTTCTTATTATGTGTATAGTAAAAAAAATGTTTTGTTTGTGTTTCATTATAATCATTAAATTATTATTGATGTAGTTTTAATAGCTATTAAATCATATATAATTTGTAAAATATTTTAGTTTTGATTGCATATAAAAATTAAATATATGTTGTACCCTAATGATTTGGTTTCATTTGAATCAATTAAAAATAATCACCCAATATTTTTTTATTTACATTAAATATTTTTTAAATTTACGATCTTATATACGTGGAGACCCTTTGATTGGAAGAGCGCAATATCAGATTTGAAGCTAATGGAGAAGCCTATGTACAGCTGAGGACCTCCTTGGACTGATGATGAAATGTGAACATTAGTAAATCTTAACTCGTCAAATCACATCAGAAAGCAAAAGCTTGTCTGGAAATGAAATGAACAAGAAAAAATATTTTTTCACTTTAAAATAATCAGAATCAGAATGTTTATTTGCTAAAATACTGTGACATAGAAATATAAAAATATAAGTATTTTGGCCAGAATACAGTAGCATGCAATAAGATGTCATAATAAATTAAATGATTAAATATTAAGGTTATTAAAATTGTGAAAGACATCACAATAAAAAATTAAATTAACCACAAAATCTAAAATTAAAATAAATTATGTAATAAAGTTTCCTTATAGCAAAAAAATACTCTTTAAGTTAAATGTAATATATTACTACAAAAAACATTGCACAATGTATGGATATTTCAAAATAAAATAATACAATTGAATTTTTTTTTATCTTTCAATATTTATTGACTTTTGTCGTTATTCGACCATGCCAGTCCCATCATAACAATTCTATGTACTAAACAAATAAAACATATCTCTAGCCATCTTTGTTGTAATTTAAATTAAGAAATTAAATAGGTACAATAAATTCATTAGGTAATTTGTCATTTACATAGTCTTTTAGAGTGTAATAACATTGCTGAGTAATAGATCATTAAGTCTTCTCTTAAATATATTAAAATCAACCTCTTTAACAGTCCTTGGCAATTTATTATAAACTACAAAGTGTCATATGAATGATACTTTAATACATCAATGCAGTTTTCTTCTAACGCATACATACAAAGACGATGTACGTCTAATATTTTCATATTCGCTGGACTAATATTAGTGAATTGTGATTTGTTCAAATTGGATACGCAGTGGAACTAGGTTAGTTGCCAGTTAAATTTAAGTGAAATAAAAAACAATTGAAAAAATGAAATAGTTTCATTTGTCTATTTGAAAATATTACACTCTTACAATGTTTTCGATGCTTGCTTGCATTCTTTGCTAAGCAGCAATTTTCCATTATTTATTTATATATATATTGTAGGCTATACTTAGGGTGTTTAGTACAACGGTCACTTATCCTGATTAGAGAAAAATCTATGTAAAACATTGTTCTGTCCCTCTCAACTTCAAACAAATGACTGCAGTGCATTTTAATGCAAATTTAGGTTCAATAAAATTAAGAACAGTTGTGCAAGCTGCCTTTAGCGGCCTTACTATACTGACGGACGAACGTTGACGGAAGACGTTGCGCAACCGCAACGTATTCGTTACACGACCGCAACGTATTCGTTACGCGACCGCAACGTATTCGTTACGCGACCGCAACGTCCACGCTGCGCATCCGCTTCGCATTGAAAACGCCCGTAAACCGTCAGTATGATATCTGCATCTTAGCAAAAATCGGCCGTAGAATCATCATCTCTAGAAATGTGTAATATTGAGTGACATAATTTTGACGACCGATATGGCGTGTAGGTCAGTATACGCCCCTCGGCGGAGTGCAGACTCCGCTCATTAGGTCGTGGGTTCGATTCCCACACAGGACAAATCTTTGTGTGCATAAATGTGAATATTTGTTCTGGTCTGGGTGTTTCCTATGTATAGATATTAAGTATGTACTTATTTACATAAAAAAAGTATTTAAGTATGTGTAGCCGTTATTTAGTATACATAACACAAGTTCTCAATGACACTTATCTTGGAACTAAATAATTGATGTAATTGTTAGTAATTATTTATTTATAATAGGTTGGGGAAAAAGTCTTTTCGTATTTTTGTATGAAAAGTCAAGACATTTTTTTCAAAGTTTATTTACATTTATTTACAATATATATGTACCGTTTTGTTGAATAACTTTCTGCCATTTTGTGGGCAGAGACATTATCCCGTTACTGTAGAAACTTTGGGACTTCTGATCAAAAAAACGGGACAAATAGTTTTGGCAGTCCTCTCTTGAGGTCAACCTTACAGAACCTAAAGAATTCTGCAGAGACCGAAACAGGTGAAAATCTGAAGGCGCAAGGTCAGGGCTATATGGTGGATGCACTAGGACCTCCCAGTCGAACTCTCTTAATTTTTGCTGAGTGGCTAAAGATGTGTGTGGTCTAGCGTTATCGTGATGAAAGACCACACCCTTCGTGTTGATCAATTCCGGCCGTTTTCTCTCGACTGCTTCCTTTAATCTCATCAGTTGCTGGCAGTAAAGATCAGAATCGATGGTTTTGCCGGGCGATAAAAGCTCATAATAAACAATGCCCTTCCAATCCCACCATACACACAGCATCACCTTATTTCGTGTTAGGCTAGGTTTGGCCACAGTCTCGCACATAGAGGTAGGGGGGGCGCTGCAAATTGCGCCTTCCTGAGGAGGTCTCCCCGGTTCTGATCCGGGGGACGTTGGCCGCGGGCGGGGTACCAGAAGCTACAAACCCGGGCACTGGTGCCTCGCCCCTTTTCAACAGCGGTGGGCGTCGTCTGATGTTTTTTAGTGGGTAGGACTGCGGTGGTCGCGTCGGCCGCAGTGAGCCCCACACCCCCTCCCGGTCTCCCCCTTTTGGCCGGGAGACAGTGCGTAAGCAGCATTTTTTTACAGACGATAATAAAAAAAAAAAAAAAAAAGGTTTGGCCACAGTCTGTGAAGCCTGGCCAACTTTCGACCACGACCTTTTTCGCACGTTCTTGTCGTACGTGATCCACTTTTCATCGCCAGTTATCAATCTCTTCAAAAACGGCTCGGTTTCATTACGTCTCAATAATGAATCGCAAATGAGTACACGGTTCATTAAGTTTCTTTGAGTGAGCTCGTGTGGCACCCAAATATCGAGCTTTTTTGTATAACCAGCTTTCTTCAAATGGGTCAAAACTGTTTTGTGGTCAATTCCCAGTTCTTCAGCTACATCGTAACTACTAATATGCCGATCTTGCTCCACTCTTTCAAAAATAACGTCCATTTTATTCGTAACAGGGCGACCAGAGCGAGGTGCATCTTTAACATCTAAATTTCCGGACTGAAAACGTTTGAACCAAATTTGTGCTACTCTTACTGACACTGCATCAGGTCCATAAACATCACAAATTTTTTTCACTGCTTGAGTTGCATTTTTGCCTTTTTTATAATAAAATTTTAAAATGTATCGAATTTCTTCATTAGATTCACTCATTTTTACGGAGAGAAAAACAAATGAAAAATAGCGGGAAACAACTTTTTTTTATTTTTTTCTTTTCTTTATAATGGAACCTTTTTAATGTTACCAAAACCAGCCAGACACAAATAGTACAGTCAAAAAAATTTTATAATAAGTTTATATCTACGTTATGCGAAAAGACTTTTTCCCCGACCTAATATATATTTATTTATTATAATTTTACAAACTTCTGCGAAAAATAATGGAAGCGAATGCTGGTTATGGCATAAGAAACATGTAAGTAAGATTAATATAAGTAGTAGAGATGAGAGCACTCAGAAGAATTCTAGGTGTGAAATCGAGTGATAGGATTAGGAATGAAGTGATAAGGGTCAACGCTGGTGTTAAAGAAAATATAGTGACAAGAATTGAGAAAGGTATACTTATATGGTTTGGTCATCTTGAGAGGATGAATGAAAGTAGACTAACGAAAGTGATTTATGATGGACAAGTGAATGTTAGTGTTGGGAGGGTAAGAACACGTAAGATTTTCTAGACTAAATCCAGAAAATTTTGGAGAAAGGGCAGGTCAAAAGTACCCTGAACCGACGGGCGTGTATGAGAAGGTTAATGAGTGTAAATGAAGCTAAAAGTATGTGCCAAGATCGTAGCAAGTGGAAAGATGTGAACTCTTCATACCCCTACTGAAAGAGGCGTGACATTATGTATGTATGAGTGTATGCTATAAAGTCGGTAAACCACCATTATAGATTATAATAATTAATAAGTTAAAAACATCAGCACAATAGTAAAATTTGATTTTTCCAATCAATGTGTACTCATTATATTATGATTATCATCATGTGATGCTAGGGAGCATTATCCCGGTTGCCCTAGACTTAAACTTAGAGCCCAGGGTCTTCTCACTGGTTCAACCAGATTTGACTGAATTTCAGTCGACTGCTGCTGGAGCGATGCCGTCTGGCCTCTGCAACCCAGAGGGGAACATCATTCTATGGTTAAACCAGCTGTCAGTCTGTTAGAAGGCACTGGCTTCTTAATAACGACTGCCGTAGATGTTCATGACAACCGAGACCAACGGCTTATAGTGCTTTCCGAGGCACAGAGCAAGCGATAATTACGCACATAATTTCAAAAAGAAAATTTTCATAGGTGCGTTACCAGGGTTTGAACCCGAGACCCTCTGAATTTAAAGGCAAGGGGTCTTGCCACTGGGCTATCGCCGTTCTCAGCTTGCATTCCAATCAATGTGTACCTGCTGTGTCAAAATAATTTATTTTATTTTGTTTTCGTCATGTAAATAGTCAGGCTCAGGTAGTTTATTCTGTCGAAGGGAAGATGTTGCCAATTTGCAGCACTAATAAGTAAATATTAGAATTTTTATTCAATCGTTCGAAACTTTATACATGTAAGTATGTATGGTATATATAAGATATTTTTTATTTCCTTTTTTTAATAAAGATCTTTAACCAAATTTTATCCCGTACCTACAAATGTATTCACAACTTCTAGGGTTGGCTGGTCGAGATCTCTCCTAGAGATAAGTTCACCTTTGTACTTTAAGTTTTTAAATACCTTTTGTAATCTATTTATGTTTTATGTGCAATAAAGGATTATTATTATTATTAACGTTATTTTATTCAATCCTACGATTCTGTTAAGTGAGAGAAGGGGCATTTTTTAGAACATTTTGTAGATAATCTGTATTCAAAGTTATGTACGATGAAAAATCAATGAAGCAATATCCAAGAGAGCCGTGTAAATTGTATCCCACCAAAAACATTCTGTATAAAAACTAGCCAAGTCTCGATGGAGCTGCTTGCTCATCTCTAAAAAGTAATGAAATCTAGACAAAATCGTGCCAAGTCTAAGGTTCCTTACTGCGATTTCTTCATTATTATAGTTAGTGTTGTGTGACTTGGACATTGAAGGGAACACAAGGGCACAGAAGCAGGTGCTCCGTGACAATATTATACCAATCTGTCGCCAGAACCGCTACCCATTGACGATGAAAATTGCCAATTGATTGAATAACAAGTAAAAAATAAGGCTTAATACTGGTTTAATACCCTTCAGTACCTCAACAGCAAAGTTTTATTCTGGTACAGGTGATTAGTCGCGAAACGTCCATTTGGACTTCTACACTGTCCATTTCAGTAGATTTCCCAATAATTCGTTATTTTGTACGAACAATATAACTTTGGCAAAAACAAGTTCAAACTAATTAATGAGCATTTTAAAATAAAGTTAGCAAAACATTGTTGGCTTCTACTAGTGAATCATATTGTTTACGAACAGACATGAAGTGTTTTTAAGACTATAAGAAATCAATATCTTATTATATTTGTTTGTAAAATATTTAATTTTATTTATTTAAATATTATGAAACAAAAGATAAAACGATATCTGACTAATTATAGTCATACGATGAGTAATTCCTAGTCTGTTAAAACTCCATTCAAACATTATTCTTACATTATCTATAAGGTTGAAGTGCCTGTAGTAATTACTAGAGCAATTATTCAAACTGTTTTATGCATAAAGGTGTAAATTATACTATAAATATATTAAGTATGTATATATAACAACAAAAAAGTATTTATGTATGTTTGTCCGTTATATAGTATCTATCCACAACACAAGTTCTTAATGATACTTATATTGGAGCTAAATAATGGTGTCATTGTAAGAGAATATTTATTATATAATAATTACATATTTAGTACTTCTATAATAATGGTTATAAGCATAATAATAATTTGACCTCGAGCCCTCCCTCATGAACTAATGTAAGAATGTTCAGTTCATATTACACCAAGCGGACTCATTGCGGAATGTCATAGGCAGGCGTTTTGGCAACCTGGAATTTTTCAAGTTGCCCGTACATAGGGCCCCCGAAAATGGCTGAAGGTCTACTACATATATTGCCAACCGGGACCAATATGTATGAGTGCATTACAAAGCATATAACTAAACTGACTAACTAGCTCCCGATATTAATTGCCACACTAACGGTCACCCATACACGTTCAACGTGCAAAACACAAGCAGAATTACTAATTAATAAATCAGTATCAATTTAATGCGCTTACAAGTAGGACAAGTATTCTTTAGAAGATCTTCTTTTGTGATGTAACAAAAATCGTCCTTTTTGAGTTAAGTCACTATTTTATTAACCATACGATATGTAACCCAGTATGTTATTAAATATTTATTACCTGCTTAATTTTCTATACACATGTGCTTTTGTTCTATTACTTTTAGTATACGTTATATATATTATTTTAATAACAGAATCTTGTCTCTAGAACTTATAAACATAACTATAGACGTAACTTATGGACATTCTGTCATTATTTTTAATAACAGAAACTTATCTCTAAAACTTGTGAACATAAATGAAAAATTTCCAATATAACTGTTTATAATAAGTAGGTATTTGGAATAATAATTGATTGAAGTAACTACTTCGAAACTAGTGGCACTGTCTGGCTTCGGTAGGTTATTATTGAATATTTTATACCTTGGGTTACGTTATCAGATGGTTTCGTCAGAATCTTTGATTTAAATCACATAATTAAATCTTTTCTTAAAAATTTCTGTGTCCGACATGATCCGAAATTGTGTCAAGAATTATTATACATGCCATCTATGTTACATTTTTTAATGCAAATAAATAAAACTGTAATTGAAGATAGGATATGTTCTGTATTTATGACAAACCCTCCCGCTCCACTCACAGCGGGAGAAAGTCTTTATATGATTTGTAATCCGAAAAAGAAAAAAAAAGAAGATAAGTTTAATTAAGAACTTGTGTAATGGATACTAAATAACGGATAAACCTATATAAATACATTTTATTTTTGTAATCACATACTTAATACACAAAGGAAAACATCCAGACCAGAACAAATATTCATCTTCATGCACACAAAGATTTGTCTGTGTGGGAAGAACCCACGACCTTAAGATCGGAGAGTGGATATACTCGCCATCACGCCATATCGATCGTCAAACCTAGAATATTACTATAAATTAATATTCTCTTACAATCACACCAATTTTTAGTTCCAAAATAAGTATCATTAAGAACTTGTGTTACTGATACTAAAGAACGGATAAACATACTACCATATATAATTTTTTTTTGTAAATACATACTTAATATACATAGGGAAACACCCAGACCAGAACAAATATACGTGTTCATGCACACAAAGATTTGTCCTGTGTGGGAATCTAACCCACGACCTCTGGAGTGAAGTGCAGGTATACTGACCTTCACGCCATATTGGTCGTCAAACATACAATCACACCTGTTTCCCAGGTGTATGCAGAGGCATATTAACTCGTCATTATCATATCCTTGCATCATCCCGGTTGCCCTAAACTTAAGCTAAAGGCCCAGGGTCTTCTCACAAATTTAATCAGCTTAGGCTAAATTTTAGTTATACATGGAGCGATTGCCGTCTGACCTCCGCAATCCAAAGGCAAACGTTATTCTATGGTGAAGTCATTTACTTCCTAATAACAACCGTTATAGATGTTCATGACAGCCGAAAACAACGGCTGAACGTGCTTTCCGAGGCACGAAGCAAACGATAATTACGGAAATAGCTTCGAAAAGTTATAGACCACCAGGGTTTGATCCCGAGACCCTCTGAATTCCTGTTCTCGCCACTGGGCTATCGTTGCCTACGTAATTAAATATTGGGCGACAATTGTAGCCCACCGCCCGCACTCCACTCGTATTTTTATATACGTATTCAGCTTAATTTACATTCAATAACAGTGATAGGTAGTTCTTCCCCATTAGTCAAAAAAGATATTTAAAGTGGTTATATATGTTTTATCGATTAAAACTGGCAGATTGAATAATTCACTGTTTGATTTTAAGTTTTAATTGGTGTTTTTGTCTTCAAGGTAAGCCGCCAGTTATATTTAAAAATGTGATACGTCGCAATAGCCAAATCGTTCCTGACGGTAAGCAGTCGATGCATTATAAAAAATCAAGTGCTTTCTACCGTGAAACAATCACGGTAGGGAGCTACCCACTCATCAGCATCATCTCAGCCCATTTACGTCCCACTACTGAGCACGAGCCTCCTCTCACATATCAAGGTGTGAGCGTATTTTGTCAAACTCCACCTCGCTGACTCAGTGCGGACTGGTGGAGGCAGGTGTATGGCGTCCTGCTGTTAGAATTTGTCAAGCCGCCCATTAAGCCTCTAGCATGGCTTAATGACTACCACATTTTGTGATAACCATGACTAACGGCTTAATGTGCCTTCTGAAGCACGGAAGCGCTCGATATCAAATGCCACACAAACGGTCACCCATCCAAGGACTGACCTCTGTAAACTATGCTGTACTTCGATGATCGTTTCCGACCACCGCAGGGCTACGAGCGCTTACTCATAATGGCCTGATAAATGCAATTTCACTACTCGCTTACAACAGCGATAGCCCTATAGATATATAAAAAGATTTTCTATTTAAGACCAAAATAAAGCTCGTTTGAGCCATATTCATTCGTTTGAAATCTGATTACGCTACCGCTAGAAGCTCTTATTATAGCTCTTCGGTACTAATACAAAATGTACGGCAGTCCGTATGCCACTCGAACAAAAAAAAAAATCAAAATCATTTATTCACGTTTGGCTCAAAAGAGCTCTTATGAACGTCAAAACTTAAAAACTAGCGCGCCCATTCACTGCGGGCGGGAGCTTGATCGTAAAAGAACGGGCACGCAAATCGTCAAGGTTAGTTATGGCTCCCGCCAGTTACAAGAAAATGTACTTAGTAGTAAAACAATTTGACAAGTCTACAAAAAGCTGTGTTCTGCAGTCACAAGATTTAAATAAAAGAAGAGAACAACAATATGAGGGAGAAGGAATAAGATACTGTACCAGGGGGTCGCCCTGACCACCAGTGGAGGGACCTGCAGAAAGGAAAGGAACTGTACCTAGGGTAGCTCCGGCCGACAGTAGGAGTTGCATAGAGGAATAAAACATCTATTTATTGCAGATAATTGTTAAGTTTATATATGATGACGATCGACGAGCGTGGAGGTCAGTAGGTATACCTGCACTTTACTCCAGAATCCTGTCCTGTGTGGGAATCGTACCCACGACCTCAGGAGTGGAGTGCGGGTATACTCGCCACTACGATATGGCGGAGTGGCGAGTATACCCGCACTTCGGTTTTCAAAGTTGTAATGGTAGTCATTAGGCCATGTTAGGAACCCTAGTGGTCGGGTTAAAATAGTGTAGCCTTAGCCAATCCGCACCAAATAGCTTTGAGTGAAAACCGGAACCAACCTAACGTGCCTTTTCAGAAGGAAGCGCTCGATATTAAATGCCACACAAATGGTCACCCATCCAAGGATCTCTGCTTTATGTCCGACATAAGCTTTAAGCGCTTCCGACTAATATATATAATGTTAGTAAGAGTATCGCTAATGCTTAATTTGACTTAAAACATTTATAAAAACCATTAAAATCATTTTAATAATGTGTATTTCCTCAGTATTGATTAAATTAAAGATCAAGTTATATTTCACACTAGTGGCTTGCGCGCGACTTCGCCTACATGAAATTCGACTATATCGCGCATCTTGTTGAAGTAACTTTAAATATCTTAGATATAGCAGCTGATCGGTGCTCTCCTTTTGTCAAGTGCTGGTCTTATAAACCATTCTCATACTGTGCAGACCATCAGCACTCAAACCAAGACATTTGGGTAGTCGTTTCTGAGCAAGACCACTTGTCTCTAGAATTCGCTGCCGGCTCATGTGTTTCCTGTTTCCCATGATCCCGGGTTCTTTAAGCGGGGCGTGAAACGGCATTTTAGCAGGCCGTCATGAGTGGGTAGGTACCGTAAAAAGCGTTCAGTTCTTTTGGAATGCATCGACTGCGTACTATCAGGCAAGAAGTAGTCGTTATGGCGTGTCACAAAAAAAAAGAATCTTAACAAAATAGTTTCACGCTTCTAGCTTCAAAAATTAAGACTTGATCCCTTTTTTTTGTTTTACGTTGGTAACAAAATATATGTACGCACTGCTTTCCGGCCAATCGGGCTGTGGGACTTACCACCGGCAGACGCGACTGCCAGCAGTAATACCCACTGACCGACCCATCTTCCGACAACGCCTGCGCCGCTTGTTGAGAAAAAGGCGGGGGCAAATCTGGGTTACAGCGTCTGATACCCCGCCAGCTGTGGACGCGCCCCTTCTCCTTGTAGGGCCATAGCGTGTGTCGACATCCCGGAGGGTCCATGGTTAGACTGCCCACTGCCCCCGCCACCTAAGGCCCTCCTGGCGCTGCTGGACGAGCCCTTCTGTCCGCTGCACCCTCTCTTGGTTTTCCTCCCGGTAGTTAGTTAGTACTAAGGGCACCCAGAGTCGTCAACCGTCCCGGGGTAAATTTAATCCCTATTTCCATCTCTTACAACCTTTAAGCGCGCTAGTTTAAGTTTTGACCTTCATAAGAGCTCTTTTGAGCCAAACTTAAATAATTTTGACTTTTTTTATAACATACATAAATTCACACCGGTTTCCCGAAGGGGTAGGCAGAGGAATATTATACGCCCACACTTCACCTGTTACATTATTGATCCCACGTTATAGGTGGCGAGCCTATTGCCGCTTACCGGGATCTGTTACGTTCGCCAAAGCCTCATCTATTTATCAGCAGGTGTACCAGGTGAGGTTGGCTTGGGCTCCTTTGATGTTGGTAGGATTGCTATACAACATTACAATAAAATGTAGCCTATTGCCTATAGAAGGCTATAGACTATTTAAGTACCAAATTTGTATTAAATTGGTTTAATACTTTTAGCGTGAAAGCGAGACAGACAGAGTGACATCGCATTTACAATATTAGTATGGATTAGCTATGCAAACCTTTATAAGTATTTCTATAGTTGAACGGACAGACAAAATTGTCTAACTTTTAACATTGTGTGTTCGACCGATCAAGTCGTTCGTATCGATTGAATATATAAAAGATAAGTCCGCATTCGTGTTAAGACGGTCAAACCACTTTATGGAGCACTCACGCGACAGCGTCGGGCAAATAATAAGAGTGACTTCATATTCTTTCAAATATCATATACTTTGAAGTTAAAGACATTCAGGCATACTTTCGTAGTTCATTCTCAGTTGGTTCAGTCCAAAATGTTGTGGCAGTTGTTTCTGATTGGATGTGTTATATGGCTTCTGGTAATCCGTTGGCAGAATCGAGGGAAGAGAAGGATGACCGAAAATCTCACGACAGATCTGCCGGCCATTCCAGTGCTAGGAATAAGTCATCTCTTCGCTGGCACTGATGATGAGGGTACGTAAAATCTTTCTTTCATAATTAAACCTCTTTAGGCAGCTGAACGCGCTCATAAGGCACTTTATGTAGGCCCCGGTTATTAATATATGGGGAAGTCGTTAGTCCAAGGTTAAGGTCCTCACATCTCTCACATCTGCCTTCACGAATCTGCAGTGTAGTGAGGTAAGGTACGAGGTCCGAGCTCAGTAATAAAACGTTAAGGGGCTGAGATATTATCCGCAACTGTCAAAAGACTAATCTCCGACACTTCTGCTAGTGTTGGCTAGAAGAGATTTCTTATAGAAATAAGCTCACCTTTGTACATGTTTTTTGTTACTGTGTTTTTTTTTATGAATGTTTATGTGCAATAAAGGATATATATATAAGACTAAAAAATTAAATAATCAGGTTCCACTGTTACCCTAAAGCGTAAAACCTGCCCCAGAATGTTTTAAAAACCTACGACAATTTACTAACCTTCTTCCTTTCTAACCATTTAATGTAATTCATAATATCCTTAAGCCTAGCCTATTGCTATTATCGCATGCTTAAAGGAACATCGACCCATTAATAGATAGGTCAGGTTTGAGTTACGTACTTATACAGTCTTTCTGTTTCTTACAATGTTAATTAAACGTTCTAAACACAAGCAGAATTACTAATTAATAAATCAGTATCAATTTAATGCGCTTACAAGTAGGACAAGTATTCTTTAGAAGATCTTCTTTTGTGATGTACCAAAAATCGTCTTTTTTGAGTTAAGTCATCATGTACAACAACTGAAAAAGCAATGTCTTCAATATCTTTGAAAATAAAATATGTTTTCTTAGATCTAATTATTATCGAAACAATAAAATAAAATAATTGTATAATAATATTAAAATATTGCTTTGTTAATACAGTAACTTTATTTTTGTTTCATAGATTTAGGAACTAATCCGAATTACCATTTTTTTTAATTTAAATACATTTGGGTGTAATTTACCTGATTACATATTATTTAAGTATTAAGATTAAGTAAATGATAAGCGATTTTTGATAACATCTACGTAGAATAAAAAAATACAACATACAAACCTCCGTGGTCTAAATAGAGGCTTAGACTCAATTTTTTTTTTTTATTTGCATAATTGAAAAAAATCACTCCTTTGTCAAATCTTATTTGACGACATAGATGAATTTAATCTTATTTTATAAGTTTTTTGTTAATTTTATTTTCACAAAGTGAACATACAAGGGGCAGTATTCTACATCTGCCAAACTGTGATATAGTTTGTCGGCAGAGCTCTCGTGGACATCTGAACAATTATTTTAACTTGGTGACAAAATATTTTAAACACGTACAAATTTTTTGTTTATTAAAAAATCATGTATTGCTTCCTTTTACATAATTTACATTATTTGTTTAAAAAAAGTTTCTAAATATTAAAATTGTAACCAGAATTAAATTTAATTTAATTTAATTACGAAGGTGATGGCTCAGCTTGTGCTGTCCAGCGTATACACTCTAGACGGCGCTAGTAGGGTGTTATTGGGGATTCTGGAATCATTTGTTCTCGCTTCGCTCGAACTGCATGATCCCAGAATCCCCAATTGTTTTTATCGAGCGATGACTAATGAGGCTTCCGACGATATGATTTATAACATAGGTATTGTGTTTTCATTACGCGCCGAGCGATGCTCGAGCTGCGTGATGCAGAGCGCCCCAATTCTTTTCCCTACTTAAATGCCGGTCTATCGACTGCATATCGTATTCAATCACAAAGGCGTATAGGATCATTCGATTCGTAACTGTTATGTGTTGGGAATCCGATCCGCTAAAGCGATGTGCGAGCTGTAATTAGCTATTGCACATCTGTTTAGAATAATTGACAGAAAAATGAATTATGAGCTGCTTTTTAAATATTCTAGAATTAAGGAGATTTCCTCTTTGTAAATAAAACAAAAAATATTTATTTGAAAATTTATTATATAATCTTTACACATTTAAATTATAGTCTTTACACCATTTTTTTAAACAGATAACGTTTTTTAAAGCACATATTGAATCATGATAAATACAGGTGTACAGATCTTGAGAGTGTTCATATTGCTTGTACAGGTTTATTAAACTAGGACATCCCTTATCTTCTAAGTTGTTAATATTATTATTAATTACAATATTTTTTAACCACAACACTTTTTCAGAACCTTTAGTATAAACACATTTATCTCTTAAAATATTTATAATCAAATTCTGATAATTCGAGTAAGGTACAACACCTTCATTCCAGTATATTTTTCTATTGCGTTCAATCCAACTTATTTGTCGTCGTTCTCCTTTAGTCAAATCGTAAAATGGGAATGGGGCTTTTATAAGAAAAACCTGAATTTTTTTATCACATAGTATAGCAATTTCTTTTATTATGAATTCGTTTGCTTCTGTTTTGAAGCCTTGTACATCTACAATAGCACTCATGATAACCGCCGCACTATGTTACTTAAAGGTTTGTATTCCACTAGTCGATCGTTTATGATCAAACAATACGCAGTTGTGTTATCTGGTATCAATGTTGAACACTCAAACTCCAATCTTACGTCTACTGGACCCGTTTTTAAACTATCGTTTTGTCTTGAACAATCTATGATGAAAAGTGGAGCTTTTTCTTTAAAATTTTTCAGATCGAGTAAAGGATCAGCTGGACTGTTGTAATACGACTGACGAAATTTCACATACATTTCATATAATATACCATACTTGTTCTCAGAAAACTTTAAGCCTAATGGTTCATACGGATAATATTGAGAGTTCAAAAAGAGCATAATATTTGTTACTTCACAATGATCGAAGAGAGAACTATCTTTTAGTTTATTACTTTTTTTATTTGTTTGTAAACAGAAAATAACATATCTAGGTTTTTCCAATTGTGATGCAGTTTTAACTGACCACGAATGCTTTGTTGTTTTAGGTAATAAAGGGTATTCATACAAATCCCAATTTCTAAATGCCATTTGAATAGGCCTATCTTTTTCTAAATGTTTTAAAAGTGTTAGTCGTTCTCGATCTGACACTTTTATGTGTGGAACTCTCCACTGTACTCTATCAAGATTTATTTGGAAGTGGGTAATATCATCTGTCAATATAACGCTGTTTAAATTAGAGTTACTTCTGGTCAATATAAGTTCATGTTTACAATTTATCACAATTTTATTATAATCCTCTGCAAAGCCCAATATCTTATTTAACGGTATAACAGCACTAAAATGAGCATCATTTTGAAATCCGTTTAAGTTCCAACCCCATAAGGCAGCAACTTTATTTTCGGCTTCGTTCAATGAAACGTATGACTTTATTGTTGACGTTATACCCGAATTTTTGATGCGATCTATTTCAATACCATTTATTTCGTATCTGATGTCTTGAAACAGAAACAGAACAGGGTTATTAGTAAATTTAACAGCTTTCTCAATCGGTTTTCCATCTTTTCCATACAACTTTGTATGACCTTCGATGTAAACTGAACTGGCTGATGGTAACACGTATATATCTTGCTGGTGGATGGGTATTCTGATTTCATCGTTTTCTCTAAAGCAGTTGTTGTAAGGATTGTAAGAATGAATCTCAAAACCTTCGATAGAAGTATCGAAGCTCGGTGAATTATTAATTTGTAGTATATTCATACTTTAAAACCCAGTGCTTTTAGAAAGTCTTTATTTGTTTTAGTCAATTTTTTCACTTTTTTCTATGCACCTTACTGGTTGTAGAAGAAGTACGGTGTTTTATTTTAAGGGCTGGCTTTATATTGTATACTATCATTTTGCTTTTCTTAAATGAAGACGTAGTTGAATATGTTCTATAAAAGGGATGCTGTAGCCGAACTCATCAACAACCTTAATAGATATAGATGTAATTATATTTTTATTCACTGGGAAGTAAATAACGTTCCGAGGCGTTTCTAGATAATGATGTCCTGCATTAGTACTATTAGACACAAATTCATGAATAATATGGGCCGGTATACCGTTACTGTAAGAACCATATATTAAATCACATTCAATTCTGATTACAGACGGAGTATTATTAGAAAGCACATTAATTGGTGCAGAGCTTAATACTGAATAGTACAACAAGCCGCACTCATATTTTTCAGATAAACTAAGAGGTGGTTGAAAATACGATTCTAATTCTGATTTATTCCCAGAGATAGTCACAGTTATAGACATAGTTGCATACTGATCACTTTCAATAATTTTGTTTATTATATTCTATGCCTACTCCAAAAGTTTGTTAAAAAATGTAAGCAAAGATGCCCGCAATTGTAAGGGTGATCACCCTGTATATTTTCATAGTTATAGTGGATTTTCGAGCCTAAGTATTTTATCAATTCCTTGAAGGGTTTTAGATTTCCATAACTGTCAAAATATTCAATATAATCACCACATTTTGCATAGGCTACCCAATGAGAACCAGGATTGTTAGAACTATCTAAATTAACAACTCCACATTCATTTTTTTTAGGACATTTAGGAAGTTCATTTCTCATAAAGACGCCTCTTAAGTAGGGAATACTATTTCCATATTTTAAAATGTCAAAGTTAGTTAGAGCTCGTTTGGGTAGCCGATGTATTAGTTTTTTTCTTTTGATACATAAATTCCAAGTCCACCTTTGTGCGGTTTAAGATGTAGTCCTTTTCCAATGCAGAGAGCCTCCATTTTTTCATTATGTCTCTTCGACTCATCATACAGTTTTTTAGCCATCTTGAATTCATTTATAGTTTTAGCAATACCAGCTGCTCCACCTGCTATAGCTCCCACAGCTGATAATCCAGCAAAAATAGGAATCAGAGGTAATACTCCACCAGTTTTTGGTATCGGAATAACGCGAGGAAGTTTAATGGATGAATCATTAGCTAATTCTCTGACAGCGGTCATAGCTAATGCTATCGCAGTTTTTTTGCATTTTGGTTTTAATTTTTTTATATGTTTTTTCGTCATAGATATTACAGTTTTCAATTTCTTTTTAAGACCTTTTCCACTAGTAGTTTTTGGTGAAGAGTTTTGGCGACGAGTTTTTTTTAAGCCAGTACCGGTTTTTAATTTTCGTTAACATAGCATTTTTTACTAGACGTGCTGCGAATTTTTCTCCTGTACTCGCATCAGGAGCAACTGATCGTTTTTTTGCCATTTTTAATAGAACTAGATCAGCGTTGTGACGATCCTCTAAGTTTGACGACTTGTAGTATGCAATATCGTGGTCTTTGCAATATTCATCCAATTTATTAATGCCTTGGTCTCCGCGCGTAAGCCGCGCAATTAATTTTGTACCAGGACCACAATAATTATATCCGCGCAAATGTAATTCAAAAGGTAGGTGGTTTATTAGCCAATTAAGAAGACTATTCTCTCCAATACACATCATAAGACTGGCCAATCAAGGACTTAACACTTTATAATATATTAAGGAGTTTGGTAATTCAACTAGGTTTATTTATATCTCAAAGCACGTTTGTCTTATCTATCCAGCTATTTTCGTTAGAAGGCAAACCAAGCCATTTTACGAAAACTTTATTCCCTTTCCTTTTAATAACTTTCTCAACTAAATATATATCAGGGTGTTTTGTCTTCTGAAGTTCTTGTTCATAAAATGCTCCTAGGATAGGCCGTCCTCTGCTGGTATCTTCAATTAAGTAAGTGATAGGAGTAGTATTCTGCTTATATCTTATTTTAAATATTTCTGTCGACCAATTAGGAGTATAACCTTTTTCAAATGTTCCTTTGTACTTACTGATACGAACGTAATCACCCACTTTAAACTTACATTTTATACTTTTTTGCTTTTTCACTAAACTATTAAATCTTTTTAATATTTTTTTCTTATTTACATTGCTGACATTTGCTGGTACTTCATTAATCGTTCGATGATAGGTATGATTGTATTTATGAACAACATCGTCCAATGTATTTTTTATCCAATTATAATTACCTTTTAAACTAAACTCTTTATACAGTTTAGATTTTAATGTTCTTATAAATCTCTCCACAATTGAAGCTTTTTTAGATGAAAATGTTGAATAATGATTAATATTATACGACTGCATAAGACATTTAAATTTGTTATTGTAAAATTCTGTACCATTATCTGTTTGCAAATTTTTAGGTATGCGATTATCTTTTAATAGAATTGCAAAAGCATTATACACCTCATTTTTGTTCTTACTTTTCAAAGGAAGTGTCCAAGCATATTTTGAAAATGTGTCAATTATGGCGAGAATATATTTATAATTATTGTTTTCCCTCGATGATGTTTGCATATCTATTAAATCTGCTTGCCATAGATCATCTATATCCTTCATAATAACATGCCTTCGCGGAAAGTTCACCCTCGCACTTTTATGAATTTCATTTACCACATCCGCTTTGCTCATGTTAAAAAAATATCTTAAATATATTTTATTTAGATATTCATATGTATACACCTATACATATTTTAGGTACACTATGTATTTATAATATAGAATGCACCAACTTTTCAATGTTCATAATGAATGACGTTGTAATACTGAATGAAAAGCTTCCTAATGATCAATATTTATTCTCTAATTATATTAGCTTCTTTTAATTCTTCAATTATTGATAAAATTTCATTGTCGTGGTTTGTATTACCTGCATCTCTTGAAGCTACTAATAATTTTAATCTTTCAACCAATTCGTTCGGATCGTCCCAATATACTAAGTCAGTATTCTTTTTATATGTTTTAAGCATCGGCAAACTTCCTCCAATTTTTTTCTGATTGTTTTCCAACAAAGTCTCAGAAAATAATGGTCTGATTATATCCCGATATTTAAGCCCTTTGTCACCTCTAATTTGACCTCTAGGATTAAAATCCCTCTTATGGGCGCTGGTATAATGTAGTATATCTTTGTAAACAAATTTATCAGCGTCACTTACAATCTTTAAATCAGGTTTCTTTCGAAGTAAAAGTTCTTTTAGTCCAGGGGTCAAATCGTAACTTCTATCTCCAATTTTAACCAAAACTAAGTTATCTCCATCAATATTTTGAATTTTAGAAAATGATGCTATGGAGTTACCCATCATTAAAGTTTTATCGACGGTTCTTATTCCAAATGGCACATTTATACCATCATAAATACCATAGATATCTTCACTTTCCAACGAAAGTTCTAAATTATCTTTTGCTTCTTTTTTAGGAGAGCTTGAAAAATTTATATCAGCATCGTAAAAATCTTCACATTCAGTAGCTGGAGTGCTTTCACAATTTGAATCTGATTCAATAGGCGCAGAATTATCGGACACGTTTTTATTATGCATAATATTTTCAATTAATCTTTTAGAATTTATAAAAGTTTTAAGAGGGTCTGAAACTGGTTTCAACATTTTATCTAAGGATAAGTTAACTTCATGCTCGTGATTTTTCATTTCTTTTATTTTATTTTTTATAGAGTCCACAGACTTCATTAATTCTATTTTAATATTTTTTTCCATCTTATGTAATCACAACTGTGTTCAACTAAGAGAGAAATAACACTAGCAATGTTTCTGTATAGAATTCATTTATATGTATCACATACATACATCTCTGCGATGATTAAAATTTAAAAAATGTGTCGAAATTCTTTCTGTACCTCCCATTATTTAATGTAGACTCTTTGTTAATAAGTAAAAAATTGAAAGGATTACTCCAAACTGTTTTACAGATTTCTTTGAACTGGTTCCAGTGTAAATCAGGACTGACATGTTCCTCATAAATATGTTTTAAGTTCACATCATCTTGTCTAAATACTATAAGAAAATTTGCATTGTCACGCAACAATTGTTTCGGAATCTTTGAATAGGTCTGAGATAAATAAAAACAATCGATTTGCTTATGCCTCCCCATGCAAAAATAATTGCGAATATTCGTTTGATTTTCTGTTACAACATCATCAAAAATAAATATAGAATTTGGTAATGCTTCACTGGGTGATATAACATCTTTATTGTCGCTAAACTCATAGAATTTAATTTGAGGTACTCTTCTTAACACTTCACTTAAGAAACGATATTTTGGTTGGAAGTTCGTTTTTGAGTAAAGATAGAGATTTTCAAATTTGAGACCATTTTCATGTAATAATAAACTGATCATAACGTTTGTTTTACCACAATTTGAGGGCCCACATATTATACAACGAATCGTATTAGGCAATAAAGCGCTGTGTCGGATCTGACACCTAGAGTCATTAAAATTAATATTATTTACATTTAGAGATATGGGTTGTTTGATCAACTTCATCTTTACTAATGATGGTATTATAACCATCCTTTCATAAATATATTATACCTAAAATAAGACTATTACTGTTGATTAAAATGAGAAGACGTGTCATAGAACTGTATTAAGAACATTATATATCATATTTCAAGAATGTGTAATCCAACCATCCAGTTTAGCAGTAATAAAATAGTTCGCTGAGGACGATCATCACGAGCAGTCACTTTGTTAGCGTCTTCTATTTGCGATTTACAGATAAAATGTCTCAATCACCATCATACAGTCCTAGTATTGTGTTCAATGATAATGTGCATTCTGATAGACGCGAAGCATCTGGATTATGTGAGGTACGTAACTTCAAGCTCTATTTAGTGTGTGTGTGTATACAAAATGTCTTATAATTATCAGATTTGTATTTTGTTATAAATGTTTTAGTTTTCTGCCTCCGTAGTACAGCTGTATATTGTTATAATGTGACTGCGACACAGAGGGCTCGGGTTTGATTCCCGAGTCGGATAAAGTATCGAGTTTTTCTGATAGGGATTCTTAGTATCGGTTGGGTGTTTTGGTTTGTGTCCCACTAAATGGCAATAGGCTCACCGCCTTTTTGGTAAACGGTGTGATGTTATCTATTAGTTTTCAAAATGTTAATTTCTTTACAGAGGGGGTCAGCGGATCTAAACGATGAAGATTTCATAACTAGCCCATATTTTTATTCTTCTCAAGGCAATTACAAATCTTATTTTGATAAAATAGAAAAAAATGAAAAGCTGTGTAATCAAAAGAGAGCATTAAATGAACAGCGTCAAACCAAGACAAAGTTGAAAAGAAAGAGGGAGTGTTCATTAAAATCTTCATCATCGACATCATATATTGTTCGACGAGGCAGAAGCGGTGCTAAAGGACGATATTTAATTAAAATTAACATCCATGAACTTACAGACCGTGAGGATGACTGTAGCGACAGTGATGATGCTAGTGTAAGTGTACAATATATTGTGCATGAACCTTTTGATGAAATTATGGATGCTACTCAAGGTCTAGTGCGAAAAATTTGTAACAAATTAGAGTAACATGTACCTATAAATTACCTTTAAATTAACTTTATATAGAATTAAATTTAAATGTTATTATGGATATGTTATTGATTCATTTATTCATATAAATAAATATAAAGAATATTACCTCAGTATCTTGTTTTATTTTTATGTATAAGCCTGTTTAGTAAAATGGGGTTGTTTAGTAAATAAAAGTACAGTTATTTCATATTTGAATCGAACCCAGGACCTCTCGGTCAGCGATCGCTCTCACGACCACTAGACCAACGAGGCAGTCAGGCAGTGTGTATTAATAACAACATAAATCAAACACAAATCAGTTGAATGCAAGAAATTATATTTATTTCATTTCAAAAATAAAAAATACAGAATGTCTTAATTTTATTACAAATATAATAATATAAAATCAAACACAAATCAGTTGAATACAAGGTATTATATTTATTACATTTTTAAAATAAAAAATACATTAGTAATGTCTTAATTTTATTACAAATATAATAATATAATTATCCTGTTAAGGAAAATAGTATTAAATATCTGCTTCAGATTAGAATAGAGAACTATAATGACCCCATGGTAAAGTTAAAGCATTTTTTATTTTTATTTGACGTTTGTCATCATTTCCATCAAGCACCACTTTATTGATTCTTTGTGTGTAGAGTTTATGATTTTTAGATCTTATAACAAACATAGGGTATCTAAAATTAATGTTACAATTTAATGCATTTTTATATTTGTTTATGGTAATTTTTTTTGAAACAGATTTTTTTACCCCTTTGGCTTTTTTAACTATATCACTCAGCGTATTAATACAATACAGCTTAGCTCTCAAACCAATAAACTCTGATATGACATCTCCACCCATTTCATCCTTAAAGAAACCAGGTATCTGTTTATTGCAATGTGGTATTCCATAAATATTGTTAATTTTAAAATTACTTGTATCAAAGTATTGAATATTATTTCTCATGTCTTCATAGAAATCTTTGGTACGTATTAAATATAAGAGACTATCGGTATCGGTATAACATAGTTGAATGTTATTTTGGTATATTTTTTTCATTATGGAATAATGAAAATGATATAGGTGACTCTTTGCTAGTTCCAATATCGTAAAGCCCATATATATTGGTCGGTCTAAAACTACTTTTGACGGTTGTAATTGAATAGCAACAAGATTTTCAGAAATTATAGCAAGGTTTTTGAAATTAGGAGCCCCTATATACTTTTCAGCACCATTAACTTTGTTAGTTTTATTGAAGTCATCTTTCCATACGTTAACTAACTTAACATCAACTTGTTTTCTTTTATTTTCAATAGTTTTCCCAAATATTGAATTGTTTTGCTTTTTAAAAAAATCCCTTTCAAAATCTGAAGTAGCTTTCTGTCTGAGTCGAGTATTTAAAGTTATATATGGTTCTAAGATCTTTTTTTGTGTAAATGAAAGTATTCTATGAATTTTTAACACTACAAGACCATTTTTTAGGCACTCTTGCAAATGAATATAATGTATAACATATTTATATTTATCATAAAGATTAGCTATTAATTTACTTGTTTTACTGGAGCATGGTATAGGAGGAATTATTTTTTCTGCTGCAAATGGTAGATCAGAATGTTCGTCGTGTATTGCAAAAGGATAATGAATATCTACTTCAAGTATATAACCTTCATCACTGTCAGATGAAATAGAGTTAATATTGAATTTGATAATTTCACTATCCGTAAGGAATCTAAAATTTCCGACCGGTAATCTATGCATCATGGCATAACCATATAAATTAACACAATCTAAGTAAGCTAGGAAAGTATTAGGTTCTTGTTCATTATAATTTGACAGGTATTTGTTATTAGCTTTTGCATACCTTAACGAGCACTGGGCTAACCCTCCTCTGATGCCATTTTCTAGCATTTCATACATTTCTATATCAGATAATAAGTCCAATTCAACTTTAGTAACTAATAACATAGCATCCCAACTTAATGACGGTGATGAAACATAATGACAGGGATCTAGCCCATAGTGTTTTAAACTCATAGATCTAAATTTTTCAAAAATATCACATAATAATAGCACATCACATTTTAGGTATAAATCAGTGTATTCTCCTATATTATTTATGCGAAATTTATTCCATACAGTTAATGCATGATTATAATCTTCTTCTGATACAGTTTCGGATGTGAGTCTACTATAGAATTTATTTCGATCAGGTAATTGTGTCTCTTCATATTTTTCCCAAGAGTTTATATATTCATAGCAATATATACCCTTTTTTTGACACAATCTCAGTAAATCTTCATCAATGAAAAATGATTTTAAATGCCTGAAATCTGCCACATTTAGAGTTTTCGCTAAATTATCCAAACTAGAACTTAAAAAATTAAAAGAGTCAATAAATTTTAGTTGGACTGTGTTTTTAGAATCCAGCGGCACAAATTTACTAAAAGAAATATATTTTTCTTTATTTTTTGGAATTAAATTTATGTAACCACATACTGAAGAAATTTCATTGATAAATAGATGGCTGTCATATCCAGAAAGGTTATGAAATATAACTGGAATAAAATTACATGTTTTAGAATTTAGATTACATTTATTATGAGCCGGCCCACGATATTTACCAGTGAAATGATCATGATCATGAACAACATGATCATCAGATGTAAATTTTGTTTTACAGATATGACATTTCACAGCAGTTTTAAAGGAATGGTATTCTTCATTCGTCAAAGGTAACATTTGTCTATGCATTGACAAAATCTGATACAATCTTTGCGAGTCGCTGATAATTGACTCAACGAATTTTTTTGAACAATTTGGGCCACGATATGATACTAAATTATTTAATTCAGGGTTAGACTCACAGCATATGTAATAAGCAAAACAAGTGGCTTCATGAATTTGAATGTTTTCAATATATTGGCTTTTACTTTTATCTGAATATTCGCGTAATAAGCTTTCAAAATCTCCATAAATGACGATTGGAACTCTTTGAGTTTTTTGATAATTTGAAAATCTAAGTTTACTATTTTCTTCAGGAAGAACGGTTTGCAATCTACCACAATTATGATTATTTAGTTTTTCAGACGTTATAAAATATAAAAAACATTCTTCACATAGATGAATCTTAGATTTATGTTTTGTAAGTTGACTGCGAACAATTTTTTCAAGGTTTTTAATTAAGCAGAAATGATTTTTACCATTCTTGTTAATAAATAATAAGTTTACATGATTTAACTTTCGTAGCTTAGTTTTGTATAACGGACCCGTTATAGTATTGTTTTTTTCCAAACCATAAATATTGACACTTATATTAAAATTATGTTTTTCAAACCATTTTATATCTTCAAATGTTGGGGGAAAAGACATTCCGATAGTATTTAATATCTTAGAATAATGCGGATAAGATGAAACTCTGTTAGGATTATTTTTAGCTGGATACATATGAGCAATGATACACCAAAGAAAACAATGATTATCCATATTCTGAATATTAACACATGCCTTTATTTTGTTAATTCTCGAAGGTAAAGCAATGTAACTTCCTGCTCTCAAAGGATTATATTTTGCAATATTCATTTCTAAATGACTTATTTTCTCTATAGTCCAACCAGATTCTGATAATTCAAACTCGAAGCATTTACATATTAATCGTTGTATGCAATCTTTGTATAAAGATAAGATATCTGTACTCTGATTCACTATGGAATATTTAGTATTAAAAGACTTCAGAGATAGTTCTTCATTTTTGGGAAGTAAATATAGTACAAAAAGTTCAAAGTTTATCTTAAGTGATTTATGTTTTTGTAATAATGGTTGTAATAAGTTAAAAATGGTGTTGAATACATTAGATAAAAATAATTCAGGTGTTATTATTTCAGTGGTTTGAGGATTTATTTTGTAGCTAGCTATTCTGTCTTTGAAAGCACTGGCTATCAGCTGAACATTTTCGTATTCAGTACGAAGTAAACAATTTGCTTTATGTTTGTTACTTTTCTTATGTGATGAATACTTTGACTTTGAGACATGTAACTGACAACTATGACAGAATTTCATTTTTGTAAAGAATAGAGCAAGATAATCAATACTTATCAACTTCGATAACTAGACTTTATATTACTTTGAGCTTTTATTTTTAAATTATACTGTATAAATAATGTGTAGGTATTTGAATTTCAGAGTTTCATAAATTCTGAGCAATATTGGAATATCAGAGTTTTAGTAAATTTTTGGTTTAGATCTGTAAGAAAGTTAAACAACGTAAAAGTAAATTATTATTATGAATATTTAATATTCTAGATATTTGAATTTCAGAGTTTCATAAATTCTGAGCAATATTGGAATATTAGTTTTTGTAAATTTTTGGTTTAGATCTGTAAGAAAGTTAAACAACGTAAAAGTAAATTATTATGATGAATATTTAATATTCTAGATATTTGAATTTCAGAGTTTCATAAATTCTGAGCAGTATTGGAATATCAGTTTTTGTAAATTTTTTGGTTTAGATCTGTAAGAAAGTTAAACAACGTAAAAGTAAATTATTATGATGAATATTTAATATTCTAGATTTCTAGATATTTGAATTTCAGAGTTTCATAAATTCTGAGCAATATTGAAATATATCAGAGATTCAGAGTTTAATAAAATGTTTGGCTGAGACCTGTGAAGTAGCACAATGCATTATATTGTAATATCATACCGAAAAAGGGTCAATACTAAATTCTAAATCTGAAGCAGATAAGTGCTACAAACAAAATGTATAATAAAAATAAGATAATCGTTTCTACAAAATATAGCATAACATGTTACAGTTATTAAAAAAACGTTTGATGGGTATAATATACCGAGACTTTATATTTGGATACAGGATTAACTAATCCGGTAATACCTACTCAATTCCTATATGAAGCAAGAGTAAACAAAAATAACTGTATAGTGTAATTTAGAAAACATTTGATGGATATAATATAGGTTTTATGTTTGCATACTCTTGCTTAGCAGCGCTAACTAAACCAGTAAGAGCTTTCCATACCGGACCGCCATCGTCATGTGATGAGCGAAGTGTGAAAAGCGCTCGCTTCCAACGATTAGCGGCAAGCGTCTCTGCTTCCTTGCTGTTGTAGACCCGCAGCTCTATGTAAAACTGGCCGATGCGAGTTGGATCACGCTGCAGGGTGTATCCGGAACCCACGCGCCGTGCCAGATAACTTCTTAGAGCAGCAGCTCTAACAGGCTCCGCTCCGTCGTCCTGAAAATATAATAAAATCATTATTAATTTAATTAAACAGCATAGCAACAAACCCATAAAAAAGTTTACTGTTAGGCTACTAAATTCACTCTATAAATTTATACTATTCTCATTAATTATAAAAAGAGACCGAGTTGTTGTTGTTGTTAGTATACATATAACTCTCAGAAACTATAGCAACAATTTAACATCCTCTTAGTTTGAGAACCACTAACTGCATGAAAACGGTGCAAATAAAGTAGATGTAAACAGATAGTAGGCACCTACTTCATGTTCGAGTAAGATATTTCATTTAAACACGTTTTATCATGATGACGAAAACAGCAGGTAAAAAATTAAATATTAAACTATTGTTAACTGTAAAAGTATTAGATGATTATTATGCTTACCTCAGAGTCTGAAAATATTGAGGATTGTTTTCGAACAGTAGCTGATACTGGCTCGGCTTCAGAGTCTTCGGATAAATCACGAGGAGGCGCAGTTTTCTTGTTATGTTTAACTTTGTTGCTGCTGGTTTTCCTTTTCCTCGATTTTTGAGGCTTTTCACCGCTCGTACTTGCTTGCAAAGTAATCTCTGTATCAGAGTCAAAAGGATTCCGAGATGCCCTAAAATGATATAATGATTCATTAGAATGTATTTGTTATTTGTAATTAAAAGTATTTATTCATTGAACATAGTACGTTCTGCCTATTGAAAACTCTGTAAAATTCAAGACTAGATATTATAATTAAAAAATAATAGGTACATACATACTTATTGTCGCCGATCTTGTCACTCAACACAATACAATAATTCACGCTACACAGACAATGCACACCGATATCACAAAATTTCTGGATGCGCTCCTCAGTGATAGCTTTTTATACTACTATAAAATAAGGTAGCGATTATATTAAATATTGCAAAGCTAGATATCAATATATCGTCAACGATATATTGGTATTTCAATCATATGTACTAGTCAAATACAGTCGATAATTAATTAATCATGTTTACTCACTAAGCTCACTGCCTTACATTCCCTAATTTGGCAGTGGGCGCCACGATGTCGCGGATACCTGAGACGAAATTCTAAAAAGGAAATTCTATGTACTTTACTGTTCTAGTGCTGATCTTTATGAGTATCACATTTAAATAGTTATTACAATTTTTTCAAAAGCGATAACGAATATAATTTGAACTTTATATTTTTTATGTTATAAAACCTATAAATATCTCAATACTTAGGAATATAAATACTAACATAGTAATGTACTACTAATAAAAATCTTTTAAATTCAAAAGTAAACAAATCATTATTATAATTTATGTAACGAATTTAATCTAGTTGATTGCAAATTATTGATATGACTGAATTAGAAACATTTTCCAGTAGGTATTGTTTAAAATACGTTTATTATACAATATTACTTTATGTATTATCAGTGAATTATACAAACAATTTACAGATAGCAAGAACAGTTAAAATCATCGCATTTTATTATTTTATTTTAGGAAATTTTGCGCAATGCGCTGTTAAGTTATAATAATATATTTTAGGACCTACTTATTTAGAATATCGTTTCGTGTTACAATACTTATAAATTATTAGCATGTAAAGTGTTGTGGGGGGGTTTTTAGAAATTCTCAACAGCAGCACGGAGTCTGGTATTGTGTCCGGTGGATGGCAATAGGCTCGCCCCCTATTACATGGAAACCAAAACTCATAACATAACTGGCGAAGAGTGGGTGTTGTAGTACACCTCTGCCTACCCCTATGGGGAAATACATGCGTGATGTTATGTTGTGTGTGTTATTTTATAAATGAAACGTTTAGATTACTACCTATACATATTTATTTGGTAGTAGATAATTAAATTTCACTGAAGCATGCATTTTTTCCTTATGACCAAATATTCTCTTTTCTATCTGTATCGCCACATCGTTTTTCTGATGAACCAGGGTCCAACCATATCCGACTAGTTGGTATATGCTGAATAAATATAATATGGCGGCTAGCATTCTTGAAAATAATTTTACAAAATGCCTTCTAATTCAGAGTTAACCAAAATAAACCTTAAGATAAAATATCAGCTTATTAAATTTAGTGATGATACTTAATTAATTATGTTTTGTTACTCAATCATACAGAAACAGCTTGGATTGCATAAATCCTATTAATATTATAAATGCGAAAGTAATTCTGTCTGTATGTTACTCAATCACGCCTAAACTACGTAGGTAGTACTTGGTACAGGGATACTCTAGAGCCTGAGAAAGTACATAGGCTACTTTTTACGTGATAACCGACACCCACGTTGGTGGAGCCGGAAAAAAAAATCTAGTAACAAATAAAATACCTGATGCTGTGAATGCTGTATGCCATATAATTTCTAGTTAACAGCAACATAAAAAGATGAGTTATAAACTGATAACGCAATTGAGTTGGCTGTTTAATATTCTTATTTATTATTGCTCGCTGTATCGGTCGGCGCGTAATGAAACACACTACCTATGTTATAAATCATATCATCGGAAGCCACATTAGTCATCGCTCGATAAAAACAATTGGGGATTCTGGGATCATGCAGTTCGAGCGAAGCGAGAGCAATTGATTTGAGATGATTCCAGAATCCCCAATAACACCCTACTGGCGCTGGTTTTCAGCCAC
Organism: Musotima nitidalis; assembly: GCA_949126915.1. Classification (NCBI taxonomy): domain Eukaryota; kingdom Metazoa; phylum Arthropoda; class Insecta; order Lepidoptera; family Crambidae; genus Musotima; species Musotima nitidalis. The sequence continues at coordinate 18,298,953 of OX421419.1, read as the reverse complement.
CCCTGTTCCCTGAGATTTACTTATGGGAAATATGTGCTAGGGGGCCACGCTTAGTTCACAATTCTACTTATTAAATAAACGAGTTCAAAATTATCCTAAAAAGGACCAGTAGGAAATGAAAATGTATGTTATTATCTCTCTCAGCTTGTGTGTGTGTTTGTGAGTGACTGTGAGTGTATGTGTTGGTCTGTGTGCAAGTGGATGCGTCCATATAATATTGAAGTAAATACAGTAAAATGAATATAAACTATCATAATCAACCTATCTGCTCCACTGCTGGACATAGGTCTCTCCAATGCCAGCCGTTGTGCATATGTCATCGCTCCAACTAGATGGAGGGCGTCCTACACTGCGCTTACCAAGACCCTGACATATAACAATTTGTAAGCTTATACAAGTTGTTGAAGCGCTCGTAGCTCTGCGGTGCTCGGTGGTCGGAAACGATCACCGAAGTACAGCAGAGTTTACAGAGGTCAGTCCTTGGATGGGTGACCGTTTGTGTGGCATTTGATATCGAGCGCTTCCGTGCTTCGGAAGGCACGTTAAGCCGTTGGTCCCGGTTATCACTAAATGTGGTAGTCGTTAAGCCATGTTAGAGGCCTAATAGGCGGCTTGATAAATTCTAACAGCAGGACGCCATACACCTGCCTCCGCCAATCCGCACTGGGTCCGCGTGGTGGAGTATGACCCTATACCCTCGCACCTTGGTATGTGAGAGGAGGCTCGTGCTCAGTAGTGGGACGTTTATGGGCTGAGATGATGAAGCTTATACACAGCTATTCTGGTACTATGTAAATAACTTTGTTTATTTATGTAACTGGGACCAGAAGGCTTCTCGTCACGGACATAACTTTCGCAGCGTGTTTTTTATTTCTTAATTTTTTTATTATTTCGTGTAGCTTATGTGTGTTTGCATTTGAAAAATCTATAGAAAATCATTTATTGCCTAGATCCAAGATATGTTAATTCATATGTGTTTGCTGCTGTAGTCCCTAGTTCTGTGGGTCTTTAAAGCAGGTCAGGAAGCGGTATTTATGCATGCAATTAAAACAAGAGCAAGTAAAGCAATTTTTAAATGTCGGATGTGTTGTATTACCCCCATACCCGAAATTCCGGGAATTTAGCTCGGTCAAGTCTGCTCAAAATAGCTAAAAAGCTGTTACGAATCATCGCTCACTTTTTTGGAAAAAGAATAATTGTGAAGTTTATATTATTCAAGAAAATAGTACGCACTGTTTTGGATTCGAGAACCAACTTTTTCGGTCAATGAATCAATCAAATCAATCTACTCGCTAAATAGCTCTATCTACTCTGGTCATTAGTGGTGAAAATAGACTGAAAATGACCCACCCAACCTTAAGAAAGTCGATCACCACGTATTCTTCTAATCAATGAGATATTTTCTTACACCCCGACCAAAAATGATAGGTGTCGTAAGTTTGACGTTGTGTTTGTTTCTGTGCATCTCTGGGTCTGTCTGTTTTAGCATCTCCTTAACAAATAAACGGACTTCTTGGCGGGAAAGTGAAAATTGTGTTTTAATTTCTAAAATGTTTGATATTTCGAACATTAATGTGTAATGACGGTGGATTATTAACCGTTAAGTGTATGTGAACGTACATGAGTGTTGGTAAATGAAACAAAACAGTGCAACATCACTTTTCAAATTCTCTCCAGAAGTCCATGTAAGATCTCAGTATAGTCCTACATCTTTACTGAGGACTCAGGGGGTTTAAGGGAAGGGTATCTCATTTACCATTTTCATCTTCATCACCACTGATTATCATGTACTATGATTGATATATTATTAATATATTTCTTAATTGACTCTGGCTAAATGTGCTACAAGCCAATATTTTAAAGAAATAACATGTAAACCTATTTTGATGCGAGTTTCTTTGGTTGAAAACATACGTGATTCTGACCGAGATGGAGGTTATAATTAGAAATTATAAAGATCTATTCAGACGTGTCAAGGTCATTAATTCCTTTCGACACCAGCGAATGGATGTTATGCACTTTCAAAATTCACAGCAACTCACTTACATTCACACAGCCCTCTTGTTGTTACACTACCAAATTAGGGACCGTGAGTAATTTAAAAATAATAAAATAAAAATATATACATCCATATATTCACGCCTGTCTCCCCGAAGGGGTAGGCAGAGGCATATTATTCGCCCACACTTCGACAATTGTAATGTAGTCCCACGTACTAGGTGGCGAGCCTATTGCCTATTTATTTTATTAGTAGTAGTAGTTTTGTTTTGTTACCCGCGTGTTAGTCTAATTTATTTTTTGTCTTGTATTCATTTATTATATTTTGTTTTCAATTATTATTGTGCATCACGATGTACCCTTCGTACTTACAATACAATACAAATACAAAAAATGTTAGAGAAAGGGCAGGTCAAAAGTACCCTAAGCCGACGGGCGTGTATGAGGAGGTTAATGAGTGTGAATGAAGCTAAAAGTGTGTGCCAAGATCGTAGCAAATGGAAGGATGTGATCTCTGCCTACCCCTACGGGAAAGAGGCGTGACATTATGTATATGTATGTATGTATGTATGTATGTATGTATGTATGTACCCTTCTGTGTCCTTCACTTTTCTGTCCATTTAAGGTTGCCTGAAAGAAATTGCTTTAAGCGATAAGGCCGCCCATTGTTTAATTTTCTTTGTTTTTATGTGTAATCTTTATCATGGTATACAATAAAGAGTAAATTATTACCATTATTATGACATAAAAATTAAATATTCTCCTAATACTCAACAATTTAAATTTACTTATGTCTCAACTAATTATAATTATTGTTTCAGGTCGAATGGATGTTATTAAACAAATTGGTTACGATGCCATAAAGCACGGAGGGCTGAACTACACTTGGCACGGGCATCGATTGTTCTTAAGTAAGTTTGACTATAATATTATGGATGCCGTGTCTTAGAAGCCCCGAATAGTGCCCCCTCTCATCTCACGGGGAGTCGTGAGAGTAGACAAAGAGAAAATCTAACGGATAGTGGGCAGCAGCGTCATCATGCGTACATGCGACTTTGAGGCCTCTGGCTCGAATTTTGCGGGCAGCGGGGCGGCGGCGGCGGCGGCGGCGGCGCGGGAGCGGCAGGATCAAAAACGTGAAATCAAATGGACCGACCCTAGAAAACCGCGGCGCGGCAGCGGCGCGAGGGCGGGCAACGAGCGGTGCACTCCAGTCAAGCGGTGACCGCCCGCGCGACTGCATCGCAGTGTTATGTGTGCAATTTTTTTTAAGACGTGCCGAAATTTCCTCGGACATGCTAGTGGAAATTATTCCAGCAATATTTGAGCGGACACCGATATGGAACAGCAATGATGTGAACCATAAAAATAGAAGATTAAATAATCAGTTATGGGAAGAAATTTAATTATCTCTGTTCATCATAATTTCGATAAAACTCGCCTTTTCTTTTCCTTGGCTTAAGGCAATACAGTACTACAGACTATAAAGTAGGGATTCACTTTTTCCTTTGCCCACAATAAATCGAGCGTTAGAAATAAATTTGAATCAAAAAGATGTCGCCGTTGTTCAGACATTTCGTTCGCGAATTAAAAAAAATATCTCGACGACACAAACACGAACACAACACTACGCCGCTATAATGCCGCGCGATCTGCCCGCTGCTTTCGAGAACGGGTCTGCGATGCCCGCCCCGCTCCCGCGCCGCCCCGCTCCCGCGCCGCCGCCGCCACCGCCCCGCTGCCCGCAAAATTCGAGGCAGAGGCCTAACTGCGATCACCAACCCGTCTGCCCAACGTGGTGATTATAGGCAAATACCCCCAATAGAATATAATCTATTGGGGAGGCTAATTTTCAGCAGTGGACTTAATAAACCTGATATGTATCTGTCGAAGCCAGATTGCAGAATGTGTCGTTTTACAAAACCTTCTTGTGCGGCCATAGCGTGTGTGGAAGACTTCTCGGAGGGTCTATGGTTAGACAGCAGGGGCCCCCGCTGTCTAAGACCCTCCTGGCGCTGCTTGGCAGGGGGACTGGCATGCCCACTGCGCCCTCCACAGGTCCCTTTTCGTTTTCCCCCGGTTGTCAGTACTAAGCAGACCCTGGGCCCTAAGCTAAAGTCTAGGCCAAACAGAAAATTAATAGTATGTGATGTCGTGGCGACTACTGTACCTATATATATTTTTAAGACCTGTCCAGAGAGAGAAAGAAAGATAATGTTTTTTTGTCATTTAGATTGCACAGATCCAGAGGTGTCAGAATTTGTTTCGAAGACATGTATGGAAAAACATGATATTCTGAGATTCACTCGTCTCATTATCGGAAACGGCAGCATATTCGCTCCAGGTAAATTTCAGGCAAAGGTCAGACTACTTAGGTCCTCGGTACTTGTAAAATTTTACGTTTTTGTCAAAATATTTAGCCGTCTTCAGCTTTGTTTAACGTAGTTTTGACGAGTTTGATGACAGTTTTGATTGACGTATTTGTCAAGCAAGTTTCGACCAAGACGCTATTGGCCCAACTCATACCGCGTTACGGATCGCGCGCAGCAAGCAATGCTTTAGCGGTAGGTATTGCTCATAACTTGTGTTTGGGGAATACGTACAAACAAAACGTAACATTAGATGATAGCGACCGTTTATTAATTACAGACAAGCGTTCGAATCCCGAGTCTTCGAATACTAGTTGAGCGTTTTCGACATAATATGTTACGTTTTTTCAAATTCAAATTCATATTCATTTATTCAAGTTTGGCTCAAAAGAGCTCTTACGAACGTCAAAACTTAAAAACTAGCGCGTAGGTATACGTGTTTATTGAACCAAAATATATATTTCATTATGATATCAATATCTATATAAATAGCGGTGCTTAGTTTGGGACTAAACACTGTATATCAGACAGAAATGTTTATTTTTTCTTGCTATAATTTGTTATTATTTAACAAATTATAGCAAGAAAAAATTGGGTACAGGATACAGCTGATTTCAGCTGGCCAGCAAAATTAAGTTGATGATAAGTTTTGATTTAATTACGTAAAGCACATGCATTGAGTTCATCATCATCATCTCGGCCACACTTCCTATTCTCTTTTTTACGATTCTCCAACAAACCGAGGTAAGATAGATTCAGGTAGGTAACACTCCATGACACGCCACTTGGCGGAGATACTCAATACTTTATTGCGTTCCACAATGGTTTTATAAGGCTGTGAATATATGTGATGAATAGACATGTGATGTCCTGCTAAGAATTTCTGAAAACGCTCGATAGGGCCTCTATCTTGATGTAAAACACTACCACGTATAGTAATAACTACTCTTGCGAGCAAAAGTTTGGAATCGCTTACTTGAAATTGGTTTGTCAAAGGACGATCTTGAGCACTAAATTAATTTTTAACAATAATAAAAAAACATACTATTTAACTTCTTATAAAAACTTTGATACTAAACTCATTCAATTCAAGCCAGTATCGTTATTAAACGGCTTAACATGACTACCGAAGCACGGAAGCGCCACAAACGTTCACTCATCCAAGGACCTTTTTGGTAAAATTTTGGTTTACTTTTCCTTACCTCGGTACCTAGATAGATAGGCTTCATAGATACGAAAATTTATATTCCATATATAAACCTCAGATGTAGTATCTTATCTCATATTCAAATATATATCTCAGTGTCCATCTGGAGGCCACGTCGAAAGCTAATGGCTCCAACCTTCAATATGAAGAACTTGAACCAATTCGTCAATGTGTTTGCCAAGCAGAGCGAAGATTTGGTGAAGAATTTGAAGACATCGTCGCTGAACGGCACATTTTCTATATGGAAAAACGTTACTTCATATACAATGGACTCGATTTGTGGTAGAGTATTTTGTTATAAAAGTAAAGTAAAAAGTTCTTTATTTCATAAGCTATTACATAGCACTTGAAAACGTCAAAACAAATATAAATTTAAAAAAAACTAAACACTGAAATCACTAAGCTTTGATTCACTTATATGCAAATAAATAAATATTTGGTGTAAGTGAATCTAAGAGCCAGTTCCGAGCCCCCGCTCTGTGAGAAGAACTGACAAGAAAGTCACAGGCTATGCTCTTTTAAATTATTTTTATCAAAAATAACAATACAAAACACCCACAGTGAATATTTGAAGATGCTGAAAGGGTTACCCGAAGCTGTAACCAATAAAGTAGCACTAAGGGAACCTTCCATCACAGTCAAGTAAGTATATAATGTGAAACTGGGCTGAGCCTGTACGATAGTATGCATCATTCCCACCATCACAGCGCATTAACGGGATCTACAAGGCCTCGGCGTTCAAGATGAGTGGGTGGTTGGTATGCTGGAATCTGGTGCTATTGGTAACTGTTCTTACCACAGACATAAGTATACAATAGATAACGCTGTCTGTAAATGATGTTTTTTGCGTTCGATCTAACACTAAAATAGATGGAATGTGATCTATGGTTTATTATCAATGTTCTCACTAAAAACGGATTCCTCTCGAGTGATATTTCTGCCTAAAATTTATTGAAAGTGAAACGTATTTCCAATGTAGGTACAGTTATACGGTAATAGTGCAGTAAAATTTGACTTACCTAAAGATTTGTTGGCATGCTAAACCTTACGTGGAACCCTAATTAAGGAAAATTAAACATCACCATCTCAACTCCATAAAGCCCAGTCCTTAATTTAATCCATCTAACGATAAATAGCAGAACTTTAAATGACTTTATGAAATATCGCGCTTGTCTCTTTAGTTCAGCAACCCGCTTCTAGGGGGCATTAGTTGTATAGGGTGGCTAAAATTTGTTTTCTTACCGGTCACCACGCTCAAAGTGTAACTTGAATTAACATTAAAGAAAAAAAAAAGAAAAAAATACTGCAAAAATAAAATAATCAAATAATTATAATTGCATAAGTTGATAAAAAATACTATGCAATAGCTTTACGTCTTTATGTTTTCAGAAACGACTTTGGGAGTAAAAGTGGGCATTCAGAAGCAACCTCACCACCCTTTTATAAAGAATTTCGAAATAGCAGCAGAGCTGATTGCATCACGACTCTTTCAACCATGGTTCTATAATAACTTCGTGTATAAGTTCACCTCGTACTATACCCAGACTATGGCAGCTTCTAAATACATGAACAACTTTGTTAAAAAGGTGAGATTTACATTTTGTACCACTTAGTCTACTAACAAAAGTAATAAAATAAAACTACCCCCTAATAATCGAGGCGTCCAAATTTAGGCAAACATAATTTGATAAGCGCTACCCCTTTTTATATCATTCGAAAGGCATTGTCTGTCTCATTTATTCGACGACCGATATAGCGTGGTGGCGAATATACCCGCACGCCACTCCTGAGACTGTGGGTTCGATTCCCGCACAGGACAAATCTTTGTGGGCATGAACATGAGTATGTGTTTTGATCTGCGTGTTTTTTATATTGTATGTATATACAGAATGTATATTGAGTATGTATTTACGAAAAAAAAGTATTTATATATGTTTATCCATTATTTAGTATTCATAACACAAGTTCTAAATGATACTCAATACTCAATACTTTATTGCGTTCCAACAATGTGTTACAGGATGGTAGTTGAGGTACAAAAGTATCAATTGTGGACCCTGTCGGGCACAGCATAGTGTAGGAGAGAGGAGGAAGGACGCTGTTTAATTACTTGTTAGTTAAAATCTATTTGTTTATTAAATAATTCATAGATATTTGCTCATTTTTGACTACGAGTAGTGATTAGTGGTTATTCTCATTAAATTTCTTAGTGATAAAATGTTAGGTACCTATACTTAGTTATATTTGTTTTTATTTAAACTTTATTGTTATTTCATATTATTTTTTCGGTTAAATATTCTTTTATTTTTATACTATTAGATTTAATATGTGAGTAATACTTATCGTGGAACTAAATATTGTCATGATTGTTGGTGTAATTGTCAAAAACCATTTGTCACAAAAAAAAAAAATTATTGTTGTGACCATGGATGTCCGAGGTAAATATGTATTTATCGTAACTATCTGTCTGAGTAGGGCGAAGTATGACCTTAACTTTAAGTAAATTATCATTTAATCCAATTCATTTCTTTTATTTCCAAGAATATGGTATACAATATGGTGTTACAAATAATATATGCCACTAGGAAGTCAATGCGGCTGTCCTGAAGGAATAAAACCAGCGCAGCCTTTGGACATCTGCAATATCAGTGGCAATACTAGCGCGTTGCCTTTCGCGCCCTTTTTAAGATCCGTTTGCTGTAATCTCCTGTGAAACCTGTTCAGGAATATTTTCCACAGACCAAGGATACGCAGCAGAAATAAGCGTCCCTGTGAAGATGCTTCTCATAAATAAAACGTTTTCAACTAAAGACATACCCAGTGACTAACTTATACTTCACTGTAATTCTGGTACTGCAGAGTTTAAAAGGCCAGGCTTTCGTGCTTCACCTATAGGTACGAGGTTATTTTTAAAACAAGTGCCTGCTACTCACTGAGTGATGACAGTAAAAAAATTATTAATCAATTAGATTCAGATCATTGTGGTCAACAAATATCTTTGCTTTGTAGAAATAAAACTGTGGCTAAAAGAACAATAACATTTATACCAAAAACCAATAATCGTTTTGAGAGGTTTAACAATAAATTATTATCATTTAGTTTACCCATGGTAGATAAAAGCAATGACCCTAATATTTTATATAATATGTTTTTTAGCGACTTTTGTAGTAGTTTTCAATCAATATTTACTCCCAAAACGATTAAGGTAAATGATAATGCTGCCTTTAGTGAATGGGCTACTCCTGGGCTACATAAAAGTAGAAAGAGACTGTATGAACTGTATGACGAAAGAAATGTTAACAATAGTGAACAATTTCATAATTATGTAAGGAAATATTCTAAAATATTTAGAAAAGCATGTCATACGGCAAAGTCTTGTTATTTGAGCTATAAAATTAAAAATAGTGATGATAAGATTAAAATGACATGGAATATTATTAATAGTGAAACGGGAAGAAATAAGAATTATAATAATAAGTTTAAACTCAACATTGATAGCAAGACGCTTACATCTGACTTAGATATTGCCAATGCTTTTGAAGACTTCTTTACTAATATTCCAGTGTCTACTACAAAAACTTTAAATTCCTCGCCTACTTTAGCGGAGGCTATTTTAAGAGATAATGTAAACATTTGTACAGAAGATTTTATGTTTAATCATGTAACACCCATAGATATAATTAAGACATTTAATACTATTAATGTTAAAAAGACTGCAGACCTCTGGGGCAATTCCATCGTAGTTACCAAGCCTATCATTGTTTCGGTGGCGCACAGTTTAGCTATAATATTTAATAAATGTATAGATTGCGGCACGTTTCCAGATTTAATGAAAAATAGTAAAATCATTCCACTATTTAAATCGGGCAGTACAGCAGACCCAACTAATTTTAGACCTATTTCAGTGCTGCCTACTTTTAGTAAAATTTTTGAAAAACTTATTTACAACCAAATGTTAAATTTTTTTAATAAAAATGGCTTAATGCATTCAAAACAATTTGGATTCACTAAGGGTCGCTCCACAACCGATGCAGGTGTTGAGCTTTTAAAACATATTTTTGATGCTTGGGAAGATTCTTTGGACGCTTTAGGTATTTTTTGCGATCTGTCCAAAGCTTTTGATTGTGTTCCTCATGAAACATTGATAAAAAAATTAGATTATTATGGAATTAGAGGCTCCGCATTGGATCTTCTTACTTCTTACTTAAGTAATAGGATTCAAAGGGTTGAAGTTAATGGAAAGCGATCTCAGGGTTCTGTAGTAAAAATGGGGGTACCGCAGGGCTCGATTCTCGGCCCGTTTTTGTTTTTAATTTATATTAATGATTTGCCACATTTGGTAAAGGAAAATCACGAGATAGTATTGTTTGCTGATGATACATCATTATTATTTAAAATAAAGCGATATCAGAACCCAGACGATGTAAACAATGCGATCTCAAAGGTGGTGCACTGGTTTGACGTTAACAATTTATTATTAAATGGGGCTAAAACGAAATGCATTAAATTCGTAACGCCTAACGTCAGACAAGTAAACACCACTATTAAAATAAAGGAAGATGAGTTGACCCTTGTGGATACCACCAAATTTTTGGGTGTTATATTAGATTCTAAGTTACAGTGGGGCCCACATATTGGTGAATTGTCGAATAGACTCAGCTCTGCTGCATACGCGGTAAAGAAAATTCGCCAATTAACAGACGTTGAAACAGCTAGGCTTGTTTATCATTGCTATTTTCATAGTGTTGTGTCGTATGGTATTCTTCTGTGGGGTTGTGCCGCAGATATTCAAAATATTTTTGTACTGCAGAAGAGGGCCATACGAGCAATTTATAATCTACCATGTAGACATTCACTAAGGGATAAATTTAAAGAAATTGGTATTTTGACAGTGGCGGGTCAGTTTGTTTATGAAAACCTAGTATATGTACACAAAAATTTTGATAAATTGAGTAAGAAAAGTGATATACATAACCTAAACACAAGAAATAAGCATAAACATAAATAAGTAGTACCTGCCACTAGACTCCAAAAAATTAACAAATCTTTTAAAGGTCAATGTGTGCGATTCTATAATAAAATCCCAAGCAATATACAGCAATTAAGCCTAAATAAATTTAAATTAACAATAAAACGCAAGCTGTGTTTAAAGGGATACTATTCTATTAAAGACTATATGGCTGATAAAAATGCTTGGGATTAAACCGCCGTTTCATACAGGCTATTCTAATATGAATGACTTAAAGCATGAATATTGTTATATTATGTTGCATTGTATAGCGTCACAGACAAATGAAGATTGTAACTAACCAATCGATAATTTAAAAGAGCATAGCCTGTGAGTTTCTTGCCAGTTCTTCTTACAGAGCGGTGGCTCGGAACTGGCACTTAGATTCACTTACACTTAAATCATTTTTGGTTTTTTAAATTGTTTGGTTGCAAGTGAATCTAAGCTTCGTGATTTTAGTATAATTATATTTTATTTGTTTTTGTTATTTTTTTATAATTTTGACGTTTTCAAGTACTATGTAATAGTTTATGAAATAAAGCATTTTTGACTTTGACTTTTGACTTTGACTTTGACTTGAAAACTTTAGAATTTCCAACGATATAAACAGAGCTGATATGTAAATAAGTAATTAATAAATATAAATAATTAAATAATAATTTATGTTTAGACCTTTAAATATAAATAAATATTTTCTTACTTACACCAATTATTTAGTTCCAAGATAAGTATCATTAAGAACTTGTGTTATGGATACTAAACAACGGATAAACATACTTACATACTTTTTTTTTGTAAATACATACTTAATATACATAGGAAAACACCCAGACGAGAACATATTCATGATTAGCACAAAAAGATTTGTCCTGTGTGGGAATCGAACCCACGACCTCTGGAGTGAAGTGTAGGTATGCTGACCTCCACGCCATATCGGTTGTCCAAATTAAAGCTAAAAATAAACTCAATCACCTTAGATTTGAAAAAAATATACAATTCTAATCAGTCTATTCGTTTTAGAGCTACGATGACACAGACAGACGAACAGGCATGTTAAATGACAACAATAGCAATTAATTTTAATTTAACAAACAACCATTAAAACACTATCTTCTATTTTAGATTATCGTCCAAAAAATGAAGGAAATAGAAGAAAATAAAAAGCAAGAAAACACTAAAATGGAATCTAATAATGGTATGTGCTTGTGTTATATATAACACAGATTTGAGAAATCTTCATCTGCAAATGATATTACCACCAGACTTTTATTAAATACGTGTGCAATTTTTTAAATCAATAAGACATCTTGAAGGGAAACATTACGTTAAATAAATATCATTATAACAGTCTTACAAAGTCCACTGCTGAACATAAGCCTCCCCGAAAGATAACACTCACTTATTTGCCCATAATCAATACGCTGAGCAGACGGGTTTGGTGATCGCGGTTCAAGCCAGTAAGCAGGATGACAATGCTGCCCATCATCCGGTAGGTTTTCTCTTCGTCAACTCTTACGAATCTCCATCAGATGAAAGTGGGTGGCACTGTTCTATACTGATTTTCACATATTACATTCGTACAAACATTCAAACAAGTATAGAGATCAAGCTCATAACAATTAAAATCGTGTTAAATTAAATATTTATTAGGATAGGAAAATAGTCTATCCCCTTCTTTGTTTTCGTAACCACTGGTAATAAAATCTTTTCTTGACATGAATTGTGTATCAGATGTTATGCTTGCATTAAGTAAGAACAATTATTGAATATTTATATATGCACATAAGTATCCTTAGATTATCAAAAGACAACTAAATATATCAAATCTCTATCCACAGAAACTCAGAAGTCCTCAAAGACATTCGTGCAGTTAATGATGGAATTATCTGAAAATTGCTCGGAGCTTGAATTGCGTGAAGAGTCCATGGTGATGGTCGTGGCTGGCACTGATACATCGGCAGCTGGTGTGTGCTTCGCAGTCCTCATGCTATCCAGGCATCCTGTCATTCAAGAGAAAGTTTATCAAGAGTAAGTTTGAAAAACATACTTTTAATGTTGCTAGGAAGACACATTTTATTTAAAGTTTAATGCAAGACTTCTTATGTTTGCAAAACACAGTAGTTACATTACATACATACATACATAAATTCAAGCCTGTTTCCCCGAAGGAGTAAGCAAAGGCACATTTCGCCAAACTTCGCCAATTATATAGTAAACATGAAACATGAAACTGAAGCGCTCGTAGCTCTGCGGTGCTCGGTAGTCGAAAACGATCACCGAAGTACAGAGGTTACAGAGGTCAGTCCTTGGATAGGTGACCGTTTGTGTGGCATGTAATATCGAGCGCTTCCGTGCTTCGGAAGGCACGTGAAGCCGTTGGTCCCGGTTATCTCTAAATGTGGTAGTCGTTAAGCCATGTTAGAGGCCTAATGGGCGGCTTGATAAATTCTAACAGGACGCCATACACCTGCCTCCGCTAATCCGCACTGGGTCCGCGTGGTGGAGTATGACCCAATACCCTCACACCTTGATATGTGAGAGAAGGCTCGTGCCCGGTATTGGGACGTTAATGGACTGAAATGATGATGATGATAGTAAACATAAGCGGCAATGAGCTCGCCACTCATTGCCGCTTATCGGGAACATTTTATATTTGCCAGAGCCTCGTCCGTTAATAAGCAGCTGCACCACTTGCAGGTGAGGTTAGAGGAAAGAGACGTGATATTATGTATGTATAATTTAATAAGATTACTTATATTTTCAATTTCATATACAGAATACAAGAAGTGCTAGGTGATACGGATCGTCCAATAACAGCGGAAGACTTACCAAACCTCAAATATCTAGATGTTTTTTTGAAAGAAACTCTTCGTATGTACCCACCAGTACCAGTGATTGCTAGAATTACTGATAAAGATGTAGTGTTTCGTAAGTAATATTTATGGTATTTATTGTAGACTGAATTTGTAACGAAAAATCTATTAAGTAAATTGGAGTGATAAGGTGAGAAATTAAATAATGTGAGAAAATTGTAGTAACTTGAACAAAACTTGTAAGTGTGTGAAAAATATGGTGGCAAAGAGAGAAAATGATATGTTTAGACATTAAGAGTGAATGGATAACAAGAAGATCTTGAAATAGGGATAAAGTTGAAAGGAGCACGTTAAGAGGTCATCACTTGAGAACATTTTCAGAACAAATTGGTAATATTTCAATAAAGCTGGGTGTTTCCGCAAGTCTAACTTTTTTTCAGGACAAAATTTGGTTGTGAAAAGAATAAAAATATCTGTATCAAAATAACAATGTTACCAAGCCCACCTTTTGAGCTCACAGATTCAAGTGATGGATTAAATATATCTTTGTAAAAATACGACGGCGCTACTATAATAAGATAGGAGCTTCAGCACAACGATGTCTTCACGACCAACGCTGAAACGAGAGTGAAAGTTTTTTTTTATACATGGAGAATCTGCAACACACGCATTCACTGCGCATCCGGAGCAAAGTACGCGCATCTTTAAAGAAGATGCGTATACTTTACGCTAGCTAACTTGGTTCACCGCCGTGGCCCAAGCTAGCCGGCTGACTCCCAGATACCTCTCGCCGGCGGGTAGGTTATGCCGGGATGACCCTTAAGGGGCCGACCGGCTAAACTCCATGTGAGCGAGACTGAGGGCCTCAAACCTAGATTGAATACTAAAAGTATATCAATTGAAGAACGACATACTAAGGGCGGTCTCTAGTAGACCCGAACCCGGATGTCGTGGGTGTTTATGGTGTGCGATCAGTGAGCAGCTGAGCGTATTCGAGCGTATTTATACCCTTACCCACTTCCGTCATCAACGTCCGCTACGTCATTGCGGTCTGAGTCGATTTTTCGGGAAATTATAGTAGCGCGGGAATTGTTACAAAGATATTTTTAATCCATCACTTGCTTACAATAGATTTCCGCAAAGTTACGCCTGAATCAATAAATCACTCACACATTCAACCTCACACATTCAACCTCACAGTTCAACCTCACAGATTCAACCTTACTTTAACTTATTCTTGCAGCCAATGGCTTGAAAGTGGTAGCTGGCGTTGGCATCAGCCTGCACATTTGGGGAACCCACAGAAACCCAAAGTACTGGGGTGATGACGCTGAGGTTTTTAGACCGGAACGCTTCTTCGACTCTCCACCGACCCATCCTTCAGCCTACATGCCTTTCGGGGTCGGCCATAGAAGCTGTTTGGGTAAGTTTTAGTGTATAAAATATTGATCGAATTTTGTTCTGCGATCGCTTTAACAAAACAATAATAATTATAACCTGACGGTTAATATAAAAAGTCTACAATTTCTGGATTGATTTTCCAAAGTTTATGCTAAATTGCCAGCTAACAATTTTTTTTAATGACAAAATTTTCCCGAACAATTTGAAAACACAGCATATTACTCTGGTGTTTAGAAATAGGGTAAAGTTATCAACAAGTTTTCAAATTCCAACAGGTTTTCAATACGCAACACTCTCGATGAAGACCGCGCTGGCAGCTATGGTCAGGAAATATCGCATATTGCCAGCGGACAACGCGATAAAAAACGGCACGAAGCCGGTTCGGGTGAAATATCGTGTCATGTTGATGCACGTCAACAACTTCGAAGTTCAACTAGAATCAAGAAATTGATTAAGCAGTTAAAAAGTCATCTTCGTCTATTGATGTAGTATCATCAATATCAAGAACATTTTCAGTTGTATACATAGCAATGAGTTTTTGCTTAATTCAGAGACTGGAATGTGTAAATGCATTTATGTGTTGTTGGTTAATGTATACGCAATCAAACATCTTAGCGATCAGAAATATTAATAAATATTTAAGGAAAATAAAGCGTCTCATCCCATAATGCCAACTTCGCAAAATGACTACCGGGTATAAAACGTTCATTTAAACGCTTGGTTACCACAAAATCGGTAATCTATAAGACAAAAACAAAGACTTATAATTTAACATGAAACATGGTACAGTCCGCATATTTCACAAGTAACTGGTACGCCAAAATATAATTAGAGGATAATATTTAATATCGCAATAATAAATTTATTATTTAAAATATTCACTCAGTGAATATCAACAAGCCATTTTTTAAAATGAAGTTTAAATTTGTTTAATGGCATCAGCTTAAGGTTATTGTTGAGCTTATCACCTTTACCAAAATTGAAGACATACTTATTATTTTAGATAGACATAGCTATTCTTCGCATAAGATGCAGTAGACATGATTGGCAAAGTCAGCTTATTTGGATACCTACTTGTGGTTTCTCTACGCTCTTTTTGATACAATTCGGGATGTGACCGAACCAAAACACAAATCTCGTATATATAAGGATGCAACAGTTAATATTTTAATTATTTTTAACGAAGGTCTACTGGAAATCATGATGTCCGCAATTACATATTGCTAGAGCAATATAATACAGACTTTTTGGGAAATTAATTTTCGTTTAATTTGACAGGAATTACCCTAAATAACTATCTCACATGGCTATGATACGCTTGTATAGCTATATAAACTGGATTTCTTTTACTTGATTATAAAAAAGAAAACCTATTAAAAAGTACTGAGAACCGGTAATTTTGAGAATTTGGCATATGACTAAGTAATTGACAAAATGATGAGCACTTCAATAGAAGAAACTCTTTAGAAAAGACCAAGATGCGTCAAAAGAGCGCGAAATACTCGTCAAACCTAGCTAATAACTCTCTTAACTTTTATAACACGTTATAGTAATTTTTTCCGTCGTCAACTTATTTTGTGCCAAAAACGATCCTTCATAACGTAGAATAACTTGATACCACTTACATCTCATTGTCATCATATTATATGAAATTAGCTATTTAGCTAATGGGAAAAATATATTTATAAATTATACACGGTATTTTGGGCGCGTCTCGTGTTACTGTTTCGGCAAAAGCTGAAAATAAGTGTTTTGCTCTCTCAGAGCAAAAAACCCACTGAGCCGTAGCCATTCTGCAGCTCTGCGACACACATGCACACTATGCGAATGCTTTACTTTTAGTTTTATTTGTTGTTATATTTTTTTTAATTATTGTAATTTTGTTTTTATTGTTTTATATTGTATGTGTGTCATTCGTTGCAATAAATAGTTTATCTATCTAAATAGTATATCTACTACATTGGGGATCAAATATTTTAAATTTTTAAATACCATAAGTAAAAATATTGATATAATCTTAATTTTCTGCTAAGCCTTTTTACATTATTACAAATTAAGCTAGTTTAATATTAAATTAGTATAGTAAGTTAAGTAATTAAACATAAAATAATAGAAAAATTTCATAATGATTTGGACTTTTAAAAATTTACTTTTATTTTACGGATATCATTGTATAGTTTAAATTTTATAAAGGTCTACCAATCGTTATTTTGTCTGACAATATTTGGCTTAAATTTAAAAAAGTTCTCTTGGCTTAACATTATCTTTCATAATAATGAGTTATATATTTATTGTTATATATTAACAAACACATATTTATTGAAGAGAACGCATTTTCACCTCCAAAACAGACTAAAAATAGTTTTAATATTTAACACAAGAAAGCTGTTAGCATCGCCAAAGATAAAAAACACATCAGTGTAAGAAAAAACGCAATATATTAAGATCCTTGTTTGCTGAATTAACATGAACACTCCATTAGATATTATTTCACTCAAACAAAATTGAAGACAAATTTTTAAACATTCCATTGCCTTATCTTAAGTGTACGGACCGGTTCAGCCCGTTCTAATCCTTAAATTGGTATTCATATTTGTTGTATGTTTTTATTTCTAGATGCAACTTCACCAGGTTCATTTGCCTAACATGTAACATTTCAAATTAGAATTTGAGTATTACATTACTACGTTGCCTCCCTGATTTGACGAGCATTCGCTACGTTCGAGTAGTACATATTGCTATGACAATTTGTATCAAACAAGTGGTACGCATTGTATCAAGCTATTACACAATGTATCATTGTTGTTGCTGGGGCATCATCATATCCTAGCATTTTCCCGGTTGCCCTAAACATAAACATAGATAGTCACAAGGGTCAGCACACTGGCCTAACTAGATTTTGGCAAAATTTTAATTAAAATCTCACTAAGGTCATAAAATTATAGGGTGCAGCGAAATACATACGCGTATATAATGCTCGTCTTTCACTGAGTCTTGGATTTGTAACGTTAGATAGCAAACGACCGCTGCTGTTTATTTTATGTATTTATTTAGTACACCAACAGATTACATGTTTACAATTAAAATTATACATTATAAGAGTTTACCTAGCATGCAACCCAACACAACATTCAAACAAAAGATAACTGAAAAGTATGAAATATAATATTAAAGACAAATAACAAACAAAGACGCATACAACGAAAACCTACAAACTGTTTCAGTGACAGGATGACTGCATTTTAGATTTAAATTTCCTAAGAGAGTCGTGATAAATATCTAAATCGCTTTTGCTATTCTCTTTGTTGTAAAGGCTAAGCATTCTAGGCAATGGGGCATGTCTACCGAGGTTAGTTCGCTTTTGAGGTACAATATATGTATTCATTACCTTCCTACGTGAGTTGGGCCTAGGCACGATGCGTCCAACAGTGCAAAGAATATCCTGACAATCGATTGCACCACTAGTCAACTTATACAAAAACATCAGGTCCTGCATTTTGCGGCGATCTCCAAGGTCGATCCTCCTAGTTTAGAATTTAGCTAAGCGTTCGGTATATGTGTTGCCATAGCTAAAATTAGGAGTTTTGAATGCCAGATATTTCGTAAACTTCCTTTGGACGCGTTCAAGTCTGTTGTTGAGGCAGCACAGCACCCTTGTAAGACTAATTTGTCTTCCGGATGTCTTAGTGTGGTAGGAATAGTTTTTACATATCCAAAGAATAACAACGGCTACAGCCATCCCTTGTAAGTGCTTCATACCGCGACATAAGCACGAAAACAAGCGCAACTAATGGTATACATTATGTAACTGCTTGTTGTCCTAAAGACAAAGACTTTTAATTTCACATGAAATATGGTACATAAGTGGTCTTAAAATTAAATACAGTCCGTATATTTCACCAGTAACTGGTACGCAAAAATATAATCAGAGGATTCTAATATCTCAATCATTAATTTATTCTTCCAAATATTCACTCAGTTTAGAAAAACCCTCATCAACAAGCCATTTTTTTAAATGAAATTCATGAGACTCCTTTCTTAGATACGATATAACTGCGTGTGGGACATCGATGGCCTGCAAGACCACCAGATCTCACCCTTTTAGATTTTATTTTGTGGGGATATGTAAAACAACAAATTTACATTAAATGTTATGAGTTGCTTATGAGAATTTAATACTATTTATAACATTTATCACAACACGTTATTAAAGGTTACTTGTAGAAATGAAATCGTTGGAAGAATAAATTTGTGTACCCAAGAAAAATGAGCCCATTTCGAGCAATTAATTAGTTAGTTTAACTTTTTTGTGAATAATTAAAACAATTTAAGATTTTATTGTTTTCCTTTGATTTAATTTATGAAGTTTGTTAGAGAGATTTCATCCTTATATTTGACCCTAACGATCGATGCAATAAAAGTACAGGGTGCAACTTTTACAGATTTTAGTCGGTTACCGGGTGCGAAAAGCGAATTTTTTAAAATCTTGAAAGCAGTTTTCTTTCTTTTTAAAAATAAAAGAATCTTTTCTTTAAGTAAAATTTTATATCTACAGCATTAAGAGTACCTACTTCCCCTTCAGGTGGCATTACAAAATTCCATCCTGTATATTAAAAATTAATAAATATTATTTTTTACAATTAGAATAATGAATATTAATAACGGAGAGAGTCTATGGTAACTAGCATATTTATTAAGTACTTTCTCAGTAAACGTTTAAATTTTATTTTGTTTAATTCATCTTTGATGTCTGCATGTAAACTGTTGAGTATATAGGGGATACGTTATTTGAGAGTTCAGAAATGTCCATCTTGTTAACATCGTTCTTGAGAACTGTATGCGTTGTTAAACTAGTTGTTAAAATATTAAGTACAGAACTGGAGAGATAATGTAAATATAAAAAAATCTTTTTAGATCATCACCTGGATTTATGACTTCTTTTATTCTCATCATCCAAGCATAATCCCGAATGCCTACAGGCTTACTACTAAGGGGTCTGCTTACTGATCTCACCGAATTTGGCTGAATTTCAATTACCGACTAGGAGCGACTGACATCTAACCTCCGCAACCCAGAGGCAAACGTCATATCGGAAAAATCGGAGCGGAAATTATTATAATTACATTGAACTGCATTTACGTGGCATTTGTTTTATTATTGAAATGATTCGTTTAACATTGTTGCAATTTTTACTATTAAACTATTCGCTGGATGTGTTGCAATCGTGTCGATTCCCTTCATTGAATTTCAGAAAAAAACATTACCCTCCTTCTTTGGCAGTCGGGTAAAAAATAAGTTTATGTTTGAGTTACATCCTTATACAGTCTTTCTATTTCTTACTAAGAACGAATCAATGTTAATTAAACGTTTAAACACAAGCAGAATTACCAATTAATAAATCAGTAGATATCAATTTAATGCGCTTACAAGTAGGACAAGTATTCTTTAGAAGATCTTCTTTTGTGATGTCCCAAAAATCGTCTTTTTTGAGTTAAGTCACTATTCCATTAAGCATGCGATATGGTCGCGGTGCTACGAGCATTTGATCACTCGTATCCGGTTACCAAATCTACACAATTAAAATAATAATATTGATTCCTAAGAAAATATTATCGATTCCTGAGCAAAATTGAAGGCCAGTATTTTATTGTCTTAATTGGTTAATTTGAATAAAACATTTTCATAGTATTTTTTTAATAAATTAATATTCAATATGTAATCGGTGGCTAAAACCATTATTTATGCTTTAGTAATTGATTGAAATCTCTAAATATATTAATGGTATGTAATAATATAACATATATTTTAGGATTGAATACACAAAGTCGTTCTTAATTAGACTGTGTTTTTAATGTGAGGTGTCAAAATTAATACATCCTGCCTATTATTGTAATCATACATACATACATTCACGGCTGTTATCCCGAAGGGGTACCTTCACATTAATCGCCCACTCTTCGCCAATTATGTTAGTCTCACGTAATAGGTGGCGAGCCTGTTGCCGCTTATTGGGAACTTTTCTGTTTGCCAGAGCCTCGTCCGTTGATCGGCAGGTGCACCACTTGCAGGTGAGGTTCGCGGGTGCCCTTTGGGACGCCTAAAATTGTTTGTCCTAATATGGTTTGGCCAAACCGTTTTGGCCTAAACTTAAAACGTACAATTATTGTTTCGCCTAAAAATAGTTTTGCCACCATTATAGTTTGGCCTAAGAATTGAAAGGCCTAATTTTAGAATGTCTAATGTAAAATAGCCTAAAGTATATTGGCATAAGTTGTGGCGATAAAAAGTTGGGCGAAGTGAAATTAGGGCAAACACGATTCTGAAGAGTGAAATTAGGCGAAAAAATTTTATGCTTTTCGTTTGGGTGCCATTACAAATTAGGCGTACAAAAAATTAGGCGATCCGATAGGGACCCGAGGTTCGCTTGAGCTTTTAAGATCTTGATTGGCACCCTATACAGTAGATAAATAATTGACCACATACATACACTTATTAGACCCATTTCTTTCATAGCGTAGGTAGAGTTTAAACTGTATGCATTTAAAGCCTTATAAATCCGGTAACATACGGAAGCATATCAAAATCCATGTGTAAAGAAAGATAATCCACAGTGTAAATCTAACAAAATGACTGCCGTCTGTGTAGTCCTTTTATGAATTAGGTTACAGGAGGATGAAGACCAGATGATAGATTAATGAAGGTAGATGATAAGAAAAATAAATAAAATTTTAGATGATTGTACGAACAGTATATAATTAATACGTCGTATGTTTTAAATATTTATGTTTTTATTAATGGACAAGAGTATTGTTTATGGCAGGGCCTTTAAAAATAAGATATGTTGGTACCTTTTAATGTTGTTACTAATGTAATGCATGAACACCAGCAAAATGTACACAGTCTTAGCAATAAAGATCTATTCTATTCTATTTAAGATTCCAAATGTCTAAACAAAAAGACGGAATACATATCGGATCACTCGAGTCAGAGGCGTGCATAGAGTTTTCCCCTAGGGTATTCAGTTTGTAATGCTCGTAGCTTAACGCCTCATCTGGGGGCCTACCGCCGAGTTCGATGGCAATCGACTATAAGGCAAAATGGATTTCGAATTGATTCTGTCGTACCGCCGAACTCATGGAAATCGAAACAAAATGGCGTTCTCCATTTACCTATTGGTCTGTCACGGACTGAAGGTCGTGAATGAGAGGTGGCTGTCGGCAGATTCCCCGGTACGGATTAATGAACATAAACAAAGTTTGATCTAGATGGATTACCGGTAATCCATCGAATTTGGCGGTAGGCCCCCAGCGATCAGCTCGAGAAAATTAGTAATTTATGACATGTCTAATAATAATTTTAACAAACCGACCTAATAGTATATCAGTATAAAATTTTTGTATACAAATTGGTTAGGTTAGAATTTCAAATCAATTAGTTAATTAACAAATAATGCAAATTACTACCTTATTCCAGCATAAAGTGGTATTACAACTTAAAAAATTCATCAGATCATCGATATTTTTTTGTAAATTTAAACGTAAAAATATCAACACCGTATTAACGGAATTTACATACTTAAATACTTCTAATCAAATTATAGGGTGTATAAGGATCCTACCAAGACATAAGGAGCCCAAGTCAACTCACCTGCAAGTCGTGCACCTGGCAACGGACGAGGTTCTGGCCACCTATTACGTGGGACCAACTAGATATATAATTGGCGAAGTGTGGGCGTATAATATGCCTCTGCCTACCCCTTCGGGAACACAGGCAAACAAATTGAAGTGACTACTAATTTCATACAATAAACGTCCTACTATTGAGCACGAGCCCTCCAATCGCGAACCAAGGTGAGAGATTTAGGTAAAACTTCTACTCGTGAGCCCAGAGCAGATTGACGGAGGTAGGTGTGTGAGTCTGAGGCTGCTGGTAGAATTACTTTTTATTAAGGCTAGCCTATGAATCTACACGAGGACTATAGGCCTTTAGCCTTTATGTAAGCTAGGCACATCATTAAAAGGCTTGAAAGGCTTCATAATTATTGCCGTGTTACTATTATGACGTGTATTATAAACTCTATAGTTAATATATCTACGCCTCGAAAATATCAAAAGACGCACACTCACGTATTTTTCAAGTAGCCATAAAAAGCACTAGTAGGCTTAAGCTTTAAGCCCAAAAGTCTATAGGTCTAGGGAACTCTAGATACGACGGATGGATTGGTTTAACGACTACCACATAAAGTGATAATTTGAACGACAACAGCCCAGTGGCGACTTGACGAGACCCTGGTGGTGCACCTATGACTTTTTAAAGTTATGTGGTTATTGCTTGCCTCTTGCCTCGGAAAGCACGTTAAGCCGTTGGTTACATTACATAAGATTATAAAATAGAAAATTATACCTAAATAAATTCACTAAAAAAATTAAAAAATGTATTTATGTATGTATTGCGTAACTCTATTTAAAAATCCTTTAATGCACAAAAATAATTTTAAATATTACATGAGGTATATAAAATAACATGTACAAAGGTGGACTTATCTCTAGAAGAGATCTCAACCCTCGCAGTTATAGTTGTACGGGATAAATGTTGTCCAAGAAAAGTGTTAGTAATAAAAAAAAACTCTATGCGTTACTGCGGGCATCAATATTCACATATATATCTAATATAGAGCATAATGTATTTTGTATGGAAATTTATATTTTAAAATAGAACATCTTGACATTGACACTAGCGCATTCTTAATATGCGGAAACCAGTTCAACCTTGCTCGAGTAAATAATAGTAAGTAGTTATGTTACTCTAGTATTTTGAGTAGCTCACATCTCCAAGTCTCCTGACTACTTATACTACTATTATTATTATTATTTTACTACTATTTGTGTTAACTATCTCTCTTCTTCTTTTAAATAATGGCTTCGTGCGGTTTGCACATTTAGCCAGTGTCAAGTAAGTTATAAATTAATAATATATAATTCATAGTAAATGAGAATGAGTGGTGATAAAGACGATAAATGGTAAATAAGATACCCTCCCCTAAGCCCCTTGAGTCCTCAGTAAAGATGTGGGACTATACTGAGATCTCACATGGACTCCTTGAAAGAAAATTTGAAAAGTGATGTTGCACTGTTTTGTTTGATTTACCAACACTCATATATGTTCACAAACACTTAACGGTTAATAATCCACCGTTATTACACATTCATGTTAGAAATATCACAAATTTTAGAAAATAAAACAAAACTGCAGACATGACGCTTCACTTTCCCGCCAAGAAAGACTTCTGACAGACGTGTTAACTATATTTTGTAATTATTTTATGTTTTTTTTTCTTGCAACTTGTATTGAATAAATATTTTTCTTTCTTTCTTTCTTTACTTCTATGCGATTCAATGGCGTTCAGCCACTACTGCATTCTCTGCAGCAATCATTAACTTGGTCTGTTAGGGCACGCGGGGTAGAAGGGGTATTAGGAGTAGCATGGTCTAGAAAAGATAGCACACTCACACGGAAGGTCAGTCATTGAAACCCCACATGTATCGATTATTATTCTTTCAGTAGCCAACTTGAGTCCGGAGTGTGTTTAGAAACTTCTAAATCTACCACGTCAAATCATGTCCAGGCAAGAGGGTTCCCGAAGGTGACAGAAAGGAGGCTAGGGCATTGAGCTCACAGAGGGTCTGTTTCGAGAGTCATTATTTTTTTATGAAATCACAAGGGAAAACATACAGTATTTAAGTAACACTAAAGTAATTAACAGTAAATAGCACACAATACCAAAACATTTCCACTGAAAACATTATATTTCAAGATTTTTTTGAAGTATAATAGTTGCAGATGATGCAGAGGCAAGGATAGTTACGATCACCACTTCATCATCGGGATTACTGGTGCTTTCAGATGAGAAGTAACCTGTGTAGTGTAATTATTTGGTTTTAGTGTATTTTATCTTCCACACAGCATAATGTTACTATCAAGACTAAGCGCCACCGTACGAGCGATGAATAAAACGTAAGTACATTTGAGTATTGGCCATCGTGGGTTTGGCCGTGGCCCCGCGCACTCCCATCCGGCCGATAGAAGATGTTCCCTTTATTGGGAATCACGCGCTACGTTCCCTGCAGCATAAATGTTCAAGGTTGATTTTCATGATGCCTTGCTGCTGTGAGAAAAATGTATTCGGCAAATTGTTATACAAACCCTGTCTCGAAGATGTTAAACGTTATTCTATTTACATACAATATCTAGTTAGATAGTCGTTAAATCAAGATACTGGTATTATGTGGCTTAAACAATTTAATATCGGGACGCCTCACAGCTCCGCTAATCCGCACTAGGTTACGCGTGGAGTATGTAAGTAAAGTATGGTTATCTATGGGTATACCTTGGTTTGTGAGAGGAGGCTTGAGCCCAGTAGGGCAAATCCAGAGAGGGGAAGACGACACGAGACTTGGAATTCCAAATTCAAATTTTCAATTTTAAGCTCATTTATTTAATTTTGTTTTGACATCGTTTTGAGTTCAAGCATACCAACAAACACGCATCGACTGCTGCGTAACGTTGCTCAACCGTCACAATAACGAGGGGATTTTCAATCGTACTTGTGATGAAAAATTGATCCTATACGATATTCGTAAACGCTCATTACAGAGGTTGAACCCAGGTGTTGGTGTCATCCACTAAAGCTTTCTAAGATGGTCTGGTTAGACGATTACCGCAGATCTGTATTGCCAACAACTGGAAATCATGATGGGAAAGCTAGCTAGCAGCCCACTGCTGCTTCAGGACAACGCTAGACCCCACACTGCACAACAGACGGTGGCAGAACTAGAGGAGCTAGAGGAGGTCTCGGTCACCGTCATACTTTTTTTTTATCGTCGGTATAAATATGCTGTTTACGCACTGCCTCCCGATCAATGGGGGGACCGGGAGAGGAGTGTGGGCCACCGCTGTTGAAAAAGAGGCGAGGCACCAGTGCCTGAGTTTGTAACTTCTAGCAACCCGCCCGCGGCCAACGTGCCCTGGATATGAACCGGGAGGACCTTCTCAAAGAGGCGCTATATGTCGCGCCCCCCCCCCCCCTACCTCTACCTCTATGTGCGGCCATGGCGTAACTGGCTGACTTCTGGGGGGATCTATGGCTAGACAGAAGAGGCCGCCTGCCCCCACCGCCTAAGATCCTGGACCGTGCTCCAACCGATTACCACTTATCGGAATTTGGATAAGTAATAGTTTGGTTTAATAATTTCTTAGACGGAAAGAAAAATCAATTCAGATGAGGCAGTCTAATACGTCTTCAAAGATTTTGTTAATTCTCGCTACCGCAACTTTCTCAGCAAAGGAATCAATAAAAACAACCTATAAAAAGGCAAAAATACATCGAATAATAACGGTACATACTTTAATTAATTAAATTAAAAATTGTAAAAAAAAAGATTTTCTTTTTCCATGCATTTTTCTATGTAGCTACCTCATAGAAAAATCTTTATGAAATAAAAAAAACAACATGAACAAATGCAATTGAAAAACGGGGACGGACTTCTTGGCGGGAAATTGAAGCGTCATGTCTGCAGTTTTGTTTTATTTTCTAAAATTTGTAATATTTTTAACGCTAATGTGTATTAACGGTGGATTATTAACCGTTAAGTGTTTGTGAACGTATATCAGTGTTGACAAATAAAATAAAACAGTGCAACATAACTTTTCGAAATCTCCCAAGAAGTCCATGTGAGATCTCAGTATAGTCCCACATCTTTACTGATGCCCTCCTCCTAAACCGAAGGGGTTTAGAATAAACTCGTATACATTTTATTCAAATATTAACAAATAAAGTTTATTTCAATTTCTTTATTGCAACACCATTAAAAAAAATGCAAAATTGGTATCAAATTGAAAACCTACATCGCATTACAACACAAAACAAAAAAAAACATGCAAACATCCCATATAAAAATTTGCTCCTTATATAATTTATTCCTTTTAGAAATATTTAATTTTATTAGATATAAATTAAAATATAGTAGTTCCATTGGAAGCACCGAACCACAAACGTATTTTAATTTAACTTCTTACTTAACATATTAACTACATAGGATCAATACTTTAAATTCATAATATCATATTTTTTGCCATTAGTTTTAATAATTCGTACAAATAAAGTAGACCAGATTAAATTAATACAATAATTTTATATGGCAATAAAAACCGATACTTTAAAACATTATTAGCTGCAGCAAGTTCTCGTGCGCCTTTTGACAGTGACAGAATGACATTTCTTTGAACGATCTCTAAGCTTAGAACAAGACTATTAAGCTCTGGAACTCGCTGCCGGCTCATGTGTTTCCTATTTCCTATGACCCGGGGTCTTTTAAGCGGGTCGTGAAACGGCATTTTAGCAGGCCGTCATGAGTGGGTGCGCTTCGTACTATGCTTATTTCACGATTTGAAGCGCTTTCTTTTTTTTGGACTGCATCGACTGCTTGCCATCAGGCATGATATAGTCATTATGACGTGTCAAATTTTAAAAAAAATGTAATGCGTGCTCTATATTTAGAGATTTTGCACTGGTTGGTTTAGCTTAAGATTCTCTTATTTAGACGTTTGTAATCGTCCTGCTGCAACGCCGAAACAGTATGGTAAGGGGCTATGCATAAATGACGTCACACGTTAAGGGAGTGGGAGGCGGTTGACGAAGTGTGACATGGTGTGACAAGGGGATGGAAGGGATCCTGAATTACGTGACGTCACATTTCAAAATCCAGGTCCTATGAAAATTGTGAAACTGCTGTTTTGATGAAAGTATTTCCTGCTGTACAATTGCAATGTATGTGACATCACACTAAGGAAGAGGGAGTCTCACAAGTGTGACCAGCTGTCAAGGACGGAGAACGGTCAAAAATTACGAAATTCGTGTGACGTAACTTATGGATGACCCCTAATCGTACTGCAACCGGACGATCGTATTTTCCATATAAAGAGCAACGCAGCGCATACGCACGTCTGCAGGACGGCAATGCTTTTGCGCGAGACAGTTTAGTATGAAATGCCAATCAACAGACGAGACTCTGGCAAACATACAGTTCCCGGTAAGCGCCTATTGGCTCACCACCTAACGTGAGACCAACTACATAATTAGCGAAATGTGTGCATATAATAAGCCTTTGCCTACCCCTTCGGTGAAACAGGCGTGATTGTATATATATATGTAAAATATAATAAAGTCCTACTTAAAGGATCTAACTTTTATCATTTGCTTCGATTACAATAGAAAAAACAACATGTATTAATACTACGAAAAATGCATAACAAAATTAAACTATATTACATCGTCTGGCCCATCTATAAAATATCTACAACTTGGTATAAATATAAAATATTATTATGCTTATGTACTAAAAAGGATTTAAGATATAAAATTAATATTTCCTAATTAAAAAACTTGGTTTATGTATAAAATACTACGAAAAGTGATTAACATGTAATATAGTCAGACTCGCTTATAAAATACCTACACTTACAACTTTGTATAAATATAGAATGGATCTATTGAGTACAATTCAAAACTTAACGAGTGTATAAATAAATGAGTTAGAAAAATTTTGCATTACGTCGCCACGTTGACTTAAAACATATTTTACAATACAAAATATGGCCTTAAAAATAGGTATAAATTTTGCCAGTTTCTTATAAGCTTCTAAAGAGCATTATTTGCTTATGCGGTTAAATTCTAAAGATATTGCGATAAACCAAGACAAGACGAATCGACTCAAAATTATACTTCGTCAACTACTACAACCTGCTTCGGCATATTCTTAGAATATGAATATTGCTGCTTAAAATTTATCAGGAGCAGATCCCAAAGAAGTCTTATTGCACATACCCACCTACATTATCGTTTTAACTCAGCACAGTAACTACATTGTGCATAATTTATTGTTAAATGTTGAATAAATATTGTTTAAGTAAATTTTGAGTATTGTTAAATTTAGACAAATTTAAAGAGGTTTTATCCGAACTCAATATTCTTGGGGTAATGAAATCTTCGTGATTTGTCTGGCTCAGTCACGTTGAAAGAATAAAGGAAGGAAGATCAAGCCGACAAGAAAGCACATCGGGGAAATGTGCCAGATCGGAAAGACCCGACCAGAGTTATTTCGAGTTGAAATTCAGTACCTAACTCGAATTAAATTCGAGTCAGCGGACAGAAAATTAGTGACTTTAAGAGTTTATAATTTGTTTTAAATTACTTTTTGTTTGCCCATCCTATCTGTAAAGACAATAATAATTGCTAAACTTCCGATTTTTGTACAAAATACACATAATAATTTCTAACAATTACGCCAATTATTTAGGTCCAATATTAGTATTATTAAGAACTAGTGTTATGGATACAAAATAACGGATACTTTTTTTTGCATATACATACCTAATATGCATAGAAAACATCCGGCATTTGGCGGGAGTATTAATCACGCGCAAATAATGTCAAATTGCGATTTCGTTCTTTCGCTTCAATTGTTAATTTACTGCGTGCCTAAACTAAGTAAGGGAGAATTCAATTCAAATTACCGTATGTACAATCGCTTCACCAGAGCTACGCTGAGCGGAGCTGACCAAATAAAACAATACTATTGGTTCTTAACAAACAAATCCCTCACAATGCATTCTCAAACATCTGTGGAAACGCAGCTTTAGACGGATCTGCTTGAATTGCAAGTGCCCGACTAGGGATATCGGCACAAATCAGAGCCAAGTGATATTTGGTGTCGGAAGCCAAGAGCCACTTCGGGTTGCTGAGCCAACGAAGTTGAAGTATTAGTTGCCTATAGGATCTGCTCGAATTACCAGTGACTGACTTGACTGACTTTCTTAATGTCAGAGGCCTAGGTCCATTTCGGATGGCTGAGCCAGGGAAGTTAAAGTAGTTGATTATTACACGCCCCAGTTTTCAGTTAGGTCTACAAATTACTCTTGGTCGAGCAAGGTAGACCCGCTTCAGTGAATAATTTGTTCCAGAAATCAACTCTCGCTTTATCGGGGTCTACTCCAGGAGTACATTTTTCGTTGATGTCCAGAAACGCTCTGTTTTGTAGAGTATACGGAGACCATTGCACTTCGGAACCGCTATCTGGTGTGGGGTTTCTGAAATCAGGAAAATAGACAGTTTGTTGTAGAATAACATACTGTAAACTCAAGGTGTTATAATAATGTGATGCCCTGTGTAAGGGCGAAACACGTGTCGTGTTGAATAGTTTCTCGATTTTTCGGGGAATTGTGGTAGAGCGGGAATTATTACAAAGATATTTTTAATCCATCACTTGCTTTCAATGTAGTTCATCTACGTGTATTTGTATGAAACTTTTTTTATAACACAAGGCATTTTAGGCACTTAATGTTGGTGGAGTTTGAGCTTTAACATTTCTTAAATTTTTTTGTATACATAAACATACTACAATTTTGTGAAACCTAAGCATGTGCTTGTGCATTCGTGCGAAAATAAAATATTAATAAATAAATAGCGCACATGCTTCGGTCACAACATTGTAATAATATATACAAATTTAAACAAATGTACACCGCATTACTGGAGAACAAGTCAAGTTTCATTTTTGCTCTTATATTTACACCAGGCATTTTAAGTCATAAATTTTGGTTCTTAATAAACTCTATTAATTACCGATTTAAAAGAATTTCTATTCGATAGTACACAATGCTGTGATATTTGTACAAGTGCTCCCAACCTAAATAATGTCATTAAGATCCCATTTCTTTTAGATAGAAGCGTGACCGGCACTGGGCCATGTCAGGGCCAGGGTGCAACACACAGAAACAGGATGTTAATGGGCTGATAAAAGGATGATTTGCGCGTGTTATATCAGTGATATACTGAAATGTGTTCAACTTATATTGCTGACTGTACCAGAGAAAGAAATTATAACGTCAACTTGAAAATGTAATTTACTTACCCAGTTTTAGCAAAGTCTGTCCAAAACTTGGTCAGTCTATAGATAATATTCCTCAATTTTTCACTTTTCTCATAGGGCTCCTCATTCAACATTGTGCTGAACAAATAGAACAACTCTTCAGCGTGACACGCCCCTTTGATATTCCCAGATCCCAACACTACCTTAATTATATTAAGCTCTGTGTCACAGCCGAAACGGTACATGTAAATAGGCTGGTTTGAAATTGAACATAAGTTCACAAAGCGCTGTGTGTTATACATGAAATTCAAGTCTGACTCCATGTCCACAACCCCAAGAATATTCTTTTTACTTATACCTTCTTCATTCAGGTAAAATTGCTTGATTCTATTACCAATTTCCTTAACCTTATCCTCGGAAACTTTACGGGCAATCGATCTTGGTACTAAAAATTCTGGGTTTTTATTGTAAAAATCAGCCTTCTTTATTCTATCCCTGAGGCTTATTATGCCCTCGTGAGTGTTGTAACCTGTCAGGAAAGGTACTTTAGTAAAATTGTTACCTAAAATCAAATTAGCAGGATCCTCGTCTAAAAATGGTTCCACATTATCAAACCGTTTCTCAACAACAGGAGTGAAATGAATAGGCAAACCTCTATAGGATTCATCTTTTGTCTTAGTCCTATTTGTTAAATTTGTAAGATCAACAGCAGGTACGCCTTGCAAGAATTCTAACAACTCATTTGGATTGTCTGTTTCTGTGCCCAAAAATTTGCCAGCTCTAAAAGCTCTATCCCTGCCATCGACTCCATGAGCCCAGTCTACAAGGCAAGTTCCGCTCTGAGCTATAGCTTTGTGGAAAAGTCCCTTTGACATAGAGGAAATCAAATGATATGTAACAGATGCACCACCGGCACTTTCTCCAAACAAACACACATTGTTGGGATCTCCTCCAAACTGTTCAATATTAGCCTGAACCCATCTCAAAGCTGCTACTTGATCCTTCATACCCGCATTGCCAGGTACTTTAGGTGTGTCTAAGCATAGGAATCCCAAAGCTTCAAGCCTATAGTTGATTGTTACAAGGATAACATCATGTGGTAGAAGGAATTTTGGTCCTAGCATTTCTTCGTCTCCCGATCCAGACATAAAAGCACCTCCATGCACAAATACCATCACGGGTAGTTTGGAGTCTGATTGCAACGACTTTGTGTAGACATTTAGAAATAGGCAATTTTCATCTCCTTCTAGAATAGACATGGTATTAATGTCTATTTGTGGGCAAACGCCACCATGTTCTGCAGCGTCATAGACTCCTGTCCAAGGTTTAGGTGGGAGTGGAGCCTGAAAAAGTTTAAGAAGATTAGTTTGGAATAACTACATCTTCAAAGTCAAAATCTCTAATCAAGTTCATAGTCAATACAGCTTTTATGAATTTTAACTTAAAATTAACTGGGGGCATTCACTGGAGGCACAGTGAATTGTGGGCTTAAAATTATTATATTCAAATATATTTTAATCATTCTTAATTGAAATTTATTTATTCAAGTTAGCTTTTTCCAAAGCTCTGGTGAACATCAACCCCAAAGTTAACCCCGAAACACTAAGCAACATCCTTTCAAACAACTCATCATAGAGTTAAGCGTACACAAGCGAAGCTTAAGAGCCATTCGTTACTTCAGAACTATGTCATATCGGCCAATTTAAGAAATAATAAAGGATTTCTTCAAAAACTTAGATAACTAATTTCAGGACTCCAAATATTTATATATGGTAATGAGATAGAATGTATCTATCTCGTTAAAATATAGCAATATAATGGTTAAAATAAGGAACAATCTTTGTAAATTTAGAATATAAACTTGTATGTTCAGCCTGACATATTTTTAATATAAACATTTTCTCGCATGCTAAGAGTACAATTTAAAACTATTTTTTCCAGACTGCATAGCAAAACCTGTTAAGTTAAACGAGGAATGAGGTAGCACAAGCTATTCCCAACATGGGTTAACTGTTTTACCAGCTCCCTTCTGCAAAAATATACTATTAAAATTATTTTTTGTTGTGCCCTTGGTTCAGGTTATCTCTATATTTAGTAGTAATTACTAATGCTAGCATGTTAGAATGCCATGGATTGTAAAGTTCTTAACTGCAGGATGCCACATACACCTTCTATAACTCATGCTGGGTTACAGCTTTGCTTTTACTGGGTAGTAAGTCCTTATAAATAGATTTTAACGATAAGTGTGCGTGTGTGTGAGTTAGAACTAGACAAATGAATAGTATAAAGTAATTACCTGAAATCGTAGATTCCCTACTGGTGGTTGAGCATAAGGAATTCCTTTAAAACTATAGTAAGTTGATCCATCAAAGAGTTTTTTCTCAGCTCCCTTCAACTTCCCTTGCTTCACTGTAACTATGGGACTCTGTAAAAAATAAAACACATTACATATTCATTACTTGAGTAAACATTTATATAAATTTCCTACAGTATTTTAACTGCACATACATATTTTTTAAATAAACATACATAGGCATCACTTTAAACAGTTCCTTAGAACCCACCTGTACTTGTATTGATGTGTTCCTAGGATGGTGTATTGATCACTTAGGTAGGGATCTACTGGTGGGCTCAAAACCATAATAACCACAGAGGGTGACCATAATAACCATGGTGGTGCTGGGTGTAGTTTTTAAGCTATATTAAAGGCCTAGTTGGGCAGCTTGAATCATTCTTACGGCAGAATGCCACACACCGGCCTCTGCCAACACGCACTGGGTATGTATGATGTCAAAATTTAATTTGAAAATGTCAAAATTAACCTGAAACCTTCATTTAAGACAGGAGGCTTATGAGCAGTGGTAAGATGTTAGTGGACTGAGATGATGACCACAACCTTTAATAAAGGCTAGATCTGTGCTTGGTTTCACTTCATATCAAATAAATCTTATTCTCATTTACTTAACTCTTAAGTTACTTACTAAACACAATTGAAGATTTATAGTATCAATGCAGTCATATTAAGAAGATGTATTTCTTAACCAAGTAAATTTTATTGGTTAGGGCATACCTTAAGTAAATTGGTAAAACGTTAAATATTTCAGGTATATAACACAAGAAAGAATATATTTTTTAAGCAACTTAATACCTATATTATAATTTTTTGTAGAGGCATTGACAATTGATTGCATAGATTTTAAACGGTGTTCAGGTTTAAAAGTTGACAACATTGTTTTTTACTGTTATGTTCTTTTTAATTGTTACAAATTTGATGGTCTACATTAGTAGCAGGTATAGGACAGTAAATCTTTAGACTCATTGAATGGGACCGGCTGTACTACGTGGGTTTTCATATAAACTTTTTAAAAACTGTGAACATTTAATTCCTTAGTGTAGGAAAGATGAGATAAATTAGATTAAAATTTGTGATTAAGATATTGCTGAAACTTTATATTCTATTAAATAATTAACATCTTGAACTCCTTTATTAATGAACACAATAGAAAACAAAATGATTGTTGGTCATTTGATGACAAAATATAGTTAAGAAATATTAGAATTTTAACAGTTTGTATTATCACTGAAGAGTAACAAAATATTATTCTGAACAGGATTACAGGCACCAAACAGGCATTTTTTTTTACTGGTTTATCATACTGGTATTCTGGGATTGCTAGGATAATAAACCGAGAAGACTTTTACTACTATGAAAAATTAAGCTGAATAATTTCTTATTACTTTATAATTGAAGCAATAATAGGTTAAATAAAATGAAAATTCATACCATTGTGTTAGCGGTGGTTGAAAACTGATTGCACTTAACACGAAGCAGTAAGCCTTGTATCTTCCTAAGCACAGACATCTTATGATCCTAAAGATAAATAAATACCTACGATAACACGTAATTATTAACACTAAACCGGTCTTATTTAGTAAGGTTATGTCACTGAAGTAGTACCAAATGTTTTGAAACTTATTTGTATTTAATTAGGAAGTATTCCGTAGTGCAACAAACTTGCTGCTTTTTCTTAACTTTGGCTATTAAAGAGAATATTTATAATGGAGGTAAGTATCTTGCTCTAACTATACATAAACTAAAAATTTCAAATTAAACCAGTCTACTTCTATGCTACCATTGTATAGTGCTGTAATATTATGAGATTAGCACAGATAAAGTTTATGTTTAATTTATATTTATTAGTATGTGTATCACTAGGTAGTATGTACACTTGTTTTATTTAGAATGGTCGGTCAAAGTCCAACCAAAGCCTAACATAATTAAATTTATACGCATCGCTGAGTCTATTATCGTCAACAACAACATTATACAAATCACTCGTCTCACACTAGAAGAGATGTAAAAAAGTCAATTTCGAAAATACAAAAAAATATCGATTTTCATATCAGAACGTTCCGATTATTAATCGATTTTTTTATAGTCATAAATCTATCTTAATCAGTCGGATTTGGTATGGTAATTTGTATGTTAAAATAGAAAATCTTGTCATTGACACAAGCGCATTATTAATATGAGGAAACCAGTGTAACCATGCTTGAGTAAGTTGAGTAGTATAATAGAAGTTAGATAATATATATTTTCTCCACATCTCCAACTATCCTGACTATTTGCGTCTCAACTCTCAATGGTAATGCCTTCATTCATTTTTAACAGATGAATTAACTAATGACAAATACAGTGCTCAGCCTACTGCATGCACTGCAGCAGTCATGAGGTCGGACTGCGTGGAGGTGTCGGGGCAGGATATTAGGTGAAGCATGGTCTGGGGAGACAAACCATACTCACACTAAAGGTCAGAGTCATTGAAATCTCACATGTATCATTTATTTTTACAGCAGATCCGAAGTCTGTTCAAAGATTTCAAGGTCATGCCAAATGATGTCCAGGTGGGAGGCTCTATAAAGGTGTCGAGGGGCGCATAGTTTTAAAGCCATAAGCGACATATACAACTTATCGAAATTGTCTCTGATTGTCTGACTGTCACTTTTACCTGTCTTGCTTGACACTAGAGGGCGCCAGTCCCCTGTCAGTTTAACTTTTTATAGCCTATCAACATCAGCAAGCACACGGCAAAGAATACTTTCATACCTATTTGAATTCAAAATATTCAACCAGTCTGACTGATCAAGATCATGTACATGTATTTTATAGAAAAATTACTTTTAAAATATTTGATGACCAAAAAGCATTTAGTATGTATTATTCTCTGCCGAGATTACGGAATGTAGTGTCTAAAATTGTTCAGGTTTTGCGATTTGAAAGCAGTCTCGAGTTAATGATGCGTGAGTTGCACTAACAAACACTCAATCTCGAGCCTGTATAAGTTTTGTTGTTATAATGTTTTCACAACCTTCGCACTCCATAATCCATAAGCACAGTTAGATATCTTGCTCACCCCCAACTTTAAATGATGTTTGATCTATTCAAACCTTTTCCGGATCTGCCATTGGTTGATGATGTACCTCCAAAGCTCCTGCTTAATCTTTTTGCAAGCCATAGGACAAAAAACCGTTGCAAAGCTATTATAATATATCATGGTGGAATGGACTATGCTAATGAATGACATTTGGCTGTCTGATTCAGCTATTCCATTCCAACTGATCATCATCATCTCAGCTCTATATGACGTCCACTGCTCAACGGACTATGCTATAATGTCCCTAATAGATTTCCACATTGAGCTTTCCTGATTGGCCCGTGTTAGATTTTCTATTCTAAATTCAAAATTTATTTATTTCATAAACTGTTACATAGTAAGTACTTAAAAACGTCAAAAGTACGACGTCTAGTTAATTATATATAATCATCACTAGCTCTAGTTATTTTTATATAAGGATCAAAAACCACTATAAAAATGCTGTTAACAGGTGAAAGAATTCAAAATTAAAACAATAAAACTAAAATAATAATTAATTTGGAGAAAAGTTATTGAGTGTCATATATAGTTTCATATTAGGTCGGGGAAAAAGTCTTTTCGCATAACGTAGGTATAAACTTATTATAAATTTTTTTTGACTGTACTATTTGTGTCTGGCTGGTTTTGGTAACATTAAAAAGGTTCCATTATAAAGAAAAGAAAAAAATAAAAAAAAGTTGTTTCCCGCTATTTTTCATTTGTTTTTCTCTCCGTAAAAATGAGTGAATCTAATGAAGAAATTCGATACATTTTAAAGTTTTATTATAAAAAAGGCAAAAATGCAACTCAAGCAGTGAAAAAAATTTGTGATGTTTATGGACCTGATGCAGTGTCAGTAAGAGTAGCACAAATTTGGTTCAAACGTTTTCAGTCCGGAAATTTTGATGTTAAAGATGCACCTCGCTCTGGTCGCCCTGTTACGAATAAAATGGACGCCATTTTTGAAAGAGTGGAGCAAGATCGGCATATTAGTAGTTACGATGTAGCTGAAGAACTGGGAATTGACCACAAAACAGTTTTGACCCATTTGAAGAAAGCTGGTTATACAAAAAAGCTCGATATTTGGGTGCCACACGAGCTCACTCAATGAACAGAAACTTAATGAACCGTGTACTCATTTGCGATTCATTATTGAGACGTAATGAAACTGAGCCGTTTTTGAAGAGATTGATAACTGGCGATGAAAAGTGGATCACGTACGACAAGAACGTGCGAAAAAGGTCGTGGTCGAAAGTTGGCCAGGCTTCACAGACTGTGGCCAAACCTGGCCAAACACGAAATAAGGTGATGCTGTGTGTATGGTGGGATTGGAAGGGCATTGTTTATTATGAGCTTTTACCGCCCGGCAAAACCATCAATTCTGATCTTTACTGCCAGCAACTGATGAGATTAAAGGAAGCAGTCGAGAGAAAACGGCCGGAATTGATCAACAGGAAGGGTGTGGTCTTTCATCACGATAACGCTAGACCACACACATCTTTAGCCACTCAGCAAAAATTAAGAGAGTTCGACTGGGAGGTCCTAGTGCATCCACCATATAGCCCTGACCTTGCGCCTTCAGATTTTCACCTGTTTCGGTCTCTGCAGAATTCTTTAGGTTCTGTAAGGTTGACCTCAAGAGAGGACTGCCAAAACTATTTGTCCCGTTTTTTTGATCAGAAGTCCCAAAGTTTCTACAGTAACGGGATAATGTCTCTGCCCACAAAATGGCAGAAAGTTATTCAACAAAACGGTACATATATATTGTAAATAAATGTAAATAAACTTTGAAAAAAATGTCTTGACTTTTCATACAAAAATACGAAAAGACTTTTTCCCCAACCTATTATTATAGGCGATTATTTTGTTTCATCAATCATTAAACACAGAATTAAAATATTATTATACTAATTATACTAACCCATTTATCCCATACATCTTAAAAGAGATAAACAAAATATATTTCAAAATATCATATCGCATCAGTTGATAACCTTACCAGACTAGTTTAGATTAGTTACAGATTAGATTTAAGTAGTGCACATTAACCCATATAAAATCAGACAAACATTAATAAATAAGTATAAATATATATGTGTATCTACAAACATTATATGTCAGAACTACAGTTAGGTACTAATTTTACTCTGTCAGCAAAACCATTTGATATTACAAAGCATTTCATAGTTTTGTGCATAATACCAACTAAACATTAGATAAACAAACGGAGTACAACTGTGAAATAATTGTTATAGGTAGATAATGTTGTAATATATTATCAACAAGCATCACAATCAGATATCGAGCGCTTCCGTGCTTCGGAAGGCACGTTAAGCCGTTGGTCCCGGTTATCACTAAATGTTATAGTTGTTAAGCCATGTTAGAGGCCTAATGGGCGGCTTGAAAAATTCTTACACCAGGACGCCATACATCTGTCTCCGCCAATCCGCACTGGGTCAGCGTGGTGGAGTATGACCCAATACCCTCACACCTTGATATGTGAGAGGAGGCTCGTGCTCAGTAGTGGGGCGTTAACGGGCTGAGATGATGATCACAATCAGAACACCTTAGAACAAAGTAACATTATGCCAAATACGTATGTACTTTATTCGGCATAGTGACAATACAAAAATATATAATAGATAAAATATATAATAAATAGCTCATAACAAAGTAACACTGTAGATGTCAACTTAACTTGAAAAATAAATCTTCATTTGCTAGGACAAAATAATTCACCACAAGGCCAGTGTTTCCGACGTCAGAGGAATCTTTAGAGTAAGTCGTATGCAGGACAAGTTGTCAGAGTAACGACTGCGGTAGTATAATCATGTTACGTGGAGACTGGAAAATGAATTGACTCGAAAAACGCTGGAGTATAAGACTGCATCCAAAAAATGTGAGAGACGTACAAGACAACGTCACAGACGATCTCTTGTTATATAATAAATCCTGTAAATCACAGTAGAGATGGAACGCCAGTTCGTCTAGACATATAAGTCATGCTCCATCTAATCCGGGCACGTCAACTATACCAAAAATGAGGAATGTCCCTGCCATACATCAAGATGTACCCTTAAACTCCGTGAGAACTGACACAATATACCATATGCCTGAATAGATGAAACACCGACAAAATACAAATTTATGGCCAAAAAACTTATACAAAGTGTAGAAAATTCGTGGTTTCGGCATTTCATGATTTAAATTATTGAAAATTTTATTTTAAACTAAACCTTAAAGTTATATTTGATTCTTTATTCTTCATACGACCCATATATGTCTGTACTTATTTTGAATAAAAATTTTTGGGTGCATAAGAACCCATAATATTACCCTTTGTTTTCTCAGCTTGTGTAAGTAGTAGCTATTAATAACAGAAATTCGTTATTATTCTTACCTTGGAACTAAATTAATATCCACAATAATTGGTTTTATGTCAAAAATGAAAAAACATAAACGTGGGGCATGGCTCGAAATTCGATGGTTTCTGGCTATTTCAAATAGGTCTTTAAGCAATGTTTAATGTACAGAAGCCATAAACCCTTATCCTCCTTAACAGTAATAGCAGTATCCCGGTTGCCCCAGATTCGAGCCCAGGGCCCTGGGTCTGCTCACTTATCTAACCAGGTAAGTCTGTAATTGAGTTATTAATTGGAGCGACTGTCGTCTTACCTCCGCAGCCCAAAGGGAAACATTCTATGGCTAAACCAGCTGTTGGGATGTTAGCAGGCACTGACTTCCTAATAACGACTGTCATAGATGTTCATGTCAGCCGGGACCAACGGCGGAACGTGCTTTCCGAGGCACGGAGCAAGCGATAATTACGCACATGACTTCTACGACACGACACTAAGTTAATAATGTTAATATCAAACGCAGGAAATGGCAATACGTATCAATAGGCTTGCTTAAAAATAAATTAATTTAATTTTATGTTTAAAACGATTGCAATTTAGTATGACAATAAATAATACTTATTGATAGAATACTATAATTTATGCGTTATAATTATGCTTTTGTTCGAATTATAATTTATATAACAGTTTTTTATTTATTAGGAAGGGCTTTAACAATTTGAATAATAAAGCTTTATTAATATTGCTAAATAATGTAGTGTTACATTGAAAAAAAGAATATTAAATTATATAAATCAGTAAATAACCGACTTAATATGAATTGTGCTATTTTTGTTTCTATGTAAAATATTGGTAAAATCTTTGTGGATAACATAAATTATGACATCTGCTTATCGTTTATTCCCACACGTCAGATTGTTACAAAACTTTTGTTTCGAGCGGCAATTGAAATTTTACGTCCATATTAAAATTGATAACCTAATTATGAAAACTATATTAGTTTGTATAAAAAATATAAGTAAATAAGCATTACTAATTACAATTATATTATACGGATGGTTTATGTACATAGAGTTGAAATTGTTGAGTTGGTGAGTTATGAACAAATGAATATTGCTTCTACCTGCTGGCTTATCGAAGCCCCACTTCACACACCATGAGTGCAAATAAGGATTAGCACATTATCAATAATATAGCAAAGTAAAGAGCAAAATTGGCAAAAATATACAGATATCAGGCGAAATCGCCCACAATTGTGCAAATAAAAAGCAATTTTTTTCGCTACTATAATATTTATTTAATGATATTTCGGGTTTGTTTTATTGAGGGTTTGCATATGTTTTGTGTGGGGTTCAATAAGCTTTCCCTCTTATTGTTTTTGCGCTGGCGCAAAAGTTTTAAACTACGCGCCAATCGTTTCGGCGTATGCGCAGCGCCACTGACTAAAGGCTACAGTTTAGTTGCGCAGACTATTTATTATCTATGCATTAAGGGTAGGAGTTTATTCGCTTTTAAAATATGTGTATTAAAAGACAGATAGATATTTTAGATGATGACAGCTAACATTTAATTTTATTTATAATATGAATATGAGTAAATAACACATTAAATGGTATTCTTTTCTTTTAAACATTATAATCAAATTTGATGTCAAGAGAGTTTACAAAAAAATAAAAAATATTTCACCGTATTAAAGTATGTATACTGTAATGAATACCTTAATGCGATGTTTTTTAAGCATCAAACATTATCAGTCTATATTATTGAACTCAGTGGGAGACCCAAATAAAAACGAATTCGAAAATTGTAACATTTAATTATATTGTGAGAAAATTATGCATCACGACAGGTGTACGTAGATAGTGAGTTTCATATGTTTTTGCAATATTTCAATACGAGTAGATACTATCTTAGTACAAATAAAATTGTGAATATGGGACCATTTGCGTTTACGCTGATTTGTATAAAAAAAAGTTCTCACAATTAGGTACACCATTTGCATGATAAGTCTAAGTACTTGAACGAATAAACATACATACTTTGCTCTTTCTCTAAAATTTTCAGAATTTGGTCATGGAAGGTCATACGTGGTCTTCCCCTCCCAACACTTCCAGTCACTTGTCTATAATAAATCACTTTAACCATCTAAGCATACCTTTCTCAATTCTTGTCACTATATATTTTTTACACCAGCTTCGACCCTTATCATTTCATTCCTAATCCTATCACTCAATTTCACACCTAAAATACTTATGAGTGACTCATCTCTACCGCATTAATCCCACTCTTTTGCCATAACCAACATTCGCTTCCATACATTAGTGTAGGTACCAACACACCTCTATGAACTGCCAGACGTGCCTTTTCGGACGCTTTCTGACTGGTCACAAAGGTGTGAAGTGTCCCATTCAACATGTTTCCAGCATTCACTCTTCTATAAATATAGCGCTCACACTTTCCATCTCTCGTAAATTTCGATCCCAAATACACAAACTCATTCACTTGTCTTCTCACTTCCGATTAAAATTTCACAATCTGTCACATAGTCTTCTCTTTAAAAAACCATAACTTTCGTCTTACTAACGTTTACTTTCATTCCTTTCGCTATTAAAGACTCTTGGACTATCGTCACCATCTCCTGCAACTCCTCAGCCGACGACGCAAGCAAAACTTGGTCATCAGCATATAGAAGGCATGTGATGAGCGACTCGTTCATTCTTAACCAGACAATGCCGACCATAACTCATTTCTCGCCACTCTATCATAGGCCTTTTCCAAATCTCTGAACGTGCAATAGATCTTTTGGTGTTTCTACAAGAACTTTTGGACTTTGAACCGTAAGGAAAAGATCTGATCCGTACATCCCATTCCATTTCTAAATCCCGCTTGTACATCTCATATTTTATCATCTGTTACTTTTATCACTCTTCTATTTGATCAAAACTTTTGCATATAGTTTTTCTACGACACTTAAAAGGCTGATTCCTCGGAAGTTTTTATAGTCTTGCTGCGACCCTTTCCCTTTAAAGAGTGGCACGATCACCGCCTTACACCAGTACACAATACACGCTGCGAAAACTCGCAATTCTTCTGTGCTTAAGTATCTACTTACACATTCAATACTATACTACAGTGAACTTTTGACAATGGGCATCGGGCCTTAATATCTATAGTTTTGATTAGTTAATATAATACGGCATTTGTTACAGGAATATGATAACTTCTTGTGGCCTCAACTGG
Organism: Musotima nitidalis; assembly: GCA_949126915.1. Lineage (NCBI taxonomy): Eukaryota > Metazoa > Arthropoda > Insecta > Lepidoptera > Crambidae > Musotima > Musotima nitidalis. The sequence goes on along the minus strand of OX421419.1, from coordinate 18,256,218 downwards.
ACGGCATAAATCTGGCCAACATGTGGTTTCAGCAGGACGGCGCAACCTGCCACACCACAACGATTATTGCAGCAACGATTTCCAGAACACATTATCTCACGAAATTCTGATGTCAACTGGCCACCAAGATCGAGCGATTTAACGCCGTGCGATTTTTATTCTTTGGGGTTTTGTTAAATCACGGGTTTATGCGAATAAACCCGAAGCAATTCCTGAGCTCAAATCGGAAATCCAACGCGTCATCGGGGAGATACACCCACAGCTCTGTGCAAAAGTCATGGAAAATTTAATGAAAAGAGTAATGGCCTGTCATCGAAGCCGTGAAGGTGAAGGTTTTTAAGTTTTGTAATTTTGACTTTCATAAGAGCTCTATGGAGCTAAACTTATATATACATGATTTTGACTTTTATTGAGTTTTTTTCTTTTAAATAATGGCTTCGTGCGGTTTGCACATTTAGCCAGTGTCAAGTAAGAGATAATTATATATTATTAACATATAAATCATAGTAAATAAAAACGTGTGGTGGAAAGATGATAAATGGTAAACGAGATGCCCTCCCCCTAAACCCCTTGAGTCCTCAGTAAAGATGTGGAACTATACTGAGATCTCACATCTTCAGACTTCTTAAGAGAATTTGAAAAGTGATGTTGCACTGTTTTGTTTCATTTACCAACACTTATGTACGTTCACAAACACTTAACAGTTAATAATCCACCGTTATTATACATTAATGTTCGAAATATCACAAATTTTAGAAAATACAACAAAACTACAGACATGACGGTTCACTTCCCGCCAAGAAGTCTTTTATTGAGTTACACGTCATAATAAAGCATGTCATAAGGCATGTAATATCATGTAGAAGATCATGTGACTAGAGAAGTAATCAATATGTATGTAATCTGCAAGCGAAGTAACATTCTGCGGCAAAGCCAGTGATATGTTGGTGAAAAGTCAAGAGTTAGTCACCAGTCAACTCAGAAGGTCATGTCTTCACATGAGAATCTGGAAACCTGTTTATAAAAAAATATATTTATATTACTGACAATTACACCAATTATTTAGTACCAAGATAAGTATCATCAAGAAATTGTGTTATCGATACTAATTCACGGATAAATAACAATATTATTTTACTCTTTATTGTACACCATGTGTTTTTATGTTTAATCTATAGATACTTTTTTTTTAAACACATACCTAATATATATAGGAAAAGGCCTGCTAAATACACTTTTGTTTACATAAATTTTTACATAATTCTACATAATTTTGACGTTTTCAAGTGTAATGTAATAGTTTATGAAATAAATAATTTTCTGGCCTGTATGTATTCAGGCCAATAAATATTCGAGTATATGCACACATAAATTTGTCCTGTGTGGAAATCGAACCCACGACCTCAGGAGTGGAGTGCGGGTATACTCGTCTCCAAGCCATATCGGTCGTCAAACGTGTACCAAATCAACATCAAAAATTATTTATTTCAAAAACTAAAAAAATATATTACAATTATTATTATATTTATTAAATTACATTGTACTTGAAAACCTTAAAATTATGTAGGATTATGTAAAAATTTATGTAAACAAAAGTGTATTTAGCAGAACACTTCCATAGATGGGTGGAACCAACTTGCGTCTAATTCACAATCATGTATATTTCTATTCCTGGGGCTTTGGAAACGTGTTGTAGTTTTGTCAATATGTCAAGTGTATTGAGAGCGTATTTAGCGGAACACTGTCAGGGATGGGAACAATACTACATTTGAGTCTTGTACAAGTTGTACAACAGAAAGCGCTGCTCAGCGCCGCACAAAGTAAAGAAGCTGCTTACCTTTCCAAAAGCCTATAACAATAACAGACTCCATGCAGCACGTAAAATGAATTGAGCTCGAGGTCTTTGCCTAAAATGTTCAAGTCCACTGAAATGCGTAATAGCGAGTTCTGAAGAGAGGAAGAATGTATTTTGAATGTATTACTGATGTATATACTTAGCATTAAAACCTTTTTACCCTTAAAAAATATCTCCTCAATTCCCCAACAACTTCTTGGCGGGAAAGTGAAGCGTCATGTCTGCGTTTTGTTTTTTTTTTTTTTAAATTTGTGATATTTTGAACATTATTGTGTAATAACGGTGGATTATTAACCATCAAGTGTTTGTGAACGTACATGAGTGTTGGTAAATGAAACAAATCAGTGCAACATAACTATCCAAATTCTCTCAATAAGTCTATGTGAGATCTCAGTATAGTCCCACATCTTTACTGAGGACTAGGTTTAGGGGGAGGTTATCTCATTTACCATTTATCATTTTTATCACCACTCATTCTCATTTAATATGGTTTATATGTTTGTAATATATCTCTTACTGGTTAAAAGTGCTAAACGCACGAAGCCATTATTAAAAAAAAAAACTTCTTGAAGTTCTAGTCATCCTTAATACAAAGAATTATTATGCAATATATTTTTCATCGCAACTCTCTAAGCGCTCTTTTACATACTTGTGTGATATACGGAACAATAAATCCACTCGATCGTCTCTAATAAAGTAATATCTCTATAAAGTATTACAAATGATTGATTTCCAAAGCAGTAGTAATATGCAGTGGTTCCTAAAGTAATCAAAGTTTCATGAGCATGTCAAACTGTCAAGATAATATCACTATTGACACCAGTGAGGGGTGTATAAAATGAATTGAAGCGTCCAAGATAGTGAAGAAAACAAACTAATAGTTAAATGTAACAATGTATATCTACATGGTCTGTGTCAGTTTGTGGATAGATAGATCATATCACGCCTGTTTCCCCGAAGGAGTAGGCAGAGGCATATACACCAATTATTTAGTTCCAAGATAAGTATCACTAAGAACTTGTGTTATGGATACTAAACACTTTTTTTTTTGTAAATGCATTTTAATATACATAGGAAAACACCCAGACCAGAACAAATATTCATGTTCATGCACTCAAAGATTTGTCCTGAGTGGGAATCGAACCCACGATCTCTGGAGTGAAGTGCTAATGACTGACCTCCACGCCATATCGGTCGTAAAATATCAAATATTATACGCATTTCGCCAGTTATATTGTTAGTCTCACGTAATGTTTGGCGAGCCTATTGCCGCTTACCGGGAACGTTTATGTTCGCCAGAGCATCGTTCGTTGAAGTTGTAGATAGATGGATAAAAAAATCTTTAGTTTATATCAAAATAAAGAAAACATAAAAAAATAATTGCCTAAGAAAAGCGATACAATGGACGGCCTTATCGTTGAGATCGCTTGGAGAGTAATTAAAAATTTTATTTGATGTGATGTAGGTTAGAGTTCAAGAGTTCAATGCAATTGCTGTTCAATGTTAGAAAATTTATTTACCAGAATTTACAAAAAATTTTTTTTTTTACCAGATAACAATTGGTGAGTCTGGGAGATGATCATAATCATAATCATATCATAATCATAATTCTTTATTGTTTCATTAAAAAAATTTGTAAGAAATTATATATATTTTTATTATTGACATAAAATAAGTCTGACAATTCTTTTGAAGCCCTGACCTGTGCTAGGTTAAATCTGTGTCACAGGAGTCAGTTCCCCCGTTTATAATAAAATATTACAAAAAAAAGAGCTTTACAGAAATAAGAATAAATATAGTGTTTCATTTATAGTAACGATGATATTAAGAATGGTGCCGTTTAGTCTTTGTAACAAAACTAAACTTGGACAGTTCAATTTGATGTTTCTGATATTTTATTTTAGTAGTAGTAGCGGTAGCGTGTCTAGCAAAGTTTAAGTAACAGGTTTTTTAAAAATTGTAAACCGCTTATTTTTTTGTTGCTTCACATATACATAGTTATTTGTAATTAGTTTATTTTTATTATGATCCTCAAATTAAATTTAAATTTAAAAAAAATCTATAAGTGGACTTTGGAATTATGGGAATTTCGCAGAAACCACACCATTGTTTCTAAAGTAATATGCTATGTTGTATACTTTTTAGTAATCTATTATAGTCTGTTGTATTCTATCAAAGTCTGCTCACTAATGCATCATTAAACGCTCTCGAGGTAGTGCTGAACAAGACTCCTTTGAAACTCCAACCCCAGACATTTTATGGTTGATCGTTTAGTTTTCTATAAAGAGTTGCTCGTCATTATTTACAACCCTTTCAGATAAGCCCTTGACAACAAAGCTTTTTAACATTTTAAAACGGCGACACAAAAGGGGGTATGCATTGATTTTTTACAACAGGCCGGATTACGCGGGGCCGCTCAGTAAATGTTTTAATATTTAAAAGATTAACGTCATGTCTGCAGTAAGTGTAGGTAAATATTGTGCAGATTTACGATGTTTTTATTTGTTAAAATCATTTTTGAATTTCAAATTGGCCTGGTATTCGACTAGTTTTATAGTTTGCTCGCCCTCAGTGTGTGGACCCTTGAAAGTTGTTAAGCAAAGCTAAAAATATAGAATTAATTTATTATTAGATACTATAACGTGTGGTACCGGCCTAAAATAGGGCCATCTCACGGGAAGTCGTAAGAGTCAACGAAGAGAAATCCTACCGAATGATAAGCAGCAGCGTCATCCTGCGTACTGGCTGGAACTGATCACCAAGCCGCCTGCCCAGCGTGGTGATTATAGGCAAATACCCTCAATAGAATGTAATCTATTAAGGAGACTAATGTTCAGCAGTGGGCTTTTTAAGGCTGATATGATGATTAGTTACAAAAATAGTTTTGTTCATCATTGTTACCTCAGCTAATTGAGATAACAATGATGAAGAAAACTGTACTTTTAACATAACTTAACGCTTACTGTAACCAACTGTTTGAACCGGATTGAAAAGCCCGCGTAACGAGCTAAACCTGAAAACATAACAGACAGACGTACATATATGGTATTCTTTTGTATTGAATACTGCAGGTAGGTTACAATTCGATAAGTATAATTTCTGAATAAGTAAGTTTAAAAGAGCCGGTTTTCTGAAAATGTCACGTAAAATGTGTTGCTTTTTGTCCAATTCGTAAATCTTTTGCCGCATAATATAGGTGATAGTGAATGGGCGCCCAAATTGCAAATTAAATGAAACTTTTTCAAATATTGCACTACCGGCAACAGCCCAGTGGCAAGACCCCTTGCCATTAAATCAGAGGGTCTCGGGTTCAAACCCTGGTGGCGCACCTAGGACTTTTCGAAGTTATGTGCGTAATTATCGCTTGCTCCGTGCCTTGTTAGATGTTGTCGCTAGATGTTCAGGACATCTATGGCAGTCGTTGTTAGGAAGTCAGTGCCTACTAACAGACTGACAGCTGGTTTAACCATAGAATGATGTTTCCCTCTGGGTTGCGGAGGTCAGACGGCAGTAGCTCCACGTAATAACTGAAATTTAGTCAAATCTGATTGAACCAGTGAGCAGAGCCCCTGGGCCCTGGGCCCTAAGCCCTAAGCTTAAGTCTAGGGCAACCGGGATAATGCCATGATGTGATGAGTAATTTTTCAATTTGTTGCATCATGTGAAAATTTATGTATTTTTTTAAGTTTAAATTGTATGACGCACAAATAATAAAAAAAAAAATATATATATTTTTGCTCCTTAGTTTGGTAATTTTTTTAGCCGACTTTGAGTGTGTGAAGACTCTTTTTTCGCTACTCTAATTAAAACATCATTATCAAGAACTCAATAAGTAATCTAATACTTTAGGGTCTAGCTAGTATACCCGCCTGGCGAAAAGCTAAGTCCGCAAAATTATGCTTGGTGGTGAACGGGTCATACCTTGGACCCGCTGAGGGGCACGCGACTTAGGGTTGACCCAATAGGGATGGCAATCTACAGTTATGAATATAAATATTTCTTTATTGTTGGAGATTGCTAATATTTTACAGAAATTGTAGGTATACATTATGTAGATATATATTAGGGTGAATAGATATCTCTTGGTGAAACGAAATGGTGATAGAGGAGTGGTATCTCCTTCGCCCAACATGGAAATAGACGAGTTCCCATACCTTAATCGCCTAGACCACTATTTTAAAAATTATATCCTAACATCTAAGGAGCTCAAGTCAACCTTACCCGCAAGTGGTGCACCTGCCGATCAACGGACGAGGCTCTGGCAAACATGCCCGGTAAGCGGTAATAGGCTAGCCACCTATTACGTGGGATCAACATTATAATTGGCGAAATGTGGGCAAGTATAATGTATGTATGTAGCTACAAAAAATATTCAAAAATACGCAGCATCCCTGGCTTGTCAACCCTACAAATATAATGCTCACACATGTAGGCGCACATTATATCGCATTCATGGGCCCTCAACCGTACCGACATCGAAGTAACTAAACCAACCCTTCCGTCGCTCACTTGTTATTTATTATTTTAAACGGCACAGTTATAATATTGCAATTTGAAGGATCATAAGGGCGGCATCGGCAATGTCGTTTGCTTTATGGGCCAGCACCTGTTCGATATTCAATTGTATCAAACGTCGGATATTATTTTAATTGGAGAAATAAATTTTCTGCTAAACTTTAAATACTTTATTTCATAATAATATCAACCTCACCAATTATTTAGATCATCATCTTTAAGCACTTGTGTTATGGATACTAAAGAGCGTATAAATTTACCTACTTAGATACCTAATATATATAGAAAACACCCAGACCAGAACAAATATTCATGTTCATGCACACAAAGTTTTGTCCTATGGGGCAATCGAACCAACTACCTCAGAAGCGGAGTGCAGGTATACCAACCTCTACGCCATATCGGTCTTCAATTCTTTTACCACTAATTGTCAGGACAGCTCGCAGCGGCGTAAACCAGCTGGTCAGCTTTTGATAGAAGTTCTAACGAAGTAATGCAGCCCATTACATTTCACGGCTGAGCTCGGACCTCCTTTTCCAAACCATGGAAAGATGGATTCAGCTCATACTTCACCCTTGAACTCGGTGCTTATTGGCTAAGGCAGTGGTGGCATTCTGCTGTTAGATTTCTCAAATCGTCGAATAGATTCCTCTCACATAATGGCTCATCGACTATCACTTATAGTAATAACCGTTACCGGGACCGTTAGTACAAAAACTCTATATCAAGAAAGTTTATTAAAAAAATAAATATCCGCTTACAAACACACCAATTATTTAGCTCCAAGATATGAATCACTAAGAACTTGTGTTATGGATACCACAGAACGGATAAACATACTTATATACTTTTGTTTCTTTTTTTGTAAATATATACTTCATAAACATAAAAAACACCCAGACCAGAACAAATATACATGTTCAAGCACACAAAGATTAGTCCTGTGTGGGAATCGAACCCACGACCTCAGGAGTGGAGTGCAGGTATACTGACCTCCAACCATATGGTCGTCAATTGTTTGTCGTCGTCAAATATTGATTTAAGCATAGCATATATTAATAGGTATCGTTTTTCTTTTTTAACCCTTCGATGGCGGCGTGACGGAGTTAGTCAATATTTAGCAATAGACCGTAACGGTGAGCATTTGGTGTTAAAACGTTTCTTTGTCAGAGTATTCGTCACCCGATCACCCGTTAACTATGGTCATAAATAAAATAAACTATGTTCATAGTTCAAATCTTTTTATTCTATTAAAGTCAAGTCAGAAGTCAAATATTATTTTTTCATAAACTATTATTATACATAGTACTTGAAAACGTCATAATTAAATATTTAAAAAACAATCGAAAAATTATTACACTGAAATCACGAAGCTTAGATTCACTTACATGCAACAAAACAATTTAAAAACAAAAAATAATTAAGTGTAAGTGAAACTAAGTGCCAGTTCTGAGCCACCGCTCTGTAAGAAGAACTGGCAAGAAACTATATAGGTACACCGATTTTTATTTTGAACTGTAGCTTTTGTCAATGTTCCTCGGAGGTTTGCTTGCATAATCTTCTTTTCTCTATAAAGCTAGTGGATTGTATTACAAGCGTATCAGTTTTAAATCTTCTTAATATTCACAGAACTTAATCAGCATTTAGCAAAAATCTTTAAGTTACCGGTTTAAACAGTTTTGTGGGATAAAATTTTAATATGTTAATGTATAAATAATAACTATCATAAACCAACTGTTGTTTTATTAAAACTTAACTCATACCTACCCAGAATGTCAGGCATTAGTAAAACTAAAATTTTTTCGTTTTTTAATTATTTTAGACATAAAAAAGGCCTTCGATTCCATATCTGCCACAATCCTTGTTGACAGGCTAGAAAAAGCTGGAATAAGAGGCGTACCCCTTACACTACTAACAGATTACCTCAAAGAACGTAAACAACGCACTAGAATCGGCAAATACTATAGTGATGAGCTGCCTATCGACTATGGCGTGCCACAAGGCAGTGTTCTTGAGCCAACGCTGTTTTTAATTTATATAAATAACCTTTGTGACATGAAGGATATCCAGGGACACATATTCTCCTATGCTGACGACACTGCCGTGGTCTTCACAGGTGATACATGGGCCGCAGTTAAAGAAACCACAGAGCAGGGTCTTACTAAGATCGCAACCTGGCTAAACAACAGTTTGCTTACGTTAAACGTCTCGAAAACCAATTATATAACGTTTACTAAAAATATCACGACCCAACCTAACACAGATTTTCAAATAAAAATATGTACTTGTGATAAAAGGAGTCTTAGTATCTGCTCTTGCAAAACCATAACAAAAGAATCGAACACTAAGTATCTAGGGGTTATAGTGGATCAACGTTTAACGTGGCATAACCATATAGAAATGATGATGGCTAGGACCAGAAAGCTAATATGGACCTTCAAGACCTTGAGGCATATCGCATCAAAGCGCCTTCTTAACCAAATTTACGTCTCGCTAGCGCAGTCAGTTCTAACATATTGCATACCAGTCTGGGGTGGGGCTACCAAAGTCAAGAGTCTAGAGCTGGAACGAGCGCAAAGATCCCTGATAAAGGTCATGTATTTTAAACCATATAGATTCCCTACATGTGACCTTTATTCGATTAGTGAGCTGCTTTCTGTCCGAAAACTTTTCATCCTATACACTGTGCTAAAGTTGCATAAGAGTCTGAAGTATAACCCTGTTGTACTCAATAGAAGGCGGAAATATGCTGTGGCACCTGTAATTGCAGTAAAAAGTAGCTTTGCACAAAGACAATTTACAAGAAAATCGGCTCATCTGTATAACCTTATCAATAAAGACGCTAACATATATCATATGAACAACTTTGAATGTAAGAAGACATTACTAGCATGGCTAAAAGTAAAAAGCTACGATGAAATTGAATCCATAATAAAAGTAAATTCATGAAGCTTTGTGTACCTACGTGTAATAAGTGGTAAAATTGCCGATCCCAAGATGGAAATCGTAGGGCTTGCACTCACAAACACGCAGTCATACACACACACAGACATACACACAAACACACACATACACATACACACATACACACTCAAACACAACAAACACACACACACACACGCATACACAGCGCACATGTACACATACACAAACATATCTTTAGTACATAATTTCTTGTGTTAGTTAAAATAATTTGTACGTAAATCATTTATCGGTGTAACCTCTGCTATGGAAGAGGGGGGTATCCTATCACAGGTATAATGCATACTTAAAAGGATACCTCCGTCCTAAAAATAATGTATAATTGTAAGTTAACGAAATAAACATTTTTATTATTATTATTCACATATATTTATTTAATTTACACATAATTTATATTTTTTACAATTATTATATAACAAAAAAGATATATTATTATTATTATTATTATTTATATATAAGTTACATAGAAAAATATATACATTTCGACGACCGATATGGCGTGGTGGCGAGTATACCCGCACTCCACTCCTGAGGTCGTGGGTTCGATTCCCACACAGTACAAATATTTGAGTGTATAAATATGAAAATAGGTTCTGGTCTGGTAGTTTTCCTATGTACATTAAGTATGTATTTACAAAAAAAAGAAAAGTATTTATGTATGTTTATACGTTATTTAGTATCCATAACACAAGTTCTTAATGATACTTATCTTGGAACTAAATAATTGGTGTAAGTGTAAGGATTTTTTTTTTATTTATGTATTATTATTTACCTTTGAGTAAAAATAGTAATGAAAGTTGTCTTTACTTTGGGTTAGTTTGAAACTAGATAGGTTGCTAGAATATTATAAGTATTTTTTTTATAAGATTCTAAAAGAGAAACTGCTCTATACACATTGCACACCCGTGTCTGATCAAATATTTATATAATTTATTGCGTGTCGATATCGTGAAAGGGTTGTAGCTGCTGTGACATAAAAAAACGGCGAATTGCACGCGCTATTAAACTATTAAGGGTATCGATATAGTAACGCATATACGTCATCTTAACTACTTCGATGGTATACTTGTGAAGCAGGACTCGTGCTTATAATAAAGGTAATAAGGTAAACTGGAAATATGAAACATGCTAAAACTTTTTTTTCTTTTCTTTTAAATTGGTAACAGCTTTGTGCGCTTAGCACGTTTAGCCAGTGTCAAGTAAGAGATATAATAATAACATATAAATTATAGTAAATGAGAATGAGTGGTGATAAAGATGATAAACGGTAAATAAGATGCCTTCCCCCTAAACCCCTTGAGACCTCAGTTAAGATGTGGGACTATACTGAGATCTCACATAGAATTCTTGAGATAATTTGAAAAGTTATGATGCACTGTTTTGTTTCATTTACCAACACTCATGTACGTTCATAGACACTTAACGTTTATTAATCCACCGTTATTGCACATTAATGTTCGAAATATCACAAACAAAACAAAACTACAGTCATGACGCTTCACTTTCCCGCCAAGAAGTCCCATGCTACAACTATGAAATACCAATCAAATTTTTTTTATCAAAGTTTACTTGTAGCATAGTAATGTCTAGATGACACCTGTCAAATTGACATTCGATCGCATTGACACTACTCGAGACTTTATTTTCTTAGTCGCCTTCTACGACGACCTCGGGCTAGCAATGGGGAGAATTATGTGAAGGTGCCGCTATTACACGGCTAATAATAAAAAAATACAACAAATATTTTATTTCTGTAACTTACAAATATGGAACTATTACATTTGTTGGAATCTCTTTTTAAGCAAAATGTTTGCTTGTGTTAAGAAAAACCGCTCTTCTATAGCCTTTTTCAACATTAAGTAAGAACGTACCCATTTATTTATTTTTTTAAAATTTTATGAAAGTAAGTAAAACAAAATATACTTATAACAAAATTAGTTATACAGGCCCACATTTCGCTAGTTATATTGTTGTTCCCACATAATAGGTGGCGAGCCTATTGCCACTTACCGGGCACTGTTATTTTCGCCAAAGCCTTGTTCGTTGAGCGGCTGGTGCACCACTTCCAGGTGTGGTTCGCTATGCACTTTATACCTAAAGGCGTGTAATATGCTTCTACCCCTTTGGGGAATCAGGCGTGAATGTGTGTATGTATGTTTTAGGTATAAATGGTCCCGGTTAGCTAAATGTCTAGTGGTTAAACTTTCAATCTGTCAATTTTAACCCTCAAATGAGTCCTGTTCCGAGATTTTCACAACCTGAGTTTGTGTGTGAGTGTGATTTAGTACTGATACTATTGTTGTTTTCTCAGAAACAGATTGAGTACTCCTAGGATGTGTTATTGAGTGTACCTACCTACCTGCTAGCTTGGGCTGGCGGCCAACTAATAGGGATCCGAAGCTATATACTAAACAAATTTACCTTCCTAGGTAACTTCTGCTTGGTTTACAACTGGTTTTTAAGTATGTTTTAGAGAATTTAAATAAATTAATAATTTATATTTGCCAAACACTTTCGCGAGACTCCATTAATATTTTGAGAACAGTGGACATATTGCGAATAGAACATTCTAAGCTGGGATGTGTACCAATGAAAAAAAATCACTCAAACGTTCCACAGACCAACTCATGTACAGAAATAAACCACTAAAAATTGCATCAACGACATCAATACTATTTTCCCTAAATTTTCAATCAGTGGGCGTTTACTTTCGAGTGTGTAGCCCATTGGGGGCTTTCAATAAAACGGGGTGCGAAGCGTCCCAGCCCACAGTGCGCTGAGCGCAGGCGCACACTGTGCACAAACTAGTCATGGTCACCTATAGGGTTAAGTTTTATTTTGGTAAGTTTTGAAACTTGTGTTGTGAAAGTGTTCAGTGATAAACAAATAGATATTTTTAATTCGGAGTATAGTGGGGTTAGACGAAGAAGTAAGTTAATGAGTTTTTTTTACTTTTTGTTTACTTAAATTGTTTTAATAAAACTTGAAATGACGGTCGCATTCCTTACGAAATTGTGTAAAAATAATTAATTTAATGACTTATGTACAAACATAAAATTACATTACACAATTACAAACTATGGTACAATGATGCTGCTTATATCCAAAATAAGATAGAAGAAGAAGACCAGATGGTGGAAAGGTTATTAATAAAAATAAAGTTTTCGACAATTAATGCGTTGTAGTTGCATAGGTCTATTTATTCTGAATGATCGAAACATTCATTTTAAACGTTTTATCGTTAGTAATCTTTTTTATTGTTTATATTTTTTAAATAAACCTATGAACTATGAGCCTTTTTAACCATGATAAACTTTAAGTCAAAGTTTTTCCGTAACTGCTTTTCGGCCCGTGCAGAATGAGATTAATCTTCCGTCTCAGATTCATGCGTCTTTCATAATTAAATTATAGAATAACTACTTTACGATTTGGGCATTTATTAAACACAAAAAATTTAAGAATAATAATATTCATATTTTATACCTTTTTATATTTTATACCTTATAGAGATTCACCTCTTTTAGACAGGAAATAAAAAAAACGATGTTGCCTTTTTCTGTAAAGATGTAAAAAATAAAAATTAAAGCTTTTTATTCCGACTTAAAAAAAAATTTGATATATCATAATTTTACACACCACAGGAAAGAAAAAGATGAGCTTTTTCTGTATATATAGATTTAAAAGCTATGCTATGTGTTATTACATTATTTTTCATACTTTTTAATAGGTCCTTTTTTAAATGGACGTTGAAGTTTCGACTTTTGATTTTTAATGATATCTTGATTTTTATGTCGAAAATATATTTTTCTAAGGGTTTTGATTAGAAAGGAATAAAAATAGATCAGAGGGCCTACTCTAATTCAACGAAAACGAAACTTCGTATATATCCATTCCTTTCACTCGATAATGATATACCCAAGGAGTGACAGAGATAGATGCAACGAAGTTTCGTTTTCGTTGAATTAGAGTAGGCCCTAAGTTTATAGGCAACTCTACCAAGATTGTTGGATACGATAGTCGTAGTACCGTAGAGTCACCGTAGCATTAACATTACTACGAAACCTCCGAGTCATGAGAGTACCTAAACGTATACGTTACAATACTGCTTGCGAGTATCTTGCGATCCAAACAATTTGCTCTTCTTACTTTACTTATAGATAATAATGCTTCATTTATTTAATCAGACAACGTGCGTCCATTTCGTCACTCCATCCATCACAATACAATGAAAGCCGGTTTTATTTGTCTTATTAGAATTAGTTTTAGTTAGGTTAGTTAAGTATTAGCAAACACATAATCGAATTTCTAATATTAGTAAGCTTAAGGATATCTCTTTGCCATATCTTATCTAAATTAAGTTATCCTGTGCTAAAAGTTTAAAGTTCTTTATTGCATTCATGTTTTACATATATAGATGTTAACAAAGATAGAAGGAAACAAACATGACCCTGCTAGGGCACAGCAAGTACCTACATACTATAGTATAAAATTACAAGTAACTTATTATTACATTAAATATAAATCGTCATAGTAGTTATAACAAATCCTACTAATTAAAATTATTCGTAACAATTATATAACATGAAAAATAGCTTATCTTCTTTAGCTCATAATATTTTAAGGATAACTTGTAATTTAAAAGAGCCTATATTTCATATAGCATTTTTCATTATCTCTAACGATCGATGAAACGATTGAGTCGATGTACAGTCTAAAGTTTGTGGGTTTGATTATCACTCAAGATAAACATATGTATTTATGTGGGTATTTTGCTTAGAAAAGTATGTAAATATGCTCTTCGTTGTTAGTTAATTATTTCGTACCTATAGTACAAGCTCAGTATAGTGTAAGGCTAGATGACGCTACGTAAATGTGTGAATACAAAATAATATAATTATTAAAACTAGTAGATGTAAGAAGTGTAGATCATTTCGTTTCGTATGTCATTGGTCACAGGCACAAAATCTATTTATCGGTCATTTGACGTTGTCAAGTCTTTGTCAGTCGTTAAAAGACTTTATTATTTACGCAAATTCAACGTTAAAACACACTTAATAGTTGTACATTTAATTTAGAAAAAGTTAATAGAGTGGCATAGCTCATTCGATAGCGTTTGACTTACCGATGCCATTAGGCAGGCGTCACGCTTGGCGGACGTTGCTAACAATCGGTCGCGTGCCGCGCGACCCCTACGCATGACAGGCGTATGCGTAACATACACAGGTGTTGTAGGATACAGGCAGTGATTACTTTAGTTACTCGAGTTAATGATCACGAATTATTTTACAAAGTTTTATTTAACTTAACCGAAAACGAAACCAACCAAAACAAAAATAAAGCATTTATGTCTCGGTCAAAACCATAAAGCGAATTTATTAGTTATCAAATTTTTATTTGCTTTAAACATTATGTTCATTCTTATAATAAATAAGTAATACCTTACAGTGCAGCGAGTGCTCGGTTTAATTTTAACCCATCGACTGCACAAAAGCGTTGTAGCAGTATCTGCTATTTTACGAAAATATTATAATTTCATTCTTCTTTTTATTTAAAACTAGCGACCCGCCCCAGCTTTGCACGGGTGGCATGCTAGTATGAATAGTTACCTATATTACATAACTAGCGGTCGCCCGCGTGGATGTCGGTTTCGGTTACCGCTGCAAAATGCCTACCCAGGAAAGACACGGTCAGCAAAATGACTCCCAGGTACAAAGAGACCAACACTAACATAGACGACGCAGTAATTATCCGCAGGCTGCATAGATTGTCTTTATGTGGATGTTAAAGTTGTTAATGATGAAAATATTTAGATGTAAATAATACTAAGTTTTCACTTCCTACCGGCAGTATCGGAGTGCACTTTTTGAGTTTATTCGGTACATACAAAAATACAAATCTTTCCTCTTTTTAATATTGTTAGTGTAGATAGAAGTTCCACCTTTTTACTACTACAACCAAAAGTAGCACCTGTTGTCGTCCCAAGCTAATTCAATTAAAACCGCATTGTTTGTTAGTAGATACAATCGAATGAGCCACGCGTGCGAGTCGCGTGCTGAAACGCGTGTCGATGGCACAGCTTTCAAATTATTTAGTTATTGCATTTAGCTGAGAATTGACATTGCTTGTGTCCACCATAACCATTACTAATATATGAGCATTAAAATTTCGTAGAAAATACATAAAAGAATTAGAAAAATATTTGATAGTAATTTCAAAGCAATTTCAATAATAGCAAAGAAGCACAGGATTCTTTATTCAAAGCGTATACAAAAAAAAACGAACTCTACCAGCTTTTTTTGCTATAAGTATTCTAATACTTAAAGCTAAACAAAATTAAAAAAAAACATTGATAGTTGGTTTTATAAAATAAGTATTCAATATATACGTCTAATATGCACTGGCCAATATTGTTGACTACCATAAATTGAACTTTATGCAGTTAAGGAAAATGTGAATGCGTCTAGACCTGATCGCAATTGATTTAAAGTTAAGCACTTTATTTCGAGTTGTAGAAGTATTACAACCATTCCGCACAATCGCCCTCAACTCGAAAATGTGACCGGAAATCGGAAGTGATAAAGTTCAACTGACTTTCCGTAACAGACGGTCACGCGATGAATGAGGCAGTCACCTGTCACGGTTTGACATGGAAATTACTCTAAATCAAACACAAGGGAGCATTTGGGGTTGAATTGTCATGTTCGCATGTTTTTACTGTTCAATGTTTTAACGGGACTTCTTTGCGGGAAAGTGAAACGTCATGTCTGCAGTTTTGATTTATTTTCTAAAATTTGTGATAATCCGAACATTAATGTAATAACGGTGGATTATTAATTGTCAAGTGTTTGTTAATGTACATTAATGTTGGTAAATAAAACAAACCAGAGCAACATCACTTTTTAAATTCTCTCAAGAAGTACACGTGAGATCTCAGTATAGTCCCACGGCTATACTGAGGACTTTAAGGGTATATGGGGGAGGGGATCTCATTAATCATCTTTATCACCACTCGTTCTTATTTGTTACATATTATTTATATACCTTTACTTGACACTGGCTATATGTGCTAGACGCACGAAGACATTATTTAAAAGTAATAAAAAAATGTAATAGAATATTTCTTTGGTTTCAGATCCCACATGAAGATGTTCGGGACTAATTTTGAAGAGTACTGCGATTTTAACGACAGCCTCTGCAGCAATGATTCTGGGTTTGAAAAGTCATACGCTACACCAACCTCTATTAATAGCACTCCAATTAAACACGATAACATAGACTTAGGCATTTCCCTCACGCCTATCAAATCTAATGCGAGGAGGAAACTCTTTAGCGATGATTATGAATTTCCGATCCAAGATTCTACAGATACTAAGACATTTGAAGATGAGTTTACCGCTCTCAATAACACCTCAACGCCAGTTAAAACCAAAAAAGCAAAAGACCCGAATAAGCCAAAAAGAAAATATGCCAATGGCAAGAACAGGGTAACCAGATCCAAGAGCCCAACGCAAATTATGAGGATTAAGAGGAACAGAAGAATGAAAGCGAACGATAGAGAAAGAAATAGAATGCATATGCTAAACGAAGCTTTAGATAGACTACGATGTGTACTGCCAACATTTCCAGAAGACACCAAGCTCACTAAAATTGAAACGTTAAGATTTGCCCATAATTACATCTTTGCTTTAGGTGAAACATTAGAGTCTTTAGACAACATCAATTCCGAAAATAACTCACCAGAAGTTTTTACTTTAAATTGTGAAAAAAGTCATCAGTATCCTATTATGGGAGAAAAGGTTACAAAAGATGCATTCCGTGATATGTTTTCCGTGCCAACCAAATCAGGCGACAACAGTGACGGTAGTTATAGAAGTTTCCAAGGGTTCAGTAAACCATTTCCCAATGGATCTAACTTTATGCAAACTACAGAAGGAGTACTTATTAATGTAGGAAATGTAACAGTGTCAGTGAATAATAAAGGTGGCAACTGTATAACTTCTACAACAGGGAGCGGGTTCTTTACACATCCGTCGAGTTTCGGTGAAGATGCAAATCAGCAGAACGTATACTATCAGCAAAGGATGTTTGGAACAAGTAACGGCTACAACGAATTATACGATACGAATACGCATACCGCTAATGAAGGATACTTTAACCAAACAAATTATGAAATTTTTAGGAATGCTTTCGAATCAGCAAAGAATAAAAAATACCAAAAGACTGAAGACATTACAACACATTACAATGGATATAATAATAACGCTTATATGTATAACGATAAACATTATTACAACGGAGAAGCAAACTATTGTGATTCTAGTTTTTACTATAATCAAAAATATAAAGACTTTTATAACAAATCTTCTACTGCTTTAAATGTTCAGATATAAATTTAAGATATTTGTCAGCTATAGTTAAATCAAGAAGTATTTGTATTATATAGAAGCTAGTCATTACTTGTTTTATAGACCTTTTTATATAACTTTAAAAATAGTACTATTAAGTAAGTCCAATTGTGAATTTATAGGACAATAATTATATAAGATGTGTAATTTAAGTTGAAACTACCAAAGTTTAATACTAGTCATTTTTGTGTTGTAATAAAGATACATCTTTATTTTTTATAACTTTACTTTGTTTATTATTTTCTCCTAAAAAAATTATATGTTGTTCAATACAGAACAGATTTTCAGACTTTTGAAAATGCAGGCTTCGAAGAACTTCCTTGGGTTTCATGGGAATTTGTTTGTTCTTAGTATTTAAATGCCAAATAATAATTATATGTGTTTTTTGGAATGCAACAAATTCATTAAAAATAATTTATACCTGAAATAACATATAAGGTCACATTATTTTACTGTAGAGCATGTACTTACTTTTAATTTAACAAATTTATGCACACTATTTTATAAAAAAAATATAGTGAGTTCGTTAATTTAAACAAGGTTACTCCACCGTTTGACCTTACGGCACACAATCAAACTGAATTCGCACTTGATTTGCCAACGAATAATAATAAAAGCAACAGCCATGAATATAAATCAAATTGGAACAATGGTGGCTAAAGAGCGAAAAGTTGTGAATGCTTCTGCGCACCCCTGTGCCAGCGCATTGTTCAAAGTCTTTAGAAAAGTTACCACTCACAACTAAAGCTTTGCTTGGAGTTATTTCTGCTTTAACTGTTGGTAATAGAGAAGATTTTTCAATATTTGGGGTGGTCTCTGGTTGCTGGTAGTAGCATAATAGGGGCACCCGTTTTAGGTCGAGTTACGAAAACTAATGTTTGCTTTGGAAATTCGTTACGGCCTGTTTTGTTGTGAACGACTGTGTTTGCTCCAATGATTTGGGTGTCATGTAGTTTTGTATGGCGTCATTACGGCACATCAAACCGATGAATGATTATGGTCTTAACTATTATTTGGGGAATGTTGGAAATTGGCACAGTTCTACAATAGCCGTTGGATTTGTAAAGAAAATTTCTTGTTAAATTGATAATTTGTTATGATTTAAAGTTTATTAAAATTCTTACCGGTGGCCTTCAAAAGTGTGTAACTTTTAGTAGTTGCATATTGAATTTTCTCTCGGTATTATGTAGCTATTTTAATTATTTATTTTTACTTTAATTAAATGGTGTACAGAACCAATTACAGTAATTAAAGATAACAATCAATTTCAAATGTACAATTCAACACTTACTAAACGAAATCAGCAACAATAATAAAATTAATCAGATAAAATTTAAACAAAATAATTAGATAAGGTATATGCAGGTAAGGGTTCTAATGATTTTCCACATAACCTATTTAGGCTATGCGACTTTAAGGTAGGTACTTACATACATCCATGTACTACACCGTATCTTAGCATTACTTTTGCTGTATCCCAGATTAAACAGCAGATATTAAATGCTGGTCTGGAAGTCATTTTATTATATTATTCGTTTATAACTATTATTGAGAAATTAGTTTACGTAAAGTTTATAAGCATTCTTAGCTCCTTGATACTTGGTGGTCGGAAACGATCATCGAATTAAAGCAAAGTTCACAGAATGACCGTTTGTGTGACATTTATAATATCGAGATCTTGTGTTTCGGAAGGAACGTTAAGATGTTGATCCCAGTTATTTCTACATATAAGTATGAGCTTTTTTCTAAGCCATGTTTGAGGCCCTATTGAGCTGCACCTCCCTCTACCAACCAGCACTGGGT
Source organism: Musotima nitidalis (assembly GCA_949126915.1). Lineage (NCBI taxonomy): Eukaryota > Metazoa > Arthropoda > Insecta > Lepidoptera > Crambidae > Musotima > Musotima nitidalis. The sequence goes on along the minus strand of OX421419.1, from coordinate 18,236,658 downwards.
TCTGGGGTTTTCTTTTGAGAGTGATGGGCCGAGCTCAGAGGTGGGACGCTGATATACTGAAGCAAGTGATGGATTAAAAATATCTTTGTAACAATTCCCGCGCTTTTATAATTTCCCGAAAATCGAGATACTATTCAACTCAAAAGATATTTTTAATCCATCACTTGCTTACAATGGATTTCCGCAAAGGAAAGGCTGAATCAACAAATAAGCTAATATACTGATTTACTATCTCAAGTAATTTTAATAAGTTTATTGAAATTAAGTGGTTAATAAAACCTCCTTCTTTTAAATCTGGTAATTATTCATTTAGGACAGTGTACTGGTAAATTGAAAATGTATATAAATTTGTCTACCACCCGGCAAAGCGTCGCAATCGTTAAAATTGATTATTATAGTAATTACACAAATCTGCGCTCGGGGTCACGCTTCACTATACACACTGGTATGAGTGTCAGCAACGGCAGGATATTAACTTCCGACAAATGTGTGGAAATTAAACAGTAAATAAGTAAGTAAGATACATGAATTCTTCTTTGGGTGATAATAATGAGTTATTATTGGGACAAACAATTGAGTCGATATGAGCTCTAGCTCTAACTGGGACTAGACATAACACTTAGGACGTTCCTAGACTCAGTGACTCAGTTCCAGCTTTTAAAATCAGAGCTACATTACAAAGAATTTACAATACAAGTGATGACTAAAAGATGATTTTTTTGTTGCCACTGAGCAGACAATTCTAAAGGGAATTTTTCATACATACATACATTCACGCCTGTGCAGAGGCATATTATACGCCCACACTTCGCCAATTATATAGTTAGTCCCACGTAATAGGTGGCGAGCCTATTGCCGCTTACTAGTCACTGTTATGTTCGCCAGAGCCTCGTCCGTTCATCGGCAGGTGCACCACCTGCAGGTGAGGTTGGATTTAGCTCCTTAGGTCTTGGTAGGATCCCTATACACCCTATATATAGAATTTTTCATAAATTACACTAATTATGATTTGCCAAACTATTTATCACACGATAAATAATTAAAGTGGCAGTATGTACATAGTCTTTTTGCCTCCCCTCTTAGACAGTGACAGAGCTAATATGACCATGACCATCCATTATGCTTTGGTTTGGTCAAGCTATTCAAAAAACGATTCGATAATTATCTTCATCATCTTATTCACCGGCAATATTGACATCAGTGATATAAATGTTATTTATCATTATGATGCGTGATTCTGTGCTTGCTATGTTGCCTAATAAATGTTTAATTAGAAATATATCTTTTTTGAACCTTTTTTAATGTATTTATTGTCTATCAATAAATTTTCTTTAGACATTTCACCTGTAAATAATAAGCAATAGCGGTGAAACGATTTAGCCAAAGTGGCCAGAAGGAACTGGATGCATAGAGCTCGAGACCATTACTCCATATTGGCTTTCCATAGGTTGTTGATGAAGAATAAGTTTGATTTGTATGTGTGTTGACATTCTCTGAAAAATTTACATGTTAATAAAAATGAAAAGTATGAAACGTTGCAAGTTTATTCAAGATAAATACCAAACCATATTTTACAAAAAAAAAAAACTGCCAATTTTCTGATGAATTTTTATGCATATTTGCATGCATATAACAAGCTTTTTATGTTGCATATAATCCGGTCCCTAGTAATAACAATAATGATTTCAAGAAATTGATGATACAATTTGGTAGGCCAATTATTAATTACTTTTTATATTATGCAATGTATTGCATTTATCTATGCATGTTAACAGAAATAACATATCTTTTATTTGTAAATATTTCTAGTAAACGAATGGAAATGGGACTTTATTTAGGGTTGCCTATCAGCAGTATTTAAGATCAATAATTAATATTTCTATATGTTATCGTGCATTGTGATTTACCAGGAGAATGGCAAATGCGCTGTTTAGCGGTTATCTCCCCACAGATCGACATCGGCAAAGCCATTAATTTCCATCGCCAACCCGCGAGCCATCGACCGCACGGCTAATCCCTCGAATTTACCGAATTTCGGCTTACTCCCCTTTTCGCGTAGGAATCCAATCACGATGACACGAATAATAATAAAATTTCTGTGGCTTGTTTAGCTTCTAAATAATAATACTCTTAAGTATGAAATATATTGCAAGGATCCTTTTATACTATCCTATCCTATCGTTATGATTATGTGATCGTCTTTGAATTGGCCAGATCGTTTGATTTGCCTAATAAAATCAACTAGTACTTAAGGTTCAGAGTTATTCTTTGTGTTAAGCCATAAAACACTAGCTCAGTAGTAATATCTGATTCTGTAGCCTGAAGGTTACTAGGAAATAATCTTGAACTAAATAAATCGAGACTTATTTATATTTGAAAAGTTACATATCATGAAACGGCCCGAATGTCATTATCTGCCCGATATATTAGTTTAATATTTTTTTTTGGCCAGATCTTAGGGAGCTGTAGTGGATGACACCAACGCTGTCCTACCATACACTAACCAGTAGCTTTTGTTGGGTCAACTTTTCCTTGGGGCAAGATTTGGGCAGTTCATCTGGGTTCAACCACTGTGGTGAGCGTTTCCGATTATCGTATAGGATCCATTTATCATCACAAGTAATGACACGATTCAAAATACTCTCGTTGACGGTTGAGTAACGAGACGCAGCAGTCGATGCGTGTTTGTTGGTTTGCTTCACTCAATTCACGTGGTACCCTTCTTTCAAGCTTCTTCTTCTTCTTCTTTTCCAATTTGTTTTAAATGATTCAAGATGGTTTTATCATTTACACCGAAGCCTGCAGCTAACTCTGGCGTGGTTTAAAATGGATCCTTTTCCACGATCGCTTCCAATTCGTTATTGACAACCAGGTTCTCCGGCCGTTCACGTGGTTTATTCTGAAGGTCTAAATTACCACAACGAAAGCGTTCTTTTACAATAGCTTCTGAGTACACATCATTTATACTTCGTGCTCATTCTGCATCGCTCGTGCCACGATAGAACTCATATTCAAAAACATTGTGAAATTAAAATTTTCCATATGGAGCAGAGAACGATGTCAGAACACTTAAATGGCGCGAAAACAAGCTTTAAAGTAGGGTAGGTAGACAAGTCGTCGGGTTTTTTTTAAAGCAATCAAACAAACCCACAGATGTTTAGTATCGTGTGTCCGAATCCTAGCCGCGGGCTAATTGCCGTCCGTCTATGTGTCTGTATGTTGACTGAGCGTTGTTTAAAATTCATCACCGACAGGAGCTAGGGGCGGCCGCAGTATTTGTGGTGTACAAATAAGTGCTAAGTTAATAAACGAGTTTGTTTACTTAACATTTTGTAGGGAAAGACAAGGGTGCATTTTTGTTAAGTTGGGAATTTGTTTTGGATATTCAGTATGGGTTGTATTTTACGCATACATAATCTCACGTTTATGTATTTCTATAGTTCTAAATTATTTTTGTAGCAAATTATACTTTTAGCACAGAGATCGCCCTTCGCCCCTATATGCAGTAGACGAAATTCCGTAGTCGCTTTCTTCAACACCCTCGGGAAAGATATGATATGGGGTTTGAGAAGTCATCAAAATTAATAAATTATCAACCTATCCCAACCTGATTGCACATCAAAAAAAGTATCTTATTTTCAATCAGTGTGTAACTTTGTTGATAAAAACAAATCTGAATCTGTTACTCTAACCATGAATCTTTAAGAAATTATTTTAAATTTAATTAATTTATCATTAGCATTATCCCGGTTGCCCAAGACTTAAGCTGATGGCCCAGGGTCTGCTTACTGTTTCTACCAGATTTGACTGAATTTCAGTTATTACGTGGAGCGACTACCGTCTGACCTCCGCAACCCAGAGGGAAACATCATTCTATGGTTAAACCAGCTATTAGTCTGTTAGAAGGCACTGACTTCCTAATAACGACTGCCATAGCTGTTCATGACAGCCGGGACCAATGACTTAACGTGCTTTTCGAGGCACGGAGCAAGCGATAATTACGCACATAACTTCGAAAAGTCATAGGTGCACACGCCAGTGGCTGTACACCAGGGTTTGAACCCGAGCCCCTCTGAATTTAAAGGCAAGGGGTCTCACCACTGGGCTATCGCCGCTCCTTTTTAATTTAATTAATTAATTTATGATACGCAATTCAGTACAGTCGAGCGCCTGCTCATAACTTTGCTTGCTTTACACTCAGGAACTATGCAATATACTATGTTTTACTAATGAAAATCTAATAATAATATAATAATAATTCTTTTAAATGTAATTTACTATACAAAAATATAATTTACTTACAACACTGTCATATATGTAGTTTCCCATTCTATAATAGAAAAAATAGTAAGGGAAAAAAATATACATTATGCCCTAAGTGTACACTATGGCCAATAAAATCGAATGTGTCATTTTGACATTTAAATCCAAAAGATGAATCATGCGGTCCGCAAATTGGCTCAACAGCTGACAGACCATTATAATAAAATATTCCTTTGCAAAACAATATCTATTACTCAGACAGAAGTTATACTTTCGATTGTATTCACAATTCTACAACAACCAATAAGCAAGAGCCTTCGTCTATTCACAATAACAGAACGTTAAAAAGGGGGATGGAAGTTTACAATGGGGTCTAGTTATGCTGGTGGGTAAGGTTCAAAGGGTCTGAGGTTTTTGCTTCTGAACAAATATTATAAATATTATAGATATCCCGTTGTTGATTTACAAATATTGATTTTGTTAAATATTGTTATGCGTTCCTGTTGGAGAAGATTCTACACCGATCGCATTTTTTTTTCTTAAATGTTTACCGATAATTTTGTTAGCTATGGATAGACAATGTAATTAATTATCAAACTCCTTTGCAAGCAAATGATGGATTAAAAATATCTTTGTAACAATTCCCGCGCTACTATAATTTCCCGAAAAATCGAGAAACTATTCAACACGACACGTGTTTCGCCCTTACACAGGGCATCTTCAGGTTGTCTCTCTCTTGAGTCTCTTGACTCTCGTTTCAGCGTTGGTCGTAAAGACATCGTTGTTCTGGGGCTCCTATCTTACCTGAAGATGCCCAATTAATAAATTATCAAACTCCTTATTTAAAATTTATTTTCTTCAATAAATACTGTTTTATAAATTAGATATTAAAGTATAATGGGGAAATGAGGAAAATAAATGAGTAATAATGGGGTGTGTTCTGAGGAACTGTTTGAAATGATGGCAACGGCCTCCTTTTACTATCGCACCGCTCGGCATCGGCAAGAAGTTCATCCTCACATTTAAGAAATAACGCGCGTACGATGCGGCTCAAAAGAAATTTTCTGTCGCGTACCATTGTGTTATGTAATGAGCTCCCTGGCGAGGTTTTCCCTAAAGATTACAACATGGGGCTCATTGAAAAGGGCATGAAACGGTTTTTAATATGTCGACAAAGTGCTAGTCATGCCCTGATGTTACAGGCGTCCACAGGCTGCGGTGACGACTTAGCTCGATCGACTTGATCAAGTAGGCCGCATGCGTGAGTGCCGACCTAGTGGTTATAAAAAACATGTTTAGAAATACTTCATACATACACACATATATACGACGTATCAACGCCATATTCAACGACCGATATGGCGTGGAGGTCAGTATACCTACACTTCACTCTAGAGGTCGTGGGTTCGATTCCCACACAGGACAAATATTTGTGTGCATGAACATGAATATTTGTTCTGGTGTGGGTGTCTTCCTATGTATATTAAGTATGTATTTACAAAAAAAAGTATTTAAGTATGTTTATCCGTTGTTTAGTATCCATAATACAAGTTCTTAATGATGCTTATCTTGGAACTAAATAATTGGTGTAATTGGCACAAAATATTTTTTCTTTAATTTTTTTTATACATAAATACATACATACATACATACAATCACGCCTGTTTTCCCGAAGGGGTAGGCAGAGGCATATTATACGCCCACACTTCATCAATTGTGTAGTTGATACCACATAATAGATGGCAAGCCTATTGCCGCTTATCGGAAACTTCTACGTTTTCCAGAGCCTCGTCCGTTAATCGGCAGGTCCACCACTTGCAGGTGAGGTTGGCTTGGGCTCCAAAATTGATAGTAGGATCCCTGTACACCCTGTTCATTCTTAATAATATAATAAATTTAACTAGTTTCACAATTTTTAAGTAATGAGTAAAAATCTTGACTTCATATACTCAAGCTATTTTTACAGACATACTAGATTATATAGACAGACTAATAGCCCAGTTTTTTTACATATATATTGTCATAGTATTACGCAGGCGAAGTCACGGGCAAAGTCATGCATCTAGCAAGTAATACCTTAGTAAATACATAACATAGTGCCATCACTTTAAGCCCTCCAAAACACTAGACCCTTGGAACAACTGATGTTATACTAAACGCAAAGACTCGTGGCAGGCGGAGCAATAAAACGTGCAAAAGAGACAGCGCATATCATGTTCTCTCTCGCACTTGCACTGTTTATGGATGACGTCATACAGACACAGAGATGCGCTTGTTTGTGTACATGCATTTATCGATAAAATATTGGGGATATTTGAAATGCCATAAATAATAAAACTGTTTATTGGTATTATTAATTTATTCTTATAAAATTATTACAGGCTAATCGTCATCATCATCGTCCGTGTCGCTATCATTGACATTTATTATTAGCCGTTCGCATAAAAATGATTTTTTCAAGTCCTGTTCTTGCATAGTTTCAGCGTGACGCACACATTTTATCGATAATCTATAATTATAGTAATTAGCACGTGCACATCCCTTTAACAAAAGTGATTTATGGCCCCGACTGCCACGAGTCTTTGCGTTTAGTATAGTATTTTCTAAAATTATTATCCAAGCCTACATAAAAGTAATCTCTATTACAGCGACGTTAGATCGACATTTGGATTAAGTTATGTTAAACAATGTTAATGCACTTATAATTTTTTTACATCTATCGGTTGTAGCTATTATAAAATGAGCCGATAGCTAATATAGTTAAGGTAAATTGTTCAATGGGGGTCAACTGAACAATGTTGCAACATTTGTTGTATTCTGAACCCAGTGCCTCTTGAGGTTGATTGAAAACCAACTGAGCATTGTCTGTGTGCTTGTAGAGATAACAACGATGACGTCACTGCAGTCGAGAGTGCATCTGTACACGAGTAGGTACAGTCAGCGTGAAATTATTGTTTGCACTTAAAGCGCCATATATTCGAAACCCGCCCTAAAGCTGTTGACAATAGAGAGGTGTTACCTATATGACGCTTTGGATTTTAATAACTATATAACGCTGACTGTTCATATAACTGAAGCTTTCGAGCAGAAACTAGCCTTGCAACTTTGTAAATAATTGGATTAGATTGCAACAATTAAAGATTTAACATAATAAGTACTAACAGATAATTTTTGATTCACAAACTGTACACGTAAGCTTTCAAGTGACATGTGACACATATGTTCAGCTGAAACATACTGACCTTTCTACTTTGTATTTAATTGGGTAGGATTACAACAACTAACACACTAGAATAATTCTAGTGTGTTAGTTGTTTTAATCCTATCTTGTGGGCGCTGCAGGTCTCAAGGGCGGTAAGAGACCCAGAAAGAAAATGGGGGCGTTGTGTAGAGGCCTGGGGGGTGATTTGTAATTTTATTTAGCTAGGAGGCCTCTTAAAAATATATTTATTCTCAAAGTGGGCAGTAGACAAAATAAGTTTGGAAACCACTGCTAGATGATTGATGACAGATAATTCTTTACATTAAAAAAATATACACCTATTTGTAGCTGAAGCTTCCTTCTTAGTCCTGGCTACTTTGTAATTAGTTTGGTTGAAATAATTAACATATTAATTAATAGCACATAATTTTGTAACTAAAAAATTTGTACCCGTATGTGCTACTGATGCTTCTGACTATCAAGTGGGCTTGCTACATTGTAAGTAATTGGGTTGGATTGAATCGGTGATTATGGAACTACAAAAACAAACAAAAATACAGATATATTTTATAAAAATACGTTAATTTTTTTTCATGTTTACCCTTTTCCAAAGCAAAATCATTGATTTTAAGGAATTTATATATTTTTTATTTACTAAAAAAATTTATAAGTTGATATTATTCACAGCTCTTTTATTTTAAAACTAAGGCAAACTTGTACTGTGGGTAAATTCTTTTCTTTAAACACATTCTTAAAATACATAGGAAACACCTAAACCAAGATAAATATTCACATACAAATATGTTTTGTATGAGAATCGAACCAACTACATTAAGAAAGGGCGGATTGCAGGTTACACTGATCTCTAATGAAACACAAAAGAAACTCGGTCTGTTATCGAAACAAAATAAAACTGAATTAGCACAGAAGTTAGATTTTGAGAGCAGACATATGATAGTTTTTATCCCATGACAGCGTGATTTTTTTATTTAGAATCAATTATTATTTAAGTGTAGGTATGTAATTCGTGAGAAAGTATAAGTTCTGCGGGCATAAGGTTTTATTTGATAACTTAAAAATCAATTACAAGTACATTTAGCAGTTGTTCGTTTTAGTCACGGTAAAAACTTGGGCAGATGTTTCATATCCAATAACATGTACCAACCTTCTTGTATTTTATAAATAAACAAATGATACGATTAATAAGCCTAAATTGACAGTTGTACCCACTTGTAAGTGAGTGCGAACGCGTGCATTACGCGTGCAGTACGCGTGTCGTGCACGTGACCTATAAAACCGTTTAAAATAATATTGACTAAGCAGATTTATTTTTAATTTGTCACTGGCTATAAAGTATTATAGCTTAATTAATAAATTCGTGTGAAAATATTAGCCACGTTAAACGAAAGATTATTTTATTGATTATTAGCAGACGTCTTAGTAACATGCTTTTGTATAATTCGTAATTTGTTTGTAGAGTTCATACAAACATCAAACAATAAAAGGATCATGCAGCAATTTTCCACATTATTAACATATTGTGTGAATGATAAACTGTATTAAGAAAAGACATGATAAAAACACACATGAAAACCGGTATTAAGAAAAGTCAGGATAAAAAACACACATGAAAACCGGTATTAATAAAAGCATGATTTCCCATATTTACACACAAAACTTTATTTAATTGAGTTTAAGAATAAAGATAGAGCTTATTTCATTAAAGAAGCAATAAATAGACTTTTTAAGGGGCTTATTACCAAACAAAATCTAAAGTTTAAGCAGGTGTAAAACTAGTGCTGTCCCTTTTATATGATAAAATGAAAAACAGTGACAGTACTAGTTTTAGATGTTTTGTAATAAGCTCCTTACTCTTTAACAATAACAGTAATACAAAAATTAGGTTAATTTTATTAACATTATACCTAGGGATAGGTTAAAGTCTAGCCAAATCTGACACGTGGAAATTAACCTTCATTAATATCCACTATCAATCGTATAATTTAGGATTTTTTGTCATAAAAAAAAATTGTTGAAGAAAACACTGAATTGAAGCTAGCCACAAACTCTGTACCTATCTATATTTATTCCTCATTTTGCTATGTTGTTTGATTATTAATAATTTATAATCGCAATGTCTTTGTGTGTTTGGTCAATAGATGTTTTTTGTTTTATTCTATTCAATGACGTCAACACTCTAGCGGTTTTTGATGAAATAACAAGTAAATAATGTTCTGTCAGTCTGACAGACTGAGTGCGGATTTATGTAGGCCATAAAATTATTAAGCAGTTAGCTGATGTTATTGATTAGGGAAGTACAACCACATAATAGCATAAGTGGATTCCTCTGTTTGTTAGTATAATATTGTAAAGTTCGGAAATTGGCGACACGCGGCCGACACGCTTCACACTTGGCCGGCACGTGTACTGCACCAACACCAGTGGCCATGATATGGCCATTAAATATGTAGTGCCTTTTTTAAATGTTCTTTAGAAAACATTTTTTGTTTAGGATTTTGGGATTGTATTCATATATGATTTGTGTTATAAACTGTTTCATATTAAAGTAATTGTTGAAACTGATGACTCCAATTTATTTAAAGTTATTTTAATTCTCAATGTTTTCCATGAAATTAAAATAAAAACATACTTTTAAGTTTTAGTTCAGCGATAAATATATATATTGTTTCTTAATAAATTAAATCTGGTTTTCATTGTTTATTTCAGGTAATAATCAATATTAAACAGGAAATTACAATAATAATTACTTAATTAGTAACAAAAAATAATATAAAAATTGTAACAAAACCTTAAGCTAGCCAAATTTGAAAGTGAATACACATTGTACATTAACATAAAAACTCTTTTGAATAGGGCTTATGTGTGTATTCGGGTGTACAATGTGATGTGTGTGTGTTTGTGTGTCTTAAAACTATTTGAAAATTGAGATTGGTTATAAATATTAAATATAGAACAATAAAAGCGTAAATAAAAAAAAATGATTTTTGTAAAACCATTAAAGAGAATAAAAAATACCTAATACTTATAGGTAAATAAACATAAAAACGAATAAACGAAACTAACCGTGTGAACTACTAATCTGTTTGCAAATCTGTGCCTAAAATGGCACTTGAACTTTTTGCCACCAATAGTGGTACCAAAAATGACACGAGCTTTCTCAAGTGGGATAATGTCAACAATATAACAACTATTAGCGGCATCGACAGGGTTAAGTTACCACAACGTATCGTGTGAAAGATTATTTTTTTAATAGGATTATGGTAATATTTTTTCCAAGTGTTGTTTTTATGATAGGGATCCCGTGTGAACTTTTTATTATAAGTATATCTACCAGAGGACTCCCGGTAGTACGACAAACGTTTTGCAGGGCAATGTCAGACCTTCAAATTTGGCGGACTTAATTTTATCAGAAAGTAAATTATGTATTTACTTACATACACACAATCACGCCTATTTCCCCGAAGGGGTAGGCAGAGGCATAGTATACGCCCACACTTTGCCAACTATATAGTTGGTCCCACGTAATAGGTGGCGAGCCTATTGCCGTTTATCGGAAAATTTTATGTTCGCCAGAGCCTCGTCCGTTGATCGCCACTTGCAGGTAAGGTTGACTTGGGCTTCGTGGGTTTTGGTATGATCCCTATCCCCCCAGTATAGGTCTCCACCATGACGTAGTGGGGGGGCCGAGTACCTCCCGAAGGCCGGGATAAGATAACACCCAGAGATTGGCGGCTGTGGATGCCCTTAGTACTGACTACCGGAGGGAAACTAAGAGGGACCTGTGGAGGGCGTACCGGGCGTGCCAGGAGGGCCCGTCAAGCAACGCCAGGAGGGTCTTAGGCAGCGGGGGCAGGGTGCCCCTGCTGTCTAACTATAGACCCTTTCAAGAAGTCGGCCACACACGCTATGGTCGCACAGGGAGGTAGGAGGGGCGCGTCCACTGCGCCTCTCTGAGGAGGTCCTCCTATTTTTAGTCCGGGAGACGTTGGCCGCAGGCGGGGTGTCAGACGCTGCAACCCAGATACTGGCCCCCACCTCTTTTTCAACAAGCGGCGGGCGTCGTCGGAAGATTTTTAGTGGGTATTACTGCTGGCATTTGTGTCTGCCGGTGGTGAGTCACATGCCCCCCTTTCAGTCCCCCTTTGGCCGAAAAATAAATTATATGATCCCTATACACCCAGAAAATAAATAAAGTAATGTTGATATTATCGAGATCACTACCCCCTGATGGCTTTTAAAATATAATTAGCATCGTCTTCTCTTTGTATACATTCTTTTATTAAAACGACTCGACATTTTATACTGTTTTACCTAGGCTCCTAAATCAAATTTAGATTTTATTTTATGTAGGGTCCAATGCAGCAGTTATGAATGCCAAATTAACTTAGTATTCACGCGCCTAAACAACTGTTGTTACATCAATGTTCCTAACTGACTCAATAAACCTACATTATTTTTGTTTAGCATAGAAATTTATTCTCGAAAGTAATCATAGTAAGTTATAATCCACAACGAATTGGTAATGAATTTTTAACGAGTGTAAAATTGAACAAAATAAATAAGGTACACCCATACCCCACACATTCGTCGTCTGTCCCATTATTGCACCGCACGTAAGTCCCAAGCGTGACATCAAATCTGCACTCATTTCACACTTGTCAATATGAGATACGTTAATTGTGTGGCATTTAGTCACAGTCAAAGTCAAGTAAAGTCCGTCTTAGTCCCACTCCAGTAAAGTAGTGGATATTGTACTTGAGGTTTTATATGGTGTTTTAGAATCAATATGAACATGAAGATTGTAATTCAAGTACCGAACCATAGCCTGTGAGTTTCTTGCCAGTTCATCTTACAGATCGGTGGCTCGGAACTGGCACTTTTGTTACATATAAGTGAATCTAAGCTTCGTGATTTCAGTTTAATAATATTACGATTATTTTTATATTTAATTTTGACGTATTCAAGTACTATGTAATAGATTATGAAATAAATAATTATTGATTTTGCACACGGAAAATTACAATTCACGGCCTACAGTTTTAGTTTATAAAACTCTGCCCCGATGTGACTTTTTTCGCGATGGCGCCTAAACTTCTGCCTTAACGTTTAACCTGTTTGTTGTGAGGAAAACAATTAAATTTTAATTGATAAACTGTATTATAACATTAATGACTGATTAATTTTGAATTATTGTATTTAGATTGTTAATGACATTATAAAATTACTTGACGTTGAAACTTATTTGTGAAAGTCAACTATATCTTGTTAGTTTTGTTTTGTTATTATATGATATTTTTTTGTACATAGTTCCTGTTTTTTTTACATAATTTTTAAATTTGGTTTTTATGTAAAAATTTTGCTCTTGTTTTTTAAAATTATTTTATACCTATGAGACAATTTATTGACATAATTATTTCCACGTCGAAAAGCGACAGAATGTATACCAGCATACATTCCGCTCTTAACTTTTGGATTCGATTCCCACTTAGGGAAAATATTTGTGTGCATAAATTTATAATAATAATAATTTACTCTTTATTGTTTACCCTGATAAAGAATACACATAAAAACAAAAGACATAAAACAGGAATATATAATGGGCGGCCTTGTCGCTTATAGTAATTTCTTCCAGGCAGTTAAAGAGACAGAAAAGTCAAAGACACAGAAGGGTACATCGTTATGTACAATAATAAATAAAAAAATATCTAGTGTTTTAAAGCATTGTAGACATGCATCTACTGGAAACCAATGCACACTGACTCCGGCTTATTTGTCAGTGTTTGTTTAAGTTATTATGGACTCTTTGTTCTATTTAAAAAATATATCAAATTCATTTATTCAAGTTTAGCTCAAAAGAGCTCTTATGAACGTCAAAACTTAAAAACTAGCGCGCCCATTCACTGCGGGCGGAAGCTTGCTCGTAAAAGAGCGGGCAAGAAAATCGTCAAGGTTAGTTTTTTCTCCCGCCAGTTACAAGAAAATGTACTTAGTAGTAAAACAATTTGTTCTGTGTTCTGCAGTCACAAGATTTAAAATAAAAGAAAAAAATAACTTTTTTTATATATAACTTCATTCTAGTCCATAATTGTTTTTTTTTTCTTTAAATCTAAATAAACAAACAGTTTGTAGTAAAACTGTAATGTATTGTATGGAATTGGTGGTAAACTACGACCGATTGTGCCGGTGTCAAACCGTTTACCCTTATCTTGGAGCTAGCCATCTGCCGGCATGCACCGTTGCACCAAACACAATGGACTCCATTCATAAAGCCCAATTTTTTATCTAAAAATGGATTTTGTGCACCGAAAAAATGAACGCGGAAAATAGGACGGTGTTATGTTTAAGTGGAGGGATAGTGCTGTGGTCGGTGGTAAATGTTGTAATCGCCATATATTTATGTCTTTATATATTTCACATATTATAAGCTGCACACTTAATACAATTACATTACTTTCTGCAGACTTGCTTCGGTACACATTGTGTTCTTGCTGGAGAACAAAACCTGAATAGTTTCTTGACCAACTCTTTGAAGGCGAAAAGCGTTTTTTTAAGTTGACTTTTATATAAACTTTTTATACATACATAATATCACGCCTGTTTTAAATAATATTAGGCAGAGGCATATTATACGCCCACGTTTCGCCCTTTATATTGTTGGTCCCACGTTATAGGTGGCGAGCTTGTTGCCGCTTACCGGTGACTTTTGTCCGTGGATCCGTGGTCCGTGGATCGACAGGTGCAGGTGAGGTTAACTTGGGATTCTATTTCACCTTAACCTTATAATTGAGCTAAATTTAAATAAACTATGTGTTGTGACTAAAAGCACAGACTAACTATTGACCCAGAATCTTTAGCAGAATTATCTAAAATCTTTTGTGTTTACAGTTCTACATAATTTCTAAATTCAGCGCACGGACAGAATTCAAATTATATTTATCTCAGCCCCTAATAATCTTACTGCACCACTGGACCTAGTGCTAAATGCTTGAGACTAGCAGTACAGCAGGTGAATGCGTACCAATGGCGAATTAATGTATAGTGAATAAATGTAAATATTAATAACTAGCAGTCGCCCGCGGCTCCGCCCGCGTGGATGTCGGCTACCGCTGTAAAATGCCTACCCAGAAAAGACACGGTCAGCAAAATGATTTCCAGATCAATTCACAGACACGGACACTAACATCGACAACGCAGTCATTATCCGCAGGCTGCATAGATTGTCTTTAAGTGGATGTAGAAGTTGTTAATGCTGAAAATATTTAAATCTAATTAATACCTAGTTTTTACTCTTACCGGCAATCCCGGAGAGCAACCTGTTGTTTTGGGATAGATAACTAAAGCGATTATTGTAAATCTTCCCCATAAACAACATTTGACATTAAATTATTTTTAGGTGACAAAATAAACTGATGGTTAGGTGCCCCGACCCGTGATAGGGCGCTGTGCAGCAGAAATCGTAATAATTTAAGTTCGCCATAACTTCAAAACCAAACGTCCAATTTTGATCATTCCAAGACCAAATATTATCTTTTACTTTTTAGTAGGTGGTATAAGATCTTTAATTCATTCATACATTTTGTGGTACTATCTTTTATAGTTAAGGCAGCGTACGCAACTGTTCTGGTTGATTTTTACACTTTGTGTCCGAAAAACCCAAATATTTTACGGAACCCTATTTTTTTCGAAATTATAATATAGCCTATGTTACTCAGTGATAATGTAGCTTTCTAATGAAAAAAGAATTATTAATATCGGTCCAGTAATTTTTGAGTTTATTCGTTACATACAAAAATACAAATCTTTCCTCTTTATAATATTAGTATAGATAGATTACATTGACTCCCCCCCCCCCCCCGTACCCCAGTGACGCTTACATGGAGCTTACATCGCATGCTGGCTAGCTGAGCGCGGTGAGCGGCAACCACGCGACTTGTTTTTATTACTTGCATTTTTAAACTCGTGATATCTTCCGAATGAAATGTCCGAATTGAATAATTCAAGAAGTTATATAAAGGTATTGAAGCCGTCTTGAATACAAAGTATTTTTTTTGATAAGGATTAATACCAAGGTACAAATATAGAGCCTTTTCAAGCGGCGGCATATAAATTAATTTATTAGAATAAAAAACCGCTTACTGTGACGTAACTATAATATTTAGACATATGCTGTCGCGACACTTTTTGTAGATAATGATGAGTACTGCAAAGTCGTAGTACATAATTTTGTTCTATCATCAATAGTTTTCGCTGCGCACGCTATGTAAGGAATTTTTCAGGTCATTTTTTCCCACTTTGGGTTACATTATTGGATTTTTAGTAAGGATCCCTATTTTTTTTAAAAATATAATATAGCCTATGTTACTCGGGGATAATGTAGCTTTCCAAAGGTGAAAGAATTTTTGAAATCGGTCCAGTAGTTTCGGAGCCTATTCATTACAAACAAACAAACAAACAAACAAACAAACAAACAAACAAACAAACAAATCTTTCCTCTTTATAATATTAGTATAGATTATAATCTAGTTGTAAGTCATCGATTTAAGTTAGTGTTAAGATTTTATTTTATAGTTTAAATCAATAATTTATGTAAATATGTGTATATGCTTTTGTGTATGTGTTTATACTCAAATTCACCTGTTTAAAGCCGTTCTATAGAAACGGTTCCATGCGAAATATCCGACTGATAAAAATAAAAGTAGTTTTGTGTTTTTTACCTAAAACCTGTTTGATGAATCAAAACACTTTTTAAGAGCGTAATAGTACCGTTTTAATGGACTATCCGACATAAAAAGCCTTGTTACTGGACTATTAAACCCTAATACGTATTACTGCTATCCAAGACAATAAAAATATATCAAATTCACACCCTGAATTACTTAGTTCTTCGCGTTCAAACAAACTCTTGAACTTTATAACATTAAAATAAATATTGAAAAAGTTTTTATTCGTAGTTTGAACTCCTTCGCTCAGTAACATTGATTTCATCTCGTCGTTCATGCACATAGGCGTACACCTGGCTTCGCGCTTTGTGGAGCTCCACACTACACGCACCCCACCAAGCACCCTTGGCTCCCGAAGATTTAATTACCGCCTTTATGGTCGTCCATTTATTGGTAACTGTTGAATTTTATTGCTCACAGTATATTTATGTCCCAATTCATTAATAACTAGGAAATCAGTTGTTATATATATTTTCTAGAAACTTTAGTGACTTGCTGCCGCCCTCGGCTTTTCGCGAGTTATTTATTCAGTCATCTCACTAGAACTACCAAATGCACTAACTACAAAAAAAATACGTCCAATACATCAGTTGTTTAATATGATTATATGTAATGATTGGGAATATACTGAAGGATCATAGATATATATTATAATTTACAAAGGAAAAACTATGCATCCTACATAAACTACCTATAATATTTTATATGTGTGAAAATTAAACAGTGTGGTCATAACAATACAATGAAATAAATTTAAAATTATACAAAGTATTATTGTCTTTAAGATCAACAGGATCATTTAAATTCGTCAATTTTTTACAAACAAAATGGACATACAATATTTTTTTTAAAACAATGAAAGAGTAATGAGCTGTTCCATAATCAAGAAATAAAAGCCAAATGGATCGTTTGTTAGAATTGGTCAAGGTTTGTCAGTTAATCTATCTGTTGCAAATACACACAATTATATAATAAATTAAAATAATTAATGCTTCATAAAAAAATCAATTTAAATAAAAATGAAGATCAGTAAGTACCTATATATTCCAATATTGGGAAAAAAATGAGAATTATACTCATATTTTCCCATTTTATAGTTCATTGTTTATTGTGACTTTGACAAAAGAAATCTGTTTTATATTTATAAACTTTCATTTTAATTATATTTTTTTATAACATGCAGACTTCACCAATAATAACTGTAGATGCTGCTATTTTTTAGCCATATTTGTTGTTAATGTTGTTTATTACTTGTATCGGTGATCATTTTAATAAATTATATATTTTTTTTAAAAATTCAATATAAGTAAGTAGATTTCATTTCATAACTAATCTTGAAGTTAAAACTTTAAAGTGATCTAAATTAAGAGTAGTCAAAAATCAAAATCATTTATTCAAGTTAGGCTAAATATTGCTCTTGTGAAAGCCAAACTTCAAAACTAACACGCTACATAAACTAAATAAATAACTAAATTATATAAAAACCATCACAGTAATTTAACAAACATTAATGAATCATCACATAAGCCGTACCCCATGTCTTTCAAACCCGAAAATCCCTTGGAAATCCTCCGGGAATGATCATGAATATCAAACCGGCATCGCATTAGGGTACCGTAGTTATCTGATCCGAATTAAACCGGTAAAAAGCAGTCATTATTCCGCCTCTATGCTTGAAATGGGATTTTTTATTTTGCCCACACCTCCGGCCATTGTTGCGTCGGATTGTCACTGGCCTGGATAATTTGGCCTTTTCATTGTGAAAAATAAAGAAGCTTTTTAGTAACCTTGATAACTTTGGCCAGTATGGCGATAGTGGAGGGTAAAAAGTGTAATATTTGATTTTAATTAATTACTCTATTTTATTTTACCTACAACACATAGGCACCTAATTACATGCAATTTTATATGGCCGACGACATTTAAAAAAATACCGTAGTGACATAAGTAATTAATAAGTGGTGAATCTAATCGCCTTGGTGTCTATGGGAGATTAATAAGGTTCCTTAATTATCTAATACTAGCAGTCGCCCGCGGCTCCGCCCGCGTGGATGTCAGTTACCGCTGCAAAATGCCTACCCAGGAAAGACACGGTGCCGAAGGCTGCATAGATTGTCTTTATGTGGATGTTAAAGTTGTTAATGATGAAAATATTTAAATGTAATTAATACTAAGTTTTCACTCCTACCAGCAGTCCCGGAGTGCAACCCGTTGTTTTGGGATAGATAACTAAAACGATTATTGTAGAGCTTCTCTATAAACAACATTTGACGTTAAATTATTTTCAGGTAACAAAATAAACTGATGGTTGGGAGCCCCGACCCGTGATAGGGCGAAATAATTTGATTTCGTCATAACTTGAAAACCAAACGTCCAATTTTGATTATTTCAAGACCAAATATTATCTACATAAACTGCACTTAGTGATGCAATAATTTATTTTGATAAGGATTAATAGCATAAGTAAAATAATTGCGTTTAAATGTAGTCCAAAAAATTCAAGATTTTTAAATAAAAAAATGGTTGTTGTGCCTCACTCGACAGAGATAGGTATAGTGTGTCGCGGACTTTTTAGTATATATTTATAAGATCTACAATTAATTTATACCTTTTGTGGTTCTATCTTGTATAGTTTAGGCAGCGTACGCAAAATGAGTAACTGTTCTGGTTGAGTTTTTACACTTGGTGTCCAAAAAACCCAAATATCTTACGAAACCCTATTTTTTCGAAATTAAAATTTAGCCTATGTTACTCAGTGATAATGTAGCTTTCTAATGAAAAAAGAATTATTAAAATCGGTCCAGTACTTTTTGAGTTTAATCGTACATATACAAAAATACAAATCTTTCCTCTTTATAATATAAGTGTAGACGAGTGATATTTGTAAAAAGCAGTCATTATTCCGCCTCTATGTTTGAAATGGGGTTTTTCGTTTTGCCTACACCGCCCGCCATTGTTGCGTCGGATTGTTACTGGCATAAAATGATTTGGCCTTTTCATTGTGAAAAATAAAGAAACTTTTTAGTATCCTTGATAACTGTGGCCAGGACAGACTTCTTGGCGGGAAAGTTAAGCGTCATGTCTGCAGTTTTGTTTTATTTTCTAAAATTTGTGATATTTCTAACATTAATGTGTAATACGGTGGATTATTAACCGTTAAGTGTTTGTGAATATACATAAGTGTTGGTAAATCAAACAAAGCAGTGCAACATCACTTTTCATATTCTCTCAAGGAGTCCATGTTAGATCTCAGTATAGTCCCACATCTTTATTGAGGACTCAAGGGGCTAAGGGGAGGGTATCTCATTTACCATTTATCATCTTTATCATCACTCATTCTCATATACTATGAATTATATATTATTAATATATCACTTACTTGACCCTGGCTAGATGTGCTAGACGCACGAAGCCATTATTTAAAAGAAAAAAAAACTGTGGCCACGGTGGCTATAGAAAAGTTCGAAAATGCAATAAAATAAAATGCCGTCAATTTCAATTCAAACATAATCTATTTTTAGTTTTCGGTAAAAACATTTGAAACTAAGTTTGTACAAATGATGAATGCTATTCTAATATCTTTAAGGAGCTGATGACGTGTCCAGTGCTGTATTTTAGCAGTCTCTGAAAGCCGTTGATTCTGCCTCGTACACGCTTCATCATAAACGCAATGCGCTTTTTCATGATAGCCGAGAGGCAGGCTGCAGGATCAAGGCACCCCCATCAGCCCCTAATGAGTACGTAGTAATGTACACTTAAAAGTACTGCTAGAAATAGGTCCCCTCAAAGATAGTATCTGGATACATTAGTGATTGTAAAACCAGATAAATATCACATATCCAAAGGATATCAGTACTCGATCTACCCCATGTTACTAGTGACAGTTATTTGTCACTGTTCCGCGATCAAATGACTGTGATTTATTACACCTGCAATATGAATAAAAGAGATGTAATATAGCTTTTCGCAGAGGCATACGCCCACACTTCGCCAATTTTATATTAAGTTATATAGTTGGTTCCACGTAATAGGTGGCGAGCCTATTTCCGTTTGCCGGGCACTGTCGTACTGTGTAGTGCTTGGGATTAAACTGCCGTTTCATACAGGCTATTCTTATATGAATGACTTAAAGCATGAATATTGTTGCATTGTATAGCGTCACAGACAAATGAAGATTGTAACTAACCAATCGATAATTTAAAAGAGCATAGCCTGTGAGTTTCTTGCCAGTTCTTCTTACAGAGCGGTAGCTCGGAACTGGCACTTAGATTCACTTACACTTAATTTTTTTTTTTTTAAATTGTTTGGTTGTAAGTGAATCTAAGCTTCGTGATTTTAGTATAATTATATTTTATTTGTTTTTGTTATTTTTTTATTATTTTGACGTTTTCAAGTACTATGTAATAGTTTATGAAATAAAAAGTATTTTGACTTTTTTGACTTTTGACTGTCATGTTCGCCAGAGCCTCATCCGTTGACCGACAGGTGCACCACTTGGAGGTGAGGTCGGCTTGGGGTCCTAAGCACTTGGTAGGATCCCTATACACACCTTTTATAATCTATTATATATCTTAAAATACTATCCACAAGAATTCTACCATATAGTTAATTTACATACATTTTGTTCGTATAAAAATAAATTTTACACGTTTTATTCACACAAAATGAGCTTACTACGTCTTGAGAATTACCACTAGGGTTACCACATTTAGCCAGTGTCAACTAAAATATATTTTAATAATAATAATGATAAAAAACCATTAGATTAAAATTGTCTAAGGGGCCTCTACGTGTTGGCTTCGGCCTCACGCATGCCTTCCAAATGTCCGGGTCACCATTGGCCCGAGATCGGAAAAAGACAAACATAATAATAGTAAATGAGAATGAGTTGTGATAAAGATGATGAATAAGATGCCTTCCCCCTATAATCCCTTTGAGTCCTCAGTAAAGATGTGGGAGGCATAGTGAGATCTCACATAGACTTCTTGAGATAATTTTCAAAGAGATTTTGTAGTGTTTTGTTTCATTTACCAACGCTCATATACGTTCTTAAACACTTAACGGTCAATAATCCACCGTTATTACACATTAATGTTAGAATTATCTAAAATATTAGAAAATAAAACAAAACTGCAGACATGACCCTTCACTTTCGCGCCAAGAAGTAAATGAACCCTTCACTTTCCCGCCAAGAATGCTTGGTCTTGCTTTGGACCTCGCTAAGTATTACCTACCGAGTCCTAGTATATTCCAATCATCTGCTGCATTAAATATAAAATTATTCTTAATTTCGTAAACCAATAATTTTCATACATTCTCCTACATCCTTTTCGGCCAACTAACCCTATACATCAATTGTTTTTATTCATTCTACTAGACCTTTAATGTGTTCAACAGTTTATAAGGCTGATATCATAAGAGCTTTAAGCACACAAACTCACTCTTTTATTAGGTGTTTACAAAACATTAGTGTACCTACATATTGATCCGTGACCGAATATAACACCGAGACGAATGGCAGAATTTTTACAGTGTTGCCAGCTAAACAAAAGCATTGTGATGCAAAACGGAAAGTGTCAACCGCCCTTCTTTGAATATTTAATTGCGTGACATTGTGTGCGGTGACGTTAACTAAACGGAAAGAGTCGCGATCATCGATTCGTTGTGCCACTGGAACTTTTAAATTAACAATTAGTAAGAGTACTGGTGATTAAAAAGTTACATCTGTCTACTTTTTCTTGAAAATGTCGAGCTTCTAACATAGAGGCGCAATGGTAAAATATGCAGAGGCACTACTTCGCTAACACACCAAATCTTTTGTTAATTACTATGTAGTAAACGGTGTTGGTGGCAATTCTATCTATTGTACTAGTTAGGCTGTTATATCATATATTGTATTGTCACTGTTTGTTTACCCAAATAAATAGAAAAAAAATGGTGGTACAATTATTCTGTCGGAGCTTCTTTATTATATTTGCTTTAATTGTGCCCTGTGGTATCGGCCTAGAATAGTGCCAACCCCTCTCTCCTGACGGGGAGTCGTAAGAGTCAACAAAGATAAATCCAACCAAGATCGGGCAGCAGCGTCATCCTGCGTAGGTGTTGGCTGAATCTGCGATCACCAACCTGCCTGACCAGCGTGGTGATCATGGGCAAATACCCTAAATATAAAGACTTTATATGGCTGAAATGATGTTGGTGATATTTGCTAAGCTCCTTTGAAAAACTAAGATTAAGAAAGGTTCATGTCCACGCAGATCCAGTGTGGAAAAGAAAGCCTGTCTTGCCGATTCCACATAATGTGCTTCCGGTTTGATCAAGTAATAATTTTAAGCATTTCCAGATACTAATACTGAAGTGAATAAGTAATCCCGGAGTTTTTGGGACATACTGTTATCAAATTGGGTGGTAATAGCAGCTCCATATTATATTCAGTCGAGAATTTTAAGTGAATATAGTCTGCCTATTCCTATCACCGTTAATTATTGTTTTTAGCAAGAACTATGTCTGTCGGGGAGTATCGGCCGCATTATTGAGCATATATCTTCAATATCAACAATAAACGCCTCGCCTAACAATAAACACGGTCCCACTTTCACAAACCTAGGTAAGACAGGTAGGTTAATATAACCGGGACCAATGGCTTAACGTGCACGGAAGCGTTCGATATCAAATGCCAAACAAGTGGTCACCAATCCATGGACTGACCACTGTAAAATCTGCTTTACTTCGGTGATCGCTTCCGACCACCGAGCACCGCAGAGCCACAAGCGCTTAAAATAGTACTCACACACAAACTGGGACAGTAATCCTTTAATTTATATGATTTAGCAAATATTCTGCTGCCAAATTATTGCCTGAGAAATAAACGATGGTGTTACTCTACGTAAGATTTAATGCTTTATTTTTATACTATTAGGTGGCGGCTTACCTGATGGGAAGTGGTCAAGTGCTGTTTCCGATTTGAAGAGTGCTGTGGGTAAGATAATACTGGGTATCCTGACATCCTTCATAGCAATATCCCGGTTGCCCTATACTTAAGCTTAGGGCCTAGAGTCTGCTCACTGGTTTCACCAGATTTGGCTATTACACGAATTTCAGTTATCACATGGAGCGACTGCCGTCTGACCTCCGCAACCCAGAGGGAAACATCATTATATGGTTCAACCAGAGTACATAAGTTGAGATCATACTGGACATGTGAAACTACATTTTACATAGATAAAATAAGCATTAATGGTTGAGCCAAATTAACAAACGTTTTAATACTTAACGGAATATAAAATATCAGCACCAATCAAATAATATCATACACTATCTCAAATCAACAGCAACCGTATCCAACGGTTAGTTGAACAAAATGCAAATTAACTTAGAGAATAGTAGTGGAGGGTTCGACGCCGGACGGGGGCGGCCTATCGACCCCTTTTGTCCCCTAATGGGCCTGTCCACCCTGTCTTACTGCCCCACTTGCGACGCACTTGGCACCCCACTTATTGTTTGGAGAGTAAAAACTTATTCATACTACTAAATAATACTGAAGTAGCGGGTCGAATTTGTACCAACAACCTGTTGGTTTATTATGAGTTGAGTTTTTAGTATTTGTTAGTTTTAGTATTTTGTTCATAAAATAATTTATTTATTTCAATATTACTTTACGGAAATACATTGTAAGCAATTGAAGGTTCAACAAGTTTGTTACGACTCCCGCGCAACCGACAACTGGGAAATTTCACGAAGCTGTTTTAAAACAGTACAAATATATTTTTATGGAACTTCTCATAGCTTTCAATAATAGTTTTAAAAAATAGATTCTGCAGGAAAAATGGAATGACGTATCTGAATTGAATAGACTTTTAATTGTAATACTTATTCTTTAAAACCCCTTTCCCAGTTATAATTACCCATAATTATAGCGTACAATATTATTACGAAATGTGTTAGAACACAAAATTAAATATTAAAAAAAAAAAATATTATTTGTGAGAATTTATTTATTATAATTACTAGCACGACCGACATTAATAAAGCATACATAAATTGTCCGTCATAGAAACTTTTTTCAAAAAGTATGCAAACCTATTTCGAATAAATTGGCGACAATTTTTTTCACGACCTTTTGAAAATGGAAAGTAAATAACAATTGATCCAAGCGGCCCATCAGACGAACATTGATTATACAGTTTTTTTCAAAATTTTAGTCCGGACAAAATTTTTGTAGGAAATACCTTTTTATTTCAGTTTTTTCTATTTATATTTACATCGGAGTAAACAAAATTCTTTGTTATCACTATGGTAAGCGATTTATTTATTTGCTAATGTATTTAGAAATAGGACAAATCTTTGAAAGATTTGGTTACTTTTGATTGCGTTATAATGATATATTATAGTTTTACAACAGCCTTGTTAAAGTTTAAAAGTGCTTGTATGATTATTATTCAAATCTGGTGCCTTAAGTCGAACTGATAAGTCTGCGAAGATTTTTTATTTTTCAAAATGAAGCGCATAAGTTCTTTAAATTTTGTTTTCAAATATCTTTTCGTTACTTTTATAGACCAATGGGTTTTTTTTGTTCGTTCTGTTATATTCTTTATGTGGTAACTTATTCTATAGTACTACTTAAATTCCTTTTTACATTCATAACTTTGACAGGCACTCGTAGCGATAGAAGCAGTGGTCGATACCACTACCATGAGTCGCACATCTAGTTTTTAAGACGTAATGTCATTTTGAAAAGATTTTTTGTCATAACTACGATAACATATCCGATTTGGTGTTTGGCGCTCTCTATCGGACAGTTGTCGAATTAAAAAAGATTTTTAACCCCTTTGTAAGACAGTGTTGAACATATTCCCACCATAAATTGAATCTTATGTAGTCGAGTTAAGGTAGAAAAGCAATAAAAATTGTCAACATGTTCCTGCTTTTTAAAGGGTTAAGTATTCAATGCATATACATAAAAGGAAACTTGTGGCATATTTAACTCAATTTGGGATTTTTTGACATTTCTGCTTATAAGAACTAAATGTGAATGTCATGATATGGCATCAACTTACTGTATGATCTGCGGCACATAAATTGAATGAGAACCTTGAATTCGCAGCGAAACATTTTCTGGTCTCAATCGAGGTGGGGCATGAAGGGTACAGCGACGCTACGCTCGCTCGCATGCACTTAAAACTTGACCCTATTCTTCGTTTGTCTGCGCAGACAACCGTATTCTTCGTTTAACTTCAATGTTGATATGTTAAATGTCTAACATGTGGTGTCTTGGTACTGCAGAGGGAGTGCATCTCGGTGCACGTGGGTCAGGCGGGGGTTCAGATGGGCGTGGCGTGCTGGCAGCTGTACTGTCTGGAGCACGGCATCCGGCCTGATGGCACGCTGCCGGCTTGCGACGCAGACCCTAATGCAGGCGACTCCTGCTTCAACACGTTCTTCTCCGAGGCGGACCGTGGCAAGATGGTGCCTAGGGTCGTCATGGTGGACTTGGAACCAACTGTTATAGGTAAATGGAATCTGTACTGTGTTTAGCTCAGCAGTTTGATAAGACTAATGATGGTGACGTTAATTCTGCTGTGCGGCGAGTGCCACATTTAATCCATTTTCTGGAGTTATCAACCAATGTCAATGAAATGAAATAAAAATAAAATAAAATGAAAAATTATTTATTTCAACATCACACAACATAATAAAGAAATAAAACAATACACAGGACACGTACAGGTTGCATGTTATCGAAAAAGGCCCCTGCTCAGTATTTGGAGCCAGTCTGTGAACAAACCCACTGCACTGATTTTCAGCATTCAAAATTACAACAATAAAATAGGACGCTAACAAAACTAACTTACATTTTACACTAAATATTACAAAAACGAATACTAAAAGAAACACAAAGTAATAAAAGAAAAAAAACAATAGGCTGCATAATAACAATGCGTGCTTCTGTGGTAAGGTATACACCAACTCTGACAAAGCTTTTTTGTCTGAAAAGGCTGCAGAAAAGGTAAGGGCGCGTATATATATTACGGAATATTTCGCGCCGACACAACACGCGGCAACATTCAAAATACTAGCAAAATTACGTTTCTATGTCGAGCATGCGATATGCCGCACGGCCGACTCGTGGTTGCTGTGCGATTTTGTCACTTAATAATTTGAACATTGTGTACAAGTCAGTAAAGTTTAAATTACTATGAAAATAAATAAGTGGCCAATACGCGGCTACCGCGCGGCTGCTGCAAGAAAGTTTTCGCGTCGTCTAACTGGGCCCTAACTAAATACGAAATGGAGCTTAGGAACTACTTTACATACTTAAGTGTTTTTACCTAAAATATTAAAAGCGTTTGTTAGATCTTAAATGGTTGGATGGATTGAATGAGTGGATTTTCCTTACGTTTCTAGAAGGTATTTGGTAAGCAACTGTCATGTCAATATATTGATTATTTCTATAATTCTGGTCAACTTGCCATACGTTTGCTTCTGATTATAGGTATTTTAGTGGTAGTAAATGAAATAATTGAAATTTAGCCTAGTTTGGTTAGACCACTGAGCAGACCTTGGGCCATGAGCTCAAGCGTAGCTCTAGGGCATAAACGAGATATGATAATAATATGAGTGATCCTTCATGAAATATTACCTACTTTATTATACTCAGATGAAGTCCGCAACGGTGACTACCGCCAACTATACCACCCGGAGCAGCTGATCACTGGCAAGGAAGACGCTGCCAACAACTACGCGAGAGGCCATTACTCCACGGGGCGGGAGGTGCTCATTCCAGTCATGGAGAGGGTGCGCAAACTAGCTGATCAGTGCACAGGATTACAAGTAAGATAGTTGATATTAAATCTTAATTGGTGTAACAGAAACATACCAACTACTTGGAGCCCAAACCTCACCTGCAAGTGGTGCACCTGCCTATCAACGGACGAGGCTCAAGCAATAATTTTATTAGAATATTATATAAAAGACAGCAGTTGAAAATTACATACATAATAATCAGTATTCCTGAGTAATTAGGTCACAATAAGCAATTTAATGACTGAAAAAAACTAGTATTGAGTTCAATATGCCCGGAGGGCTGCAATAAGCTCGCTACCTATTTTGTGGGATTAAGAATATTGTTGGCGAAATGTGGACGTGTATTACGCCTATGCCTATACTCTTTTGGGGAACAGGCGTCAATTTATGTATGTCAATATTTTAAACGATATAATAATATATTACTCCTCAATATATATAATAATATATTACTTTTAATCATTTTAACGCTCAACTGATAAGTTACAAACGCCTTATTGAAGGAATCTAGGTAAAATTAAGTATTTGTTACATGGCGTTTACTTTTTAAATGTACTTGCTAAGATGCTTATCATTGGAAATTACAGTAATCACCGACGTTGTTAAGCAATGTTACGTAGCTTGGTTAACCGAAAGCGTTTACAAAGTTGCATATAGCTAAGCCGATAATGCTTAAGCACTATATCTTCTTACGCAAATACGTAAAATAGCCTCCATAGATTTTTATTTAAAAAAATGGGGAATCAGTCTGCCAACGGCCGTCCACTACTGAGCGTAAGCGGGGGGCTTACTTATAAAAAAAAGAGCGCCAACCACCCCGGTTCTCTGCAAAACGTATTCATCCGCTACCAGCCACATGTCTCAAGTCGTCGGTCCACTTTGCCGCAGTACGTCCTACACTGGTGGCGTCGAGACGCTCATACACAGGCACTGGGCGCCTCCGGGAAGTTACCCTACGGGACGCACGCTATGGTTGCACGCGGAGGTAGGAGGGGCGCGTCCACTGCGCCTCCCCGAGGAGGTCCCCCCGATTTTGTCCCCCCGATTTTGGTCCGGGTGCAGGCGGGGTGTCAGACGCTGCAACCCAGGTACTAGCCCCCCTCCTTTTTCTCAACATGCGGCGGGCGTCGTCGGAAGATTTATAGTGGATATTACTGCTGGCAGTCGTGTCTGCCGGTAGTGAGTGCCACATCCCCTTTCGTTCCCCTTTTAGCCGAAGGCAGTGCGTAGATGCATTTTTTACTGACGTAAAACAAAAAAAGACATGGTGTTGGGAGGTGAATTAAATAACAAAAAGCCTATGTGGCATTTATAG
Organism: Musotima nitidalis; assembly: GCA_949126915.1. Classification (NCBI taxonomy): domain Eukaryota; kingdom Metazoa; phylum Arthropoda; class Insecta; order Lepidoptera; family Crambidae; genus Musotima; species Musotima nitidalis. The sequence continues at coordinate 18,208,334 of OX421419.1, read as the reverse complement.
CGAGCGCTTCCGGACTTGAGCCCCGTTATGCCGTTTAGCTCGGTTATCACTTAGTGATAGAAGTTAAGCCCAGATATACAGTAATGCATACCGTTTTTAAAATTTTAAGAGCGTGACGCCATTTACCGCCTATTTTTACTAGGTTTCGTTGAAAGGGATTCAAAATATGAATCCCTTTCAACGTTTGTGTAAGAAGCTCCGTGCTTTTTGCCGCCGTAACGAAACTTTCGTAGTAATATAAAATATGTATTCCCTTAATCTAACAGGGTTTCTTCGTGTTTCACTCGTTTGGTGGAGGCACGGGCTCAGGGTTTACGTCGCTGCTCATGGAGAAGCTGTCAGACGAGTATGGGAAGAAGAGCAAACTCGAGTTTGCCATATATCCAGCACCACAAGTGAGCATACCAATAGGTGTAAGCAGTTGTTCATCGTCATGCTACAATGCTAGATGTTTTAGACTGTTTCTGGTGAGATTTTTTTGTACAGAATTAATGGGCCTTTTATCTGCATGAAAAAGCGCATTGGGCAATAACTGCGAGTTAGCATTTAAGCTTACTTTTTTTTAGCTAGTGTCATTTCAATTAGTTTCCTTGTCTAGCATTACGTCAAGCGCATTATTTAGGTGCAGAAGATCTTGTGTAATTCCACCTTACACATCCTATCAAGACCTGAGGAGCCCAAGCCAACCTCCCCTGCAAGTGGTGCACCTGCCAATCAACGGACGAGGCTCTGGCGAACATAACAGTGCCCGGAAAGGGGCAATAGGTTTGCCACATATTACGTCGGGCCAAATATATAATTGGCGAAGTGTGAGCGTATAATATGCCTCTGCCTATCCCTTCGGACTGATGAAAAACTATCACGCAGGTAAACTTCACAAGAGGTTGATGGGTGCCTAGCCCTTGGATGGGTGACCGTGTGTGGCTTTTAATACCGAACGCTTCCGTCCTATGGAAGGAACGTTAACCTCTCGGTCCCGATTCTTACCATATGATTGTAGTTAAATTAGGGAGTCTATTCTTACTCTGTTATTGTAGTTAAGTCTTACTGGGCAATTTGGGGAATTTGGAAGCAGCCACTCACCTGCCCCCGCCATCTTGTACTAGGTCCATGTGGTAGAGTATGACTTGATTCCATCTCTTCTTGGTTTGTGGGAGCAGCTCAGAATTGTGACATTATGGACGGGAAACAGGAGTGGTCGCGTGGTGAATTTTCTTTTATACCACAAGGTGGCACTTAAACATGCAGTCCACCAGATGGAAAATGGTTACCGCAGCAGATGGTCGCTTGCATTACCAGGGGCATCACAAGCACGTTGCCAACCCTTTAAAAAGGTCGAGGTAGAATGATGGCATATTTGTCAAGGGCCCTTAATACTTTCTCCGATCTGATATTAGGGGATGTCCATTAATTACGTCATACATTAATGGGATGGGAGGGGGTTGACGAAATGTAACATGATGTGACAAGAGGATGGGAGCGATAGGTAAATTTCGTGACGCCACATTTCAAAATCCAGGTCCTATAAACATTTTGGAACTGCTGTTTTAATGTAATAATTTCTTGATGTACAATTGCAAAATATGTGACATCACACTAAGGAGAAGGGTGTCTAACAAGTGTGACCAGCTTTGACGAGGACGGAGAGGGGATCAAAATTTCACGAAATTCGTGTGACGTAATTTATGGATGATCCCTTAGATGGTTTTTGGCTTATTGCATTTTATACCAGTCGTTGCAGTCCACGGAATAAACAAAATGTTACAGGTATCAACAGCAGTAGTGGAGCCATACAACGCAGTGCTGACGACGCACGCGACAATAGGCCACTCGGACTGCGCGTTCATGGTGGACAATGAAGCCATCTACGACATCTGCAGGCGACGACTCTCCATCGAGCGGCCTTCGTACGCCAACCTTAACCGGCTCATATCACAGGTATGTTGTAGTTCTTTAAATAACAGTTCTTTGTAGACATCATATTTCTTCCTGCCCCACTCTCAGTTTATCTCGAGTCGGCGTAAGCAAGTGTATAGCTTCCTGTTGTTACAATTTTTCAAGCCACTCCACAGGGCGATGAACATCACCAGCTTAACTTGGTCTCTCGAAGAACGGAAGCGCTTGATATTAAATGCCACGAAAGCAGTCGCCTATCCAGGGATAATGGTGAATTTCCTTTACTTCCGCGGAACTGCGAGCGCTTTCGGTGATAAATTGTAATGGTAAACTTTACCCATAAAAAATGGTGACATTTTTTCCTTCCCATGTACAAAACAAACTAAATATAAAAAATACGTAAATAGTAGATACCTTCATGTTTATACTCAGGATATGCCTATAGGCTTCATAAATCAAATATAATTATAACACAAAGAGAGGACACTGCTATGAATAGCATGCAGTGTTTAAAATTAGGTAAACGAGTTCCATATTAGGCAAGGTCGAAGTAACAAGTGGAAGCTCTAAAAGAATTATCTATTTAAACTTTGTTGCACACAAAAAAGTAATACAAATTGGAAAAGAAAATACTCATAAAGTACACTATATACATAATACAGGCAAGATGAGATAGTAGGGAGACTTAAACCGACGGGGACTCACTTAAATAGCAATCATGCAACATAGAATTGAAGATATTTTATTAGTTTTAGGCAGTAAGCGTTGTGGTTGTAGTGTGTGAGTCAGGGCGTGTTTTGTGCAGGTGGTGTCGTCGATCACGGCGTCGCTGCGGTTTGACGGCGCGCTGAACGTGGACCTGACCGAGTTCCAGACCAACCTGGTGCCGTACCCGCGCATACACTTCCCGCTCGCCGCCTACGCGCCCGTCGTCTCTGCGGACAAGGTGCGTACTACCCAGTTGCAGGCAGCCTTGACATTGAAAACTTTGTGGGAGGCCTATGTTCAGCATTTAGTAATCTTTTTTTCGGATGTAAAAACATAAAATGACCTTAATGACCAGGGATATGCAGGTGGTTGAACAAAGACCTTAACCCTTAAACAAGCAATAGTCAATATATACACACCAAAATATGAACCTTATGCAGCTAATTTCAACGTGCACTGCCTGTTAAATACGCAGTAACACATTATCGGTACTGAATAGACGTGCGGCATGGGAGGCGCAAGCTAATTACTCAGTGGTGCAAGTAACTGTAGCAACGTGGCGACGACGCTACACTCGCGCGCATGTGTGCGGTCACGTTTTTTATTTTGGTTACGATTACCTGCGCAGAAAACCACTTGTGCAAGTTACGTGCCGCCGACTACCTGGTCTGAAAAATAACTTAATCCACGGCGCTTCTTTAATATATTTAGAGCAGTGGTTATATGGACATTTTGCGACCGACACACTTATGCCTTCGTGTTATTTGTCTCAATTTGTAAGATATCAATGAATCCCCCCCCCTACCTACTGTGCTGACTCTCGGCACTCGATCCTCAAAAAGTAGTACCCAATCTTCAGAATTCTCTTCTAGCGTATATATCCTAGCTTTTAGATCTAGTCTATTAAGCGGGGGTGAAACTGTATTTATGTTTTCCCTTGCGTTACGAGTGACCTAAAGATTTGAAAGTGGTGTTTGCAGGCGGACCACAAAGACAAAACTGAGTGCGATAACGGAGCTGTTGGAAGTAAAATAGATCGTGTCTGAGGTTGGATGCGTGTGGTGTTAATAGCCGAGGGTGGTTGAATATGCAGAGAGGCGTACCAGGGTGACATGTCGGTTTCTGAAATCCAGCAGACTGTTCGAGTAAATTAAGATTCTAGTTTCTCCGACAGTGAGTTAAGATTGTGTGTCATATTGAATGTGGAATGTGCTGCTTGTAGGCGTACCACGAAGGCACGTCTGTAAATAACGGCGGAGCTGTTCAATATCTGACATAAAGTTCTTCTTCTTCCATTTAAATAATGGCTTCGTGCGTCTAGCACATTTAGCCAGTGTTAAGTAAGTGATATATTAATAATATATAATTCATAGTAAATGAGAATAAGTGGTGATAACCCTCCCCTAAGCCCCTTGAGTCCTCAGTAAAGATGTGGGACTATACTGAGATCTCACATGGACTCCTTGAAAGAAAATTTGACAAGTGAATATTGCACTGTTTTGGTTGATTTACCAACACCCATGTATGTTCACAAACACTTAACGGTTAATAATCCACCGTTATTACACATTAATATTAGAAATATCACAAATTTTAGAAAATAAAACAAAACTGTAGACATGACACTTCACTTTCCTGCTAAGAAGTCCTGACATAGAGTTGAGGAGTCAAATGTGGAGATGTATGTTGCAGGCGTACCACGAAGGCACGTCTGTAGATAGCTGTTCAATATCTGAGATAGAGTTGAGGAGTCAAATGTGGAGATGTATGTTGCAGGCGTACCACGAAGGCATGTCGGTGTCGGAGATGACGGCGGAGCTGTTCAATATCTGAGATAGAGTTGAGGAGTCAAATGTGGAGATGTATGTTGCAGGCGTACCACGAAGGCATGTCGGTGTCGGAGATCACGGCGGAGCTGTTCAATATCTGACATAGAGTTGAGGAGTCAAATGTGGTGATGTATGTTGCAGGCGTACCACGAAGGCATGTCGGTGTCGGAGATCACGGCGGAGCTGTTCAATATCTGACATAGAGTTGAGGAGTCAAATGTGGAGATGTATGTTGCAGGCGTACCACGAAGGCATGTCGGTGTCGGAGATGACGGCGGAGCTGTTCAATATCTGAGATAGAGTTGAGGAGTCAAATGTGGAGATGTATGTTGCAGGCGTACCACGAAGGCATGTCGGTGTCGGAGATGACGGCGGAGCTGTTCAATATCTGAGATAGAGTTGAGGAGTCAAATGTGGAGATGTATGTTGCAGGCGTACCACGAAGGCATGTCGGTGTCGGAGATGACGGCGGAGCTGTTCAATATCTGAGATAGAGTTGAGGAGTCAAATGTGGAGATGTATGTTGCAGGCGTACCACGAAGGCATGTCGGTGTCGGAGATCACGGCGGAGCTGTTCAATATCTGAGATAGAGTTGAGGAGTCAAATGTGGAGATGTATGTTGCAGGCGTACCACGAAGGCATGTCGGTGTCGGAGATCACGGCGGAGCTGTTCAATATCTGAGATAGAGTTGAGGAGTCAAATGTGGAGATGTATGTTGCAGGCGTACCACGAAGGCATGTCGGTGTCGGAGATCACGGCGGAGCTGTTCAATATCTGAGATAGAGTTGAGGAGTCAAATGTGGAGATGTATGTTGCAGGCGTACCACGAAGGCATGTCGGTGTCGGAGATCACGGCGGAGCTGTTCGAGCCGCAGAACCAGATGGTGAAGTGCGACCCGCGCGACGGCAAGTACATGGCGTGCTGCCTGCTGTACCGCGGCGACGTCGTGCCCAAGGACGTGAACGCCGCCATCGCCGCCATGAAGGGCCGCGCCGGCATCCGCTTCGTCGACTGGTGCCCCACCGGCTTCAAGGTGAGCGGGGGCTGGGGAACTGGGGAGTTACAGTTGTGTATATGTCGCGTCATGTAAAAAGAACGCTGGAAGAAAGTGGAGGGGGTGTGTTTGCGCATGGGTCGACTGACGAACCAATCGCGCGCCGTCTAGCATGCGGCGAGTGACCCACCCGCCCCGCGCCGCACCTCATACCACCAAATAGACCGATAAATCGCCTAATGCGCAGCTTGACCGCCAGCGTTCTTTTACATGACACGACCTATACTATATGTTAACGTTACTTATTTATTTAACAATTTATTATTCATAGCATAGCCTGTGAGTTTCTTGCCAGTTCTTCTTACAGAGCGGTGGCTCGGAACTAGTGTTGTAAAGAACTCGAGTCTTTGAGTCCTAAATTTAGAGCTCGACTCGGCATTACACGACTCGACTCATAACAATAAGACTCTTAAGAATAAAGAACTCAAGTCTATATGAGATCTTGAGCGCGAGACTCGAGACTCGAGTCTTCTTTAGCGCTCGAGTCCTTTTTACGCGCCGAGTCGCGCTCGAGTTCTTTTCCGATTTGAGTCATTATTTTTAAAGCAGCCAATAAAAGGCTATTTTTGTGAGATATAATCATGTGTAACCAGAAGGAGATGTCGAAAAATAAATGAAAGAATTAGTTTTAATTAACATGAAAAATCAGTTTAATTAATTATGATCATGAAAATTATTACAAAAGAAAACATTAATTAAACAAAACTACCAAACAAATAAACTCTTCAGCTTTATTATATAAGCATAGACATTTATTCTAAATAAATCACTGTCAGCATTTCGAAGACCAGTTTGAAGAAGACTCGAGCTCTTTTAAGACTCGAGCTCTTTTAAGACTCGAGCTCTTTTAAGACTCAAGCTCTTTATAAGACTCGAGTCTCTCGAGTTCTATTTAAGGTTTCGAGTTCAATAATGGCGCTCGAGTCTTCATGATAGGACTCAGACTCGGCTCGACTCAAGACTCCGAGTTCAGTTAGTTCACTGAGTCTTAGAAAATTGAGTCGAGTCTATCGAATAAGACTAAAAGACTCGAGTCCTTTGCAACACTACTCGGAACTGGCACTTAGATTCACTTACACTTAATTATTTTTTGTTTTTAAATTGTTTTGTTGCATGTAAGTGAATCTAAGCTTCGTGATTTAGTGTAATAATATTTCGATTGTTTTTTTTTCCATTTTTAGTCATGACGTTTTCAAGTACTATGTACTGTAATAATAGTTTATGAAATAAATATTTTTTTACTTTTACTTTACGTTTACTTTTATGCACATAAGGAACATACACAAAGATAAAAGTTATGAAAGACATGTACAACGGCACTGCTTATCCCTAAAAGGAATTTCTTCCAGCAGACCGAAAAAAGGAAAAAAACATATACAAAGTAGACACGTGCACAAAATACGTCATAAAACAAACTCAAATAAAACAACAATAAAAAACTAAAATCAAACAATAACATACTAAAATTAGCAATTAGACAAAAATTTATAGCTAGCAGGCAGCAAGGAAGTGTTCCTTTATTGCCTTCTTAAAAATGGAAATACTTTTGGAAGTGCGAATAATGACTGGCAACGCAATGTTATATGTATATGTTAATATTGCTAAAGAGAGTTTTGTCTTCCTTTTTTTTAAAATCTTGTGACTGCAGAACACAATTGTTTTAATATTATGTATTTTAATTGTACTGGCGGGAGAAAAAACCAACCTTGACGATTTTCTTGCCCGTTCTTTTACGATCAAGCTCCCGCCCGCAGTGAATGGGCGCGTTAGTTTATAAGTATGACATTCATAAGAGCTCTATTGAGCCAAACTTGAATAAATGAATTTTTTATTTAATATAATTAACCACACTGTTAAATATGTTCTTTTAGCTCAGCCATTAAAGTTTCCTACTGAACATAGACCATTCCCAATTGTTTCAAACGCCAATCTATCTAGAGCCGCCGACATCCGAACGACTTCAAAAGGCCGGTAGTCTGTGAAATGTGTTCTTTCACGTCTAATAAATGTGTCCTACTGAACACGTAGACCTCGAATAGTCATCCACGTTCATCGAACCGACATCGGCTTCGACTAGTGCCCCACCGCCTTCAGGGTAGGCTGCTACTCAGTAAAATATTTTCTACGTTTTAATATGTTAAGGAAGATATAATTAAATAATTTATTGATTCAGGCGTTACTTTGCGGAAATCCATTGTAAGCAAGTGATGGATTAAAAATATCATTGTAACAATTCCCGCGCTACTATAATTTCCCGAAAAATCGAGAAACCATTCAACACGACACGTGTTTCGCCCTTACACCCTGGTCGTGAAGACAACGTTGTTCTGAGGCTCCTATCATACCTGAAGATGCCCTGTGTAAGGGCGAAACACGTGTCGTGTTGAATAGTTTCTCGATTTTTCGGGAAATTATAGTAGCGCGGGAATTGTTACAAAGATATTTTTAATCCATCACTTGCTTAAGATATAATTATTCAATTGGTTACCACTTCGATTGATCACGAGTCAATGGCATCCGCTAAGTGCCTCACCGGCTTCTAGGTCAAATTTATTTATTAAAATCTAGTTAAAACTATTAATGTAATTTTAATAAAATTAATAACTTTAGTTGTAATTGAATATATTTATTTGTAAGTAACAGTTTAGCTGCTGAACTGATAAATTTTTAGCCAGAAAATGAAGTTATTGAAAGGCAGTCAAGTCAAACTTCATCAAGGAAGTCTTTTGGTACTTTTGAGCTAATCCTAACGTCAACTAGTAGAAAATGCCTTATAGCTTTAAGTTACCTTTTTCAATTATTATTTGTGCAATAAAGTTGAAATAAATAATATACATCCAGTATCGTATTCATCTTTGGAGTCTCTGTTTTCGATATAAGATCCATGCAAAGCTTCCTCCAGTGCTGCGCGGCCATGTGTACTTCTTTCTTTATTTTAAATAATGGCTTCGTGCGTCTAGCACATTTAGCCAGTGTCAAGTAAGATATATATTTATTATATATAGTTTATAGTAAATGAGAATGAGTGGTGATAAAGATGATAAATCGAAGATGAAATACCCTCCCCTAAACCCCTTGAGTCCTCAGTAAAGATGTGGGACTATACTGAGATCTGACATGGACTCCTTGAGAGAATATGAAAAGTGATGTTGCACTGTTGTTTGATTTACCAACACTTATGTATATTCACAAACACTTAACGGTTAATAATCCACCGTTATCACACATTAATGTTAGAAATATCACAAATTTTAGAAAATAAAACAAAACTGCAGACATGACGCTTCACTTTCCCGCCAAGAAGTCTCCCATGTGTACTTTAATATGAGCTTATTGTAATTGTTGCAACCTTCAGGTGGGCATCAACTACCAGCCGCCGTCGGTGGTGGCGGGCGGCGACCTGGCGCAGGTGAAGCGCGCGGCCTCCATGCTCAGCAACACCACCGCCATCGCCGAGGCCTGGGGCAAGCTCGACCACAAGTTCGACCTCATGTACTCCAAGCGCGCTTTCGTGCACTGGTCAGTGGAAAATGAGCGTTTTCACCCAAGTTTTGCTAGCTTTCATACACGCCTATCTTCGCAATTTTAGGTTTCTTAAATAACACATCCGTCGCAATACTCGCAATGCATCCTTGCACATCTCTGGTAAAAACGCAGCCTTAGGCCACACACGATTACACCACACCCTTCGCCCTATTACAAGTTCGACCTCATGTACTCCAAGCGCGCTTTCGTGCACTGGTCAGTGGAAAATGAACCCGCAAGCTGCGTTTTCACCCAAGTTTTGCTAGCTTTCATACACGCCTATCTTCATAATTTTAGGTTTCTTAAATAACACATTCGTCGCAATGCATCCTTGCCCATCTCTGGTGAGAACGCAGCCTTAGGCCACACACGATTACACCACACCCTTCGCCCTATTACAAGTTCGACCTCATGTACTCCAAACGCGCTTTCGTGCACTGGTCAGTGGAAAATTTGCGTTTTCACCCAAGTTTTGCTAGCTTTCATACACGCCTATCGTCACAATTTTAGGTTTCTTAAATAACACATCCGTCGCAATGCATCCTTGCACATCTCTGGTGAAAACGCAGCCTTAGGCCACACACGATTACACCACACCCTTCGCCCTATTACAAGTTCGACCTCATGTACTCCAAGCGCGCTTTCGTGCTTTGGTCAATGAACCTACTATATCTATAGTTTAATCCTAGGGTTTGATTCCTGTCATGCGGATTGCCACCTGGGTGTGGCGCACGTGTAAGCTGCCAGCATCCCATAATTTGATAGCTTCTTCTATAAAGTGGAACGCTGACTAGACGCTGCACGCGCTAGCGCGCGTTCCGTAGCTTGCTTAAGGGTGGGTAGGCACTTAGGGGTGGCAGGAGCGTGCTACCCAGACCGGAACCGAGTGCAAGAAAAAAAAAACTTAAGGAAAACCTTCAGCATATCCAGTTGCTACTTTTCTATGATCAGTACTGAAATTTCTACAAATGATTTTTCAATACGTCTATTTTCCCGACAGGTACGTGGGCGAAGGCATGGAAGAAGGCGAGTTTACAGAAGCACGGGAAGACTTAGCAGCATTGGAACACGACTACGATGAAGTTGCGATGGAAACGTCAGACATGCAGCCAGGCTGCGACGACGAGATGTGATCGCTTCTGCACTTCTGAAAACCGACTACCACCCGCGCTTTGCTTTGCATCTCCAAGCATAGTCATCAAGATTTAAGCAGGAAGCAAGAACTGTTTCGCAAGCAATTGCTTCCCCGACTAAATAAGTACTTAATCCAAGTTGCGAGAGTTTCTTAGGAATCTAGAGATATGATCGACCAATGAAGATCTAAGACCAATCCTGCAACCAGTATTGATCTACCACGATATGGCAATGCGATAAAAACCTGAAATTGACCTGGAACCATTTAGCAGTAATCACCATTTTGCTTGCCTTAGTGCAGTTCAAGATGGCGGCAGAAGCGTCGCCGCCGAAGCGGATGCAACAAAACCGCGGCCGCATTATTAATGTTGATTATAGCAGTTCAGTCGAAATTTTTAAAGGTTGGAAAATGTCCGCCGAGGTTTGACGATGCTCGAGTTGCCTTCGGTCTCGATACACAGAAATAGGACCGAAATGGCGGCGTGGCGAGATGCACTTCCCTCACCCGCTATGTTTTCTCCGTCCAGCAGTCTTGCGACGTCATGACTTTTTTTTTCTGTTTGGGTTTAATTCAAAATTTTTAAGCAAATACTGGACGGAGAAATTTCAGTTAAATATGACCATATTTACCACTTTTTTGAATGGTTTATATTTTATAAGTGTTTTGCGATGAGAGCAGTGTGCGGAGTGATACGGTTTTACTAATTAAGTATAAATGTGTAGTATTTGTGCCCGTTTATTTTGTGTCGTAAAACTTTTTGCAAAAAGTTAAGTGTAACGTCAGATGTCCGAGTTTAATAAATTGTCCCATTTTACAAATTTATTTTTATTATAGATTAGACACGTTTTTAATAGGAAGATATCGTCATCGTCTAATTTTAGGGTGATCCCTTACCAAGAGCATTCCCTTGAAATAGAAATGTCAATAGACCTAACTTTTTGATCAGTGCAGTACATAAGGGCTCTTTCACTTGATGTCCACTTGCCTCAAGGTCCACTTATCTTAATGTTCACTTTCCTCGTGGTTCACTTACCTCGATGTTTAAGTTTGTACTTATCGCTCGTTATATGAATTGTACCTTAAAAGTTGACTCCATCATTGAGATAACTTTTAAGATAGTGGAGGTTATTAACACGTTCACTGTGCATGCCCCACCGGTGGGGCATTATGAGTTATTCGCCGTACGTGAATGACCCACGGGTGGGGCATGGGTTCCTTGCGACTATATAGGCTTATAACCCTTTACACGTTTGAGTTTATTTACTTTTACAGTCATACACGTCAGAGTCATCATCACAGCCCATTAACGTCCCACTACTGAGCACGAGCCTCCTCTCACATATCAAGGTGTGAGGGTATTGGGTCATACTCCACCACGCTGACCCAGTGCGGATTGGCGGAGGCAGGTGTGTGGCGTCCTGCTGTTAGAATTTTTCAAGCCGCCCAATTAGGCCTCTAACATGGCTTAACGACTACCACATTTAGTGATAACCGGGACCAACGGCTTAACGTGCCTTCCGAAGCACGGAAGCGCTCGATATCAAATGTCACGTCAGAGTAATGAGCAATAAATAAAAGTTACGCCAAAACCGGGTAACTTTTATTGTAAGGGTTGCCAGCACCCACTATTCAAAAGATGTGTATTTATTTATGTAACTGTAATTACTAAAAGTATTTATTTTTATTATATAGTATAATTACTAGTACTAATTTAAAATATAGTATAAACCCTCCACATTATTATGTTTTTCGGCACTCTCTTTTAAAATCCGACATAACTTCTCATCTGATAACATTCCGCGTGGAGTCATGATAAATCCAAAACAAACAGAGTAAACCAGCGCACTAATTCAAGTTTTATCGTTACGAAAATTTTTCTAACATCCCGAATATCACCTTGACAGATTGAAAAAACTTATTAGATACACTAGAAAGTAAACAATAGAAAATCACTTTACAGATTTAACTATTTTTAGAACTTATACGTGTATGACACATAATAGGGGCATGCTGTAAAGAGGTCATACGTGTATGACCCACGGATGGGTCATTTAATTTTTTTTTATTTTTAATTACAAGGGGGGTAGAAAATAAAAAATAATAACAATAGATACCATTTTAATACCTAGCCCATTATGTAACCCCCCTTTTACGGTTGCACTTAAGAAGTGGGGTGGGTAGTCTTAGCTGCACAGTTAACGTGTTAACATTATCTAAAGCCATTTCTTTATTAATGACTCAAAAAAAATCATGACGTATTGTCCACTTCGTGTATTTTTGAAGTTGTTGGTAAAACAATTTTTGATAACTTTACACAGGAACGATCAACCGCTGAAACCTCGCTGTCATTACTTGAATTTTGAGCTAACACATACATTTACAGCACGGCGTTGCGACGCGATTTAATGTCTGATTCGAGACTCGACGACTGAAGAGAGGATGCAGAGATGCGTGCACACTCACATTACGTTATGCTGGCGACTCGAAGTCATCGCGTAGTAAACACGCAGCCATCTCACTGTAACCACGGCGTAAGGATGCAGTCAGTGCGCTGTAAGGATGCAGTCAGTGCGCTGTAAGGACGCGAGCTGCGAGTTGAGTAGTGTAGTAGCGGCGAGCGTAGTAAAAATCCGGACCACTGTGGGCCGCGGCCCATAAAACGTAATAGTCCAGAAACGAATGATGGATAAATATTACTTGCACAGATAAAATTTTACTTACAATTGTGTTTGCAAAGATTTATTGCTAAGAAATTTTATCTAGGCGCCAGTCGACAATTATTAAGAAAACATTTAGTTTTGTTTTCTATATTCATATTAAAATGAGAAATTACCAAAGTTTCGTTATAGAATTGTTGTAAAATTATTTGATGGCATTTATATGTTTATGCTATATTAATCATATTTAATCATTAAGGGCTCACTATTGTAACCAGATTTGGCTGCATTTCAGTTATTACATTGGGACTCCCGTCTGACCTCCGAAACCCAGAGGGATCATTATTCTATGGTTAACCAGCTGTCAGGATGTTAGAAAGCACTGACTTCCTAATTAACAACTGACATAGATGTTTATGACAGCCGGGACCAACAGCTTAACGTGCTTTCCGAGGCACGGAGCAAGCGATATTTAAGCACATAACTTCGAAAAGTGCTACCAGGGTTTGAACCCGAGACCCTCAGAATTGGAAGGCCATGGATCTAGCCACTGGGTTGCCGCCGTTGTGTATGCTATAATCATGTTATTATCTCAGTTCTGGTACGAGCGCTTCAGGCTGTATTTTCCAAAATTTCATCAAAATCAACCAAAAAGCTTTTTTTATAAACATATGAACGGTTTGGTGCGTAAGGATAAAAAACATAGGAATAAATCGACTTTCATATATTTATTATTCATAATTAATTAATTACATTTATTCATACTTTTTTTTTAAAAAGAAGAAATACTCCTAGGATCACACTAGGACCAAATGCGCCTACACATTTGTTATGTTTCATTTTCTTGTACTATATATTATTTAAGATATAATGTACCTTTTGAGATACTTGTGATATTATATTCTCGCGTAAATATTAACAATTGATATTACAAGTAACAACATATTATGTACACACACACACTTTACAATTACATTGTTTTAAACTAGTTAAAACAAAACAGAAATAAAATTATCTCGTATATAAATTTTTAGAGCCATGCAAAATAATTCTACACGCCTATTTTTACTTAAAGTATACTACTACATTTTTTCAAAATACGTATGACCTACTATCATGATATAATTTATGTATAACATAACCTACATACAATAAATACATACATACAGAATATCTCTGCCTACCCTTACGGTAAAGAGGCATGACATTATGTATGTATGTATGTAATTTTATTAATTTTAACAGTGATAAAAACCAACAAATTTGTTTAACATGTAATAAAATAAAAAATAATAACTTAGGATATCAATCATTATCATCAATTTCGACTGTTTATACAAATTTCTGCATTTATATGTAACATGCAATATTTTAAACAGTATCTTACAGTAAAATATAAATAAAAACTAAAATTTCACAATGTTATATGAATCCAAATGCACTATTAGAAAATAAAATCCAACAGTTATAAAAACTAATATACCTACTATGACGAAAAATATTTATAAATATAATTATTTATCATAATTTTCGAAAATCTATCATAATCTTAAGCACATCTTATTTATTTTATTCCTTTGCATAATTTACAAACAATAAACAAATCTAATAATTTTTACTTGAAAGCTCAAGGTTTTGTTTATTAGCACGTAGGATAAATTTACTCAAGTGCATATTTTAGAGCTCCTTTTTAAATAGATTACTTTACCTAAATTATAGTACTAAAATCAATATAGGCTGCTCAAAATCTCTTATAATATACCTTTAGGTTATTTTGATAGTTAACACTATTTATAACTTGTAATTCATTCAACTTTTAACCACCGATCATGTATTGAATGTTAAATATTTTTTTAGGTTCAAGTAATTGCCAATTCTACCCACAGTTTACTAAGGCTTCAGTTAGTTAAAAAAAAAGGTTGCCTAAACGAAATCCAAATGATTAGGTGTATACTGTTTTATCAATAAGATACAAATACCTACTTAAGAGAAAAATACTCCTTGTAGAAAGAATTTAAACAATTAATAATTATATGAAAAAAATACCCATTCAAATATTGTTATTGTAACCTCTAAACTGCATAAAACTTGCAGTAAATGCCACACAAAACGGTCACCCATCCACATACTGACCTCTGTGAACTCTGCTTTACTTTTAGACTCGACTACTTCCTACGAGGGAATATAGTTGATTAAGATCCCATGGCCACCAGACACAAAGACCGTAGACAAAGCAATAAGGTCGATGGTAAGTTCGTCAAAGAATTCACTTTTCGTAAGTCAGAAAATATGTGACTTCTGTTGATCCTGAGATCTCGACTATAGGAACTTTAAGTCAATATAGAAGAAAGTGACAGCTGCCAAATAATTTTGTCTTAGCTTTGTATGTCTTGACTAAGTAGCTACAAATGAATCAGCCCTATCAATCTAGTAAAATTATTGATTTTCTATAGGACAGATTAATGAATGCCCGTCGTGTTAGCGCCAGTAATTATACTCAGAACATATCTCGCAATTGCCTGTGTTTAATAGTAATAGTTGATTGTTCCGCATCAAATGATTTAATGCATGTCAGTCGTGAGAACGCGCGTGAACTTCTTTTTTTTTTCCTAAAAAATCATGTTTACGTGCATATGCTAAGTCACATTATCCAACTATTATATTGGAAATGTCCCTTTCTTTCTTGTGTTTAAGATTGTACATTTTTGACTAAAAGCTAGATAAAATAAGTAAGTAGAATAGTTCTAAAACGTAGCCAAAGTAAATGTGGATATCATTAACGATAGTTTTGGAGAAGGGCACTGATCACTCCTGCCAGGACTTATCAGCCTGGCGCAATGCATGTCAGTGGCAGCTGGCTTCAATGACAGGCACCAGTTAGGTAGGTATGTTATTTCTAACACTAAAACTAAGCCGAAGTAAATAGTTATATCATCAACGATAGTTGATCTCCTGCAGGAAGTAATCAGCGCGTTGCGATTCGGCGGCGGTGAGGGTGGGCGACAGGCGCCAGTTTAACGTGATCGGATGCTGAAAACATATTGAGGATAGTTTTGGAGAAGGGAAAAGGCAGAACACTCCTACAGGGAGTAATCAGCCCGTTATGATGCGGCAGCGGTGAGGGTAAGAGACAGGTGCCAGTTCTATGTGATCGGATGCTGAAAACATATTGAGGATAGTTTTGGAGCAGGGGAAGGGCAGATCACTCCAGCAGGGAGTAATCAGCGCGTTGCGATGCGGCGGTGGTGAGGGTACGCGACAGGCGCCAGTTCTACGTGATCGGATGCTGAAAACATAGTAGTTTTGGAGAAGGGGAAGGGCAGATCACTCCTGCAGGGAGTAATCTGCCCGTCGCAAGGCCTAGAGCTTGCGATGCGGTGGCGAGTCGGCGGCGGCGGGGGTCAGGGACAGGCGGCGGATGTTGGGCTTGTCGTACTCCTCCATAGAGAGCGCGCGAGACATGCGGCGCTCCACACCCGGAGGCGGCAGCGACGTCAACTGCCCCTGGCCCTGGCAGAATAGCAGCAGAGACTGGGCTACCTTCGCCGGCTGCAATTGAAATGTAAGAGTTCATACAGACGAACATAGCTATAGTAGATACTTATTTTGAACCTGATAATGAAGATTATGAATAAAAATCAGTCAAGTGCGAGTGGGATTTGCTCAAGAAAATTTCCGTATCGTCGTACAAGAATTAATGAAATGTGTACAAATATTCATATGTAGTGGCAAAAATCAAGTTCTCGGACAAGATATTAAGTGACAGAATTCATTGGATCTGCCGTTACCACACGACAATACAAAGGTAACAACCGATATAGAGACGCGATTTAACGGCCGATGTAGCGTGGGTTCGATTCCCATACAGGACAATTCTTTGTGTTCATGAACATGAATGTTTGTTTTGGCCAGGGTTATTTTCTATGTATATTAAGTAAGTATTTACAAAAAAAATGTATTCATGTATATTTATCAGTTTCTCAGTAAACATAACACGAGTTCTTATTGATATTATTTTGAAACTTAATAATTGGTATGATTGTATGCGAATTATTACTGTTTCATATATGTGTGCAAACCTACCCAAAACGTCCGGTCAAACAGTGATGCAAATTTCGCTAGAAATGCTAGTTAATACTCTTGTATTATATGTTATACAATGTAAAGTATTCATGTAGTAAGCAGGTGAAGAATAACTTGTTTAGCTGTGCAATAGCTGCGATCAGAACACAACATATTGTTTTAATATTGTTGCAGGTTTTTTTTTAAATAATGGCTTCGTGCGTTTTGGACATTTAGCCAGTGTCAAGTAAGAGATATATTAATAACAAATAAATCATAGTAAATGAGGATAAGTGGTGATAAAGATGATAAATGGTAAATGAAATGCCCTACCCTAAACCCCTTGAGTTCTCAGTAAAGATGTGGGACTATACTGAGATCTCACATGGACTTGAGAAAATTTGAAAAGTGATTTTGCACTGTTTTGTTTCATTTACCAACACTCATGTACGTTCACAAACACTTAACGATTCATAATCCACCGTTATTATACATTAATGTTCGACATATCATAAATTTTAGAAAACAAACAAAACTACAGACATGACCCTTAACCTTCCCGCCAAGAAGTAATTGCAGATTTTAAATGAAAACCGTTTTTTTGTAGGTATATCTTATTACTGTTTCCTTCATTGGGCATCATCATCTTAGGGGTCGTCGTCAGCCGCCGCGGGGGACGCCCGAGACGTCGGGAGCCGAGAGACGAATCCCGGCCACCGTAGGCGCTAGCTTGTGGGCGGTGGGTAATGGGTAACTCGCCGCCCGTCCGCCTACTATAGGCGACAGGCCGCGTCGACGGCGCGTTCGTTTTCCACGCGCGCCTCAAAGAGATGTCAGCACACTGAGGGGCCCCTGGGGCGGGGCCAAGTCTGCCGGGGTAGCGGGACTGTTCGAAAGGGTTACCGCGGCCTTGGTGTTACAGGCTCAAGAAGGAACATGGATGGTTTTTAGTCAGTAAAAGTCTGACACACCCTTCCGCTTCACCCACAGCGGAAGACAATCATTTGATGATTTTCCATCCGAAAAAAAAAAAAAAGGGGTCGTCCAGTACTCATGTGATGTTTTTGTTGGCATTTTTAATTCATTTTCTCTAATTTTATGTATCTAGTTTAATCTACTAATTTATATCATAAAAGCATTAGTTATAATTTTTTTATAACATTTTTGTCATTGGGTCCGGATCTCTCGGTAAATTATTAAATATTTTTATGCATTGCATGAACTAGAGGTATACGTCGCCATACGACTGTTTAGCACTATACGTTTATTTTTATTACTTGTTTTTCTCGCATATAGTCCATCATAGCATATCATTTACATTTACTAATGGTAGGTATTTTCATTATTGACTACCTCCAGCCCGCGGGTTCTGCAAGACTTACATAAGATTGACTTAATAATAAGACTTAATTATATTATATTGCATTGTATAGCTTCACAGACAAATGAAAATTGTAATTCAAGTACCAAACCAATGGATATATTAGGTCGGGGAAAAAGTCTTTTCGCATAACGTAGGTATAAACTTATTATAAATTTTTTTTGACTGTACTATTTGTGTCTGGCTGGTTTTGGTAACATTAAAAAGGTTCCATTATAAAGAAAAGAAAAAAATAAAAAAAAGTTGTTTCCCGCTATTTTTCATTTGTTTTTCTCTCCGTTAAAATGAGTGAATCTAATGAAGAAATTCAACTCAAGCAGTGAAAAAAATTTGTGATGTTTATGGACCTGATGCAGTGTCAGTAAGAGTAGCACAAATTTGGTTCAAACGTTTTCAGTCCGGAAATTTTGATGTTAAAGATGCACCTCGCTCTGGTCGCCCTGTTACGAATAAAATGGACGCCATTTTTGAAAGAGTGGATCAAGATCGGCATATTAGTAGTTGCGATGTAGCTGAAGAACTGGGAATTGACCACAAAACAGTTTTGACCCATTTGAAGAAAGCTGGTTATACAAAAAAGCTCGATATTTGGGTGCCACACGAGCTCACTCAAAGAAACTTAATGAACCGTGTACTCATTTGCGATTCATTATTGAGACGTAATGAAACCGAGCCGTTTTTGAAGAGATTGATAACTGGCGATGAAAAGTGGATCACGTACGACAAGAACGTGCGAAAAAGGTCGTGGTCGAAAGTTGGCCAGGCTTCACAGACTGTGGCCAAACCTGGCCTAACACGAAATAAGGTGATGCTGTGTGTATGGTGGGATTGGAAGGGCATTGTTTATTATGAGCTTTTACCGCCCGGCAAAACCATCGATTCTGATCTTTACTGCCAGCAACTGATGAGATTAAAGGAAGCAGTCGAGAGAAAACGGCCGGAATTGATCAACAGGAAGGGTGTGGTCTTTCATCACGATAACGCTAGACCACACACATCTTTAGCCACTCAGCAAAAATTAAGAGAGTTCGACTGGGAGGTCCTAGTGCATCCACCATATAGCCCTGACCTTGCGCCTTCAGATTTTCACCTGTTTCGGTCTCTGCAGAATTCTTTAGGTTCTGTAAGGTTGACCTCAAGAGAGGACTGCCAAAACTATTTGTCCCGTTTTTTTGATCAGAAGTCCCAAAGTTTCTACAGTAACGGGATAATGTCTCTGCCCACAAAATGGCAGAAAGTTATTCAACAAAACGGTACATATATATTGTAAATAAATGTAAATAAACTTTGAAAAAAATGTCTTGACTTTTCATACAAAAATACGAAAAGACTTTTTCCCCAACCTATTATTTCAAAGAGCATAGCCTGTGAGTTTCTTGCCAGTTCTTCTTACAGAGCGGTGGCTCGGAACTGGCACTTAGATTCACTTAATTATTTTTTGTTTTTAAAATTGTTTTGTTGCATGTAAGCTTCATGATTTAGTGTAATAATATTTCGATTGTTTCTTTTTTCATTTTTAATTATGACGTTTTCAAGTGCTATGTATAGTAGTTTATGAAATAAATATTTTTTTACTTTACTTTACAATTTCCGGGATAATGTCTTTTGGACCAGTGTTAAAGGCGGGAAAGTGTTCTAAACAAGCTGCTTTGGCATAAAAATTGTTTATATAACGGTTACATGATGTCGGATCTACTCAAATGTGGTGGTAGAGTAACCTACTTGGTAAGATATAACGTGAATCTTTACATTACTTATCATTTTACAAAGAGACATTTAAAAAAATATTTACTATCATTTTATTTATAATTTTACAGAGCTTTGTCTTTTGTGCTATGGGTACTATATAAGAGATTAACATGCTTTTGTACATATAAAGAAAATACTCAGACTAGAAGAAATATATGTTTTTCCGCGTGGGAATCGAACCCAAGACCTTAAGGGTGAAGTGCAGAATTTTGACCTTTGCGACATACCTACATGTGTTCGATTCCCACACAGGACAAATATTTGTTTGCATAAACATGAATATTTGTTCTGGTCTGGGTGTTTTCCTTTGTATATTAAGTACGTATGTAAAAAAAAAAAATTTACATATGTCTATACGTTATTTCGTATCCATAACACAAGTTCCTAACGAAACTTATCTTGGAACTAATTAATTGGTGTATTTGTAAAAAAAAACATATTGTGAGTTTATATTTAAATTCCGAATATCGCTTATTTTACAAATATAATATAAAAGGCTTTTTATTATGTTATTTTCTGTAAATAATATCGATTACTTAAGAAGCTACACGGAAATAACAGAATGTACCGTGGATCTTTTGCGTTTTAGTAAACGAACAAAGAATCAAAGTTAAAGTAAAAAGTTCTTTATTTCATAAACTTTTACATAGCACTTGAAAACGTCAAAACAAAACATAAATTTAAAAATAACAACATATTACTTCACTAAAATCGCAAAGCTTAGATTCACTTACATGCAAAAAAATTAGGTGTAAGTGAATCTAAGTGCCAGTTCGGAGCCACCGCTCTTTGAGAACTGGCAAGACACTCACAGGCTATGCTCTTTTAAATTATTAATCAAATATAACAATACAGAACACACACCGTGAATATTTGACGATATTCAAAGAGGGACCCAGAAGCTTTAACCAATAAAGTAGCACTATGAGAACCTTCCATCACAGTCAAGTAAGTATGTAATGTGAAACTGAGCTGAATTTGTTCAAAAGGGGATGGTCACAACAATGATTTGGTTAACAATTTAATAATTATCACAACTTATTTCAGTTCTTTTTATTTAAATAAATATCACAAATTATTTCCGAAAAATTTACTTTTACATCGATCAACGAAATTTTAAAGTAAACAGAACATACTTTAAATAAATTACAAAACAGAAACCGATAAATATTAATAAATAAGGTAACAATCACTTGCATTCAACACCAACACCATTTTAATTACCATTCTTGCATAACTTACATTTGAAACTACTTATTCTGAATAAAATTTAATTACTTACTTATTAAGTAGGCAACTTAAGTAATACACGCACAATAAATTAAATATCGTATGTTCTTTTGGTATAAATCACAAAAATTACTCGCCGTATGCTTTTAGCAACAAAGTTTCCTAAATTCCGACAAATTAAAGGGTTTAAAACGCTTCATAAACGACTACCTTAGAAAACGTGTACGATAACTGTACGTTTATTTTTCAATGTTACAATTAATTACTACCTGTCTATTACAGTTTGCAATTATCTAGCTCTTCGTCCGTCAGTTTTACTAGTTTGATTGAATGCTCCCAAATACGTACAGAGGCTTCTGTATCTTTTGCAGCTTTCCCAGGCATTGACAATTGCACGTTTTTATAATAATTCCCACTACTTTTCGCTACAGTATCACTCAAACACACGTACAACGCAGTCTGGGCCCCTTCCCAAGGATGTTTAAACAGAACTCCTACCAAAAACGTTATAAAGTTCACCAAACTCAAACCAGTACTCCGGAAAATGGGTGTCCCAACAGCACCCGGGTCCACACTATGTGCAACGACATTGAAATCTTTCAATTTCTTACTCAACTCTTGTGTGAACAAAACCAAGCACAGCTTGCTGTTTCCATAAATTCTTATTTTACTCCAATAGTTAGTCCTGTTGAGGTCGTTTAAGATGTCGATTATACCAATTTTGTGTAACACTGAAGACGTATTTACTATCCTACTCGGTTCCGTTGGCTCTCCTGTTTTCTTCAGAAGCGGTAGGAGTAAAATCGTCAATAAAACTGTCCCATAATAGTTCACTTGCATTATGAAATTCAATCCGTCTGCAGTCAGATAGTCTCCTGGCACGCCAACGCCAGCGTTGTTCAGTAATATATCCAATCTATCCTCATTCTTCAAAATATCGGCTGCGAAGTCTCTAACAGATTTCAGAGATGCCAAGTTTAACAATTTAAATATCACTTGATCGCTTCCAGAACTTTTCATAATACGTTTCCTGGCATTTAGCCCTTCTTCTTGAAAAGGACAAGCGATGATAACTTTCGCGCCTCGATGTGCAAAATCTGCAGCTATCTCTAACCCCATGCCGCAAGTGCCGCCAGTCACAATCACTGTTTTACCAACTAGAGATTTTTTAGATTTGCACATTAAATTTGTATTTTTTTGATGGAGACCGACCACCATTCCACCGATCACAATAATTTGTATTATAATAAAAAACACGAATGTTTTGTAATACAGTCCGAGGAGGAGCCCTCCGATGATAACGGCTTCGACAACAGCTGAGGTGTTGAAATGCATTTTGATGTTTTTGAAAATCATTATTGGGTTGTTTGTTTATTTAGTGCATAGTTCAAACGCGGCGCAGAGCAACAAGCGTGCTGTTTTCGCCGAGCTGGTGGACTGGCAACTTTTACTTTCCGTTTGCAACAGCTGCGCACGCACCGGTGTCTATTGCGTCGGTCTGCGGTGGTACTCATTATCGATGGTGGGAGGGAATTATATACCTTTAGTTCGTCTTGGATTGTGCTTACTTAAACATTACAGCTAGTTGTACTTTAGTGACCCTGACGATTTGTTAGATGCGGTGGTCAACGACCCAATGACACGGTAAAGGCCGCACGATATTAATTATATTATGTAATAGTAATTTAGGTGAGCCGAGTAGGTTTTTAATGAATCACTATGGTATGGTTTATTTTATACGAGTTTTCGATGGCAGCCGCAATATTATAATTATTATTAATGACGTGCCATTATTTTAACAAATTGATAAATAGCGTTTCTAACGTTAATGGTACCTACATCTATATTATTATTATAAAGAGAAAGAATTTCTTCGATTGTTTGTTGGCATGTTTGTTTGTTTGAAATAACCGTTATTTTTATTATTATTGAATAAGCTTCCAATCTATTGAACCGACTTACATTTGACGGCTACATTTTTCGTGAGTGACATAGTATATCACTGTTAGACGAAGATAGAATAAAGTAGACTCAAATTTACATACTGTTTTTTTTTGTGAATGATTGAAATAAAATAGTTTAACTATGTAGATGTGTAAAAGAACCTATTAGATTTTTTTATTTTACACTAGTATAAAATAGTTTAACGATATAGATGTGTAAAAGAATATCATAGTAAGATTTTTATATTTTAAACTAGTAAAACGTTGTTCTGCCTCATACTTTTATCATCATAACATAGGCCTTTCCTATAGATTTCACTCTATTGGGGATATTTGTCCATAATTACCACACTGGGCAAGCGGATTGGTAATCATAGTTCAAGCCAGTCCGACTTTCGCTGAGAACCATTTCAATACTTGTATTTTATATTATGTTGAACTTTCTGAAGTGCTAAATTCTTTTTCCAAATACCTCTGATTGTGATGGCTAGAATGAACTGAGGTAAGCAACGAAAATAAGGTCAGCAATTTATGTTCGTGGTTCGTGAATGAAAGACGGAAACTGATGAAATTGTTCGTATTGCACTATTGAAGCAATACTAATTGTGTTACCATGCAAACATTTTGCACACAAAGTAGGTACAGAGTTCGTAATAATTATTTCTCTTACGTTTGTAATGTACACCAACTATTTCAATACTCAATATCTTTTTTGCTCTAAACTAACAGTTACAATCATCATCACAGCCCATTAACGTCCCACAACTGAGCACGAGCCTCCTCTCAAATACCAAGGTGCGAGGGTATTGGCTCATACTCCACCACGCTGACCCAGTGAATTGGCGGACGCAGGTGCATGGCGTCCTGCTGTTAGAATTTTTCAAGCCGCCCATTAGGCCTCTAGCATGGCTTAACGACTACCACATTTAGTGATAACCGGGACCAACGGCTTAACGTGCCTTCCAAAGCACGGAAGCGCTCGATATTAAATGCCACACAAACGGTCACCCATCCAAGGACTGACCTCAGTAAACTCTGCTGTACTTCGGTGATCGTTTCCGACCACCGAGCACCGCAGAGCTACGAGCGCTTCTAAATAAAATCTTAATAGGGACAAAAAAATGATTTAACTCACCGCTTCAGACAGTACGTCGCCGACTTTCTCAATCTTGAGGATAGTGACCTTGTCCTTGTCCAGCTCCTTGTACATCTTCTCCACCACAGTGGAGTACGGGCTCAGCATCCCGGTGACC
Organism: Musotima nitidalis; assembly: GCA_949126915.1. Lineage (NCBI taxonomy): Eukaryota > Metazoa > Arthropoda > Insecta > Lepidoptera > Crambidae > Musotima > Musotima nitidalis. The sequence continues at coordinate 18,183,909 of OX421419.1, read as the reverse complement.
AGCAGGATGTCTGGCTGGCAACCTTTCAGGACCAGGTCCTTGCGACTGGGGACATCAAAGCAAGAATTTATACTATTCTTCCGAAAATAAATAATTTCTTATTAACAATTACACCTATTGTTTGGTTCTAACTAAGATAAGTATCATTAAGAACTTGTGATATTGATACTAAAAAACGAATAAACATACTTAAATAATTCGGGTTGTCTGGAAGAGATCGCTTTTAGCGATAAGAGCGCCTAGATTGGCTTTCAATTTTTTTTTAATATTGTAATCTGTAGTTTTTAAGTTTCTTGGCTAATAAAGAGTCTATCTATCTAATTATTTTTGCAAATATGTACTTAATATACATAGAAAAACACCCAGACCAGAACAAAGCAGCATGCACACAAAGATTTGTCTTGTATGGGAGTCGAACCCACGAGCTTAGGCCGGAGTGCGGGTATAGCAGCCACCACGCCATGTCGATAGTCAGTCGCGCGATTCCACGTGATGTGCAGTTGTTTCTCGATTTTCAGAGAGAATATAATCGCACGAAAACATAGGTTTTTTATGTAATTCCATGTATGCCTTTTTATTTAAATCAATAAGACTTCCTAGTTCCTAGAAAACTGTTTTTATGACTGTGAATATTTACCTAATTGACATAGTAACTTTTAATTAGTATAATTATTGTATTTAATGTGATTTGATTTTAATTGTAACTATATTTTGATTGTATTTTTTGTTTTTCATATTGTGTGTAATTTTAATTTGGGGTCATCCATAAATTACGTCACACGAATTCCGTAATTTTGTGTCCCCCCCTCCGTCCTTGTCACAGCTGGTCACACTTGTGGAACTCCCTCCTCCTTGTGTGATGTCACATATTTTGCAATTGTACAGCAAGAAATAATTACATCTAAACAGCAGTTCCAAAATTTTCATGGGACCTGGATTTTGAAATGTGACGTCACGAAATTTAGGATCCCTCCCATCCTCTTGTTACACCATGTCACACTTCGTCAACCCTCTCCCACCCCCTTAACGTGTGACATCATTTATGGATAGCCCCTTTGTAATGTATAATTTAAAAAGGAATATAATAAACTAAACCTCTAAAAAAAGCTTTTTTGATCATCAATAATACTGAGTGAGCATCTAATAGGTGATTAGGTGCTCAATCAGTATTTTTGATGTACAAAAAGGTTAGGTTAGGTTGGCAATTTATTAATTTTGAAGACACGTTAAATATGATCCATTTAAAAATAATAATTGTAACTATTCTATAATGTTTTTTGCAGTACCCTTGCATGGTTCATATTTCAGAACCATTATGTAAAACATTCAGATCTTTATGTACAACATGACGCAAATAAAGAACTATTAACTATGAACTAAATAATTAAAGCCAATGACTGACTGACCTGATGAAGGCCCTCACGTACTGCTTGACGTTGTGCGTGTTGAGGTTCCCGCGCAGCCTGGAGCGGTACTCAGTGAGCATGCGCTCGCGCTCGCCCGGCGCCGACTCGCACGAATCAGAAGATATTTGCTACAAAACCACATTCAATACGTGCTTATATTATTGGTACTTCTTAACTTTTGTCCGAAACCTACAGCCTAGTTAATTTCATTATTTGGAGATTGATTATTAGAACCAACGAGACCTGCAATAGCCCAATTGCAAGACCCATAGCCTTCAAATTCAGAGAGTCACGGGTTCAAACCCTGAAGCTACGACTTTTTGAAGTTATGTGCGTATCTATCGCTTGCTCCGTGCATCGGAAGACACGTTAAGCCGTTGGTCCGACTGTCGTGAACATTTATGGCAGTCGTTATTAGGAAGTCAGTGCCTTCCAACATCCTGACAGCTGGTTTAACCATAGAATATATTTTCCCTTTGGCTTATGGATGTCTGACGGTAGTCGCTCCATGTTATAACTTCAACTCCGCCAAATCTGCTTAGACCAGCAGACTCTGAGCCCTAAGTTTAAGTCAAGGGCAACCGGGATAATGCCAAGATATGATGATGATCATTAGAATCAACGAACACCCTAGAAGGGGATTCCCCTAGTATTCTTTTACAAAATACTGGTTTATCCAGGTTTTGGTAAATGAAAGAACTCTTACTATTTAAACATTGTTAATTCAAAGCAAACAGCGAAAACAATGCAAGTATAAAAAAAAAATTCAGACCACAAAGCACATTTAACCTACATACTAATTGAAAAAAAAACATTTATATTTATTTAGTTACATCACATGCAACGGGATCCAATATTTGAAGCGCTACGGTGCGTTACCTAATGCGAATAGCATTACCTACTAACTACATAAATTTTTATATAAATTTTATTGTGGTCCGCAAACCTATAAGCCTTTTACTTATCTAGCACGCGTTTCAATTCAGAATACAAAAATGAACTTATTTTTTTTCCTTTTGGTACAAATATACAAGTGTTCTTAGTGTACAATATAAACTTAAATAGTTTTCCGTGCACACTTAAAGTCAATGTAATTATATAGTAGTTAGTGAAAATGAAGACATCATCACCATTTCAATTATAGTCTACCGCTGAAAATAGGTCTCCCTAACTGTGGAGCCGATGGATGCAGGCACAGCCCAATATCATAAATCTTTATTGCATCAAGTAAACAAGTTGATACCTTAATACTTCAATGAATACTGATACCCCGTAAGGGCAATTTGAGAGGGAACTTAAACATATTACAAAACTACGTACTTAATTATTCTATAAACTAATAAACTCTAACTAATGCACTAATATAAAAACAATAAATAACAATATTTATACAATATTATTATTTTATATAACATTAACTTATAATTAATATAATAAATCACTCTAGGCTTTTAATGGAGTTTGTCGTCAAAATATTTGTAAAGTGTGTAATAACATTTCGTAATCAGTAAGTCTTTAAATTGTTTAGCAAAATCAAGTATTAATCAATATTATAGTATTATCATTCTCATCTCAGCCGTTTAAAGTCCTACTGCTGACCACGAGCCTGCGCTCACGACCAATAGTTAGAGAGATTATCGTCATAGATGGTTCAAATATTGTATCCGTATATAAATACTACTACTGAAAAGTTGTTAGTAATGTTAGAAAGTATATCATAGTAAGCACAAACAAACATAAAATACACAACAAGAGTACATAAAATCTACTAAGAAACTGAAATATTTGGCGATTGAGAGAAGAGGCTATCAAACACACAAAAATACAAATACTCAATAAATTTAAAAAAGCATTTTGATGTCATATGTTTTTATAACATAATTGGACTTCTTGGCGGGAAAGTGTAGCGTTATGTATGCAGTTTTGTTTTATTTTCTAAAATTTGTGATATTTTGAACATTAAAGTGAAATAACGGTCGGTGATTGAAATAAACAGTGCAACATCACTTTTCAAATTTTCTCAAGATGTCCATGAGATGAGGTCTCAGTATAGCCCCACATCTTTACTAAGGACTCAACGGGTTCTCAATCTCATTTGCCATCTATCATCTTTATCACCACTCATTCTCATTTACTATGATTTATTATATATTATTATTATATCTCTTACTAGACAATGGCTAAATGTTCTAAACGCACAAAGCTATTATTTAAAAGAAAGAGAAAATAATAATAGAATTCTTTCTTCCTTACTTCGCCGGAGTGCCACAGAACATATTTCAGATGCTACATTTTTGCACATTTATAATCAAAGAAATTATATATAAATGACACCATAGATTTAAATTTGGATATGGAGGCTTTAAGTCCCAGAATCACATAATAAAAAAAGAAACTAAGCATTAAAAAACACTCTAGTGTTAATCAAGGTTTAGTTTTATTTCGGACTTAGTTTATAATTTTCAACATCACCTTTATATATTTATACTTGCATAAGTAAAAGGTATTTAAAAGCATCAATGGTGATTTTGAATTCTCTTGTTATGGAATAACCGGCCCGCATTGAATGGGCGCTATGAATGAATAGTTTTTAAAAAAAAGTTGACACACTAAGGAGGTCTATTGAGCCTAACTTAAATAAAATTAATGATTTTGACTAAAAAAACAAAAAGCACAAATTTTCTTATAACTGATAAATAACGAGAATCAAAGGGAGAGTTATTTGCTTTTTTTAATTTATATCTTAATATCTCCCTGCTTTTTCGTACTTACAAACGAGTGTCCCCAAGTTAGTAAATGTTAGCAAGGACAAAGAAGAAGTATCTACCTGGTACTCATAATCTAGTTGTTCCACTAAACTCACGTGGCCAAACTTATGGTAAATGAGGAAGTCCTCTTCAGACTGCGAGATGTCCGCTCCCTTCCACCTGGAGAAACGGCTCCTGAAGGCGTCTGCTACTGAGGAGGTGGAAGCCGTACAGTTGACGAGGAGGAGGCCTAGCAGTCTTCGAGGATGGGCCAGGCCGCAGCGGGCAAGGACGTTGGCACCAGCACCTTCGCCCAGGCCCACGGCGTAGCGCACGTGGAGGAAATCTAGGACCGTAATCAGGTCCTCGCCCAATGTTTGCAGAGACGGGAATTGGTAACTGGAAATGTTATTATAACACTGATATTTTCGCTCATTTTACAAAAAGATTCAGAATTAGCAAGAGCTTGTATTATGGGTAATAGAACAGATAATCAACCCATTGACGGCCCACTACTGAGCATGATAGGTATTTGGGTCAAACTCCACCACACGGACCCAGTACACATCGGAAGAGGCAGTTGTCGCGTCCTGCTTTAAGAATGTTTCAGTTCTCACGAGTCTTTTTGGGCTATCAAGATGATTAATCCGCCATTATTAGGCGACCGATATGGCGTGGTGGCGAGTATACCTGCACTCCACTCCTGAGGTCGTGGGTTCGGTTCCCACACAGGACAAATATTTGTGTGTATAAATATGAATATGTTTCTGGTCTGGGTGTTTTCATATGAATATTAAGTATGTATTTACAAAAAAAAAAGTATTTATATATGTTTATCCGTTATTTAGTATCCATAACACAAGTTCTTAATGATACTTATCTTGGAACTAAATTATTGGTGTACCTAAGTGTCAAAAATATTTATTGATTTATTATATTTTTATTTTCTATCTGACATTTCGCACGCTTCATGGAATAGTGACTCAACTCAAAAAAGACGATACTTGCAAGCTCATTAAATTGATACTGATTTATTAATAAGTAATTCTGCTTCTATTTTGAACGATTGATTAACATTGATTCGATCTCAGTAAGAAATAGAAAGACTGTATAAGTACGTAACTTAAACCTGACCTATCTACTATTAATAGGTCGATGTTCCTTTAAACATGCGATTTGTTGACGCCATGATACTAGATCAACAGTGTGCGAACGGATGATTTCTTCAGCCATCTAGAACATTGATCGTTATATCAACCAATTTATACAAAACCTTCACATAGTATATACTAAAACCTCCTTCAAGAATCACGCTATCCGTTAGATAACCTTATGAAAATCCAGTGCCCAGTAATTTGTATGATTATCGCGAAGAGACAGACAACCAAACGCGGCAGGGATTTTCATTCACAATAAGTAGAGAAGAGAAAAAGTTACGATGTTCGCTACCTATGTAGGTACGAGGTACCCCTGTGTACCAACTACTATGGACGAAGGTGTAACAAGTACTTGGTTCCAATAATTTTAAATAGCCTACCAATACTAATAATAATAGATTTAGAAACTAACTCAGATAAATAAAATCGTTTAGGTTTAAAATAACAAAGCTATTTCTTGATAGTTTACGTAGTGATATAATATAGTTAATGATGGATGATGTATACTTAATATTTTCGAAATTTGTTTTATAGTGAAGAAGTTAGTATATACATTGTAAAAGTATAATGTGACTGTTTTTTTTGGGAGCTACTTTTTGGGATGTTAAATTGTTAAGTATTTGTTGTCATGATTTAAATATATAAATAAACACTTTTTCTTTCATTCTTCTTTCTTTATTTTTACCTTATACTTAATTGATGGTAAGTAAAACCTTTTTAACGAATCCTCATTATTAAAGTGTTCATTGACATTCTTTTTTTTCTATGTCACAACGTAGCGCCTAGCTCCTATATTATTATAATTTTGATAATGGTCTATCATTGTATTACAAACTATATAGGTAATGCTTAGCATTAATTTTATTATTGTATTGTTTTTGATATGCCGTACGAATCGATTGACGTAATAATTATTGTCATCATAATATTTGTACTCATTTACGTACAGTCGACTTTAGAAGTAGCTGACTAGTAATTATGTTATTACTAAGTCTCTTTAGAACGCTAGTAGGCGAAACCTTATTGTTACTCAATAATTCTTGCGACAGCTAAAGTGTTCAACGACTTGTTAGGTCGAACGTACCTAAACTTTTTAAGAATAAACATTTCAAATTCTTTTTCCTGTGTCGTGCCGAGGAGGTCACAGAAGGCAACCAAGAATGGGATTTCGTTTATAGTCAATGTAGGACCCAGATCTCTGTGCTAAAAGAGAACTTTACTACATCGATTACATTCATAATTATTCCTAAATAGGTGTATAGGGATCCTACCAAGACCTAAGGAGCCCAAGCCAACCTTACCTGCAACTGGACCTGCCGATCAACAGACGAGGCTCTGGCGGACATAACAGTGGCCGGTAAGCGGCAATGGGCTCACCACCTATTACGTGGGACCAACTATATAATTGGCGAAGTGTGGACGTATAATATACATCTGCCTAACCCTTCTGGGAAACAGGCGTGAATGTATGTAGGTATGTAAAATTATAAATAGTTGTGGTAAGGTTTCTGCCCATTCTAAATGGGATCTATAGGTGTGAGATTATGTATGCTTTGTATTCATGTTCCGTGTGGTACCGGCCTAGAATAATGCCACTGCCTCTCATCTCACGGGGAGTCATAAGAGATGAAGAAGAGATATCCCACCGGATGATGGGCAGCTGGGTCATTCTACGTATTGGCTTGAACTACGATCACTAACCCGCCTGCCCAGCGTGGTGATTATAGGCAAATTCCCTTGATAGAATGTAACCTGTTGGGGAGGCCAATAACCAGCAGTGGATATTAAAAGACTGATATGATGAATTGTACTCATTGGGATCTCCGCCAATCCGCACTGGTTCCGTTTGGTGGAGTACCTCACCTTGAGTCGTGAAAGAAGGCCCGTGCTCAGCAGTGGGACTTTAATGGGCTCAGATGATGATGATGATTTATTATGATATACTTACGAGTCAGGCAGGTCTGGGGAATTCTCCTCGTGGCCCGGCACGTCCACGTGAATGAAGCACGAGCGCTCCTTGATCTCAGTCATCGCTGGACTCATCACGAAGTCCACCAGGGAAGAGTCTGTAAGGTTATTTGTAGAAAAGATTTTGTTTCCAAATAATATGAGGATCTTATTACCAATATCTGACGGAACTAATCTAGTCCGATAGTCTTCTTCATAATAAGATAGATGAAAAACAAAGAAAGAATAAAAAACAGTCAAAACTCAATTTTAACAAAAAGTATTAATGTTCTTTAAATTTTATATAGCGAAGCGCTCGTAGCTCCGCGATGCTCGGTGGTCGGAAACGGTCAGTCCTTGGATGGGTGAACGTTTGTGTGGCATTTAATATCGAGCGCTTCCGTGCTTCGGAAGGCACGTTAAGCCGTTGGTTCCGGTTATCACTAAATGTGGTAGTCGTTAAGCCATATTAGAGGCCTAATTGGGCGGCTTGAAAAATTCTAACACCTGCCTCCGCCAATCCGCACTGGGTCAGCGTGGTGGAGAATGACCCAATACCCTCGCACCTTGGTATGTGAGAGGAGGCTCGTGCTCAGTAGTGGGACGTTAAGGGGCTGAGATGATGATGATGATGATATTTTATATTAAAATTTAAGACATTGTTTCAAGTAGGGAAAGAGTTTCAAACAATTCACAGTAATTAACATAAATATTTTGAAATTAACTCATTTCAAAACATTTCCGAATTACATAGTAATGAATATTACAATACGGGACGGGACTAAAGGTAAGTTCAGATTTTAGTGGAAAGTAATATGTATAAATTTTTTGATAGTCTGTTTGGTATAGGGGGAGATGGTGATAGGAGGTAGACTTTATATGGATACTATCCAAGTTGTCGGGAAATACGAATATTAAATTCGTCGGTAATAAAAACCGGACCGGTCGGCAAATATAGATTTTTGTCTGATGCAAAATTATCAAATGAGAATCGTCTCCCGCTATGGGTGGTGCAGGAAGGTGTGTCAGACTTTTACTTCCAAAAAACTATTCATGTTTCTTCTTTAGCCTGCTATGTTCCGGAGCTGCTGTAACCCTTTCAAGCAGTCCCGCAACATAAAACCGCCTTTTTCTTACTGGTTAAGAGTAAAGAAATATAAAAATATTGGATACTCACGATTGGTGCCAAGGTCGTGGACGGTGAGGAAGACGCATCTCTTGTCTTGCTGGCTAAGATCACCCTGAAAGTAGTTAAGGTCTAAGTTAACAAATGCTTAGCTGGAAGCAATTTCTCTTGAAGTTTGATTTTATATCTAAGGGTCTCTCTACATATAATACTTAGAAAAAAAACCATCACCTGAACGTCTGTGCGAAAAAGACATTTCAGTGATAGCAAATGATATGCCTATATATAATCAGTACATTTAATGTTATTTAAGAAGTAGTGCTATCTAGTCAGCATCAAAGCTTACCTTAATATTTTACTACGAACGTATAAGCATACAATTATTTGGTTCCAGTTAAAAAGGAACCCACGTCTTTAGGACCCAACAGTTTCCGCTCTAGATCAAATCGTAAATCCAATTACTTACTTAAATATCTAATTGACCAACGGCTAATCACAATTAATCACATATAATAAGTTCAAATAAATTGTTATGACATTTTGGATAGTCAAATAAAAAAAAAACAAAAAGAAAAATTAAAAAATACGTCATACCAAGAAGAAATTAGGTTAATATTAGGTATGAGCTGAAAATGAAGGTTATTTATTGTAATTACCCCGATATTAAGTATTTGCTGTGTGGTTGCAGCACCTACAAAGTATTTTTCCATCCTATAACTTAAAGGTGTCGCAGAAGGAAACTTTATGTAAAATTGTAAAGAAAGGACCTAGTATGCTTCCTCTCTCCTAAGTTTGCCGTCAGTACTGTTTGCTAAGTACAGGGTCTACAATTGTAACTTGTGTAGATGTAAGACCTTATGTAAAACATTATGGAGTACAATCAACATTGAATTGATGGGCCTGGAATTTTGTCTAGTGTCCTTGTGGACGAAGACCGCTTGACCCGTTTCACATAAAGATCTCTGTGCTAAGTAAACTGTACTGCAACTATATAAATCCCGGATAAGTAAATAAGGTGTACAGGGTCTTACTCAGATCTGAGAAGCCCAAGCCAACCTCACCTGCAAGTGGTGCACCTGCCGGTCAACAGACGATCTCTGGCGAACATTAAAGTTCCCGATAAGGGGCAATAAACTCGCCATCTATTACGTGGGATCAACAATATAATTGCCTACCCCTTCGGGGAAACAGGCGTGCTATTATATATGTATCTATATAATTCCCTATTAAATAGTAAGTGTAACAAGTCCACTGAAAAGGGGATATAAGGGCCGTGAGATTATGTATGTAACTATTTTATAAAGAAGTACCTAATAGGAGTTGAATTCTTCATATTTCCTATTGTTTCTCGGCAGCAAAGAGCGAGTAGTTAAACGTAACCACCTCACATCCGTCACATAGCTTCCCCTACCGTTCGAGATCTGTCTCCGAAGGAAACAGAAAATGACGTGCATTGTCCCGAGTTTCCTTTTTACTCTCTACTTATATATCTATATATCTTTAAACTTTCTAACAGGTCTTCGGACAAAATTGGTTTTCTTTTGTTTTCTGTCTCTTGGTAGCTAATCCCCCTGCCACACTGACAATCGACGGTAGTTATAAAAAATATATAATACCGAGATTTAAATCGGTAAGTACGTGTTTTTCCTTAAGTAGTTTATAATCAAAAATCGAAATGTGTTTATTCAATGCAGCAATCTCCCATGTAGTTATAGTTAAAAAAGTTGAGTGACTTTTTTTTCAACGTGAAATAGAACATATTCGAACAAAATAATGAACTGCGATTTCGAATCCGCCTGTCCAGTTTGATGGTTATGGGAAAAATACCTCCATATATTCTTACGACGAAGATATGGCGTGTAGGTTAGTAATACCTGCACTTCACTCCAGAGGTCGTAGGTTTGATTCCCACACAGGACAAATCTTTGTGTGCATGAACATGAATATTTTAGGATAAGATAGTTAAGCTAAGTTAATTTGATATTTTATTTTTATTATTTACATTATTGCCTTAGGATTAAGTTTCTGTAAAAGTAATATAATTAGGATTTAAAATAAATAAATAAATAAATAAATAAATTTGTTCTGATTTGGGTTTTTTCCTATGTATATTAAGTATATATTTACAAAATAAAAAGTTATTTAAGTATGTTTATTCGTTCTTTAGTATCCATAACACAAGTTCTTAGTGATACTTATCTTGAAACTATGTAACTGGTGTGATTGTAAAAGAATATTTATATTTATATAATGTAGTCTAGAGTACTATATAACACTATTACATTGAAACTTACCTGCCCATGTCTTGGTATGATTCCCTTATTGGTAGCATGTAAAGGTAAAGAGTATAAATAAAAAACGTTAGATAAAGGACATAACATAAACACTATTCTAAAATTTACATGTTTCCTACTTCATATTTATTAAGAACGGTATTTAGGATTCCGAAACAGGAGTCATGTGGAGAGTCCTTCAAGTCTTAGGGCATATTGACTGTTCTACCCCTGTACATACTTGTGCTACTGAGTGATTTGGCAAAGCGGTTAAGGGATAGAGAAATAAGGAAAAATCTCTGCATTCCTGATAATGCATAACGATCTCCTTTGCAGTCTATCAACTGCTTCGAGGAGGTACTGAGCAGAACCATCCCAAAAATGGGAACAATATTCCACACTTGATCGCACTTGAGTCTTGCACAACAAACAAGGCTGCTCAAAACCGCCTCACCTTATTGAGGATGCTTAAACGGTAAAGTTCAAATAACACTCTCGGTGTAGCATTTTAGGTTCAAGTCCCAATGCCCAGAATACTGTCGTCCACTGACATGGCCGACAGAGAGTTAGACACCTTAGACGAGAATGCAGAAACCTGGGTTCTGGTGGCTTCAAACTCGACCAGGTTTTTATATCCTCACTGAGAGACACGATCGAGTATGGTTCAACATTGGCAAACAGCATGTCATTAATATTTTAAAAATAGAGTAGATAAGAGCACATTACCCTGCGGCACTCTGGCATTGATCTCGTAGAAGACGGAGGAAATACCCTCATATAGGACACAAAACCTTCGATCTTCTCTTAAGCGTGCCACTCAAGCGCACAAACGCGGCGGCACACCGAAGGCCGGCAACTTGGAAAGAAGAGACCGATGCCATGCTCTATCGAAAGTCATCCAGGCTTATGACCACAAAAATAAAGTGAAGTTAATTAAATCACCATATAATTGTAACTTAGAAATATAAAACCAAATGCCTTGAATATAGGTTAAAAGCGTGTTCACCTCCCGCATTTCGCATGATTTCTCAAGCTAAAGTACAAAAATCTTTTGGCTAACACAAAATAGAAAATTTACCCATCCCAGAACAGTTCCAGCTGGAACTTCTGAATTTTGAAAATAGAAGGGTATTAGAATTATAGCGTAAAACGCTCGCATTACACAAGAAAACTTTGTTACATATCCCTTTTAAACAGTTTGTTTTTAGGTATGTGTATGTACTTACAGATCCTTGATACTTCGGGGTATTAGGTAATTATTAAAACCTCACCTGAACATGGACGTGGATATCTCCACTCCTGTCTGTGCTGACAACATATTTCTGTAACAATAGAGAAACCGTTTAGAAAAACAAATAGTAAGCTGTTAGAAATAAGATTCGATTGCAGACTGGCTAAGAAAAAAATATAAATAGGTTAAATTTAAAAAAAAAAATACTAAACCGTTAGTGCTATTCATAACCTAAATACTATACCGGCTTATTAGGTTTTATGTTTTAACGTTTTTTCCGGTATATAATATTACAGCGTGCGTTACTTTATTTAATTGGAAAATATCAAATGTAAAAATTCATTCATCGTTCAAACATACAAACTTTTGCGTTTGTAATATTTATAAGTTTTTTTAATTAATTAGTAACAGTATTTCGAAGTAACCTTTTACTGAATTATCAATACCATTGGGTATTAAAAAAGACTCAATTAAATTAAAGCCAAAACAAAAAACTCAAGTCTTGTTCTAATAAAACCCAAACAGCTTTTAATTCTTCAGTGGAAATACTTATTTTTGAAGTATGTAATGTCTTTTGTACCTGAATTTGTATTAACTGTAGAGAACTTTTCATGAGCGAGTACGACTCTCGCTTGACTGATTAAGAATGTAAGACAATATACCATTAGCCACATCAACCACAAATTTAATTAGTCGCTTTGTGGTGACGCATACTACTTACATAACTGCTCGCGCCGTACGGATTAAGCCTGGCTCGTCGATACGGCTTACGGCAGTTCAAATATTTGCAATCACGTGTTACAATGTTTGGTTCTCGCACACACGTAAATATACTACTGGTTTAATTAGGTTTTGTTTACTTCTACTTGCTGTATACAAATTATGGCGTCATGAAATCTAATTTTACTTACCAGTACCAGTTGTAATACAGAACGGTAAAATTAAAAAATTAAAAAAATTAAAATAAATTCATTTATTCAACTTTGGCTCAATAGAGCTCTTATGAATGTCATACTTATAAACTAGCGCGCTCATTCACTGCGGGCGGGAGCTTGGTCGTAGAAGAACGGGCAAGAAAATCTTCTTAAGGTTGGTTTTTTTCTCCCGCCAGTTACAATTAAAATACATAATATTAAAACAATTGTGATCTGCAGTCACAAGATTAAAAAAAAGGAAGACAAGTAAGGTAGAGGAAGTGTACCTACAGACAGAGGGAATAGGATATCGTCTAGTGTCAATTGCAATGACGACCGATATGGTGTGGAGGTCAATATACCTGCACTTTACTCCAGAGGTCGTGGGTTCGATTCCCACACAGGACAAATCTTTGTGTGCATGACGCATGAACATGAATATTTGTTCTGGTCTGGGTGTTTTCCAATTTATATTAAGTATATATTTACAAAAAAAAAAGTATTTAAGTATGTTTATCCCTTCTTTAGTATCCATATATAGTATCCTTATATTGGAACTAAATAATTGGTGTGATTATAAGAGAATATTTATGGTTAATGGCGAATGGCTATCCACCTCTCACCATTTATCACATTTATCTAGAGATCTCTATATTTAAAGTGCAATTTGCTACAACTATACAGATCACTAGAAAATAGTTGCTGATAATTTCCACCCATCCCAAATAGGATCTCTGGGCGTGAAATGATGTATGTACAGACATCATTTCATTATGTATGTACATCATATCCTAGCATTATCACGATTGCCCTACACTTAAGCTTAGGGCCCAGGGTCTGCTCACTGGTTCAACCAGATTTGACTGCCGTCTGACCTCCGCAACGAAGAGAGAAACATCATTCTATGTTTAAACCAGCTGTTAGTCTCTTAGAAGGCCGTTAGTCTCTTAGGTTGTCAACCTATAAAATTGAGTCGGGATTGCAGAAATCTCTTGTAAGAACTACGTAAAAACTTAAATTTAACTAATTTTAGGAGAAAATCACCCACAATGGCGATGGCACTTCGCAGTATTTTGAGTAATTCTTCAAGAAGGATGCAGATTAGAAGCTTTGCTGCAGAGGCTTCGGCCCCGGCCATCAAAGAAGGAGAAATGGCTTTTACTTTTGCCGCTGGAAATAAAGTGTTCTACAACAAACAAGTCGTAAAGCAAGTTGATGTGCCATCTTTCAGTGGAGCTTTTGGTATCCTGCCCAAGCATGTTCCAACTTTAGCGGTTCTGCGGCCAGGAGTTGTTACTGTTCTAGAGAGTGATGGCAAACAGACTAAGATCTTTGTCTCCTCTGGAACTGTCACAGTCAATGATGACTCTTCAGTTCAGGTTTTGGCAGAAGAAGCTCACCCCTTAGAGAACCTCGACAGAGGCGCAGCCCAGGAAGCCCTCAGTAAAGGACAATCAGAACTCAACTCCGCTTCAAACGAAAAGGCCAAAGCTGAGGCAGCTATCGCGTTGGAGGTTGCAGAGGAGATAGTGAAAGCAGCCTCTTCGTAAACCAGCACTCTATAGTTAGTTATCTGCTATTTAATTTCCCCATTATATATTACATAAATAAAGCTGATTCGTCTCGGTAAGGCACTGACTTCCTAATAACGACTGCCATAGATGTTCATGACAGCCGGGACAAACGGCTTAACGTGCTTTCCGAGGCACAAAGCAAGCGATAATTACGCACATTACTTCGAAAAGTTATTGGTGCGCCACCAGGGTTTGAACCCAAGACTAGAATTTAAAGGCAAGGGGTCTCGCCACTGGGCTATCGCCGCTTAGAAATCATCATTATGTATGTACAAACTTAATTTAATTCTATATATACAGACATCATTTCATTACCTCGCCCCACTAACGTGCAAATGGACTGCTTCAAAATAAAGCCAGCAATGGATATTAAAGTGACAGCGATCATGATGCTTGATAAGTTCCCTGAACCCCTCTCTCTGGTGCCCGAGCCCGGTAATTGGATGTTAATAGACTGAGATGAGGTGGATTGTAATTATAAGATAAACATTTCAGCAGACGCGGCTCAAATTGTTTCCCAGGCAGTGCTCCGACTCTGATATCATGAAATAAAGGCGAAAGTTTCTGAGAATATATGTTTTTACTTTGTCACAAAACGGCTAAAGGCTTGTTTAATTTTTTTTTAATTTGTGATATTTCGAACATTAATATGTAATAACGGTGGATTAATAACCGTCAAGTGTTTGTGAACATACATGAGTGTTGGTAAATCAAACAAAGCAATGCAATATCACTTTTCAAATTCTCTCAAAAAGTCCATGTGAGATCTCAGTATAGTCCCACATCTTTACTGAGGACTCAAAAGGTTTAGGGGGAGGGCATCTCATTTACCTTTCATCGTCTTTATCACCACTCATTCTCATTTACTATGATTTATATTTTATTAATATATCAAGAGCCATTATTTAAAACAAAAAAAAACCAGCTATGATGAACAACATTATGGGCCTTGCCTATCAGTGGCCCTCATTGCCCCAGTTAGCGGTATACCGCTAGTCACCAAGCTATATCTTTATCAACTGCGAATGACATCCCAACTGGCCAATTTTATTATAACTGAAGCCTAAGTGGCTTACTGGGTAATATCGTTGGAGTCCGCGTCCGGAATGGAAACCGAGGAAATGGGAAAATGGGACCATAAATGTAAATGTCACCATCGTTTTATGGCTGACATTTTCGTGATTCGCAATGTTGCGAAGAACTTATGAAGACGTTTTTTTCATGTAGGTATAAAAGTACTACAGTCTATTAAATAAAGAATATTCATACATCAAGCCTGTTTCCCCGATGGGATAGGCAGATGCATATTATATTCCTATATTTCGCCAATTATATTTTTGGCTTCACGTAATAAATGGCGAGCCTATTGCCGCTTGCTTGGCACTGTTATGTAGATACTAAATATAATAATACAATTAAAAGTTATAATCAATGATTAATGATTATATTATTTTATATATAGATAACTAGAACTTAAATCTAACAAGGGCTTGAGTGAGTGGGTGCGCTGTTGCCCTGCTTATTTCACGGTATGAAGTACTATTGTACTGCATTGATTGCTTACAATAAAAAACGGCGTTATCCCAGTGGTGAAACCTATACACTTTTAACTCAAAGGGTCCTTCGCATGCTCTGTGCCTCGGAAAGCACTGTCAGCCGTTGATCACGGCTGTCATGAACATCTATGGCAGTCGTTATTAAGAATTTAAGTCAGTGCCTTCTAAAAGGCTCATATTTAATGTGTCATCAAAATTAATAAATTACCAACCTAACCTAACCTTTTTGTACATCAAAAAATTCTGATGGAGCACCTAATCCCCTATTAGATGCTAGATCAGTATTTTTGATGATCAAAAAAGTATTTTTTAGAGGTTCAGTTTATTATATTCTCTTCTAAAATGCTTACTGGTTTCACCATAAATTCCAGTTTCCCTCTGGGTAGCAGAGGTCAGACCATCTCTCCTTTTAATAACTGAAATTAAGTCAAATCTGGTAAAACCAGTCAGCAGACCCTGGGTCCTAAGCTTAAGTGAGGGCAACTGGGATAATGCTAGGATGTGATTGTTTACTTACAATCAGGGAAGTGTCACATTCGAAAAGGTCTTAAGCTCTAATAGTAAAGATTTCTAAAAAGTGCACTACATTGTAATAGCAAATGTGAATACCAACCGCGCGCATAAAGTCGCAACTGGCAAATGGTTTTTAATAGAAATGAAACGATTAAGTTCTCGGATCGAGTTTACGAGCACGTCTGAGTTGAAACCGATTGTTCCACTCGTCGCTGAAGCCAATCAGTCGGGAACCTCGAGGTGCAAGTGTTTGTAAACATTATATTTTTAGAGAAGCCGTTTGCGGAGATTCGTAACAGTTATACTGTTATAGCATATTTGGATTAGTTTTGCGGAATTAAGACGAGAGTATTGTTTTGTTTACAATATACTAACGTCCGTGGCACTCAGTTTAAGGAAGGAATTATTAGAGCGTATGAAATGCATATTGAGCGTAAAAAATAACGCTATTACTGAGTGAATATTACATCTTTTGATTTCAGACTTTTGTTTAAAAAATATCTTTGAACATCATATATATGTAAACCGTAGTTGCAAACAATAGCGCGATTCAACTGAAGATAGTGACATCTATTGACAGTATGCGGAATAATCTTTCTGACTAAAACAAACGTTTACAACTTAAACACTGAGAAAGCTTTGATGTCAACTCAATACTATCATATCTTTTTACGTGTTTATGTAATATATTCATAAGTTAAGAATGCTCTTAGTTATCCTTCCTTAGTTACAATGCCCTTACAGGGCGTCACACGTAAACCTATAATTTTGACCATATAATTTGCATCATGTAATGTGTCACGCAATCAATGATTTGATTTGATCATCTTCATCATGATCAAGCTGATGCTTGCTAGACTGATGCTGGACAGGCCTACCTAATGGCACGCCACTGAGCTCGATCTTAAGCTCTTGGCCTCTGTGGTATACATATAAGTATATGGTATATGTATATATTGGTTTTGAAAGAAAAAATAAACACTACAAAACAAAAGAGAGCCGGCGCATAAAACAACAATCATTGGTTGTTTTTAGTTCAGTTACTTTCAATAGAGCTCTAATGAGCAATACTTGAATAAATGATTTTTACTTTGACATTTTCTTATCAAGTACTTATAATGTACATAAAAAAAACTTTTTGACACTAATTGAAATACTTGTATTTTTAAAATTAAAAACGTATTCAAATACATACACACAAACATGGGAATCTAACCACATTATGAGAAAATTGCAGATTTACTGATATCGGTCGTTCATATGCTTGACATGATTAATGTTTCTATGACCAAATATTTACTAGAAAAAATCAACTTGTTGACGGTGGCCCAGACGAAAGTCGAACTCACGACCTTGGAGAATCGCTCCACTCCACTGCTCTAACCACAGAGCTACCAGGCCCCATCTTAAACTACTGCCTCACCTAGTCCAAAGAGGACAAGTAATTTTTTTTCTAGTAAAAAAAATATCTAATAACTAAACACAGCATTACAATTGGATATAATTTTAAATCATAAAAACAGTTAATGATGCCAAGATTTTATTATTTTCTTTCAAAATTCTGTCCTAATAAAAAACTCAATTTAGATCGCAAGTCTAGACATTGCTGTACTTATTTAGATTGCGACCGGAACATCGGACGGTTATTTTAGGACCCGCTCGATACGGCATTCAAATATGTTGGCTCTAAATTCACATCCACGTAAGTTCATTGAAATTAATATTTATTTATTTATAATTAGGGCAACTTACAAAACACACACAAATACAAGGATCAAACACAGAAGTTAATGGCTCAAACAATAGTGCAGTTTCAATTACAAGTTGCCACGACATTTATATACTAAAAAAATACGAGGTATAGCAAATTATATACTAAAAACCACATTTGTTTATCCTTATGTTGAGACACAAGTTTAAGCTTCATAAGTATAAAAGCCTTAACATAACAATACCAAAACAGATTAAGTAATAAATAGATAAGAAGTGTTAAAACCAATGTAATAGTTAACGTGTAATATAAATTAACAATTCCTAGATGTACTTGTTTACATAAAACGATGAGAGTGGCTAATATATTACAACAATCATTAAGTTTACCCACATACATACAATCCGCCGGTTTCCCCGAAGGGGTAGGCAGAGACACATATGACACCTCTAGATGAAAACGTTACTAACTCAAAAAATAACTTTTTCTTTAATAGTGGCATTTTCCGATTCTCGGCACACCCATGCCACTATTTCAGAATAAGTTTTTTTTGAGTTAGTGACGTTTTCATCTAAGGGGCGATATGTGCTTCTGCCTACCCTACATTTCGGTCTGATGGAAGAAATTCCTTTTAGGGATAAGCAGTGCCGTTGTACATGTCTTTTATAACTTCTATCTTTGTGTATGTTCTTTGTGTGCATAAATTGTTTAATAAATAAATAAATTTCGCCAGTTTTATTTTTGGTCCCGTGTAATAGGCAAGGTGCAAGTGAGGTTAGCTTGAGCTCCTAAGATGTTGGTCCCTATACAGCTGAAGTTTACATGTAGGACCCATATTATAAGTTGCGGGACTGTTCGAAAGGAATACCGCTGCCTGGGACATAGCAGAATCAAGAAGTCACATGGATGGTTTTTAGTTACTAGAAGTCTGACATACCCTCCTGCAGGATACGGTCATGGTATTCCATCCTAAAAAAAAGGACCTATATAATAAAAATTCTTAAGTTTTCTCATAGATAGTAGAAGGTTAGAACTGTCTTCTAATAACGCAGGCTTTTTTAACAGATATATTGAATCAAATCAGTTACATCAGAAAACACATTAAAGCATTTCAAAGAGATAAATACATTTTAAATTTGAATGTGTATTTACAGCATATACAAGGTCATATAGCATATATTATGCAGTGCATACTTACAGAATATTTTATATTTTATTTTGATTCATGTGTTACTTTGCGAAACTCATATATAAGCAAGTGATGATTAAAAAAATAGTTATGTTTCTCGTTTTTCGGGAAATTACAGTTGCGCGGAAGCTATTACATATATATTTTTTAAAATCAATACTTGTTTACATACAAACAATGCATACAATATATAGAACATATTTATGTTCATAACAAGAGAGTAGTGTATTTTCATTCGAAAAAATTTTATTACAAAACGTGGAATATTCAAAAACGATTAGCTTTTGTTTCCGGATAACCTCTGGGAAAATACCCCAGTGGGTTTGAATAAACGATAATGGTCCTTTGTTTTGACAGGGAGTTCTTAAGGGATTGCTTGTCAAAAAGGTTTTATTTTACGTGACGAAATTACTTATAGTATTAGTAATATATATAAGTATATATTTATACTTATAACGTAAAATGTAAATTTAATAAAAAAAACTTAATTGTATGTCAATGATATACGAAAAAGCGACACCCTCTAACAAAGGTATTTTCATAATTAACCCTTGAAACCCTAAATTGAACCTTATGAAGGTAACTTAAGGTAGAAACCCAATAAAATATTTCAACATGTTCTGCCCGTTCATGGGTTCAAACTAATAAAATGTAAAATTTTGAATAAGTTGAAGAAAAAAATATGTTGTATTTGTGTTTTCTATTTGTAACTAGTAACACTATCGATAGTTATAGTTATAACTAGTGCTACTACCCAGAGGCGCCTATTTATCGTTAAAATGGGTTCAAAATGAAATGTAAAATTTTAAACAAGTTGAAAAAATAAATATGTTGTATTTGTGTTTCCTATTTGTAACTAGTAACACTATCGACAGTTATAGTTATAACTAGTGCTACTACCCAGAGGCGCCTATTTATCGATTGCTCTAGATAACCGAACCGCAGCCAGAACCAATAAGGTTTCAATCGAGCCTTTAATGAAGGCCGCGTCGGTGGCTCAGTGTCGTACACTATCCTAATTAGGGCTGTCACGTAATCACTTACTTTTTTTATTACTTTCATTATGTCTTTAGTACCATTTCTTGTTATATAAAACTATATACATACATATTACACATATATATATATATATTCACGCCTGTTTCCCCAAAGGCAGTAGGCAGAGGTATATTATACACACTTCGCTAATTATATAGTTGGTCCCACATAATAGGTGACGAGCCTATTGCCTATTACCGGGCACTGTTATGTTCGCCAGAGCCTCGTCCGTTGATCAGCAAGAGCACCACTTGCAGGTGAAGTTGGCTTAGGCTCCTTAGGTCTTAATGGGATCCCTATACACTATTACTATTACTATTACTATTATTTCTTCCATGGCATATAAAATATAGATAAGCACATTCATACAAAGACAAAGACAAAGACTTTTTATTTCACATAAAATATGGTACA
Source organism: Musotima nitidalis (assembly GCA_949126915.1). Taxonomy (NCBI): domain Eukaryota; kingdom Metazoa; phylum Arthropoda; class Insecta; order Lepidoptera; family Crambidae; genus Musotima; species Musotima nitidalis. Next base: position 18,163,113 of record OX421419.1, on the reverse strand, counting down.
TAAGTGGTCTTAAAATTTAATACAGTCCGCATATTTCACCAGTAACTGGTATGCAAAAATATAATTAGAGGATTCTAATAAAACAAACATAAATTTATTGCTTAAAATATTCACTCAGTGAATAAAAACATTTATCAACAAGCCATTTCTTTAAATGTACTTTGAATTTATTCAATGGCATCAGCTTAAGGTTATTGTCGAGCCTATTGTAGACTTTAATAGACATGACATAGCTGTTCTTCGCATAAGATGCAGTAGACATGATTGGCAGAGTCAGTTTATTCGGATACAATAAAGCAGTACAACATTGATTGACTGCTAGTTATAAAAGAATAGTCATTATATCCTAGCATTATCCCGGTTGCCCTAGATTTAAGCTAAGGGCGCAGGGTACGCTCACTAGTTCAACCAGATTTGAATTTCAGTTATTACATGGAGCGAGTGCCGTCTGACCTCCGCAACCCAGAGGGAAACATCATTCTATGGTTAAACCAGCTGTCAGTCTATTAGAAGGCACTGACTTCCTAATAACGACGGCCATAGATGTTCATGACAGCCAGGACCAAAGGCTTAACGTACTTTAAGAAAAAGGCTTTATTCTCGTAGCGCGTATTCCGCTCTAATAAAACAGCTCTCCCAGATTTAAGATCCTTCCACAAATAAATAAATACTTGTATAGCAGTAGCCTCGAAAGCAATTAGGTACTATGATTGTTCAAATTTTTGTAATTTATATAAATAAATTATAAAATAATACATATTCTTTTACAATCCCACCAATTATTTAGTTCCAAGTTAAATATCATTAAGAACTTGTGTTATGTATACAACATAATTATAAGCCTTTTTATTTTGTAAGTACATACTTAGTTTACTTAGGAAAACACTCAGACCAGAACAAATATCCATATTCATGCACATGCACATGGATTTGTCCTGTGTGGAATTCGCACCCACGACCTCTGGAGTGAAGCGTGGAGGTCCACGCCATATCGGTCGTCTCATAAATGTAGCGACACAACTAAAATAAATCAAAAAATATAAATATATAGAAAAACAGTCGTATTATTATTAATACTAGTGATGACCCTGAAACTACTTCCCTTCAAGGATAAATTTACGCACCATTCACACATAACTTGGGTCTGTGCGCACACATCGTTTGTTTACAGAACATTTTCCTTTTTCAGGATATTTAGACACCATGTATTATTTATTTATTGTAAGGCTTTTGTTTAAGTAATGATAGTTTTCTATTTGTCTTTTCGACTAATTCGAGAACAAGATCGAAATTTTCTTTTATCGGCTTACTTTTTTTTGTTTGCTTGTCTATTATCAAACGACTACTTTTTTGTTCAGAAGAATATTATTTGGGTTTGTTGTAACCATTAATAACGGAACTTCTTCGCGAACGATCGTGATTTTTATGTTTGCATATCAGTATTTCAATGCTAAAATTATTATTACGCATCTGTAGTTTTTAAAGTTATATAGTTATTAATTATGTATCTTTTAATGAATTTTCCTGATTATTCCATTACACTAAAATTTAGAATAGAATTATTTACAAGTGTATTGAAAAAGTGACCCTAGCAAAATGATACTCACCAAAAAATATGCGTCCCGAAGAAAAGAAAAATCAGAATAAATGTGTACCCTTAGGCAAATAAACTACAGGCCCTTTTCTCGTTCATAGGGATGCAAATACCCTACAAAAATAGAAAGGCATCGTGGGCAAAGAAAGGTCAAAGGTGGATTATCAGAAGGTCCATATCGGGGATCTAAGAGAAACTAGAAAAATACCAAATCGTATTCGGGTCGGACGCAGTATAAATAGAAACTGAGAGCTTTTCGTAATCATAATCATAATTCTTTATTGTTTCATTTGGTGTACACTTAGATCTTAAAAATAATATTTTGTCCTCAAATGAACCCTGCAAGGGTATCACAATTTAAAATAGGAAAACATTTCTTCCTTATATTATTTATAGAAATTAAATACATTATAAATTAAACAACCATAAAAATCAATAAACTATATATACACATTATGTTTTTACTAATTATATATTTTTCATATATTATTTTTTTATATATTATTCGTAAAATAGATATAAAGGATTTTTTTAAAGATTTTCGATATGAACCGAAAGTTAAATTATAAAAAGAAAGTGCTTTAGTATTTTACATATTAGGTCCTTACATATGAAATTAACGTTTTATCGAAATGGCCACTTTGATCTCAAAATTTCCGCGTTTCGGCGAAACTTGGACTTCTTGTACTGTGCGAGCATGTCTCCGATTATTATTGTCATAAAATATTTACGAGTAAACGATATTAATGCATTCAAAAATGTTTTTTAGAGTCTGACAATGCGCATGATACGCATGATACCCATGATACGCATGATACGCTCATTTATCACCTCACACCACCATATAATTCTTACTTAAGCATAAGTAATTAGCATTTATTGCAACCCTCCTCAAATCTCGGTGTACTTTGGTCTGAGTAGGTCTCAGATGTTTCAATAAAGACTAGGAAAAAACAAATATAAAGTAGGCAAAGAAAGTATCTCAAGGCTGTGTGAGATATTAAATGGTAGTGCTTAAGGTGAAATAAGGTGCCCCGGTTTTAAAGACGCTGTAGGTTATTTGTAAGGAATTTTGTCAAATAAGCACTAACACGTCTTTATTGTGGATACCTAAGACACAAGTAATTAAGTTTACTTAGTTTAGGTAGATACCACTTTAATTAATTGCATTACTAACCCAATTTATGTTCGTAAAATATTGTAATTAGGCTAGTTATCATACAGAAATAAATTATTATTATAACTGATGTATAATAGTATAATAATAATATTTACTGACAATTACACCAATCATTTAGTTCCAAGATAAGTACCATTAAGAACTTGTGTTATATATACTAAATAACGGATATACATACATAAATACTATTTTTTGTAAATAAATACTTACTTAATATACATAGGAAAACACCCAGACGAAAACAAATATTCATGTTCATGCACACAAATATTTGTCCTGTGTGGGAATCGAATCCACGACCTTGGAGCGGAGAGCGGGTACACTCGCTACCACGCCATATCGGTCGTCATTGTACTTGCTTCGTGTCTCAAGGTGATGATGAGAGTAATAGAGTGCCAATTAAGGCACCGTACTGAACATAAGCAGACGTGTCACTCATCATTTAGTTGAACGTCATTCATTCATATATATACCTCGTCATGTCATATACTGACTACCGATATGCTATAGAGTAGGTATACCTATACCCACTTATAAGGTCCCCAAGGTTTCTGCGTTGTTGCGATTCCCTGCCCACAGAAGGAATATATTTAAATAATTTATTAATTCAGGCGTTACTTTGCGAAAATCCATTGTAAGCAAGTGTCAGGTAAGATAGATAGCCTCAGAACAACGATGTCTTCACGACCAACGTCGAAACGAGAGGAACTATAATTGCGCGGGAATTGTTACAAAGATACTTTTAATCCATCACTTGCTTAGGAATATATTTGCCAAAATGAATACGAAAATAATGTCTCGGGCTGGTTGTTTCCTAAATTTTACCTCGTATTTATTTCATCATATCAACCACACACAGTCCAATGCTGAACTTTGCCCTCCCAATAGATACATTTTATTATAAATTAATTTCTCTTCCTCGACTCTTACGACTACCCGTGAGATGAGAGGAGATGGAACTATTCTAGGCCGTTATCACAAGACGTATGTATTTACAAGAAACAATATGGTCTGGTCTAGTATTTAAATATATAGGGTGTACAGGGATCCTACCAAGACCTGACGAGCCCAAGGCAACCTCAACTGCAAGTGGTGCCCCTGCCGATCAACGGAGGAGGTTCTGGCGAACATAATAGTGCCCGGTAAGGGGCAATAGGTTTGCCACCTATTACGTGGGACCAACTATATAATTGGCGAAGTGTGGGCTTATAATATGCCTCTGCCTATCCCTTTGGGGAAACAGGCGCGAATATATGTATGTATATCTATATATATAAAAGAAAGTCGTGTTAGTTACAGCACTTATAACTCAAGAACGGCAGAACAGATTTGGGCGAAAATTGGTAGGGAGTTAGCTTAGAGCCAGGAGACGGACATAGGATACTTTTTATCCCGTTCGACAGCGTTCCCGTGTGACTTGACATGAAACGTCAGTCACTATAAAACGTGATAACGGAATAACAAAACGCAAATGACAGCTATGTAGTGACGTATGGATGACAATTTGATATTTGTAAGAAATCAGTATTCAAACTATTTTTGACTTCTTGGCGGGAATGTGAATATGAGTTTTGAAATAATTTTTTAGGTGAATTGAAATGAAGTTTAATTAATAATGCCGCGAACAAGACTATCGAATCTTTACCGACAAAGCCGTAATACAAGAAGAATACGAAATATTGGAAATGAAAGGACTGAAGAAGAACAAGAAATTGCACGTGAACATCGCCATGTCGTGTATCACAAAGTACTTAAGTGAAGAGCAACTTTGTAATAAAATATAGAAATAATAATGAATGATTAATGTAGGTATTTAATTTTTTTGTAATTTTCCAATAAAATAAAAACACAATCTGCTTATTTATTGCCATTAAGGCGGAACAAAGTTCGCCGGGTCAGCTAGTAGTTTTATATAACAAGTAATGGTACTAAAGAAGATTTGATTAGTGTGTTGATTTATGTAAGTTTATTAATATTTTTAATTTGTAGCACCGCCTTTAACCCTCTCTGCTAACCCTATGGTTAACTGGTAGAGAATGCCTTCGGCATTAAGTTCGTCTTTTGTATCACTTTTTTTGTGTGCATTAAAGATTAAATAAATAAAATAAATAAATAAAGACGTAATGAATTTCCGCTGTGTAAATGAATAAAATACTCGTAGGTAAATAACTAATACTATAGTAAAATATCAAGATTTAAACGCGTTTAGATTAAATAAAATTATAGATTTAAACACAGACTAAGGTCTAATATTATCTATAATAAGATAAACAACAAAGTTCGAGCATCAGATGCGTCGAGAATTGCTCTTGTCAATTGTAAAAACGCACGCACTCACTGCGCTTGAGCAATCAATCATTTAGCAGTCGTTGATGATGCCAAGAATAGCCTCGGTGACTTTTCTTTACAATTTGCCTACCAAACGATCTTACACTATTTAATCCTAACTTTTCCTAGCACCTAAAACCAAATAACAGATACCAAGCCGATATTGCCTTTGGAAATTGAAGAATTAAATCTACCAAAGTTTGAATACAAATTAAAAGCCTGGCTAATAAATAAACCATTTGAATGAATACTTTCTTACGAATAATATAGTTATAAGTAACTAGTTGTAAGTTGTATAAATTGCACGCCCGCAACGGGTACACTGTTGTTACTAATGTAATGCATGAACTCCAGCAAAATGTACACAGTCTTAGCAATAAAGATCTATTCTATTCTATCGATAGTCATACGTAAAAAGTATTGCAGGATATATTCTTAGGACTCCTGCAAGTAGTTTCTACTCTTCATTCCAGTTTATTATTAGATCTTTTTCAACGGTAATGTACTGTCGTAATGGTTCTCACACAGTTGAACGTCTTACCAATTTTTTTGGTTTATAGTATCATTTGCACAAGCTCTTGTTAGTTTGGGGTTAGACGTTATGTAAGCAGTTTCAGTCTTGTGAAATTTTTACAATGTTATGTACCTATTTGTGCAGTTAATAAACATTTCTTTCTTTCTTTTCTTTCTTTCTAAGCAGTCCAATAATATTTATTATTATTTTTGAAAGGGCACTATGATTATTATATCACAATATCAGCAGCCTATCCTACCTGTCAGACGAAGCTACGAGAAAATGCTTGCAACCAATAAAGGAGGCCGAGGTTATTATCAGAATTTATTAAGGAAAAGCTTTAAAGTTTATTAAGGAAATTGCGGAAAAGCTTTAGCAAAGCCCCGATTTAAGGCGACGTTAATTAAACTTTTATCGTAAACCTTCACGCATATCTTAGCAAGCTGAAATTTATGAGAAAATCACTTGAAGTATAAGCTTTTTAATTATTTTTTTTGGGATATTAGTTTGTCATTTACACCATAGTTACATTTTAAGATCATTGGCAAATCACATTATAATTTTGCATTTATTTTCTACCCAATACTAAATGCATAAGATTGATTTTATTGTATTTATCAACAACTATACAGAGGGTCTAGCATGACAGTGCGTAAGAAAACATTAAGTTATTTTGTCTTGGAATATATTTTTATTTAACAATGTGGTGATTACTTTAATAATATGTAGTAACTTAAGGCGCTTGTGTTACAAAATAATCCAATATTTTGTAAATACAGAAAACTATTCATATTCTACAATACATTCAAACTATAGCGGAAAGTATATCGGCATTTTAGTCAAAGTCAAGTTTTGCTTAGTTTTATGATCACATAACACAAAAGATTTCCAATACCAATGTCATGTTCCAGTATTTTTTTTCGCATAAGCAAATTGTAGTTATCAAAAACTAAAAATAAACGCCTGAAATTGACAGTGTCCGATATTTAGATCTACGAGTACATCCGGCCACGTGACTCGTATTGACGATCGATGTTTTGGTTGATATATTTCGTTCTTAGCTCCGAAGGTCGTGAGTTGGATTCCCTTACATGATCATAATTCATATGCATGAACACAGTTTTCTGTAAGTATTCATATCATAGAAGTATTGATTAAGCACAGCTTAGTTTATAAGCAGCAAATATTATTATGGAAATTTATTTTTATACTTTTTTTTTTTCTATTTCATTTTAACTTATTCAAGTTTTGGAAATTTTAAGTTTTGCTAAACTAAATTTAGCATTACATACGTATTTTTATTTACTAAAGATTTTTATTTGGATATAAGTAGTTTTGGCGACAGATTGAACATTTATATATATGTAAATAAAACTTCTTTTAAATTGAAATTTTATTGGAAGTTAATGTGAACAATATATATCGCACTAAATAACAATTTAATTAACTTAGGTAAGAAATAAACTATAAAGAAAGCGTTGAATCAGGAAATAAATTTGTTTTAAATAACAGTCAAATGTATATTTAGATCCTCATAACACAGCATCAAGATTTACGCTGAGGTCGTTGATTCGATTCGAATCTTGGTGTGCATGAACATGAATGTTAGTTCTAATTGGGTGTTTTCTTAAAGTATGTATTAAGTACGTATTTACCAAAAAAGAAGTATTTATATATGTTCTTCGGTTATTTAGTAACCATGACAAAAATATTTGATGCAAAGTCATGCACCTGGTTTATGTAAAACCGAGTGCTTAATAACTCAAAATCCATTCGGATGTATTCACGGTGTATATTGAGCTCTTAAAGATTCGATCGATGCATTTAAGATTACTTTCAGGTTATTTAATGTACAGCCAAGAATTCAAAATGCACTACTACCATTTTGAACTTGCCCCACTGAACCGAATAATGGCTCACTATTTTTAGCGTCATAACTGGCTGCATACTCAACGGCCGATTTATTTTGAACGCTATATTATTGATAATAATACTTCACTCACTCAACTCAACCAAATTGTACAGCAATTAATTTTTTAAAAAAAGAAGAAGAACCATATTGTTTAAAAGTGCCGAATGAAAGTTTCTGAAAATTTTACAATGAAACCTTATTTTAGAAGACATTAAAAAAATATCGTGCGTCATTAAAGTATATTATGAAAAAGTTTTCATAAAGTATTCCCATTATTTATTTACAAATAATAAAATTATTGCGCATAAAATTTTAAAAATAGCCTTTCTTTAAACTGCCGTCTCTATATTTGGAGTACTTACGTAAATTATATTACACAGATAATGTATACCTCAAACCAATTGCGTTATACTAACGGACGCCTAAATATAATTTACAACTGCAAACAAGGTCTTGTCATGAAAACACGAACAACACACACGAAAAATATACCTCACTATAAAGTTTAGCAACTGCTTAAATAACCAAATTGACAAAAAACTAAGGATTAATGTTCGATACATAGTGTAACATAGATACCATTATCTCTAGTAAAAACTTTACTAAAACAATTCAAAAAAAGTTGAATTAAAAAAGTAAGTTAATCAATTCACAAGAAAATGCCGTCAACATTTTGGAAAAAGTTTAATACCCTATTCTCTACAACAATAATAAGTATATAACCAAAGTTATAGTTTACTAAAAGTATTCCAAGAAAGTTTAAATAACTGCATAAGTAACTCTATTGAAGTCACGAAATTTTTTCCGAAATTTTTGGAAAATGTTAAATAATTATGTACCTTATTCTCTAATGATGTAAAAAGTAAAGTCTGTCAATAACAGTAGGTACTAAAAGTATTCGGAAAAAATTTATAACTGCGTAAAAAAGTCTGCTAATAACTTTACTAAGTGTTCAATAAGGGTTTTGTAACTGCGTAAATAACTCAGTTATCACCAAATCGTCTTCGAAATTTAGATTTAATGTATAGTACCTATTTCTCTACAATAATAACGTCAATTAACAGTGTAAAAGTAAGGTAAAAGTGTAAATTGCACTCACTTGCAGTCCCTTTTCCTCGGTGTCAGTCATGACTGGTGTGCTCGTGAGGTTGGCTCGAATGTTTACAATTTACTGGAAGAGACCTGGAGCGCTGAAGGCGTTCTCTCCGAGTGGGACGCGACCGACGCGCACTGGGGCCGTTTACCGCGCAGTAGATATATATTTTCAAGAATTTGGTACGCACAAGTGTAGTGTTATATGGCAACCCAACAAATTTGGATTTGACTTTACACTAACATCATATCTAAATAAAATCCTCTGTGAAACGCACACTAAGGTCAAAAAATATTATTATAATTTAATGGACTAATATATCTATTTAGTTTTCAAGTTGCATTGTTCATTGCTTCATTTTCATATGAGCCACAATTTAAATTTGTGTTTAAATCGATCGACCCGCCTGCCGTGGACTTTATAAGGCTGATATGACAAATATTTTTTTATTTATGGGTATTTATTATATATTCTGATAGGCATTGAACGACAATTCTTTGAATGCATAACTGTGTGATTATTTGGCTTATGAATTCTACGAAATACGAAATCCATATCAATGTAAAGATCTAAACAATAGATTAGTATAATAATACTACCTAAAAAACGATTATAATTGAAAATTCTCTATGTACAAATGTGGATTACCATAAGCCATTTGGCTCCAGAACAATAAATAAATGTATTTTACTTCAGTTCAGTATCAGGAAACAGAGTTTATGAAAAACAAATATTAATTAAATAAGTTGTATATTTATGACATTAGAACTCGCGGCTTAAACTGCCAGTGTGCGTTTAGCTCGCATTTGTTTGTGGGTTAACCGAGAATCTGCACCGATTCTGTACAAAACTATTCTTTATTAACTTAGCGTTATCCCGGTTGCTGCCTTACGTGCCCGGGGTCCGTTTTCCTACATTCTGTTCTCCACCTTCACCTTACGACGCCAAGCCAGCCTTTCCTCGTCCTGTGCAATCTACCTCGGCCGGGTGGAAGTGCCATGTCCAGACATTTTTTCCCTACGTAGGTTGCGGGTTTTCAAAAATCGTGGCCGTATCAGCGTAAGCGACATTCTTTAAAATTTTCTGCGATTTCACAAACATGCAGGCTGCCGCGGATGCGCGAGTTCTTGACGCGGTCCTCCCGCATAACTCCGCACATCCAGCGCATTATTTTCATTTCCATGACACGCAGCTCTTGCTTATGTCGCTCAAGGCCACGTTTTACTATCATACAAAAGGACCGGCCTAATGATGGATTTATAGACCTGTCCCTTTAACTTAACCGACATTTTGGGGTCAAAAATGACACCAAACACCTCACGCCACTTAGTCCATGCCGCAGAAATGAGTGTCTTGACGTCGCAATATATTTCACCGGACACGCGAAGTGCACATCCCAGGTACTTAAATTAGTACGTCTGCTCGACCATGATTCCGTCTGTGCAGACGGGTGTGGGATCTGTCGTGTTCCAGGCCAGGTATTCGGTTTTCGCCACATTAAATTGAAGACCGCCATTCTCAAGAGACTCCTTCCACTTGCTAAGGCGTCGCACCAACCGGCCCTATGTCTGCATCTCCCAGGGCGATGTCATCGGTGTACATGAGTAGCCACGGGGGCTGCTCATGCGCATCTCGGATGCGCATCTCGGATGCGCATCTCGGATGAGCAGCAGAGATTTCGGACAGTCCATCTAGTATCACCAACAGTGTTCCGAATCACAGAATGGGAATCTCAGTACATGTTTGCAATAATGTCAATATAGGCTACCTTTTCCCTAGCGCCTCCTGCGCCCTACCGGGAGGTACTCAGCCCCCCACCACGACAAAGTCGAGACCAGACGCAGATATTTTATTTACAAACTTTACATCGAGAATGTACATGTTTTTTAAGCCAGAAATTCTCTCCCGATGAAGATAAAAAAAAAAATTAGAGAGATAATAATAATATTCGACCATAAACTAACTACAAATTTACATATGTAAGTAAAATATGTGTTTTCCTATGTATATTAAGTATGTATTTACAAAAAAATATAGTATTTCACTAATCACCATTTATTTAAAATACCTCATTAAGTATGTTTATCCGTTATTTAGTATCCATAACACAAGTTCTTACTGATACCTACTTATCTTGGAACTAAATAATTGGTGTACCAATTCACCAGAAAATATTTATTTATTATTATTTTTTATTAAAATTTAATTGTATTTTGAGCGTAAATTTGGGTATTTGATTAATATATGCTTGTAAAAGATACTTAAGAACTAAATAATTAGCTATTTTCCGGAAAGGTGCTTAAGTTTGTAACACCAAGTGACCGACTAACAATAGATTTTCTATTGCGTCTGGGACAGCTGGCGTCCAACGTATTAATTTTATTGGACCATTTGCCTAATAGGTCTTGTAATATATATATAACTTTAAAGATAAGCGTTATATATTTAGCGATTTTCTTAAGTTTTGAACTTCATAAAAGCTCTTTTGAGCCAAACTTGAATAAATGATTTTGGTTGGATTTTATGAGCGGTATATAAAAAAACTGTACACTATAGGAAAGCTTTTCAATGAGCTATCAATAATTTTTGCATCTTTTAATTTATATGGCAACTTATTGAAGATGTGTATAGGTAAATAAAACTATCAACAAAGGATGAGAAACTGTAGTTTTGTAGACATTCAATAAAAAAAATAATTAGCTGCATTTTATAAATGATTTATTTTTGTCTTACTCTTACCCAGAATTAACAAAGGTTTTAGTAGAATTAAGCTTCATCCTATTTTGATTTGGGGTATTTGCCCGTAATCACCACGCTGGGCAGGCGGGTTGGTGATCGCAGTTCAAGCCAGTACGCAGGATGACGCTGCTGCCCATCATCCGGTAGGATATGTCTTCGTCGACTCTTACGACTCCCAGTGAGATGAGAGGGGGTGGCACTATTCTAGGCCGGTACCACACGGCACTAAGCGTACAGGAGATCAATTGAGCGAAGTTATGGAGGCCTACACAGTGTGAACGAGGATGTCCACAATAAAAAGAAAGCACATCATTAGGCTTTGCATCTAGCTTAATAATATATTTTTCAACAAATATTTTTGTTACGTAAATTTTTAAGAATTTGTTAAATTACTATTACGAATTATATTTTATTTAATAATAAGTTACTTTTAATATATATAATAATATGTACTTGCTGTGCCCTTGCAGGGTCATGTTTGTTACCTTCTATCTTTGTTAACACCTGTATATGTACAACATGAATGCAATAAAGAACTTTGAACTTTGAACTTTTATATAATATTTTCTGACAATTACACCAATTATTTAGTTCCAAGAAAAGTATCATTAAGAACTTGTGTTATGTATACTAAACAACGGATATATACTTACATACATTTTTTTTAGTAAACTTATACTTAATATATATAGGAAAACACCCAGACCAGAACAAATATTCATGTTCATGCACACAAAGATTTGTCCTGTGTGGGAATCGAACCCACGACCTCTGGAGTGAAGTGTAGGTACCTCCATTTCGTTTGTCTAACTATAAATGTTGGTTTAGAAACTATAAATGTGTTTTTCAATTAAATTTAAAATCATTTATTCAAGTTTGGCTCAATAGAGCTCTTATGAAGGTCAAACTTAAAATTTAGCGCGCCCATTCACTGCGGGCGGGAGCTTGATCGTAAAAGAATGGGCAAGAAAAAGTTTGGTTTTTTGTGTGTTTTTACTATGTATTTGCAGAGTTTGCCTACTTCATCTAGCCACGTAAATTTATCTAGTCCTAAATTTAAGTGAGGATCGAAGTCAAGATTTAAATAATAAAACTGTATTAACATCTATATAAATTTTTTATATATACATTCACGCCTGTTTCTCCGAAGGGGTAGGCAAAGGCATATTAGACGCCCACATTTCGCCAGTTATATTGTTGGTCCCACGTAATAGGTGGCGAGTATATTGCCGCTTACCGGGAGCTTATATGTTCGCCAGAGCCTCGTCCGTTGATCGGACGGTGCACCATTTTGCAGGTGAGGTTAGGTTGGGCTCCTTAGATCTCTGAACCCTATACACCCCTATACACTCTTTATTTATTGCAAAAATATATTTGTATAATAATACCAAAAACCAATTTATAACAACTTCAAATATCAACATTGTTTTAAATGATATCAATCATGTTATCACAGCGAGTTATAAGAAAACTTTAATAAAATAATAATAAATAAATATTTTCTAACAATTACACCAATTATTTTAGCTCCAAGATAAGTATCATTAAGAACTTGTGTTATGGATACTAAATAACGGATAAAAATACATAAATACTTTTTTTTTCTTTTGTAAATAAATACTTAATATACATAGGGAAACACCCAAACCAGAACAAATATTCATGTTTATGCACACAAATATTTGTCCTGTGTGGGAATCGAACCCACGACCTTGGAGCGGAGAGCGGGTATTCATGCCACCGCGCCATATCGGTCGTCAATATGCTTAAAACGGACGGAAGTTATAATTAAACATCCAAGTCCATTGATCTTTAAACTGTTGCTGTAGCAGACTTGGAACAGATTATTCAATCTGCGCGCCCCAGATTTGACAAGGCTTTTATTAAGATGTTGGTACACGAAACTGCATTTTAATGGCAGTAAGGCTGACCTATATTTAGCAGTGGACTTCTATTAGCTGAGATGACGTTGAAGTTTGGAAGATAACCTGCGCAAGATCATCAAAATTAAAATCAGTGTAGTCACGCGAGTGTCAAAATGTACCTACGTAATCAAAAAGAACTTTGATACTTGAATTTCAATAAACCAAAACACGGTTGCTTGAAAAATATTGGTGAAAATCATAATAAAAATTACAGTCATGATAATATTCACAATTATGAACAAACATATAATCACGCCTGTTTCCCCCAAAGGGTAGGCAGAGTCATATTATAGGCCCACATTTCTCCAATTTTATTGTTGGTCCCCCGTAATAGGTTGCAAGCCTATTGCCGCTTACCGGGAACCTCGTCCGTTGATCGACGGGTGATCACTTGCTTAACATTATTTCGTACAATATTCAAACCCGATAGATTCTTATGCTGAAAAGTAATTTTAGTTCCCAGTATAGCCGAGACGGAGGAGATAAGTCAATTTGCCGTATAATTCGCGACCCAGAAATGCCAGGATCCCTTTCATTGCGTCTGACGTGTTTAAGTGCTGTTGGTTAAATTAAACATAGTAAAGCAAGTGGTTCTCCTAGCTCCACTATCGGCTAACATGGAAACTCTAATGGATTCAAATCGAAAACAAACTTGTATAAATAAATAAATAATAAAGAAATATTTTCTGACAATTACACCAATTATTTAGTTCCAAGATAAGTATCATTAAGAACTTGTGTTATGGATACTAAACAACGGATAAACATACTTAAATACTTTCTTTTTTTTTTGTAAATACATACTTAATATACATAGAAAAACACCCAGACCAACACAAATGTCATGTCCATAAATCTTATACCTACATATAAGATTAAATAACTGAATGTATTCCTTCAGACTTAGCGTCCCTTTACTTGGGGTTTTTGGAAGAGACATTTTTAGTGATACGACCCTTAGATCAACAATTGTAATTTATCTCGGTACTTAGCAGGCTCAAAAGAAGGAACATGGATGATTAGTCAGTAGAAGTCTGACAAATACATGATTTTCCATCCAAAAAAAAAGATAAAATAATACTAGTACTTTTAATTTCTCGACATAATGTGAGGCGAAACAAAATGAAATACTACTAAACGCCTTATTAATCTTTACTACACTTTAAAAATAAATTAAAGACAAGTTGAACGAGTGACATTGTTCATGACTATCGTTATTTACACAGACAAACAAACAAATTCTTTTAGAGTAGCTAACTAGCGCAGAAGGATGTCCTACAATTAGACGTCGTGCCTAATAAACCCTCATTGACAACGCGCTGAATGGAACTCCAAGATAATGACGAGTACTAGGAAAGGTGCTTACGACCTTTGTTACTTTACTAAACCTACTCTTACATGCATATATTTTTTTTAACATTTACAAAAAATACGTAATATTTATCCTTACACCTAATTACGGATGTAATAAAAAATGCTTATGTTACCAATCGCTAATGCCTGTAATGCGGAAACAACAACGATTATTTGCAATTGTATTTTTTATTTAACATGTCAGATTCTTAAATAATTTATTGATTCAGGCGTTACTTTGCGGAAATCCATTGTAAGCAAGCATCACTTGCTTATGTCAGATTCTGTGTAAAATGGTATCTAGTTGATAAATGAAAGGAAAATAATATAAAAGGGTTTATTTTGGATCTTATCAATGAAATATAATATATATCTAAAATATCCCTTCATAAATAAAGTAAAGGAATGAAAAGGGATCCTACCATAATCTTCGAAGTCCAAGCCAACCTCACCTGCAAGTTTGGGTTGCAGTTCCCCTTTGGGTAAACAGGCGTGATTTTATTAAACTTATACAAAAAGTTACCTAAACATACAACATTGAAATGATATTGACCGACCAATACCCTGGCATTAATTCGAAATAATTTAAGGAATATTTGAAAAAATTGGTTGCCTGTAAAGTCGGTATACGGGCGAAAGTTTTACGTGACAACGACTTTAAGTGGTAAAATAATTTTAATGTGAATATTCATTCGTATAGTAGGAAGAAGGATGAAATAATAGTAACAATTTAAAACATTTATTTATACAAAGAATTATATTTATGTCTGTCTCTCTCGCTCTTAGGCGGGCTAACCATGCCCGAGTGGAAGGGACGCGTGCCTCTCACTCGCTCTCATTGTGACCGCATAACGTGAGCGGAGCGTAACGCAGTTTCTTGAAGTGTCACCCGGCAAACCAATTTATAAGACGTTGTCACGTCAAAAGGATAACATTACAATAATTTTCACTGCTGTTGATGCACCATTTTCAAATGGCTTCAATGAGAGGTTAAACCAAACTTTAATCAACAAGATAAGGTGTAAAAAATCCAGGCGTGATTGTATGTATGTCACTTCGTAAATTACTGTATTCGAAACAAATATAAGTAATAGTAAAAAATATCTCTTGTATTCCTTTCTTTTTCTGAAAAGATTCTGTGTGAAATTGTTTTGTTCATAATTAAATTTAATGTATATAATGGTGGAATTATATAATGTATTTAAAAAGATAAGATTTCTAAACTTCAAAAAAATGCGTTTGTGACTTAATATAATAACTGTAATATATACCCACTGTAAGGATAAAGGAAGATAAAAAGTGATTTTTTTGGGATTATTCCATTTAATATATATATATATATATAACTGCGAACCCTAAACAGATAATAATAATAATTTTTTTAAGTCGGTTAAAAACCAGAACACAAAAATCTTTCCAACCTCATTGCTCTAGTTCACTGTCTATAGTCCAACTACAATTTTTGTAGGAAAATCTCAATCGGCGCCATCTATGTAACTTTCGGGTAACCTGTTACAATTTTCAACACATGCCAGTCGCGAAAACTTTTGGGTGTGTTAGTTCATACATTTTCCGCTAATCAGCGCTAGATTTTTTGTTTTCGTAGTTAAGACATAAAAGTAAATATTTTTTCGTATGTGTAATTTTGTTCAACTTAATTTAATATTTGTCATTGGTTAGGATTCGGACGCTTAGTGGGCAGAGATGATGATTTTATATTTCAAAAGGAATTGTATAAAAAATATTTTGATTGCCGCTTTTATTAATATTATAATGAATACCCTAATATTTTAACCGTGTTAAATACAGTAAATATTTGAATTTTCCGAACACATAGCAAGGAAAAGCGCAAAAACTTTGAGCGCCTGGTGGTGACCGGCAAGGTGGAGGGAAAAGGCCACGAGGACGCAGTCCAATTCGTTGGACCGTCCAAACGAATTGGACGCTGGGCTGCACAAGGTCTACATGTGTCCTAGGAACGACAATGTTGGCGCAGAGTCATCACTCTGAAAGTAACCTAGTAAGAACCTAGTGTTCACGACCCTCAAGCATTGAGGATACACGGTGGAGGGATAAAACATATTCATTAAATATCTGCAAAACCAACTGTCGAAAGGAAGTGGGGGTAGATCAACTATAACCACTAGCTGATTGGAGATTGGAGAAGCCTATGTGGCATAGTAGTTGAGTAAAAGTGCTTTAACTTGACCAATAGAATTAATAATTTAAGATTTCATTGTTTTCGTTTCATTTAATTTTTAAAGTTTATTAAGATGTATACTTATAAATGACCCTAAGGATCGATGCAATAAAAGTATAGGGACTTTTATTGCATCTTTCACAGATTTTAGTCGGTTCAATCACCGGAGCGGCAAGCAATTTTTAAAAATCTTGGAATGCAGTTTTCTTTCTTATTAAAAATAAAGAGATGTACGGTGTGCAGCTTAGTTGACCACGTAATACCGTACAGAACGATAGTTGTAGAGTAGATAGTTGAAGTAGTAGGATGAGCACGTCAAAGAGAAAGATCACCGAAGTTTAGTTTCAAAAGTATAATAAACGTAAATTATAAGTAGTTAAGTTAGTTGGCAAGTCTTCTCTTGAGTAGTGGCTGTTAGGACAGTTATTGACGTACTAAATTGTATAAGGTATAAAGTAAGTGTGCGCGTGCGCCTAAATGTAGGTCGCTGTGTAAGCAAAAGTATGTACAGTGGCTTACCCTGTGGGTTTGCCCGTACAAGGGATTTTTTCTTTGAGTAAAATTTCACCCTATATACGCGGTACATACATAAAATTTCGCCTATTACCTCGACGGGGTAAGCAGAGGCATCTTATAAGCATATTCACATAGACATTAATAGCTGGCGAGCCTATTACCGCTTACCGGGAACTTTTATGTTTGTGAGATCTTCGTCTGTTGGTCGGCAGGTGCATTGCAGGTGAGGTTGGCTTGAATTCCTAAAACATAGATAGGACGCAGTGTCGGCTATTGTATTAAAGTCAATTACATATCTCGTATAGAACAGTCAATGAAAACTGCATCGCAGTGGGGTTCGGTCAGTGGAGTTGTTTCCGCTGCACAAGCCAATATTAAGAATAAGCGTCCTTTGCTGATCGCAGCCATAGAGTTCACAAATGTTTTAGATATGTACTTTATTTTAGTTGGTTTTTAGGGGCTATCCATAAATGACGTCAAACGTTAAGGGGGTTGGAGGGGGTTGGCGAAGTGTGACATGGTGTGACAGGGGGATAAGAGGGATCCAAAATTTCGTGACGTCACCTTTCAAAATCCAGGTTCTATGAAAATTTTGAAACTGCTGTATTGATATAAATATTGCTTGCTGTACAATTGCAAAATATGTGACATCACACTAAGGAGGAGGGAGTCTTACAAGTGTCAGCAGCTGTGACAAGGACGGAGGGGGATCCAAAAATTACGGCATTCGTGTGACGTAATTTATGGATGACCCCTTAGTACCAACTAGTTTTCTTGGCGGAACTCCGTAGGAGCAATTAATTTTCGTCTATTAAAAATGTATAGATACAGTTCAGTTCGGTTACGAAATTTTTTTGCGGTAGTGGTTGATGCTAATATACTAAAGATTTGAACCCAATTGTAACACAAGAGCTTTTTTTAGTTTGCGACATAGGGACTCGAAAGCATATTTTTAGACATTGATTAATACATACATACAATCACGCCTGTTTCCCCGAAGGGGTAGGCAGAGGTGTAATATACGCCCGCACTTTGTCATTCGTGTTATTGGACCCATGTAATAGTTGGCGAGCCTATCATCGCTTACCGGAAACTTCTATGTTTGCCAGAGCTTCGTCCATTAATCGGCTGGTGTACCCATTGCAGGTGAGGTTGGTTTGGACTCCAAAGATGATCCCTATGTCTAAACTTTATACATTGGTTAATTAATATTTTAAAGAATATCATATTTTTCTTTTCATTACATCAGCCTCATAAAGTCCACTGCTGAACATTAGCCTCCACAATAGATTACATTTTATTGGGGATGTTGAGAGATGGGCTTGCTGGTGATCGCAGTTCAATCCAGTAAGCAGGATGACGCTGCTGCCCATCATCCGGTAGGATTTCTCTTCGTCGTCTCTTACGACTCCTGTGAGATGAGTGATGGTGTCACAATTATAGGCCGGTCACGGCTATTTTAATTTTGCATAATGCATGAATTAACATTTTATTATGTGCATTGAAAACTGTGAAAAGGACACTTTTTAATTAGAATGTCTATTATTTGCATAATTACGAAAACAAATAACATGGATAGGTAAAACAATACTTGAGAGACAAAATTATATAAAAACAGAACTTTATTAAATAAAATGTATTAGGTAAATTAATAATAATCAGAGTTCTTTAAGATGATACAATTAAAAGTGTTTATGGAAAAGGTTAGAAAGTGGAGGTTTGATACTCAATGTCTTTATTGCACTCCATATGTTACAAAGATGTTATTTATAATAATACCACAGATACAATATGGACCCTGTAGGGTATGGAAACTTAGAAGAATATTAATTTAAATCAATGTCTCTCATGTGTTTTATTTGTCGTTTAAGCGTCGTTGTTTTGAGGTTATCTCATATTTACCCGAAAATTCCCTTTAAGAGGCAAAGCACATGTCGTTTTGAGTTGTTTCCCGACTTTTCGGGACATTATAATTGCGCGGAGATTGTCACAAAGCTTTATTTGGTGACAATGGATTTCCGCAAAGCAACGCCTGAATTAATAAATGTTTTGTGAAAAGTTTATTAATCAAATTTGCATACTCAGTGCATACAACTGCAGAGTACAATGTCAGAAAATATTTATTTGTTTAAAGTTAGATAGTCTGTGATCCACGTCGACAGGACAGACGTAGGCATGTAATTGAGGGGCTCGACTGTTCAATTTCTATATTTAGCCTCTGAGACGTCGCATGTCTAATGGGTCACCATCACAAGTGGGCGGTTAACTAGGAGTTATGTCATAAACATTCTTATATAGGACTGGCGGCCGCCCGCGACTTCTTTCGCATGATACAGGTACTTTGTGATTTCCTGGGTTAAGAAGAGGCCTAATTTTAACTTTAGATATGTAAATAAATAAATATTCTTTTACAATCACACCAATTATTTCGTTCCAAGATAAGTATCACTTAGAACTTGTGTTATGGATACTAAATAACGGATAACATACTTAAATACTTTTTTTTTTGTAAATACATACTTAACATACATAGGAAAACACCCAGACCAGAACAAATATTTATATTTGTACACACATAGATTTGTACTATGTGGGAATCGAACCCACGACCTCTGGAGTGTAGTGCAGATATACTGACCTCCACGCCATATCAGTCGTCAAATCCAGCTCGTCAAATCCAATCGTTGCCAATGGAAATCCCGTTAAAATGGATCCAGTTGTTTTGAAAATTTGCAATAACAATACACGTTTAATTGATTAGACTTTATATTTGACTAGTGGCACGCCCTCTTTTCGCGACGGTAGATTATCTTGGGTTACATTATTGAAGTTTTGGTACAGACTTATTTTCTAGTAAAAAACAGCCTATGTTAGTAATGTAGCTTTTAAATGGTGAAAGAATATGGAAATCCGTCCAGTTGATTTTGAGTTTATTCGTAACAAACATGCAGAAGTATAAAAATACAAATCTTTCTAGTTTATAATATTACTAGCAGCGCCCCGCGGTGTCATTTGCATAGTACTTCTTCCCGTGGGAATACCGGGATAAAAGTATTGCATGTGTTTTTCCAGGACTAGACTGTACACATATCTACCATGTTTTACGTAAGGAAGTATCAAAAATACACAGTCACAACTCATAATCAAGTGTTAACTGTATTTCTTATTGTTGTTATCACTTTTATTAATTCTTTTTCCGGAACATGTAAAAAGATCGTATCAGATTGCATTGAAATGAAATACAATAAAATTTTATTAAGTCATAAACCATATAAACCAAGAACAGAAATCATAACAGTAAATAATTTTACACATAAGTTTACATATATATTATGCCTAAAAAGGACTGCAGACTGACACATTATGCATACAAATTATCCTACCAGGAACTAAGGAGCCCAAGCCAACCTCACCTGCGAGTGGTGCACCTGCCGATTGATGGACGAGGCTCTGGCGAACATAACAGTACCCGATAAACGCCAATCAGCTCGTCACCTATTACGTGGGACCAAGTATATAATTTGCGAAGTGTGGGCGTGTAATATGCCTCTGCCTACCCCTACGGAGAAACAGGCGTGAAAGTATGTATATAATAGGTTGGGGAAAAAGTCTTTTCGTATTTTTGTATGAAAAGTCAAGACATTTTTTTCAAAGTTTATTTACATTTATCTATATATATAAAAATCAATTGCTGTTCGTTAGTCTCGCTAAAACTCGAGAACGGCTGGACC
Organism: Musotima nitidalis; assembly: GCA_949126915.1. NCBI lineage: Eukaryota > Metazoa > Arthropoda > Insecta > Lepidoptera > Crambidae > Musotima > Musotima nitidalis. The sequence goes on along the minus strand of OX421419.1, from coordinate 18,142,028 downwards.
GATTTGGCTAATTTTGGTCTTGAATTATTTGTGGAAGTCCAGAGAAGGTTTGTACGTAGAGAAAATAAAAAAAAAATCTTGAAAAAGTGTAAAATCAACATAATAGGTTGGGGAAAAAGTCTTTTCGTATTTTTGTATGAAAAGTCAAGACATTTTTTTTAAAGTTTATTTACATTTATTTACAATATATATGTCCCGTTTTGTTGAATAACTTTCTGCCATTTTGTGGGCAGAGACATTATCCCGTTACTGTAGAAACTTTGGGACTTCTGATCAAAAAAACGGGACAAATAGTTTTGGCAGTCCTCTCTTGAGGTCAACCTTACAGAACCTAAAGAATTCTGCAGAGACCGAAACAGGTGAAAATCTGAAGGCGCAAGGTCAGGGCTATATGGTGGATGCACTAGGACCTCCCAGTCGAACTCTCTTAATTTTTGCTGAGTGGCTAAAGATGTGTGTGGTCTAGCGTTATCGTGATGAAAGACCACACCCTTCCTGTTGATCAATTCCGGCCGTTTTCTCTTGACTGCTTCCTTTAATCTCATCAGTTGCTGGCAGTAAAGATCAGAATCGATGGTTTTGCCGGGCGGTAAAAGCTCATAATAAACAATGCCCTTCCAATCCCACCATACACACAGCATCACCTTATTTCGTGTTAGGCCAGGTTTGGCCACAGTCTGTGAAGCCTGGCCAACTTTCGACCACGACCTTTTTCGCACGTTCTTGTCGTACGTGATCCACTTTTCATCGCCAGTTATCAATCTCTTCAAAAACGGCTCGGTTTCATTACGTCTCAATAATGAATCGCAAATGAGTACACGGTTCATTAAGTTTCTTTGAGTGAGCTCGTGTGGCACCCAAATATCGAGCTTTTTTGTATAACCAGCTTTCTTCAAATGGGTCAAAACTGTTTTGTGGTCAATTCCCAGTTCTTTAGCTACATCGTAACTACTAATATGCCGATCTTGCTCCACTCTTTCAAAAATGGCGTCCATTTTATTAGTAACAGGGCGACCAGAGCGAGGTGCATCTTTAACATCAAAATTTCCGGACTGAAAACGTTTGAACCAAATTTGTGCTACTCTTACTGACGCTGCATCAGGTCCATAAACATCACAAATTTTTTTCACTTCTTGAGTTGCATTTTTGCCTTTTTTATAATAAAATTTTAAAATGTATCGAATTTCTTCATTAGATTCACTCATTTTTACGGAGAGAAAAACAAATGAAAAATAGCCGGAAACAACTTTTTTTAATTTTTTTCTTTTCTTTATAATGGAACCTTTTTAATGTTACCAAAACCAGCCAGACACAAATAGTACAGTCAAAAAAATTTTATAATAAGTTTATACCTACGTTATGCGAAAAGACTTTTTCCCCGACCTAATATTTCTATACTCCCATATACAAACAATTTGTACTAATACTTAAAAGCCAATTTGAACCTTATCAAACAAAAATGTCAAACGTGACGTTAGTTATATCAAAAAAAAATTATGTCATCATATTATGTCATTTCATTTTATCAGTGATAATTATTGCTTTGTTGTGTTTATATTTTCAAAAATATTGTTGTTATTGATTTGTGTTTATATTTTCCAAAATATTATTGAGTTGTTGAGTGAAGGTTAAATGCCATGAGCAAGACGACAAAACATAGGCCGGCGATTGCACGGCGATCAAGAATACGTCGTGCTGTTTTGGATGAAATGCTGCGTGCTGCTTTTAATTACAACAGTCAGATTGATTATAGTATATACGGATACATTGGAATGATGGACGCAATATGTCCACATTGTGATGCGGCTAACTTTCGTGAATTGGATGAACGTTGTGCAATTGTTTCAAATACAAGACCATCCAAGGTTTTTCCAACAGCATAACGCATTAGTTCAATTGTTCAAAATTGCTCTCGATCGTATGCCAAAATTATTGAACAAATATAAAGATTATATGGCAGAAGACATTTTAATTCGTATGCGTCATCATGAAAGAAATCCCGATTTGTTGATTACCATGGAAATGTACAACAAAGCTTTAATAATAATTGAAGATATGTGTCTAAAGATTTTAAATAAAGCATTAGCACAATTGGGTATGACCGCACCAAATCGTGAGATAAATGATTTTTTTGATCGTGAGCAGGAGTTCAATTCTAATGCAAAACTTTCGTTGTATCATTGATTTTAGCGACTATTCGATCGGAACAGAAAATTGCATTGCATCTTCGGGAATTGCTGCTACATTATTAGAAGGTGGTCGGACCGCACACTGCATTAAATGTACTAATGTTGCCTTTGAATGTACAGGTGATTGAAACTCCAACATGTAATATTTCGAGAAAATTCTGCTATGGCAAAAGGTCTGCGATTAATGTAAATTATTTTATGGGATGAGTGCACAATTGCGAATAAAAAATCAATAGAAGCATTTAATCGAACAATGCAAGATTTACGCGGTAATCAGCAGCTTTTTGGTGGTGCTCTGATATTGCTGTCAGGGGACTTTCGTCAAACATTGCCTGTCATTTCTCGACCAACTCCTGCTGATGAAATAAACGCCTGTTTGAAGTCATCAGTTCTTTGGAGATATGTACGAAAATTTACAATGAACATTAATATGCGTATTCACCTACATAATGATGCAACTGCCCATGAGTTTCCAAAACAATTGTTAGAAATTGGTGATGGCAAAATACCAATCGACAGTACCAACGGATTGATCACTTGACCGAACAATTTTTGTACAATTGCGCAATCTATAGATAAGTTGATTAAATGTGTTTTTCCGAATATTCTTCAGAATTACAGAAATCATGATTGGTAGAGAGAACGCGCCATTTTAGCACCGAAAAACATTCATATCAATGCCATTGTTTTTCAAATTCAAGCGAAACTGCCAGGTGTAGTCACGACATATAAATCAATTGACAGTGTTATGAATCAAGATGAGGCAATGAATTATCCAATTGAATTTTTAAATTCATTGGAACCGGCTGGTATACCACAGCATTGCTTGAATCTGAAAATTGGTTCTTCGATTATATTATTGCGAAATATTAATCCACCAAAACTGTGTAATGGCACCAGATTGGCAGTGAAAAAGTTATTTCCAAATTTGATTCAAGCTACAATCTTAACTGGTAAATCAAAAGGAGAAATGTGTTTGATACCGCGTATCCCTATGATTCCAACTTATATGCCATTTGAATTCAAAAGATTACAATATCCTGTGCGTTTATCATTTGCGATGTCCATAAATAAGGCCCAAGGGCAAACACTTCACGTTTGTGGTTTCAATTTGGAGGAATCATGTTTTTCACATGGCCAACTTTATGTTGCCTGTTCCAGAACCCCCAACTGTTTATTTAGTCATGCTCAAAATGGAAAAAAAAATTGTTTATCCAAATGTTTTAGATTAACCCATATAAACCCACCATAGTAAGAGTACCCAATTCTTTTTATTTTTTACTATTTGCTGATAAATATAATATTAAAACCTAATAATTTTTTTTTTATTACTATGCCTTATACGTAGCGAAGCACGTACCGGGCCGCTAGTTTACAATATATATGTACCGATTTGTTGAATAACTTTCTGCCATGTTGTGGGCAGAGACATTATCCCGTTACTGTAGAAACTTTGGGACTTCTGATCAAAAAAACGGGACAAATAGTTTTGGCAGTCCTCTGTTGAGGTCAACCTTACAGAACCTAAAGAATTATGCAGAGACCGAAACAGGTGAAAATCTGAAGGCGCAAGGTCAGGGCTATATGGTGGATGCACTAGGACCTCCCAGTCGAACTCTCTTAATTTTTGCTGAGTGGCTAAAGATGTGTGTGGTCTAGCGTTATCGTGATGATAGACCACACCCTTCCTGTTGATCAATTCCGGCCGTTTTCTCTCGACTGCTTCCTTTAATCTCATCAGTTGCTGGCAGTAAAGATCAGAATCGATGGTTTTGCCGGGCGGTAAAAGCTCATAATAAACAATGCCCTTCCAATCCCACCATACACACAGCATCACCTTATTTCGTGTTAGGCCAGGTTTGGCCACGGTCTGTGAAGCCTGGCCAACTTTCGACCACGACCTTTTTCGCACGTTCTTGTCGTATGTGATCCACTTTTCATCGCCAGTTATCAATCTCTTCAAAAACGGCTCGGTTTCATAACGTCTCAATAATGAATCGCAAATGAGTACACGGTTCATTAAGTTTCTTTGAGTGAGCTCGTGTGGCACCCAAATATCGAGCTTTTTTGTATAACCAGCTTTCTTCAAATGGGTCAAAACTGTTTTGTGGTCAATTCCCAGTTCTTCAGCTGCATCGTAACTACTAATATGCCGATCTTGCTCCACTTTTTCAAAAATGGCGTCCATTTTATTCGTAACAGGGCGACCAAAGCGAGGTGCATCTTTAACATCAAAATTTCCGGACTGAAAACGTTTGAACCAAATTTGTGCTACTCTTACTGACACTGCATCAGGTCCATAAACATCACAAATTTTTTTCACTGCTTGAGTTGCATTTTTGCCTTTTTTATAATAAAATTTTAAAATGTATCGAATTTCTTCATTAGATTCACTCATTTTAACGGAGAGAAAAACAAATGAAAAATAGCGGGAAACAACTTTTTTTTATTTTTTTCTTTTCTTTATAATGGAACCTTTTTAATGTTACCAAAACCATCCAGACACAATAAGTACAGTCAAAAAAAAATTATAATAAGTTAATACCTACGTTATGCGAAAAGACTTTTTCCCCGATATGTATCTCTATTTGTTATGCTGGACCGGTGATCTGGTCAAGGCGACTTAGGATCGCTTAATGTGGAAATCTATTGGGGAGGCCTATGTTCAGCAGTGGACGTTCTATTGCTGAGATGATGATGATAATGATAAAATTAACAGCCGTCAAAATATCACATCAATTCGTTTTCATCGTTAAATTACAAGATCATAGGTGCAAATTTACGCTAATACTCACGTGCAATCCGTGCCATATCGGTCTTCTATAAAATTAAAAAAAAATACCGGTCAAGTGCGAGTCTCAAAGTTACATCAAAGAAGAATTATCCAAAAAAGACTTTATTTGTCATTCACATATCTGTAAATGTGACACTATATGCAGCGGTGTAGTATTCATTTTGCTTCTTGAGTCCATTTGCTACATTGAAACTTCGTTCATCATCATCATTTCAGCCCATTAACGTCCCACTACTGAGCACGAGCCTCCTCTCACATACCAAGGTGCGAGGGTATTGGGTCATACTCCACCACGCTGACCCAGTGCGGATTGGCGGAGGCAGGTGTATGGCGTCCTACTGTTCGAATTTATCAAGCAGCCCATTAGGCTTCTAACATGGCTTAACTACCACATTTAGTGATAACCGGGACCATCGGCTTAACGTGCCTTCCGAAGCACGGAAGCGCTCGATATCAAATGCCACACAAACGGTCACCCATTCAAGGACTGACCTCTGTAAACTCTGCTTTACTTCGGTGATTGTTTCCGACCACCGAGCACCGCGGGGCTACGAGCGCTTCTTCTAACTTCGTTATCACGGGACAATTCGCAAGTAATGATCCTCCAGTAAATGATCCTGTGGTATGGGGATAGATGTGCCTTGTTGTAAATATATGGAAGAAACTAAAGGCACATTTCACAAAGCGATAAACTAAGCAGAGCTCGTTTTATAGGTAGATACTAAACAACGAACCAACAATGTCTGTGTATTTATGTGGAGTCAGTGAGAAATGAAAGAAGCGCTCGTAGCTCTGCGATGCTAGGTGGTCGGAAACGATCACCAAAGTAAAGCAGAGTTTACAAAGGTCAGTCCTTGGATGGGTGACCGTTTGTGTGGCATTTGATATCGAGCGCTTCCGTGCTTCGGAAGGCACGTTAAGCCGTTGGTCCCGGTTATCACTAAATGTGGTAGTCGTTAAGCCATGTTAGAGGCCTAATGGGCGGCTTGATAAATTCTAACAGCAGGACGCCATACACCTGCCTCCACCAATCCGCACTGGGTCAGCGTGGTGGAGTATGACCCAATACCCTCACACCTTGATATGTGAGAGCTCGTGCTCAGTAGTGGGACGTGTATGGGCTGAGATGATGAGTGAGAAATGAAACTTATGGAAGGTAAGCGAATGAGATTGACGATTTCACATATGACATTCTAAAAATTTAGATGAATTGTTTTTTTTTTTTGGACTGCATCGACTGCTTACACATTAAAAATAAAAGACGCGAGGAGGCTAAACGCATGATGTGTAAAATATTGATACCAATTTGTAAAAATGTATTAAACGTATGAGCTGAAAAATAATCTGTGTGTTTCATTAATCTTTTTTTATATTTCATTCCGACATATTTCTCTACTAAAGTTTATACATTGTTTTAATAAAATTTAGAACACGTCTACCAAGAACTCTTGCATTGTTTACGGCTGTCTGGGAAAATATGATTTCGCTTTAAAATGAGTCGTTCAAGACTTTTGTGACGAGCGAGATGACCTCGAATCACACGTGTCACGGTTTAAATAAGAAGAGTCCACATCTCCATCTTATCATAATGATTTACAGTATTACTAGAAAAAAAGTACAATATAAGACCATTAATCTATTTTTGTTGTTACGGCAACACTAGTCTGAATATATTAAAGCTTCAAATACTCAATTACAACATTACACGTCACAGAAAAGAAAACATACATAATTATTAGAATTATTAAAATAAAACTAAATTACAATATCATGAGGAATTAATAAAGTCAAAATAAAAAAGTCAATATAAATGAATCAAGAAATATAAATGCAATTAATAAAAATAAACGGTTAATTAATTGGAACCACAACAGACCAATGGAGTATAATGTCTTATATTAACAACTAGCGACAGCCCACGATTTTGCCCTCGTGACCTACATATAAACCATCCTCTTGAATCACTTTATCTATTACTAGCGGTCGCCCGCGGCTCCGACCGCGTGGATGTCGGTTACCGCTGCAAAATGCCTACCCAAGACACGGTCAACATAATGATTCCCAGGTCAATTCACAGACACCGACACTAACATCGACGACGCAGTCATTATCCGCAGGCTGCATAGATTGTCTTTATATGGACGTAAAAGTTGTTAATGATGAAAATATTTTAATGTAATTGATACTAAGTTTTCACTCCTACCGGGCAGTCCCGGAGTGCAACCCGTTGTTTTGGGATAGATAACTAAAGCGATTATTGTAGAGCTTCTCTATAAACAACATTTGACGTTAAATTATTTTCAGGTAACAAAATAAACTGATGGTCGGGAGCACCATCCCCTTTCATCTCACGGGGAGTCGTAAGAGTCGACGTAAAGAGTTCCTACCGGATGATAGGCAGCAGCGTCATCCTGCGCACTGGCTTGAACTGCGATCACCAACCCGACTGCCAAGCGTGGTGATTATGGGCAAATACCCAGTAGTGGACTATATAAAGCTGTTATGATGAACTCAATAAGGCATCTAGCATGTCTTTATCTCTTCTACATATTATTATACAGTCCCAACCGGAAAAATGGCCGAACGTTTTTTTCTTAGTCCCGAAGCACACAAACGGTCGGCTGATGTCAAATGCCACACAAACGGTCGGCTGATGTCAAATGCCACACAAACGGTTGGCTGACGTCATATGCCACACAAACGGTCGGCTGATGTCAAATGCCACACAAACGGTCGTCTAATGTCAAATGCCACACAAACGGTCGGCTGATGTCAAATGCCACACAAACGGTCGTCTAATGTCAAATGCCACACAAACGGTCGGCTGATGTCAAATGCCACACAAACGGTCGGCTGACGTCATATGCCACACAAACGGTCGGCTGACGTCAAATGCCACACAAACGGTCGGCTGATGTCAAATGCCACACAAACGGTCGGCTGATGTCAAATGCCACACAAACGGTCGTCTAATGTCAAATGCCACACAAGCGGTCGGCTGATGTCAAATGCCACACAAACGGTCGGCTGATGTCAAATGCCACACAAACGGTCGGCTGACGTCAAATGCCACACAAGCGGTCGGCTGACGTCAAATGCCACACAAGCGGTCGGCTGACGTCAAATGCCACACAATCGGTCAATGTCAGTGATTGCTTTCGAACACTTTATCTCGCGGGGCTCTGGCTTCAGTGATTTTAGTATTGTTGAGAATTTACGAGCGTTTGGGCAGGACGCAGTGGTTTGCACATAAATCTTTTATCAATATTAAATTAGTACGTCTAAATCACGGCTACAGTACGTTGTTTATTTTGCGGTAACGATCACTACCACAAACCGGTGCGCTGCGGTTACCATCGTAACCTTGTTATGCTCTTTTGTTATTGTGCGGAGGTTGATATACCCGCGTTTCGACCTAAATGTAGTTTCGACTCCTGGTCAAGACATATGTTTAAAATGTAAATGTCAGATATGTTAAGACTTCAAGCCTATAAGCTGCCCACTTCTGAAGATAAGCCTTCTTCAAAGGGCGCCAATCATATCAGCTTTAATTTTGCGTCGTTATGAAAAAAATTGATTTACCTTAATAGTAAATAGTTTCGAGGAATAGAAGATAAAATCCATTCCATGTTTAGGTTTATGATCGGGACTCCTTCAGAGCGTATGGCCGATCCAGCACATGTTCAGCTGGTATGCTGGTTATAAGTTGTTGTTTGAGAAATGTAATATATTACCAGTGCATGAAAAGGTTCGGTACCTCATGGCTGTGGAACAATTTAAGTGTCATAAATATAAAATAAATAAGAAACATAACAAAAAACTAAGACCGACTTCTCATAAATTTTTGATTGAACCAAGCGCTTGTAATTATTACGGCCGAAGAACCAGAAAATACTTAATTCCTAGGATTTATAATAGTATGTTTGATGAAAATATGTGCAAAAGTTAAATAATGTTTAAAAAGAAACTTAAAAAATATTTGTTACAGAACTTTATGTCACAAAAAGATGTTCCGAAATGAATTGTTTAGCTATAGATAAGATTAACTACCTATTAATTAATGTTTTTGTTTAAAATGTGTACCTAGAAATTGGGAGCGTACGTCGCATAAATATAAATAAATGAAAAAAAAAACAGCGTTTTCGCAGATCTTCGTTCGAGATATTTCCGGGCCAGTATATACCGAGGATTCGACGAAGGCTTCGGTTGCTAAAAGCTTAGCATTGACTCTGAATATATATATATATACATATATTTAGGTTAATGTACATACATACATAATATCACAACTGTTTCCCCGAAGGGGTAGGCAAAGCATAATTATTATACGCCCTCATCTCGCCAGTTATATTATTGGTTCCATGAAATAAGAAGCGAGTTTTATGTCCTCAGATTTTTGGTGCTTTGGTGTTAGTACTTTATTTTTAATTAAGCATCTTGAATCTTCGAGGGTCTACATGTCCCAAACATTAAATAGCACGTAGGCTTGTGACATTAACGATCTTCTTCAGAGCAACGAAGTACTCAAGTACGATCTTCAGTGGCACGTAAAGTGCTGAGTTAATGGCTCAATCTCAAATGAATTACAAGCGTCCGTGAACAAATTGCTGTCTCCAATTTACATGCAAAATATAAAACACACTAATGGTTCGCCCGCGACTTCGTACGCGTAAATTTGTTTATATCGCGCATCTTGTTTTAGTAAATTTATAATCATATCTTAATAAGCTAATAGTAAACTTTTTTTTTCAAAGTGACACTTCATAACTATTACATCCTGCCTGATAGTAAGCAGACGATACAGTCCCAAAAAAAATTAAAGCGCTTCATACCGTGAAATAAGCACGGTAAAAAACGCATCCACTCATGACGGCCTGCTAAAATGCCGTTTCACTCCCCGCTTAAAAGACCTGCAAGTTATTTCACGCTTCTAGCTTCAAATATGAAGACTTTCGATAAAAACTTTCATCTTCCTTTTCATCCCTCTAAAAACACTTTATTCTAGACTATATGTGAACCAAATTTCATTTAAATTGGTTCAGTACTTTTGGCGTGAAAGCGATACAGACAGACAGAGTTACTTTCGCATTTATAATATTAGTACGGATTTTACAGATTTAACCTTGGACAAATTAAATCTGAAGCTGGCAATTAGTTCCCGTCTCGTAAAATGTATTTAATGTGTTAAGAAACATTATAGTATGTATACACAAACGAGAACAAAGGCTTTTCTTAATGGCTATGTTTGTTACAAAATTACTAACATTAAGTCGTTATTTTCTTCATAACTTTATAACTGGACTATAATTAATGTGTTAGAAATAACTTCATAAAATAACTCATCAAAGATAATGAACGTTTTTCATGTAAATTGTTTTACAGAGAATTGAACTATTTTTTTGTTCAATAAATAATTGTGTTAGTTGGTAACTGTTGCTGATTCTGCCATTTTTAGGGTTTCGTAGTAAACAAGGAACCCTTATAGTTTCGCCATGTCCGTCCGTCCGTCCGTCCGTCCACGGGTTAGCGCAGAGACTATTAACATTAGACAGCTGAAAATTGGTGTGGGTATACATATTAATTACGTCGGCAAACCTGTAGAATAAAATTTTAAAAATATTGTTTTTTAACGTACCTCCCCTACACGTAAAGTAGGAATGATTTTTTTTTCTCGAGTCTATCTTATCATGTCGGGTATCGTTAGAATGGTCTTTCAAAAATAATAAGAATTTCTTAAAACCATTTTTCGATTTAGGGATTCGAAATATTAAGATTTAAAGTGAAAAAAATTGATAGAGTTAAGTATCCCCCCCCCCCCCCCACCAAGTAAACGGTACTTTCAGAGTGGCTGAAAAAATTCACAATAGAAGTATAATAATGAAGTTAAAAGGACAACTATCACGGCTAAGTAGGCTTTACTGGTTTTCGAATAATGGACGACAATCAAATAAATTTTTGCATTAAATGTATTAAAATTTCATTCAATAGAAAAGGGTGACTACGGAACCCTATATTGCGCGTGGCCCGACACGCACTTGTCCGGTTTTTTGTCTATCGTGTCAAAGCCTGACATATTGCCATTGTTAAATTTTTTTTTTGTTTTTAATAATGGTTTCGTGCGTTTAGCACATTTAGCTAGTGTCAAGTAAGATATATATTAATAATATAGTAAATGAGAATGAGTGGTGATAAAGATAATAAATGGTAAATGAAATGCTCTCCCCTAAGCCCATTGAGTCCTCAGTAAAGATGTGGGGCTATACTGAGATCTCACATGGACTTCTTGAAAGAATTTGAAAAGTTATGTTGCACTGTTTTGTTTCATTTACCAACACTTATGTACGTTCACAAACACTTAACGGTTAATAATCCACCTTATGTGTAATACATTAATGTTTGAATATCACAAATTTTAGAAAATAAAACAAAACTGCAGATATGACGCTTCAATTTTCCGCCAAAAAGTCTTTGAATAAATAATAGAGAATTCTATTGTTCATAGTGTATCATTATTATTTTTTTCTTTTATCCTTCTAATTTTACTTGCCCGTCTTCGATAAAATTGGTTAAAAAGATAGATGAGACGTTGAAGAAGGGCATTTATACAGAGAGTACTTTTTATTCCGAAGAAATGCATGATGCCTGTGATTGCCAGAAATGTAGTATGCGATAAACTATGGATGAAGAGGAAGAAGCCTCGGGCTGATGATAGTTATAATAGTGATTATGGCTCATTTGAAAACGCAGCAGCGCCGAAAGTTTCCGAATTAGGCTTAACGACTACCACATTTAGTCATAACCGGGACTAACCGTTTAACGTGCCTTCCGAAGCACGGAAGCGCTCGATATCAAATGCCACACAAACGGTCGGCCAAGGACTGACCTCTGTAAGCTCTGCTTTACTTCGGTGATCGTTTACGACCACCGAGCCGCGGAGCTACGAGCGCTTCGTTATTTTGTATTGAATTTCGTTAGGCGCTATTTAAGAGTCCTGTTTCTTTTCCAAGTACGATTTCATAGCGAAAAGTCTCTATCAATAAGGTACTATAGCCTCGAGCTAGATGACTGAGTCACGAGTCAGATAAGAAAGGCAGTGTTTTCCGATACGACTCGCATTGTCAGGAGGTTTCCCTGCAATTCTAGCCACCAGTCGTTTGGGTTCTACCCCACATCACATATCCTAACATTATCTCGGTTGCCCCAAACTTAAGCTTAGGGCCCAGGGTCTGCTCACTGGTTTAACCGCATTATGGCTGAATTTCAGTTATTATATAGAGCGACTGCCTCCTCCGCAACCCAGAGAGAGACATCATTATATGGTTAAACCAGCTGTCAGCATATTTGAAGGCACTGACTAGGGCTCCTACCAAGATCTGAGGAGCGCAAGCCAACCTCACCCGCATATGTGCACCTGCCGATCAACAGACGAGGCTTTGGAGAACATAAAAGTGCCCGGAAAGCGGCAATAGGCTCGTCACCTATTACGTGGGACCAACAATATAAATGGCGAAGTGTGGGCGTATAGTATGCCTCTGCCTACCCCTTCGGAGAAACAGGCGTGATATTCTGTTTGTATGTATGTATAGATCTTCATTACAGCCGGGAACAACGGCTTAACGTGTTTTCCGAGGCACGGAGCAAGCGATAATTACGCACATAACTTCGAAAAGTCATAGTTGCGCCACCAGGGTTTGAACCCGAGACCCTCTGAATTTAAAGCAAGGGGTCCCGCCACTGGTATATCGCCGCTGTCAAAACTCGGTTGAGTAAACACCCCACACACACAGCACGATTATTTCGTTTTATTTAAAACAGTTATAATAAAATATTGCAGCAACTCTTACAAAATGACGTGGAGGAACACGCAACATCTGATGAAAAATACAGGTGTCCCTACATGTCCTAAATTGCTATAGCAAGGGTAAACACAATAATACTATCTGTTGTATGAGTCTCTCATTGAAAGATAAGTTTAAGGTAATGGGCAATATGACTGTGTATTCACAGTACATTTATGAAAATTTATTGTGTACAATTTATGTAAAAATAGAGATAGAAATAATTTAAACTTAATAAACAAGAATAAACTAGCTATGCTTGGGCCCCAGAAAGTTACAAATTCCGTTGCGGGGATTTGTATCCACATGTACAATACGCGGCCAGATGATGTGGCAAATTTATCTATAAATAAATTTTAAAACTATGTAAAGTGCAATCGCGCCATAAGGCTTATTATAGTGTCAAAGATTTTATTAACGACAAGGCTGCCTGGAAGTGACATTAAATGCTCCTGTATTTCTTAAATAGATATTAGATGTTGGTAGTTTTAAGCACAACGGGGCAGTAATAATTTTTTTTATTGTTGTAGTTTTTAAGTCATATTTTGAAATAAGCGAAGATGAGTTTCTTGAGGTATTCTTCTCAATCTGTTGCCTTTTTGAACCCTCGTTAGAGTCACCGACAGACTGACTGACTGATGAACAATCCCCTCCCTTCTTTAGAGTCGCGACAGGCTGACTCACAATTTTCCCCGTGAAAGTCACCGACATACTGACAAATTTTGAGAAGAACCCACAACAGACAAATCTGTCTAATCAACTGACTAACCTTGACAAATAAACCATTTTGCATTTTATTTCTCTCTCTTTCTTGATTATGGTACCGCCCATATTATTCTCTTTCATTGTTGTTAAAAAAAAATTGTATTTATAATTTTTCTGTAACATTTGACGAATCTAAATGATCCTGTTGATCTTAAAGACAATAAAGTATATTTTGTTTAATTTTATTAACTTATATTAAGGCATCGAACGCGTGCGCACGTCATTGTGAGGCTCAACACAGCCATCAAATGAAATGGAAGCGACATTTTGCCACAAAATGATCCATAGAAAAATAAACTTTGCGAGCGGACTTTTTTGCATTTTATCAAAGAGCATTACAATCATGGGAACAATCGTGAAATATTTTTTCTTTTAACATGATAACTACTAACTAGATATGACTATTTTACGTTTTTTGTGTTTTATTTTATTTTACGTATATGACGTTTTCAAGTACTATGTATAATAGTTAATGAAATAAATATTTTTTTTACTTTACTTTACTTTATTTTATTATCACATTTTTAGAATGGCCAAAAACGCCTAATTTTCAAATTGCTTATGGTATCAGCAAAAACTTTAAAGGAGAAAGTAAAAATTTTAATGCCAATTCGTTAATAACTAATTAAATATTAGCTTAGGGGGGACCTTAGAGAGTCGAGAGAGCCTTAGATAGAGTTAGGAGACCTCAATAAATAGATCTCTAAATTTTACACTAGATGGCATTTAGTCTATTTTTTTGGAGTTACGCAGTTTGAAAATTTGCCTGACGACATGTTGCTTAATTTTGTTCCATAGCTATATAAAATGGTTACTTAAAACAAAAGTTGTTATAAATTGTGTGAGAGTTCGGATTGTAAATATTTTTTTAAATTTATGACATAGTTTTTAAATTAAACCTGTTAATTTATAATTTTCAAACAATTTGAGTTATGATTTTACAAGTTTGTATGATTTTAATGATTATTTTTGGTGAAGCTGAAATAAAATGCAAATAAAACACAGGAGCATACCCTATTGTCTATAATACAGATTAAATAAGAGTTAAAAAAAGTTTGCACGTCTTGCCAGGCGTTCGTTCTCAAGAATTTCCTGGCTACTGTCAGTTCTTCCTTTATACAATTGGCGTTAAGTTCATAGTGCTATGTTGTATGTCGCTTCTATTCTATTCCATTCCGCGGCGGTGTAAATTGAGCCCAAATGGCCGCCTTTAACTTGGCGGCTAAACAGTTGCGTCGACTCGTCGGCTGAAAGGTGTTTAACGACTCCGCAGCATAAAACACATCGAGAAGGTAACACAAAGAATAAGCGATTTACGAACCAATTAAATGTTCTTGTTGATTCGAGATACGTGTTGTTTGATTTACTGTAGTTTAAAATTTTCCTTTATCTAGTGTTGCTTATATGTTTAGAACTTTATTCTCGAGGTTCAAGAAATCAAATTCATTAATCAAGCTAGGGTTCATTTCGAAGCACTTGTAAGCGTCACTATCTAGGAGCGTTACTTCCCTACAGCGAGAGCTTGCTACGAAAAGAGGTTGTCAATGGGTTCTTAAAGTTCTTTTATAAACCGTAACTAAAAATGTAACAATAACGGAACCTTCCATCACAGTCTAGGAAGAAACATGTATTTGAGCTAAAACATTTTGGGGCTTATTACAAAACAAGACCTGAATTAAAACCATGTTTAAAAGTAGTGCTGTCACTGTCTTCATTTTATGAAATAAAAGAGACAGCCCTAGTTTTAAACCTAGTTTAACTTAAGATCTTGTTTTGTTATAAGCCTCTTTTATTTAAAGGTGATCAAGGAAGAATTTGAACTGGTAATTATGGGAATCTGCCGACCCTCTAAGAGCATGTTGGGAATTTTCTGCATGTGGTGCCAAAGAAAAACGGACAAATTCATTCCAGTGGAAAGTATTTACTTTTCTTCGTATTTTCTTAAAGTATCTTAATAAATAAATAACAATAATAAATGTTTTCTGACATGACATTTTGTACATAATGGTAACGGCTTGCATATTATGTCCTTTTGTGTAGCGTTGTTTATGTAAAATAATATATTATATAAAAAGACTTTTGACCGTTGAACGCAGTGGCAAAACGTTTTTTTAATGCCTAAGGCCCCAGCTGAAAACCAGTACATTGTGACTTCCCCTGTATATGCTGAGGAGTCGCCCATTTTGGCCTTATATATCGTGCGTCGGACATTTTATTGATTTTTCGCTGACTTATGTTTTCTTTTGTCATATCTGCACGATCTGCTCACTGTAAACATGGTTTTAAATATATATTCTATGAATTACCATTATTGCAAATAAATCTTATATTATTATTCAAATAAAAACATGGCATTGTTATAAAACTGAAGCATACACACACTCATAGCTTCGTGTAATTGTTTTAAGAAATAATGAATTTATTTTCCTTTTAAGTGTCTGTTTTGAGTACATTATTATAATGGAGAATGGGGATATCTAACACAAGTATTCATTTGCTTAAAAGAAATCCCCAATCATAACACAGTAATTGTAAACACCAGATAAAGAGTAAAGAATTTGTATTCTATTGTATCTTTTCTGTATGATGTCGTGTGTTGTCCACTTAATGTTTTCAGTTTTACTTATGTAATTCGTCATATTGAGAACGTGAAAGCTACAACATGCGCTAAAACAGCGATTACTAACTAAGCTCGTGCGCTATCCAACAATTGTTTTTTCGGCTCGTTTCCATAGGGTATCTCCCTAATGCCTCTAGATAACAATATAGCAATAATTGTTTACGCGAGCCGTCTCTCATCAGCCCACGTCCACGCAGGCGGTCGCTAAATCCGTCCCACACGACAATAGCCCTGTTCTAACTCACTATCGTCTTAAACATCTCTAGACAAATACATTTCTTTGTTTCGTAAATTGTTAATGTTTATTTAATTGGCAAACACACATTTGACGTGCTTATTTTAAGCGGTGACAATGTAAAATCTTCTGATCTGAATCCATCTTATCCTGGTCTGTAAGAGGCCTGAGTTACTGGACTCTGTACCTTTTCCTACAGACCAGAGGGTAGGAGGGATAAAATTACTATTGAGTAATGAGGTGATGAATAAATAAGAATAAGGATAAAATTATTTATTTGATTTACACAATGAGGTTTTTACATTTAAAGGCATAGTAATTCCAACAGAAAACAAAACAAATAAAAAAAAAGAAAAACCTAAATAAAATACGTAGACCAGTAAAAGGTCCCCTTCTCTACTCGAAGCTGTTGTTATGAAACGCTGGTATTCCAAAGGGGCCTTAAGTGCACTATTTAAAATAATAAAAATGTTACCATTAGGTACGCTTATCTAGAACCAACGGTAATTGGTGTTCGAAATTGACTGTTTCTCCATACTATCTGGTTCTCTAGAAGAATTAAAGTTTGCATATATATATGACACAATTATCTCACTTATTGAGGACGAAAATCGCTTACTGTGCAAAAAGTGCCCCGAAAAACTTGAGAACCCCACTAGGCCTGAATTGTTTAGTCTGTGAACCAATATTTAGATCAAACAATGTTATGGAGCTTCTGAGAATCGTGTCGGAACCATAACATAAAATCTGTTTGATCACTCAATCAAAATTATTTTAATCAATCCATCATCTAGACTTTTATGAAATCGCGCATAATTCAATTTCACATATATTTGTAACACTTTTTAATTGCTTCTATGGACTAATTGCATTGGCATTGTGTAAAGAAATCCACTTTAGAAGAAGTATGAGTAAATGAAAACCAGCACTGTGGTGTGCATAATCTGATATGCTAGCATAAGCTAAGCCATTTCCAAATGCTTTTTCTGTAACTTAACGCTAGAAATTAAGCCATTCGATATTAAAACCAAAAGTACATAGAAACTTAAATAATTTATTGATTCAGGCGTTACTTTGCGGAAATCCATTGTAAGCAAGTGATGGATTAAAAATATCTTTGTAACAATTCCCGCGCTACTATAATTTCCCGAAAAATCGAGAAACTATTCAACACGACACGTGTTTCGCCCTTACACAGGGCATCTTCAGGTAAGATAGGAGCCTCAGAACAACGATGTCTTCACGACCAACGCTGAAACGAGAGTAGAAACTTATTTAGTTCCTAAAGCTTTATTCCAAGAATTGATTAATGAGACGTTACATTTTAAAAGAAAATTATTTGACTATCGCAGATGGCAAATTTTAGATCGAGATAGGTTATTATCAAAGTCAAAACTAATGGTGTGTAGGGATCCTACCAAGATCTGAAGATACCAAGCCAACCTCACCTGCAAGTGGTGCACTTGCCGATAAACGGACGAGGCTCTGGCGAACATAAACGTTTCCGATTAGCGGCAATAGGCTCGCTACTTATTATGTGAGACCAACAATTAGGGATTGCAATTGCTGGATCCAGCATACAGCAATCCAGCTGGATCCAGCGCCTTTTTAAACCTGCTGGATCCAGCATACCGTGCTGGATCCTGCGATGCGGATCCGCAAACGTATTAATTTCTATTGTTTAGTTTTGAGTTGCCGCCATTTTCAAAACCGCGCTGCGTGCGGCGTTGACGTTATGTCACGACAGCAGTACTCGTATCGCATGTCGAATGAAACGACGGTAATCCCACGATACAGCGCACTGCTCATGAAAGTACGAAAAATTGTAAAAAAAATCAAGAAATCACCCACCAAAGATGATTTGTTTTTGCAAAAAGATGTTAAGGAAGAGAAAGGTAAAGAACTAAGTCTGATTCTTGATTGCCGCACTAGATGAAACAGTTTGCTCAGTATGCTGGAACGTTTCTACAACCTAAAAGTTTGCATTGATAAAGCATTGATAGACGTCGGTTCCGAAATAAAAAATTTCGGGCGATGAATGGTCAATTATCAATGAGTTGATCGTCAGTCTACAACCGTTGAAACTGGCTGTAGAAGCTCTTTGCAGAAGAGAGTCCACATTGATAACTGCCGAATCAACCTTGAAATTTGTCTTAGACAAGCTATATAGCCAGGGCACTTCCCTAAGCGCCGAGCTAGCTGAAGCAGTACACAACAGAATCGCAGAACGGCGCCTCTCCGAAGTTACTGGTACGTTAGTATACTTGAAAAATCCAAAAAAGTATGAAGAAGCAGTAAAAAAACCTGGCTATTTTCCTTTGCCAAAAAAGAATGCGATGCGGCAGGAGATGAAAACTTTGCTGAAACGAGTAAATAAACAACATATGGTAGAGCCGGAGCAAGAAGATATTATGGAGTTAGAAGAGGATGGTCTAGATGATGACGCAGAACCCATGAAAATGGCCTTAGAGCAAGAGCTTGAGATGGAACTTAAAAGAGAGAAAGAGAACTTTAATAAACAAAAGCCAAGTGGTCAATTAGATTACGAAAAGGTCCTGAAAAAAAATATTGAGCGTTTATGAGACCGAAGGAGTGCGAGGTGAACATTTATCTATGGTTTATGAGTATTTAATGACCCTAAAAACGACTAGTGTAGAGGCCGAAAGGGCATTTTCAGCAGCCAGCTACATATGTAGTTCTGTGCGAAGCAGGTTGGGAGATAAGACTAAAGATAAAATTTGCTTTCTAAGGTCTTACTTTCAGAGAATTCAAAAAGATAAATAGTCAGTCTATTATCGTCAGATTTTAAACTGCCTAATTAATTAACGACTGGAGAGAATATTGTATCGGAGTTTCTTTTGATACAAAAAATTGATTGCAGATTAAAATAGTATTATTATTAGATTCTTTTTTGTAGTTAATTTTAAAAGAATTTGTAAGACTGATTGCTACTGATTAGCCGTCCTATTATTAAACATAAATGTAATAAGATATTGCTTACTTGGAAACATTATCTAAAATGTTATATGAGCTTATAATTTGTTTGTTATTTCATTTTAAGTTGATTCTTTTGATCTCAAATGATATAATAACTGAAGTAAATTGATATAAGATATCACCAAATGAGTGAAAGATTTCATAGATTATCGTAAGAAGTACAAATTAATAAAAAAAGTCTTAAAAATGTCGTCATTTTATTTTCGTTCCATATTTTGCTGGATCCGCGCTGGATACAGCTGGATTCAGGTCAATCCAGCAAGAATCCAGCTGGATTGAAAACGCTGCTGGATTGCAATCCCTACCAACAATATAACTGGCGCCATTTGGGCGTATAATATGCATATGCCTACGCCTTATATGTAAACTAATAACTCATGAAGTTTTGGCGTAAGTAAATAATTTCGCATACTTTGCAGGCTCTAATGCAATAAATGCATTTATCATTATTATTAAAAAACACTGTCTAAATATATTTGATATATTGTCATAGTTTGTCATATAAGTCAATTAGCTTTTTTAAGTAAGTCAATTTATATATGTTGCAACGACATTTTTTTAAATTTGTCAGCAACTACAAGAGGAAGTTGATAAAAATATCACTACGGAAGAATAATTAACATTAAATTAAAAAATTAAAATAAGCAAGTTTTGGTGGAATTATTAATTTCAGTTGAATTTTGTTAGATATTTTGTTAGATGGCCTTAATTTTTATTATTGTATTTACTAATACTGTAAATGTGTACATTACAGTAATACCCCGCTTTACGCGAGGGATACGTTCCGGAAAAAATTACGTGAACTGAAAATTCGCGTTTATTAAAACTTATGATGATTAAACATGGTCACAGTTTAATATAAAAAATATAAATAATTTTAATCAACCACTTTAATATCTAAGAATACTTTATGCAATATATACAATAAATATTTTTAAAGGAAAAATACATCTATTGTCTTTTGGAAAGCGTTTTTTTTACGTTCTTGTATAATACATTCATAACACCCAACACTGTTTTTAATTGAATGGCACACGGTAAAGACACAGTCATTATTATTATACGTATTGTATATATATTAGGCATTTAAGCACGACACTTGAAATTCGAGTTATAGTGAAACCGCGCATTAGGGGGTCGCGTAAAGCGGGGCATTATTACAGTACTCACAATTGGACCTTTATTGTAAATCGGTCGTACGGTCTGCTCACTGATATGTCTGAATTTCAGTTATTTCACAAAGCGTCTGCCATCTTACCTCCGTAGAGGGAAAAATCATTCTATATTTAAACCAGCTGTCAGGATATAAAAAGGCATTGACTTCCGACGACTGCTATAGATGTTCATGACTAACGACTCAATGTGCTTTCCGAGGCACGAAGCAAGCGATAGACGGATTTTAGTGCCAGATCGTCTGCGGCCACGTCTGGTAGAGGATTGCAATGTACTAATGCAATTGCAGTTAAGGCGTGTTGCGTCTGAAGAAGCGCTTGCCCTTGCTCTGGTACAGCAATTGGACGTCTTGCTAATGCTGCCCAGCAGTATGTGGATTATTGACTGTCTACACAGTTATACCTTTAAGTAGTATTTTAACTTAATAACTCCATACTTGGTTTGTGAGAAGAGGCCCGTGCGCAGTTGCAGACGTTAAGGCAGTGTTTCCACTAGAGATGTGCTGGGATGCGTCAAATGGATGTGTTTATTAAGAACCAATAAAATCGCTGCGCTGAGGGATGCTAGGGAAATGAAGATGTTCTGGTGGAAACGCAGCCTTATGGGCTGAGATGATGAGTATTTTAACTTGGACGGTTTTGTTTAGAGTTTTATTTTTATTTTATCAAGGTTTATCTTTTATAAATTTTGTGTCATCTTATTGTTTGAGTATTAAAAACTGAACCATTTCACATATAAATATATTTTTTTATTTAAGACTTACTTTAAATCGGCCATTATGTGCTTTTAACATTAAAATTTTAGCATAATGCATTGTAAGATGTTGCTCCCGACTAACCTATTATGATTCTGCCATTTGACTTGAGTTCATATTTCATAAAGCATTAAACGAATACGTATACATAAATAAATTGTAGTTTAGTGGTTAGTTATTGGGAATTGCAAAATTAGGTCTTCTTAGTTCCGCAGGTATAAAATCAATATACAAGATGCTGATTGGTTAAAGACTTCAAGACCAGAAATAGTTGTGCTCTGCTACCTAGTAACTTTACTGACAAAGCGGGGTCAACTCCATATTAATTTGTTACGATTGATAAATCAGCGACAAAGACTTACTTAAAAAGTATTTAACATCTCGAATGAACGTGCAAAAAGAAAAATTAAACAACTATCATCTATACATGGTTGACCGTTTGTATGATATTTAATAATATATTGATTTAGGCGTTACTTTGCGGAAATAAATTGTAAGCATGTGATTAAAATATTTTGTGACAATTCCCGCTCAGCTATAATTTCCCAAAAAATTGAGAAAAAATTCAACACAACATCTCCAGGTAAGATATGAGCCTCAGAACATCGAAATCTTCACGACCAATGCCAAAACGAGAGTGAGCATAATCGTCGTCGTTATAATCTACCATGTAGACATTCACTAAGGGATAAATTTAAAGAAATTGGTATTTTGACAGTGGCGGGTCAGTTTGTTTATGAAAACCTAGTATATGTACACAAAAATTTTGATAAATTGAGTAAGAAAAGTGATATACATAACCTAAACACAAGAAATAAGCATAAACTAGTTGTACCTGCCACTAGGCTCCAAAAAATTAACAAATCTTTTAAAGGTCAATGTGTGCGATTCTATTATAAAATCCCAAGCAATATACAGCAATTAAGCCTAAATAAATTTAAATTAACAATAAAACGCAAGCTGTCTTCAAAGGGATATTATTCTATTAAAGACTATATGGCTGATAAAAATGCTTGGGATTAAACCGCCGTTTCATACAGGCTATTCTAATATGAATGACTTAAAGCATGAATATTGTTATATTATGTTGCATTGTATAGCGTCACAGACAAATGAAGATTGTTACTAACCAATCGATAATTTAAAAGAGCATAGCCTGTGAGTTTCTTGCCAGTTCTTCTTACAGAGCGGTGGCTCGGAACTGGCACTTAGATTCGCTTGCACTTAAATGTTTTTTGTTTTTTTAAATTATTTGGTTGCAAGTGAATCTAAGCTTCGTGATTTTAGTATAGTTATATTTTATTTGTTTTTGTTATTTTTTTATAATTTTGACGTTTTCAAGTACTATGTAATAGTTTATGAAATAAAGTATTTTTGACTTTTGACTTTTGAGCAGCTGAGCGTATTCGAGCGTATTTATACCCTTACTTGACGGAAGACCTTACTCCTCAAAATTTAATAATGAGCTTCAGAAGGTACATTAAGCTGATACGTCTGAGTATTATATGTGGTAATAAAGCCATGTATGTCAAAATCTGTGTATTCAAAATCGCCCAATTAGGCCTCTTGGGCGATTTTGAATTCTAATAACACGACGCCACACACTTGCCTCCGCCAATCCGCACAGGGTCAGCTTGATGGAGTATAAACTAAATCCCTTCTTCACCTTGGGTCGTGGGAGGAGGACAGGACTCAGTAGGGAGTCATCAATGGCCTACTATGATGTAAATGGTATACCAAAATAGAAGTAAAAGTAACGTCAATAAAAACTAAATAGATACTAAAATACTAAATAAATAGAACACGACAAAAAATATCAAAGTAAAAGCATTTTATAAGAATGATGATCCACAATAAGTTAGGCAAGTTAATACTGTTCCTATTAATGCTTCATGGTATTATTTTTTTCTCAACACTTTAAAACAATCATTTATTCATCGTCTGCGCAGGTTTTAATGGGCATTTCAAATGATGGTTTACGACAGTTTTAACCATGATCACTGTATCTTTTATATAATATTTTGTTATTGTACAGCTCGTGGCATTTAGATTCAACACAAAATTTAACATTTATATATAAATAAATAAATATAAATATTTCTGACAATTACACCAATTATTTAGTTCCAAATCAAGTATCATTAAGAACTTTAGTTATGATACTAAATAACGGATAAACATACATAAATACTTTTTTTTTTGTAAATACATACTTAATATACATAGAAAAACACCCAGACCAGAACAAATATTCATATTTATACACACAAATATTAGTCCTGTGTGGGAATCGAACCCACGACCTCAGGAGTGGAATGCGGGTATACTCGCCACCACGCCATATCGGTCGTCAACAATGTTATAGGATAACAATGTTATATAATTTCATTCTTACTATTATTAATTTCCAATCGATATTAAAAAGCTGACAGCTCATTTTTCTTGTATGTCATCTCAGGCTATAAACTGTAAGTTAAATTTTTCTCACTTACTAAAAGTGGTACTTACCTTTGATTTTAAATCAAATAAATATGAAACCATTTATAAATCTTAATCCCATTGTTACTGTACAACTCTAGGGGTTTAGATTCAAATTAATATTCACATTAAGCTTAAAAATATTAATATTGAATTGTTAATTTTTACCAAAGATTTTACATATTCAAGATTATTAAAAAATGCTTTGGTAGATCCAAAGTATCGATACTGCGTGAAAAGTACGGTAAGATCGTAAAAAATATTTTTTGAAATAAAATCAGTTATCAAGGCAAAGCTGTCCAAAAAGCTCCAACATAAAGCTAGCAACAACTGTCTGAAGATAGAATGAATATACCTGGTTGCAGCACTTTCTCGGGCATGGGACCAAATGGTAAATGTAGCTCACCGGTGTCAAGGGGGTCGGGATGCTGGCCGATCTGAGCATGCTCAGCTTTCGGCGCTGGTCCGCAGACAGCGACGCCCTCCTGCTCCTGGCAAGTCCATACCCGGAGGAATCAGCTTTGTCCAAACTCAGACCACGGAGTAAAGATGGACGGAACATTTCGCGGCAATTTGTTTAAGTAGGTACAATGAGGTATTATTAAAGTTAAGAACTGCAAGGTTTGAGGTTTTATTTAAAAAATAAAGCCTTTTTGGGCTAGAATTTTTAACCAGTTTCTGCACGCAGATGAATGTCCATCAACCTAATTTTATAAATTTCAATTTCAAAAAGAATTTACTATTTATTATATTATATTTCAAGAATTAAGAAAGGTTAATTATAAGTTTTTATATAAGTAATATTTTATTTGGGAAATTTGGAGAATTAAGAAAGGTTAGTTATAACTTTATAAGTTTTTTTATATAAATAATATAGTTGTTATGTTATATTTGGGTGATCATTTATAATCTAATAAATTAATCCACCTAATCGGTAAAGTAGTACTGACTTAGGTAGGTACTTTTTATTTATACTAAATACTCAATATTTTTATGGCTTTCGACATTAGTTAAACGGTGCGAACACAGATAATTATAAATAGAACAGAGGAGGTGCAGCGAGATAAGGTAATACTACCAACCATAATCCCACGTGGAGTTGAAACACAAACATTGGGGTACAAGTCCATAAATTATTTATTGATCACTTAACATAAACAAAAGTCTCCTATTTATATTTTATTACTTTGTAAAATGTAACAAAACACATGGAGAGGAATCGTAATAGTCTATAGTAAAGATGAAAAACGCTGATTTGGTTATTGTTAGTGACTAATATAAGCAGGACACACCAACCAGAAGGATTATATTCTCAATGTGTTACAGTTTACTGTTCGTTTAATAAACCTAATGTATAAAATCTACCTTCGTCTAAATTCTTTATTAAGCCAATAGAAACGAGAGATTTAGGGACATAAAATTTTCTTTCATTTGCTAGAAACTGGTTGAAAATTCACAAATCTTTCGTAATTACCAAAATAACTTCATTACAATAATCTGGCAATCAAACAAAAAAATATTTAAAAATTTCTACATAATATATTATTTTAAAGAGAAACTTATTTTCCTTTGTGACCATAATATATCACCTTTTCCTTTCCATATTTGTTTTGTGTTATAAAACACTTGTAACTTCAGTCCTGTTTCAATTGAAACATTGTTTTACACACACCAAAATAACTTTGTCACAAAATTGTTCACGCAAATCGTAGTGTTAAATCCGCCCAACAAAACTTTATGATCTTTAAAAATAGAACCGAAACAATAGAGCTACAATTTATGCAAAATAATCCACAATAAGGTTTTAAGAAAAAGTTTTAATAGTCGCCTTTAGAGTTAAGACTTTATACTAATTAGCCGGACTTCGCGTTCAGTCAAGCGCGTTTTTGGGCGGCCAGATCGCGATTATCGTTTCGTTTTCGGCGCCTAAAAGTAGTGGACTGAAGTATTTGAACGTTGGAGACAGGTCTACGGGTAAACCAGTAACAGTTGAGTGTTGGCCAGCGCGTTGCACAATTATCTATCTGACATTTAAAATTGGATCAGCCAATGCGTACGTCGGAGCGGGAGCGAGACGAATGAAATTGCCACTTTCTTTTTATTGTCCTCTAGTAAATAGGAACGTTACGTAGGGTTTATATATAAAAATACATTTGTACAACAAACAAATAATAATTCCGCCTTTTTAACATTTTTACAAATATCTTTAGGTACTGGCAGATGTAAATGATTGCAAAATTTGAAAACGATTAAGACCCAAAATTAAAAGATACTACAACTAATTGTAAAATAACAAAACAGATAAATTTACTTTGTGATCACATTAGATAATTATGATGCTCTGTTATTATCTTATTAGTTTCAGAAATAATTGTTATAGGGCTTCATGAATTAGAACTTCATTATTAGCGGAAGACTGACTTTCTAGGTAGATAAATAAATAGATACAATAATTTCAAATGACAGCAGCGTCTGACATGACTTGTGTATGTGTTTTGTAAAATATATAATTACGTAGGCACCTACATAATTAACTATTTGTAATTGAAATGAAATTTGTTTGAAAGCATCCTCTTTATAAATACACTGAATCTCTTTTATTTTTAAAGATGTTATTTAACGTACTAACTAACAGTACCTACACTTGTTTTATTTACATTTTTTTTTTGTCAAAGGAAACTGCGACCTATTCCAATGAGAGTACCACCACATTAAGTACTCTCAACGTTCTGTCGTACTTTAGACGCCCCTGTGATGTTCCAACCCCAACTAAAAGCTGTGCTGAAACATTTTTATATTAGTATTAACATTAAACGTAAAATTAAATTATATAGGTACATTTTCTGCTAGTGATAGAACTTTGTAGTTTCTGTCTACAAAGTTACTTATTAATGGGTGTTATTTAACGTGTCTTCAAAATTAATAAATTGCCAACCTAACCTAACCTTTTTGTACATCAAAAATACTGATTGAGCACCTAATCACCTATTAGATGCTCACTCAGTATTTTTGATGATCAAAAAAGCTTTTTTTAGAGGTTTAGTTTATTATATTCCCTTATTAATTACACAAAAATACGCGGTTTTTATCATCATATCCTTGCATAATCCCGGTTTCCCCAAACTTTAGGTTCGGGCCCAGGGTCTGCTCACTGCTCAGATTTAGCTGAATTTAGTGATTCAATGTTTCTAAGCTTTATACTTTAAACCAAAGGCCAAAGTTTAGTAGTTTTATAATAATAAAAGTGTGCCTGTCTGTTAGTTACTAGTTACCTACTAAGTACGCCGCCACCGATTGTTTTTTTTTTTATTTGGCTTAGAAATAATGATACATTTACTTCGGGTCATGTGGTCAAAATCGATTGTTTCTTTAAGTTTTAAGTTACATCTGAACCATCAGTCTTATACTGAGATAGTTCCTCATTTCTTATACCTTTTCTTTAGAAATCTTATGTTATGTTCTTACTTAGCCTATTGCTAGTATTTTGTAAACTGTTTTGAATCAAGTCAAAATGATATATTCAAGTTTGGTTCAATAGAGTTCTTATGAAAGTCAAATTTACAAAACTTAAAAACCAGCGCACCCAAGCGCTGCGAGCGGGAGTTTGCTCGTAAAGACCAGCAAGAAAATTGTCCAGTTCGTTAATTGGTTTGTTTTCTTATTTTGATACGTTTGATACTCCATTAGCAATGGGTTTTGTTTTTCTGTAAATTTTGATTTTTCATAATGATGCAGGGTGTTTTATTTTTAACAAAACAGTAATTATAGTACATAAATAAATACATTACAATTCACACTAACATTCGCGCGTGCCACAATTATCTCTTCTTCTTTCTTCTTCAATAATATTATAAAAATATCTTTAATAGTGGCTAGACGGGGATTCTCCCACGAATCCAAAGAACTTTGTTGACACCGATTCATAAACGAAACACGAATGATATTAATAATTCCCCATTCTAAATCGGTGGCCGTTTATTTAGGAACTATGTCGGGTTAAATCAAATCACGAACTGATATAGCATACGTAAGATTTGCCATGAAAAATGTATCCAGACTGAATTGAAATTATTTTGTTTCTTGTCAATTAAAATAGTAGATACTCATTCATACTTAACAACATGTAGTTGAATGCTAGTATTTAGTTTAGTTAGTAGCCGTATTAAGTAATGTTCAGTATGATATTATTGTTTCATACTAGCTGCGCCCAGCGGTGTTACCCGCGTGGCTCCCATTCCCGTGAGAATAGCGGGTTAAATATATCCGATGTGTTAATCCAGGTTATAAAATATCTCCCCCCGACCGTTCTCCACCTTGTCATGGTGGGGGGGCTGAGTACCTCCCGGTAGGGCGCAGAGGGCGCTAGGGAAAAGGTAACACCCAGAGAATGGCGACTCTGGGTGCCCTTAGTACTTAGTACCGAGGGGGAAACTAAGAGGGACCTATAGAGGGCACAGCGGGCGGGCCAGGAGGGCCCGTCGAGCAGCGCCAGGAGGGTCTTAGGCAGCGGGGGCAGGGGGTCCCTGCTGTCTAACCATGGACCCTTCGAGAAGTCGGCCACACACGCTATAGTCGCACAAGGAGGTAGGAGGGGCGCGTCTACTGCGTCTCTCTAAAGGAGGCCCTCCCGTTTTTGGTCCGGGGGACGTTGGCCGCGGGCGGGGTGTCAGATCTGCAACCCAGGTACTGGCCCCCCGCCTCTTTCCCAACAAGCGGCGGGCGTCGTCGGAAGATTTTTAGTGGGTATTACTACTGCTGGCGGTCGTGTCTGCCGGTGGTGAGTCCCACACACCTCTCTCGGTCCCCTTTGGCCGGGAGACAGTGCGTAAATGCATTTTGTTATCGACGTAAATCAAAAAAGAAAAGATCTTGGTAGGTGGTATACACCAAATCTGAATGAATGAAGGGCATGAACATGAATATTTGTTTCCTATATGTACTTAGTACGTTTTACAAAACGGACTTATGTAAGTTTATCCGTTATTTAGTAACTATTACACAAGTACTTAGTACAGTTCTTGGTACAGTGACGTGCTTGCAAGAGAATCATTTATTTAAGTAGAATTTTCTGGCTTAAATTTGATTTTATTACTAGTTATCTCATTCGTAGTATAAAACTCTGAGATAAATGTTACCACTGTTTTATGATAAGATATATTTTTTTAAATATAATGCGTCGGCTTACAATTTCCACGCATAGTTTTTTTAAAAACACATGCTTTGAATGTATTAATAAAAAAGCATAATATTATTTATATCCGCAACAATGTACCTAATTTAATTATTACTATTTATCATGTAGTATGTTTAAGTCTATAACCATTTTATGCTAAAATCTTAGTTCATCAATTCATAAATTACATTTTCGTTTTAAGCCATATTTGGCTCCTCAAAACTTCACTCCAAATCTTTAAAGACACCTCTAGCTAAGTCTCCACTTCTATACTGGGGTATGATTTTGACTTAAATCGAGTATGACGGACATTACCTGACTTTGACTGTGACTAAATCGCTGCATATATGCAAATAAGTTGATTTATCAACCTACTTGATAAAAGCTCTAGTCTCCTCGACGTGGTAGGATCGACAGAAAATAATAGTTGAGAATAATTTTGTAAGTACTTCTCAGCGGAGGATCCGGTTAAACATTTTAGGTGATATTTTTTTAAGCTAGCACATTGACCCGGGTGTCCTACTAAATAGTGGAATCTAAATTATGTTAATTTATCTATAAGTTAGATCTAGAAAGATTAAAACGACTCGCGTTCTTAAAGTCACAGTCACGGCAAAGAAAATTAATTACGTTTGTACTACTAGCAACTTAAACTAATTAAACTAATTACAAACAGGTTGCAATAATAATGAATGCCTTGGCGGTAGACACAGCAAATTAAAACGTATTTAAAACTACTTACTCTTTCTATACAAGGGCGCCTTCTCCGAAAAAACTCCGATACACCACACAGGTACATTTTGTCACATTAAAAACAAACCACCAAGGCTTCTTGCCCAAACTGCTGTTTAAAATCACCACTTTGTCTATGACTTCATAGATATCTGTCAAATTTATTTCATTTAAGTTCACAGTAACGTTGGAAGTGACCTTAAGTCAGTGCACCGAAACTGTCAATTACCTAATGAGTAAGATAAAAAGAAATAACAAGACGCTGGAGGGTATCTCTGTCTGCCCGATGACATTGTGTTGTTTTGATGCTAGGCACATTTGTAAACTTAAATTAATACCTACACTGTTCTTAATAAAGTCCAATACAATCGGTAATATACAAGGTGTTTAAAAATGACTTTTTAATAAAAAGTTTTTTGAAACATCAAAAGCGAGTATGCGACCTTTAGAAATAAAAAGGTTTTTCATAAAACTTTTTAAGTATAGTTAATGAACCGCGATTTTAATCCATAAGTTATGCTTAAATTTGTAAGCATTTATAAATAGATAAAAGCAAAAAGTGTTTCGACTAACTAATGAGTATGATAAACAAAAATAACGTTGGAGGGTATCTCTGTTTACCCGATGACATTGTGTTTTTGTGACATTTAAATACTTACACAATAAAATACATACCTATTGGTTCTTGGCGGGAAAGTGAAGCGTCATGTCTGCAGTTTTGTTTTATTTTCTAAAATTTGTGATATTTCTAACATTAATGTTTAATAACGGTGGATTATTAACCGTTGAGTGTTTGTGAACGTACATGAGTGTTAGTAAATGAAATAAAACAGTGCAACATAACTTTTCAAATTCTCTCAAGAAGTCCATGTGAGATCTCAGTATAGTCCCACATCTTTACTGAGAACTCAAGGGGCTTAGGGGAGGGGATCTCATTTACCATTTATCATCTTTATCACTATTTATTACTTTATCTTTATTACTCATCCTCATTTACTATAATTTATATGATATTAATATATCTCTAACTTGACACTGGCTAAATGTGCAAACCGCACGAAGCCATTATTTAAAAGAAGAAGAAGAAAATACATATTATACACTGTTCCAAATAAAGTACAATACAATTGGTAATATACAAGATGTTTGAAATAGACTTTATGGTAGGTGTTTTAAAATATAAAATGTGTAAAAAGTAATTTTCATGAAATTCAAATGGGCTCAAATATTATATATAATCGAGTGATGGATTAAAAATATCTTTGTAACAATTCCCGCAATACTATAATGTCCCGAAAAATCGAGAAACTATTCAACACGACACGTGTTTCGTTGTTACAAATATATTTTGAATCCATCACTTGCTTACAATGGATTTCCGCAAAGTAAATCCTGAGTCAATAAATTATTATATATAATATTTAAAACATGTTTATATGAAATGTAACGCATAAATCTACATTTTAACTATATAAATATTTGTATGTCATAAAGACCGCTGGAAGACAGAAGACAAACAATAAAATTTTAATTTTGGTTGATAATCAATACGTATAAATAGGCTGTTTGTATGTACAGACCACAGCACGGGCTCAGTGATGGATATACATACATACATTCACGCCTGTTTCCCCCAAAGGGATAGGCCGAGTCATATTATACGCCCACACTTTGCCAATTATATAGTTGGTCACACGTAATAGGTGGCGAGCCTATTATTGCTTTCCGAAAACTTTTATGTTCGCCAGAGCCTTGTCTTATGATCGGTAGGGGTAACACTTGCAGGTGAGGTTGGCTTTAGGTCCTTAAGTCTTGGTGGGATCCGTATACACCTCCTCCTATTACTCCTACTACTCCTCTGTGAATTTTGCTTTACCTGAAGTAAAATCATTTCGACTACCTAAGGTATGAGCGGCAGCGATAGAGTTACTTAGATCATCATCATCATCATCATCTCAGCCCATTAACGTCCCACTACTGAGCACGAGCCTCCTCTCACATACCAAGGTGCGAGGGTATTGGGTCATACTCCACAACGCGGACCCAGTGCGGATTAGCGGAGGCAGGTATGGCGTCCTGCTGTTAGAATTTTTCAAGCCGCCCATTAGGCCTCTAACATGGCTTAACGACTACCACATTTAGTGATAACCGGGACCAACGGCTTAACGTGCCTTCCGAAGCACGGAAGCGCTCGATATCAAATGCCACACAAACGGTCACCCATCCAAGGACTGACCTCTGTAAACTCTGCTTTACTTCGGTGATCATTTCCGACCAACGAGCATCGCGGAGCTACGAGCGCTTCCCTTAGATATTTCTACGTATTTAATCAATCACTCTGTACGTGTGTATGAGTGATGTTTGTGTCCTGTCCTGTTTGTGTATATTTGTGATGGTGAGGGGTACCTATTCCTGATTTTATTACTTTTCATCTTCAATAAATTTTGGATATGAATTAAAATAATCACTCTGTACATGCGTCAGTAAGAACCGCTCCAATCCTGCAGGAACCAGCCAGTTTAATTGCTTCACCAATGAGTCGCGGCTTGCGCGCGCGCAAGTGGCCGCGAGCTATTGAGACATATTGACGGATTGCAAATAGGTGGCGCGTGTGTCATAAACTATACTGCTACTTTGTGTTAAAGGCGTAGAATCTAGAAATGTTTCATGGACTTTTAGAAGGACAGAGGTTTAAAATCTAAGAGTGTAGCGTACTAGTAGACGGTACTAGGTGATCAAAACGATCTCCAAGGTAAAGCAGAGTTCACAAAATAGCGCTTTCGAGCTTTGGAATGCACGTGAGATGTTGGTCCCTGTTATTATGATATGTGGTAGCCGTTAAGCTATTTTAGATACCTTATTGGTCGGTTTTAATAATTCTTGGAATATGACCCAGTTCTCTCTCGCCTTGGTTCGTGGTGTAATGCAGTCAAATACACTGGACAGCAAATAAACCGGGCCACCCGCTACCTTGGAATTTTGATTCGATTTTCTCAAAAAGTATAAACCTCACAACTATCAAAATTACACCCACAAAAAGTGCGTTTCATGTTGTTTGAGAAATGACCACAAATTTATCCAAAGTACCCTCAATTCACATTGTAATCAAGCAACCAACACAATACCAACGATTTGCTCTGTTTTGACTAGAGTTTGCGATTAGCGTTCTTTTTTTCTAAATGAGGATAGTCGGATTTTTCTTATAATTTCTTTGGTTGCCATCCATTATTTGCTCCAGACGCGTGTATTTCTGCTATTTTCTTCGGTCAATAATGGATACGACGCCTTAAGAAGCAGCTTAAGCTGTAGCACTACTTCAAGCAGGCTTTTCGCCACGTGAAGTCGCTCGGAGACTTCGAATCAGCAGATCTTCGGTACAACGGGCTTACAGACGATACTTAGAGACTAGAGCATTCGATCGCCGTCTAGGTACGGGCAGACCTAGGGCTACATCAGCAGCAGATGATCGTTATATCCAACTTACTGTTTTGCGAAATCGTCGCCTCAACGCAGTTGAAGTCCAACGAAGTCTGCGTGACGAACGCCAAGTGGTCATAAGTTCAGATACCGCTAGAAGGAGACTTGCTAAACGAAATCTGGCTCCAAAGAGAGCTGCTACAGGCCCAAAATTAACCGTACCCTACCGTAGAGCACGACTCGAATTTGCCCGAGAGCATAGGGATTGGACGTTAGAGCAGTGGGGCAATGTACTCTTTACTGATGAGACCAGGGTGAGTCTACAAGGAAGTGATCGACGTCAGAGAGTATTATACGCACTTTTTGTAGGTGTAAGTTTGATAGTTGTGAGGTTTATACTTTTTGAGAAAATCGAATCAGAGTTCCAAGGTAGCGGGTGGCCCGGTTTATTTGCTGTCCAGTGTATTAACGGACTGTGATTATTATTATGAATAATACAAACTTAGAAATTAACAACTAGA
The DNA here is from genome assembly GCA_949126915.1 of Musotima nitidalis. Classification (NCBI taxonomy): domain Eukaryota; kingdom Metazoa; phylum Arthropoda; class Insecta; order Lepidoptera; family Crambidae; genus Musotima; species Musotima nitidalis. The sequence continues at coordinate 18,108,342 of OX421419.1, read as the reverse complement.
TAACGTGTTTAAAAAGAACCATCTGCTGACGTTTTCAATAAGGCTTAACGCGTACTTTATGCATTGTACATGACTGGCCAAAAATAAATTGCAATTGCAATAAAATAGAGATATACGTTTGTTCTTAACTTAATTCGAACGTAGCAAGGTAAACATGTAAATGAACACTTGTCTTTAGGTACCTAATGATTTTAGGGTATTGCACCAGAAGTCTGCGTCTATAAAAAAAAAAGATTAAGTATTCTAAGATTAAGTATTCTAAGATTAAGTGCAGGTACAGGGTCAACAGATCTATTCTGTGCAGTACGTTCACGCTGCGATGCATTAGCTTGTGCGCGTTCATCTGTAGTCTGAGATCGTCTTAATAATGCATATGCAGATATTTTATAGCCTATGTTGTCTGAAATCAGTAAGAGTTGTTACTAACTAATAAAGTTATCACATTGTCTATAACTTTTACTTAATTACACTTGGAGGTCAATTGCTTTGATATGACTAGAACTGTTTTATGTTATTCAATATTATCACTACGTACGACTAAAGCAACTGGAAGCGACTTCGTCCGCTTGAAGTACAGATACTACCTATGTAATTTATTTAAATTTAAAAGTAGCCCAAATTTACCCCCTATTATAACAATAGTTCTATGTAGGTATGGACAGGAGGATAAGTGAGACTCAAGATGTAGATTAGTCTAATTTATTTACAAAAACATAAGGCTTATATACTAAACGAGTACGTGAATAATACTCGTTTTACTGTCTATGTGACTTATTTTAAATACGTGTAAGAATGTAGCGGGCACATTTCCCTTAAAATCGGACCTTAGACACAAAAAGCAATCTTAAAATTAAAATAATTGTTTCTAAGGCCATATCTAGATAAATATAGGTAGGTAATGTAAGTGTACATGGATCATACCAAGACCTATATGGAGCTCAAGCCAACCTCTACTTACTTATTACGTGAGACCAACTATTTAATTGGCAAAGTGTCGGCGTATAATATGCCTCTGCCTACCCCTTTGGGAAAACAGGCGTGAAAGTGTGCGTAGGTAATTTTTTTCATCACTTTCATTAGCATTTATCAATCATCTCTAATAGATTACTATCAGATAAGTAATTTACATATAAATAACCCTGACATAAATTAGAAAGATAATTGTCATCATTATCTCAGCCCATTCGGAAAAAATTAAATTATAAAAAAAGTATAATTTAAATAATCTATTAATGTAAAAAGTACACTAAGTATCGGCATTTTATACAAATAACTTTATCTTATCAAGAACATTTAAAGACTCCCCAAGAGGTACGGTTTCATTGCCAGGCGATAATATCGGATGCGTTATTATTCAACAATCACACCACGGAGTAAACACACTGCGTTGATTTATTTATTTAATAAAAAGGATCACCAACATGACATATACTATTACAAAAATAATAGTATAAAGTTCACAGTTAAGAATTGTCACAATTACTGAGGATCATAACATACGATAAAAATTTTAAAAAATAACAATAATAATAATTAAAAATACACTTACCAAACGTATGTATATGCAACATTTATAAGAATAATAGCAACTTTTGCGGTCTAAGATACGTCACACTCTCTAATAAGAAATAAATGACCTATGCAGACTCTGAGAATTTATATCTACATCAGGCATTTTGTTCAACAGTACATTATACAGTCGAGATAGAAGAACAACAGGTGAATCGCTGCCCATTTACAAAGATATCAAGGTAATCGTCTCGGAATGTTGAGATTGAATTTATTAAGCATTAACATGTGACTATTAATAGAGATAGCAGAGTGTTACTACGTGATGTAACTGTCCTAATAAAAATTTACTTTTATAATAACAGCCTTCTAAGTCCTGTGCTGAACATTAGCCTCCTCAATAGATTACATTCTATTGGGGTATTTGTCCATAATCACCACGCTGGGCAGGCGGGTTGTTGATCGCAGTTCAAGCTAGTACGCAGAATGACGCTGCTGCCCATCAGCTCTCAGTTCTCTTCGTCGACTCTTACGACTCCACGTGGGATGAGAGGGGGTGGTCCTGTTGTAGGCCGGTACCACATGGCACTGGCTTATTCTACTATACTACTAATAAAAGAGATACTGCGAAATTTTGTTTTTTTTTGTTTGAGAATACCAGATAAATTTGAGGGACGGGTAAATGTAGGAGGCCTTCAATTAAGTGAACGATTTGAGAAGCGTTTGAGTTTTTGGCTATTAGAGAAAGGGATCTTGTCTAGTGTTAATGTGGGCGATGGGCCAGCTACCTCTCACCATTTGATAACTTTCATCCTGAGATCGCTGTGCTAATAGTCATAGTGAACTGTGGTACTATATAAATCCTTTTTGATTTGTTTTAGCAATGTTTTGCCCATTCCAAATACAATCAAATAACTAAGAGCGCACTTGTGTGGGAGAATCTTAAACATAAATATGTGAACATCTCTTCCTGATTGCTAAAAAAGGATTATACTATATAAGTATAATCCTTTTTGAATTGTTTTAGCAATGTTTTGCCCACTCCAAATATGGTAGGTAGACGTGAATTGATGTATGTACCTATGTAATAACTAAGAACGCACTTGTGGGGAAGAATCTTAAACATAAATATGTAAACAGCTCTTTCTGATTATATGGTATAATCCTTTTTGATTTGTTTTAGCAATGTTTTGCCCACTCCAAATATGGTAGGTAGACGTAAATTGATGTATGTACCTATGTAATAACTAAGAACACACTTGTGGGGAGAATCTTAAACATAAATATGTAAACATCTCTTCCTGATTATATAGTATAATCCTTTTTGATTTGTTTTAGCAATGTTTTGCCCACTCCAAATATGGTAGGTAGACGTGAATTGATGTAATAGGTTGGGGAAAAAGTATTTTCGTATTTTTGTATGAAAAGTCAAGACATTTTTTTCAAAGTTTATTTACATTTATTTACAATATATATGTACCGTTTTGTTGAATAACTTTCTGCCATTTTGTGGGCAGAGACATTATCCCGTTACTGTAGAAACTTTGGGACTTCTGATAAAAAAAACGGGACAAATAGTTTTGGCAGTCCTCTCTTGAGGTCAACCTTACAGAACCTAAAGAATTCTGCAGAGACCGAAACAGGTGAAAATCTGAAGGCGCAAGGTCAGGGCTATATGGTGGATGCACTAGGACCTCCCAGTCGAACTCTCTTAATTTTTGCTGAGTGGCTAAAGATGTGTGTGGTCTAGCGTTATCGTGATGAAAGACCACACCCTTCCTGTTGATCAATTCCGGCCGTTTTCTCTCGACTGCTTCCTTTAATCTCATCAGTTGCTGGCAGTAAAGATCAGAATCGATGGTTTTGCCGGGCGGTAAAAGCTCATAATAAACAATGCCCTTCCAATCCCACCATACACACAGCATCACCTTATTTCGTGTTAGGCCAGGTTTGGCCACAGTCTGTGAAGCCTGGCCAACTTTCGACCACGACCTTTTTCGCACGTTCTTGTCGTACGTGATCCACTTTTCATCGCCAGTTATCAATCTCTTCAAAAACGGCTCGGTTTCATTACGTCTCAATAATGGATCGTAAATGAGTACACGGTTCATTAAGTTTCTTTGAGTGAGCTCGTGTGGCACCCAAATATCGAGCTTTTTTGTATAACCAGCTTTCTTCAAATGGGTCAAAACTGTTTTGTGGTCAATTCCCAGTTCTTCAGCTACATCGTAACTACTAATATGCCGAGCTTGCTCCACTCTTTCAAAAATGGCGTCCATTTTATTCGTAACAGGGCGACCAGAGCGAGGTGCATCTTTAACATCAAAATTTCCGGACTGAAAACGTTTGAACCAAATTTGTGCTACTCTTACTGACACTGCATCAGGTCCATAAACATCACAAATTTTTTTCACTGCTTGAGTTGCATTTTTGCCTTTTTTATAATAAAATTTTAAAATGTATCGAATTTCTTCATTAGATTCACTCATTTTTACGGAGAGAAAAACAAATGAAAAATAGCGGGAAACAACTTTTTTTTATTTTTTTCTTTTCTTTATAATGGAACCTTTTTAATGTTACCAAAACCAGCCAGACACAAATAGTACAGTCAAAAAAATTTTATAATAAGTTTATACCTACGTTATGCGAAAAGACTTTTTCCCCGACCTAATATGTACCTATGTAATAACTAAGGACGCACTAGTCGGGGAGAATCTTAAACATAAAAATGTAAACATCTCTTCCTGATTACATAGTATAATCACATATATTATTAATGCGTCTCGTCACAGTGACCACATCCTGTCTGATGGTCAGCATCCGTTGCAGTCGAGAAAACTAGTCTCAGTTCTACAAGTTTTTCTTTTCAGAATAGTAGTCATCCTTGTGTTTGGCGCAGTAGGCCCGGACGCTGCCCTTCAAGTCATCACCCGGTTTGGCTCGGGCTACCACCATAAAGTAGTGGTACCCCACCCCACCACGCAACAATATGGGGATCCCACCTGATGTCTCTACTGCCATGTGGGTAATCTGTGAAAATAACATTACAAAATCTGTAAAACACATCTCGTGTTATCGTTCTTGTTCTAGCGTTACAAAATAAAGAATCTTCTGGATCTACAAGGTATCCAAGTATGTAATAAATAATTTGTTTCGAAACTTACAAATCGGTGTAATTTATAATTTTAGTGAACATACTAAATTGTTTATTCTTAATTTTCAAATAATGTTAATGTACAAGACACAATAGGATTTACAAGTCACAATCCCAAAATAAAATAAAAAGTTAAACTATATCTGCTTCATTAAATGTATGGTAAAACTTCATCTAAATCTGTTTTACCCTTTTTTCCGTGCTTAAGGACTTTTGACGTATAGCCCTCTCCCCTAGGTTAGTGATAGAAAAGGAAGCCTAAGTTCAATTGTTACTGGAGTGTTTATAATATTATCTATTAACAGGTTTTAGCGCTTTAGTATCAAAGATCTCATCCCCTTCACATCTTCATTTTAAATAATATACTCATCAAATTGCTACTATAAAAATAAAGGCGCTTACAGCACAATCGAACATTCCCTCGCAAAATATTTGATGTCCTGACAGCTTGGCCCTGTACTCGAAGCGTCTCCTGAACACCCTTTTGTCGTTGAGCAGCCTGCGACCCTGGTAGATGCTGTGGTAAGGAGACCTCATGTAGTCATGATGCCCTGGCTTGGGTGAAGGTAGAGGAGCTGGGTACTCGAAACGATTCTTGAAGTCATTGCTAACGCGGCGATAGTTTTCTCTGAAACCAGATTTTGGATTATGGTCAAGGGTGGTTTTAGTCGAAAGAACGGTGTGACAGGGCAAGCCTTCGTATTAAAGTTTTATTAAGACGCTCAGATGCCCGTAGCACAGTGTTTAAAAAATAAATTTTAAAAAATTTTTATTGCTCAATAAATCGTAAATACACATGTTAAGTTTCCCCAGTAAGTAACGCAGTACTTGTGTTGGGGATAACTTGCTCTTTCCCATGGCTTAACAAAGATTTTATTGAGTTAACAGACAAAAAGCAAACTATCTACTATTATAATAAGTTTTACGTGAAAAACAACCAGAGGATAATCTTAGTTAAAAAAGCTAGTATCAAAATTCTGTTAAGTAATATTCTTTAGAAAACTAAACTCTGTACTCATGTAGGTATGCCATATACAAGTTTTTTACAAAGTTCTAAAGCTGCTGTGCCGGGGCTTCTCAATAACAGCGTAATTGGCAATTAACTGTACCAAAAAGCTACCTCGGCATATTGGCCACCAGGATGCACAGCAGACATAGTATTAAGGAAGGGAAAATAAGCTAGATTCACTAAACTAGACTGCGGATTGATATATGTTTATTTAAAGTAAGGATGTGTGGATGTAGTTACTAAAAGTTTGCTACTTTTGTGAATGAATAAATAATATTAATAAATAATTATGTTAATAAATTGTATTTGTGCTCCCTACAGCTCGCCTAGCCACGGTGAAGTTACCGTTATGGTATGTAGTTTGCACATTTATGGACTAGGTAATATAAATATAAGCTGTGATCTTTCATACATATCCTGCTGTTTTCCCACAAGGTATGCACAAAGCATAAGCAGAAATTAAGTAAAGTGCGAATAATCGTCATTAAGGTGGCTTGAAACTCAGGTAAATTTTTCTTTAAACTTCAATCTCAGGACCATCCTTAACCCTTTGTAAGGCAGTGGTGAACATATCCCACCATAATTTGAGTCTTAAGTAGTTGAGTTAAGGTAGAAAAGCAATAAAAAATTTTAACATGTTCTGCTTGTTAAAGGATTTAACCTCAGTTTTAGGCCAGAGAATGACAGTAGCGGAAATGTTCGAAAGGGTTTCCGCGGACAAGAAGGCTCAAGAAGGAACATGGATGGTTTTTAGTCAGTCAAAGTCTGATACACCCTTCCGTTCCACCCACATCGGTCGTTTAGTTTCCGCTTGACCCTTGCCCTGCTGAACATTAAGTACTATCGACTAGCTAAAAGTAGTGTGTCATACAACTCACATAATTTTGTTACCCCGTCCGAAATTGTGCATTTTTTCATAAAGAAAAGATTGACTAGATACAAAAACATTATACAGTTTCAAAACTAAATATAAACTCAATAAAGTATGTCTATAAAACATCTTAATTTATCAGCACATTTTATTGGTAAAAAAGAATTCAGTTCCTATACTTATAGCACAACGTTCAAGGCACACCAAATATATGAACTATACATGAAATATTGCACATCTGCGGTTGGCATAAGTTATACAATGGATTATTTACGACCTTTTTTTACGATCGTTTAATTTTTCGATACGGCTACAAGACTACCATATGGCATCATAAAATTACCTCAAGGACACAATTTTTTTTACATAATCTGTAAGTATATATACAAACATTCACGCCTTTTTTCACGAATGGGTAGGCAGAGGCATATTAATACTCAATACTCAATGTCTTTCTTGCACTCCATATGATACAAAGATGTTATTTATAATATCACAGATACAATATGGACCCTGTAGGGTATGGCAACTTAGAAGAGAGGAGGATGCTAGCTTGACGCTTACGCTTACACTTCGCCAATTTTATTATTGATCCCACGTAATAGGTGGCGAACCTATTGCCGCTTACCGGTATATATATCTATAAGCATAACATGTGCAATATTATCTGGTAGCTGTTTCTGTAAACATTGTTTGTTAAGGCTTTCATAGGCAATATGCTAGTGACTAGTAGAATTCCAAACCTAACGATGTAACTATAGATTTAAGGCTTTTAAGAGTCGGCAGCTATAAAATAATTACTTTTTTTTAGATTTTTTTGTATATGGACTCGGATTTTCCCTTGATGGGAATGAAAGGTCTAGGTTGTCGTACGAATAATGAATTTTCAATCACTTTCTTCAAAGCATCATTTAACTCATCGCGCAGAGCACAGTAAGTCTTTAGAAAATAAATAAGAATTTTTTTTTATTAAAAGCCGAAGCATTGTAATGTAGATAAAAGTTACTTTTTTAGAAAATGCGTTTGGTTTCACTCAGAAAAGTAGGTATTTTTCTGAGTGAAACTAAACGCACTTTCAAGTGACAGCTGACATAATTTATGACATTGGCAACTGCACCTGCATTGATTGTTTGATTGTCTTATTTGCTTGTGATTATTTAATTTGTCCTGTAATTCACTTGTATTTTCTTTAAATTTCTCTTTCTGTGATGGGAACAAAAATATGATAGTGTTTTAATTAATCATATCGCATAATAAGTTAATTGTTATTTTTCTCCCCCTCGTATAAATCAGTATGGATGGTAAGGTTCAAAGGAAGTAATTTGAAGCTTTTTTGTTTATTAAAAACGATGATCATCAATAAAAACTATTTATTTCATGACTCATAGGTACTTCGGCGAAAAAATCTACCTCATTGGAGACTTTAGTTATTCAAAATATAACAAATATCAGCGAACTAAAATCCAAATTGAATGATATAATAAGAAGTGGGAAGGATTACGAGTATGATGTATCTTCTTGCCTAAAAACACTGATAAACAATTCAGATAAGGAAATTGTGCTACTTACCATTCAAGCAGTGTCTGAACTCGCAAAATCTGATATCAAAAGGGAGACTTATGCACAGAAAGAGGTTATTGGTGTTCTCTTAAATATATTACAGAAAGAATTTAATTCTGGAAGAACAGAGCTGTTGAAACAATGCTGCAGAGCTTTAGGTAACTTGTGTTGTGATTGTGACACATCACGAAATATTATATTAGATAAAAATGGTGTCTGTGACATTAAAAAGTTAGTAGAAAATAGTTTAGACAAGAAAGAATATGATGAAATAAAGATGTTGGCTTGTAAAAGTTTGTTGAACTTTGCTATTGGTGGGCAAGAATACTCGGAGTCGGTGGTCCAGGAAGGAGTGCTAGAGCTAATATATAACATTCTCTCTCTGGAGCTTGATAAAGAAGAAAAGATGTGTGACGACATGGTGTCTACGGTACTGCTCATACTCAGCGTGATAAATGACAACTCTCCTGAGTTTCTGTTTGAAGAGAAGGTGAATTTGATGGTGTTGCGTGTGCTGCGAGTGACTGCCAATGTTGATGTGTCTGAGCTGTGCTTGGAGCATCTACATGCACAAGCTGAGCATGGTAAGATTTTGAATTCATTATGTTATTCACCAAGATTTTTTTGGCTAACCAACAAATGTAGCAGAGGACCGCCTCTCTTGACCACCCAATCACCTAGTCAAAGTCAAAATCATTTATTCAAGTTTAGCTCAAAAGAGCTCTTATGAAGGTCAAAACTTAAAAACTAGCCCATTCACTGCGGGCGGGAGCTTGACTGTAAAAGAACAGGCAAGAAAATCATTAAGGTTAGTTTTTTCTGCTGCCAGTTAGGTTAGTAGCGTACGTAAGTTAGTCAAAGAAGTGTATGCAGGTTGTGAAGGCCTAAATTTAACAGTAGACTTCTGATGGCCAAGATGATGATGGTGTGACATTTACAACAACAAGATTAAAACAGTATTTTATTAAAAAAATTTCAGACTCTGTGAAAATCCTACTAGCAAATGAGGGTGCTCTCCAACTGGTGTGTCAGCGGCTCGAGCAGCTGGTGTCTAAACGGGACGCTGGTGACCTTAATGCTGAAGACTCTGATGTGGAGGCCATTATGAAGCAAGCCTGTGATCTTATTATTATTGTATTGACTGGTGGTAAGAATTTTTTATAAACAAGTTTTTGAAATTACCATGGAATAATGTACAATAGCCCAATCGACCCTTCTTGGTGTGACGAAAATGCTTGTGAGTGCACATTCAGGTTTGAAATATTTTGCCAAGCTTGGTGCTAAAAGGTGAAGTATATAGTCTAAGCCAAATACTCAAATCACTGGCTATGACCAATTTGAAACAAGGATTCTATGCATGGTTTTAATTGTAGTAAAAAACATTGTCAGAAGTATTTTTTGGAGGACCCATTCAACACAAACAAACAACTCTCTAACAAAAAATAGAGGACCCATTCTTTAAATTTCATATAAAAATACTTTTTATGAGTAATGAAATTTCTTAATATGACTATGGATGGATATTTTCTATAATATTTGCAAGTTATTTTACAATCTATCATAACATCTCCACACAGATGAAGCGATGCAAATCCTTTACAATAACGGCGTGGGTGAAGTGTACCTGACAATGAACAAATGGCTGAACTCAGCCAACTTCCAACTGCTGACCACCGGAGTGCTGGCCGTGGGGAACTTCGCGCGACGAGACGACTACTGTGCCCAGATGATGGAAAACCACGTGTTTGATAAGCTGCTGGGTCAGTCTTATTTTATTTAATAAGCAACACAACACATTGAACACTCAGACACCATAGAAAAGCTACTGTTTATTGGTAACTTAGCGTTCAAAGACTAAATAATATCAAAATCATCCAACAGTTTATATTTAACTAGCGACCCGCCCCAGCTTCGCACGGGTGGTATGCTAATATGAATAGTGACGTATAATACATAATTACAGAATGTCTCTATATAGGCCGCGAATACCTACCACCGCCGCAACCATAATTTTTCGATTTTGCGTAAGTTTATTCGTTTGATATCTTGTAAAGTACTGATCGAAATTACATGATGTAAAAGACAAATTTAATCTATTTACATTAAACATTAAAGTCCAAGCTTACTAACATGTTTATTTAGATAAGAATTAATGTCATACATACTTAAAATGGCTTCGTTAATAAGTCATTATTTTTAGTAAAAAGTAAAAGATAAAATTGGTTATTGTGGGGTATTCTTGAGAGATAGACATATACCATCGCGGACTTTTTTGAAGAATTTTATAAGTTGTACATTATTTTGACTAATCTCGTAGGGTTTGGGCAGGTTTGCAATATAAGCGCAAAAAAGTGAGTTGAATTACGACATCACATCACAAATCTCACAAATTGACAGTGTTCCACTACTATATTATGCATGTATTATACATATAAACCTTCCTCTTGAATCACTCTATCTATTGGAAAAAACCGCATCAAAATCCGTTGCATAGTTTTAAAGATTTAAGCGCACATAGGGATATAGGGATAGAAAAGGCGACTTTGTTTTATACTATGTAGTGAAGCAAGATTATGGTGTCTGCATAGATCTATTATGTAAAACCTTTTGCATGCATGACATTAATCCGTTAAACAATTATCTAAGCATTACCCGTTTACCACTTAAGGGGCGATAGCTTTCCTGCTCTTTTGCCTCCACTTTTCATAGTGTTATGAAACACATAAACCATTGACTTTATATTGTGTATGTATACTGAATGGCATTCAGTATTTTCGCTCAGGCAAGTCCTACATACATTGCACACACATTTTCCAATTATAGATTATCATGTTATCGCCATATTTTATAATCTCTACTGCCATCTTAATTTTTTCTCATATTAATTGTTTATGAGCCACCTGAATCAACCGTTATAACTACTGATATTATTATCTATTAGCGTTATAATATTCTTAATAATTAATTACAAACTGACCAATCACATTTAACGCAGACATATTCGACGTATACAACGGCTTCGCTGTGCGCATAGAGAAGGACCCTTCAGCCGAGCACCCTATAGAGTCAGCTACCCTGACCAAGATCCAGCACGCGGTGCTTTCGGCGATACGGAACCTTGCGGTGCCGGCCGAGAACAAGCGGCGGGCGGCCGCGGCCAATAGAGCGGCGCCCTTACTGCTGGCGGCGCTACCTCACGCGTTGGACCATCAGGTGGCCTACAAACTGCTGGCTGCTATCAGGATGCTTGTTGATGGACAGGGTAAGCTTTGATAGCATATCGTCGTTGAAGTTCTAACACCACGTAAGTCACTTTTCGGCTATTTTGATGCCATTCGCTAGAGAATCAGAAGACACATCGTTTCAGCCAATCAGAAACACGTATCGGCTAATAGAAACTCGTGAATTTAAAAACATTTTATTTTTAAATTAATTTATTTTATTTTTTATTTTTGCTGTTTCTTAAATAAACAGTTAATGATTCTACATTAAATAGAACTATAATTAAGTATACACAAACAGTTAATTTATATTATATTAAGTATATTATTATTATTATCCTACATCTATACAAAATTATGCATTTTTTTCTCTCTCCTGAAAAGTTGCTATTTTTGACTTCCGTGGTGTTAGAACTTCAACGACGAATGTCGCATGCTTAAAGAAACATCGACCCATTAATAGATAGGTCAGTTTTGAGTTACGTACTTATACAGTCTTTCTATTTTTTACTGAGATCAAATCAATGTTAATTGAACGTTCAAAACATAAACAGAATTACTAATTAATAAATCAGTATCAATGTAATGCGCTTACAAGTAGGACAAGTATTCTTTAGAAGATCTTCTTTTGTGATGTCCCAGAAATCGTCTTTTTTTAGTTAAGTCACTATTCCATTAAGCATGCGATGTGTTGGTGAGGGGTAAAGTATTAGAAGAACAGAATAATAAGAAATATTCTTTAAATTTATGTAACGTGTCAACAAAATCAATAAATTTCCAACCTAACGCCAACAATACTAATTGAGTTACAAAAACTGTATTTGTTGCTGAAACAATATTTCTGATGTGCTGCCATAACTAACCATTCTTGAATAACTTACGATAAGCAGAGCATGTACTATGTCATCGTCATCATCACAGCCCCTTAACGTCCCACTACTGAGCACGAGCCTCCTCTCACATATCAAGGTGTGAGGGTATTGGGTCATACTCCACCACGCTGACGCAGTGCGGATTGGCGAAGGCAGGTGCATGGCGTCCTGCTGTTAAAATTATTCAAGCCGCTCATTAGGCCTCTAACACCTCCCAGTCGAACTCTCTTAATTTTTGCTGAGTGGCTAAAGATGTCTAGCGTTATCGTGATGAAAGACCACACCCTTCCTGTTGATCAATTCCGGCCGTTTTCTCTCGACTGCTTCCTTTAATCTCATCAGTTGCTGGCAGTAAAGATCAGAATCGATGGTTTTGCCGGGCGGTAAAAGCTCATAATAAACAATGCCCTTCCAATCCCACCATACACACAGCATCACCTTATTTCGTGTTAGGCCAGGTTTGGCCACAGTCTGTGAAGCCTGGCCAACTTTCGACCACGACCTTTTTCGCACGTACTTGTCGTACGTGATCCACTTTTCATCGCCAGTTATCAATCTCTTCAAAAACGGCTCGGTTTCATTACGTCTCAATAATGAATCGCAAATGAGTACACGGTTCATTAAGTTTCTTTGAGTGAGCTCGTGTGGCACCCAAATATCGAGCTTTTTTGTATAACCAGCTTTCTTCAAATGGGTCAAAACTGTTTTGTGGTCAATTCCCAGTTCTTCAGCTACATCGTAACTACTAATATGCCGATCTTGCTCCACTCTTTCAAAAATGGCGTCCATTTTATTCGTAACAGGGCGACCAGAGCGAGGTGCATCTTTAACATCAAAATTTCCGGACTGAAAACGTTTGAACCAAATTTGTGCTACTCTTACTGACACTGCATCAGGTCCATAAACATCACAAATTTTTTTCACTGCTTGAGTTGCATTTTTGCCTTTTTTATAATAAAATTTTAAAATGTATCGAATTTCTTCATTAGATTCACTCATTTTTACGGAGAGAAAAACAAATGAAAAATAGCGGGAAACAACTTTTTAAAATTTTTTTCTTTTCTTTATAATGGAACCTTTTTAATGTTACCAAAACCAGCCAGACACAAATAGTACAGTCAAAAAAATTTTATAATAAGTTTATACCTACGTTATGCGAAATAACTTTTTCCCCGACCTAATATTTGAGCTGTGTTGAAATCGCACTACCTGCCTTAGGAACGCAGAAAACAATTATACTGACCTCCGCTTTATATTGTCGACGTATAATTTTGAGTCATGAACAATGAGTATAATATTTGACAGTATATCAAGTTAATTGGTTACTTACTAATATATAGTCTATTGATGTATTATCATCATCATATATCATCAATGTATAACTCAAGTCTATGAAACTAATTAATCATCTAACGTGTATAATGTTTGTGGTGTTTAGAAAGCGTGGCAAAGCAGATACTGAGCAGTCGAACAGCGCTAGACGGCATCGCTCGTTGGGGCCGCGACGGGGAGTGTGCGGGCGCAGGAGGGGAGGCGCCTCGTTTGCTGGCCTGGGCAGCGCGGCTAAGACCCGGGAACTGCCATCAGCTGCTGCAGGTAAGTGCAGTAGGCGACAGCTAAAATACATACATACAATCACGCTTGTTTCCCTGAAGGGGTAGGCAGAAGCATATTACAAGCCCACATTTCGCCATTAATATTTTTGGTCCCACATATTAGGTGAGCCTATTGCCGCTTACCAGGAATTTTAATGTTTGCCAGAGCCTCGTCTAATAATCGGCAGGTGGACTATTTGCAGGGGAAGTTGGCTTAGGCTCCTTAGATATAGGCCGCGGAGCGGGAGAGGGAGCGGGACCCGCTCTCTCTCCGGCTTCGCCGTTGGCTCAGCGGGCGGGCCAGGAGGGCCCGTCCGGCCGCGCCCGGGGGGTCTTAGGCGGCGGGGGCAGGGGGCCCCTTCCGTCTCGCCATAGACCCCCCCAGAAGTCGGCCAGTTACGCCATGGCCGCACAAGGAGGTAGGAGGGGCGCGACACACTGCGCCTCTCTGAGGAGGTCCTCCCGGTTCTGATCCGGGGGACGTTGGCCGCGGTCGGGGTGCCAGAAACTACAAATCCCCTGGTGCTGGCCCCCCGCCCCTTCTTCAACAGCGGCGGGCGTCGTTGGAAGTTTTTTAGTGGGTAGGACTGCGGTGTTCGCGTCTGCCGCAGTGAGCCCCACACCCCCTCCCGGTCTCCCCCTTTGGCCGGGAGACAGTGCGTAAATGCATTTTGTTACCGACGTAAATCAAAAAAAAAGGCTCCTTAGATATTAGTAGGATCTCTATGCACAGAAATTGAACTAAAATGACGATTATCTGACGACCGATATGGCGTGGAGGCGAGTATACCTGTACTCAGCTTTTTAGGTCGTGGGTTCGATTTCCACACAGGGCAAATCTTTGTGTGGATAAACATGAATATTTGTTCTGTTCTGTATATTAAGTATGTATGTACAAAAAAAAGTAATGTGTATGTTTATACGTTATTTAGTATCTATAACACAAGTTCTTAATGATACTCATCTTAGAACTATGCAATTGGTGTCATTGTTCGAAAATATTTATTGGTTATTAGCGCTAGTACAATCGTACACAAAAGAAAGAAGGCTCCCCCCCCCCATGCAGCACTTCAATTGAGACCCGATGCGTAACTGCTAATCCTAGGTTATTGATCAACTTAAGTAAGCATTTTTATGCTAACAAATGCATTTTTTTTTTAAATATATTCAAACCATTATTATACTATATTTAAATTATTTGAGTCATTCCTATGAATAGAAGCGGGAAAAAATCAACTCTGGCTCTTGGCTCCCGTCCGCAGCGAATGGGAGTCAAACTGAAAACTGTTTTTTCAAGGAATTAATTGATCTACCATTGGCAACTTTTAAAACTGTGGTTAAAAAGCAGTTTAATCAAAAGGGGTATTATGCTGTGATAAACCAGCTTGGGTTTAACATTTTCAATGTATTTGTGTAAATTATAATAAAAAGTCAACCAGATCATTGTCGTGACCATCCCCTATTGTACAGGCTCGCTCAGTTTCACATTACATACTTACTTGACTGTGATGGAATGTAAGTTCCTTAATGCTACTTTATTGGTTACCCTTTTAATATTTTCAAATATTCACTGTGTGTTTTGTATTGTTATATTTGATTGATAATTTAAAAGAGCATAGCCTGTGAGTTTCTTGTCAGTTCTTCTCACAGAGCGGTGGCTCGGAACTGGCACTTAGATTCACTTACACCTAATCTTTATTTATTTGCATGTAAGTGAATCTAAGCTTCGTGATTTCAGTGTAGTAATATTATTTTTATATATATATATATTTTGTTCTGACGTTTTCAAGTGCTAATTTTATGAAATAAAGAACTTTTTACTTGTACTTTACTTTACTGAAAGAAAATACTTTTAATAGTTTTTTTTTAATGTGACACGTCATAATGACTACATCCTGCCTGATGATAAGCAGTCGATGCAGTCCAATAAGGAAATGAAAGCGCTTTATAACGTGAAATAAGCACGGTATAAAGCGCATCCACTCGTGACGGCCTGCTAAAATGCGGTTTCACGCCCCGCTTAAAAGACCCGGGATCATAGAAATCGTATAGTAACAAAACAATTGTGATAAAATTTCTTCTTCTAACAATTTAAACTGTTTTCTAGGTTGACGGCTGCGTATCCAGCTTAGTGAACATGCTGGGAGCAACTCACTCTGTAATGCAAAACGAATCAATACTAGCTCTGACCCTCCTAGCAATCGAGTCAATCGGTAACAAACAGCACGAAAAATATTACAAAAGCGAAGAGAGCTTTACATCCCAGCTAATAAAGTCGGAAATAGGTAAGCATGTTTCAGTGTTGATTAATACGCACAGCGGCAAAATGCCAGTGGAAGTAGCTGAGAATCTGATGGCGTTTCTCGATGTTACTTGTAAAAATACCAACTTAGCCGTAGAGTATAAACAGGCTGATGTACAGGAGGCTTTGAAGAAGTTCAGTGAATCAAGGAACGATTTCAGCGATGATCTCAAGCGTTGCGTTAGCGGTCTCATTAACGCGCTGTCTAACATTGGTACAACAGAATGAGCAATGTAACTTAATCATTTATTTTTGTAGAGAAAATTTAGTCTTATTATGCATTTAATTGCGTTGGCATATCTTTCGAATTTTGTGATTATAGAGCATTGTGATTATAAATCTTTATTACGTATATAGGTAAAAGTAATAATATACTTTAAATGCGCATTTGCGGGAATTTATTATCTAGTAACTTTTTCTCGTAATGGGGCAGGCAAATTGTAAAATGGGCCCCTTTTTTTAGTAATTTATAGATTATTGTTTTCAAGTGTGCTTGAATTTCTAAACAAATGTACCACAGTTTGGCAAATGTGGAATATAGTATTTGTATGTTTATTTTGTAGAAAGAAATAAATTAAAAAATAATTAAAAATAAAACAGTATTAAACTATTAAATACCCCCTAATTTGTAGTAAAACGCGCGTGAAAATGTATGAATCACCAACAAAATTTAATAAAGAATAAAAAACTGGTAAAGAAATGGAAACAAAATTGAGATCAATTTTTATAATAATTTATTGATGTTTTTATTAAACGCCATTTTCTGGTACTGAGCCACAAACACGCACACACTTGAAAATTTTAATCTGCATAACCTGGCAACAATTTTCCTTTGTATTTTAACCTTGATACTATGAAAAAGAGTTGCCAGATTTAAAAAATTCAATTTGCTTTTTTATAGCGGAAATTGCCTAGTTTTATTAAAATGCTAGTTGCTACGTTTATATCTGTTAATTTTGACACAGATATTTTTTTATAAAGTTCATTTTGAAGCACTTTATGGCGTATTGCTTCTTATTTAACTAGTCATTATATAGGCTATTGAAGCTTTTGGGCTTATGTTGTTCAAAGGTTGAATTTAAGTAAAAGAATATATTTTCAATCGCTGTTCCATTTAGGGTCCACAATTTTTATTCTAGAGCTATAAAGATATTAAACAAAAGGTTGTGTAATACAATTTACGGAATGGACGACATAGGCAACTTTTTTTTCGGATGGGAAATCATCGAATGATCGTCTCCTGCTGTGGGTAAAGCAGGAGGTTGTGTGTGGTGAGTGTTTTACTGACTAAAAACCATCCATATTCCTTCTTTAACATGCTATTCCCGGGGCCTCGGTAACCCTTTGGAACAGTCCCGCAACAGACCCCTTACTTTTAAATAATTTAAGTTTCAATCTTTGAATGACACTCTTGTAACAGTCAATATTTAGACGTTTCCTAGTAATCGATAATTAGCAATCAAATTATATTTATTAAGTATAAACATTATTTTTGAGATTTCTTCGTGTATTTTTACATTTCGCTTATAGGATTATATTACGATAATTAAGTATAAATTTAACTACATGCACTTTTGATAATAGATTATACCGTAATTGTTGAATGCGTTTCACTTAGCGTGGCTTTGTTAACAGCTGCATTTAATTTAAGCTTTCTTGAACGTAACAGTTCTATAAACAAAATGTTAATTAGTTTTTTTAGGACAGTGTGAAGTCTTGTATGAAAAAATAAATACTAGGGGCCGACTTTTAGATAGAGATGTTAGTTGGATAAATTATTATCCCAGCAAAAATAAATGTCCACTAGTAAAGTCCTGAATGACAGATGACAACGCATTTTAAATTTGTATCTGTATTGAAATATGTATATTCTTATACAAATCAATGAAATTGAACTGGAGATTGAAAAGCTGGCCTTTGATTGAAAAAACGTCACCCGAAATTATGCAGCAATAATATTAATCCGTATATGGGTGGCGGTGGGTGTGCTGTTAATTATAGGGCAACTGTTGCTTTTACTGTTGATTACTGCCACTGCTTCTTCACTTCACTTATAAGTAACTATAAGATTCAGAAAGGTCTAAATGAGTGTTGACTTTCGTTAATAAGAGTTATTGCGTCAGTCTGTCCTACCACACGTCCTGTCAGTTATCTGCGTGGAACTCTCGCACGTAGGGTTGCCATTTCTAAAATATGTCAACGAGAAGGAGACGCGTTAAATCCTCGAATGCTTGAGCTTGGATATATGCAAAAAGTGCACTCAATGACGGGGCCCTTCTCACTGCTCAATACTCAGTGTCATCAAGTACACTGTTTTATTGTTAGTATATACAATAATATCACGCCTCTTTTCCCGAATCACCATTTGTCAATAATTTTTTGGTCTAACATTAGTAATCCGCCTTTACCATACTACAATTGATTGAAATAATACATCTTCATCTTTGTGTATGCTCTGTTAATATACATTTATGTCAGCCTATTTGAAAGTTATTAAAAACGTGTGTGTTTTTTTAATGCTTACTGTACCATTGCATTCGGTACCATCGGCAAAACGCTAAGTGAAATAGCTTATCCGCTATGTACTAATTAAGAAACACAAATGAAAAGCAATATAATAATACTCGAGAGTACAATATGTCTAATATAATATTTAATATTACTTACTTACGTCTTAATGTAATTTTAAAACTATTGTAAAATGAATTTAACTTTATAATGAATACTAATTGTATTTTATATTACTCTTTTTAAACTATTAAAGCTTGTTATACAAATTTTCTCTTATTATCTTAAAGCCTTTTGCACCTAATAATAAATGTTCGGCAGACAGACCTACGCGCCTTTATTGCTTAAAGAACTAGCTACTAATATACTGAAACCATTTTGTGTAGATCTGAAGATTGTATTTTGTTGTATTTTAACTTGAAATATTTATAACCGTCTCGACTAATATTTCTACTACAAATTACCACAGTTTTTTTGTAAACTGGCAACAAATTTTTATAGTAGCATCTGGGTAATGTTTTATGTATTTATAAAAGAAGTATTTATATAAGTTTATAGGATATTAAGTTTCCATAACACATGTTCTTTATGATACTTAACTTGGAAATGAACTAATAAGTGTGATTATAAGAGAATGATTTATTGATCAATTTACACTGACAAATAATTTGTTATGAAAAATTGTTGCTAGGTCCTGTTTTGATTTATTGTGACATAAGCTTTCGTAAAAGACAGGTAGCAGAATGTCCCTTTCTCAAAATGTCCTGAAACGAATGTACGAAAAGTTATGTGTTTCTCAAATTTTACGACAAAAAAATACCTTTACTTACCTACAAACATCAATAACTCTACAAAAGTCAGTAAATTATATCAAAAACTGCTTTTTCTTTGTCATAAAAAGACTTAACCTACTAGACTCTTATAATAATTTAGAACAAGGGACATTCAACGATTGAAAACCTTGTACAATGTTTAATATCTTGCCAGTAAAATAACTGTTTATTTTAAAAAGATATAATCAACAAGTACTTTCGTTTGGTATACAAAATGTAATACAATGGTTTGATTTCCAAATACTATTTAATTTAATGGTATCCCAGAGACAGCGAATTCAATATTTTTTGCCAAATCTATTAACCTATTCCTATTTAAAAACATTTTATTGTTGAAATGTTTAACTTTACCATTGAATTTAATTTTATATATATTATCTTTTTGTCGGAATATCCTAACCAAGTTAAAATATAATATTGTTTCTTAACTGTTTAACCGTTATAACATTTTTGTTAAATTAAATTATCGAATTCAATAAAAATGTTATAACGTTTATCATAACGTTAAAAGAATACTTTTTATCATAAAAATATTTCTTTCACGTTTCATTATCTTATAAGTTATGTATGGGTATCGAATTTTACCGGTAACGGAAAGTATATTCACGTAAATATCATTATATTATTATAACGAAACCTTTTAAGTGATAAAGTAACGTTATTAATCCCTATTTTTAACCTAATGTAAAATTAAGGTTATGCAAATATATTTTTTAAGACCCAATAGTGCACTTATTATAATACAAGCTTCTATAGATTTAAGAGTGCTATTGTTTATTTACCGATGTATTCATTATTTATAGATAAGAGTTCTCGTGTGGAAACAATAATTTTTGCGTAGTTTTTATGTGACACTAAAGATAGTTCTGTGAAAATCGTAATAGGCTGTGAAATGATTTTACTTGTCAATTTATGCAAGATGTATGGAACTGAGGACCTGGATAATGTAACATTTCCAAAGGGCATTGTATGGACATGACATTTGTATGTGACGTCATAACTGTCATTTTCATCTTAGGAACAACATACGCTTGACAAAACGTTGCATACTAAACAACATGGAATAGTATGATTGGTGGCGTTGCCAAATCTTGATCAGACTTCAAAGGTCTTATCATTTAGGCGGTCACCAACTCCAAGCAATACCAAGGTGAAATGAAACTTATCGAGAACAGCAAAATTTATCAGCATTCTATAAAGTCCAAGAAGAATACGTACCTTTTCGCACGAAGGAGAGGGCTTGGCAAATTCAGAAGTCCTGGGTCTCGTGTATTTGCTACGACACACGCACAGTTAGACATTCGAGTAATTTTTTACCAGGAAAAAAATTTTGATGGTTGTCTCTTTCACACTTACTGGCTTATTAAGGAACCTTTATATGCATGCATAGGCTCGTAGATGTGAAAGAGTGAGACGTATCTATTGTTTGATATTAGTGTAGTTGCTATCAACAGCGACGCATTGAATTTTGCACTTATATTATGGCCACGCCTTAATTCTATCGTTTCCTACCACCCGTAGACCTCAGGAATGTGACTTACAAACGAATTTGCCAGGCATAAGAGCAACTTTCGTCTATGGAACATCAAACAGTACACTAAACAGTGTACACTCCATATTTCGAAAAATGCTGTGTGGACCTAACATATCAACTTGTATAAATAATATTATTCAATATAATCTACTATAAAAATACTATAACACCGGTTTACATTATGTCCAAATTTTCATTACAGTGATTTTGACTTACTAATACATAGTTATTTATATAATGATTATATGCTGTATTTTTAGTCATATGTGTATTATGAATTCAATACCCCTTTTATCAGAATGGTTTGGCTCAGTGATGTTTTTTTAGACGAAACTCGTCACCTAAGCAAATCTAATTGAACATTAATACATAGATACCTAATTTTAGGCATAGTATTTAGTTTAGGCTTAGCTTTCGCTTTCGAGTACCTTATAATTATAACTAGCCTAAGATATATTAATATTTTTATTCTTGTTAATGCACTTTTTTATTAAAATAGTTTTATTGGACCAAGATTTTTAGGTGTGTTAAGTGTGTTTACACCAAGTTTCAAATAATTTCATCGGGTTAATTATGGATAATTAGGTACCTTTTATTCTTAAATTCTTATTGAATTCCAATCTATTGTTGTTATAGATGATTATTACAATTATTAAGAATAGTTTCTGCTAAATATAAATAGTTAATCAAATTGTGGACTTTTATTTTATTATTTACCAATAATTACCCGTCCCTCCTTAACCCAATAGAGTAATTATAATAAACTAGTGGGTAACCCGCGCAAATGCGCTACAAATAAGATCAATCTATCTTCTCTGAAACAAAGCACATTCGTTTTTAAGTCAAAAGACACAATATAAATTTGCTGGCAATCAATTTGCGCGCGCCAAAATGTTATCCAGCCGTCTATGGGCAAAAATTTATAGTTTGTATTTTTTTCTTTTAAATAATGGCTTCGTGCGTTTAGCACATCTAGCTAGTGTCAAATAAGTTATATATTAATAATATATAATTCTTAGTAAATGAGAATGAGTGATGATAAATGAAATACCCTCCCCTAAGCCCCTTGAGTCCTCAGTAAAGATATGGGACTATACTGAGATCTCACATGGACTTCTTAAGAGAATTTGAAAAGTACTGTTAGCGGCGTTTTCCCTGAAAGAAAACGCATATTAAAATACTTACCTAATTCGAAGCTTATATATGAAATAGGCATATCCGTTTCCCGTAGTCTTTAGTGATCTGTGATGATGTATTAAGTGTGCGGTGCCATTTTATATTCATTGGGTTTTATTTACCAGGCAGAGTTACAAAGTAAGCTTCGAATGTAAGTATTATAATATGCGTTTTCTTTCAGGGAAAACGTTACTGTCAAAAGTACTTGACCGTAATTCGAAGCTGATAAGAAGTGTTTGTTTTCGCCTGGTGAGCCGCGTAATTAAAAAAGAAAAGAAAACGCTAATGTGATACAAAATATAGTTTTATTAAGTTATATTAGGCAACTTATTAAACTTTAGTTAATAATTGAACTTTATCGTTCTTTCTAATAATTTACTACGATTTCTAGGCTTCTTTTTATATATAAGTCGTCGGGAGGATTTTCCAATTTCCATCCCATATCCATTCTATCATTTCTGTCAAAAGTTCTTGAAAGCGCTGTACACAAGCAAGTGTTTGCTTACCTTTCCCGGCACAATATTCTCAGTCCCTATCAGTCTGGCTTTCGGTCAGGACACAGCACCGTTACTGCATTATTGAATGTTACTGAGGATATTCGTTCCGCGATGGACAACAAAATGTTTACTATTATAGTACTGCTTGATTTTAGCAGCGCTTTTAACTCTGTTGACTTTGACATTCTCCTTGCTACCCTCCGCTCTGTTAACTTTTCTCCTTCAGTTATTGCTTGGTTCTCTGACTACTTACATGGTCGTATACAACGTATCAGGAGTGATGACATGCTATCCGACTGGTGCTCTTTAGCATCGGGTGTTTCACAAGGCGGCGTTCTTTCTCCTCTCCTTTTCTCACTTTTTATTAATAAAGTTACAAGTGTCATTACTTCTTCCTACCACCTGTATGCAGATGACTTGCAGATTTACAGGCATTTTCGTCTTAATGATGCTCACTCAGCTATAGAAGCTGTTAATGCCGATCTTAATTCAATAAATGCTTGGTCGAGTTCTTTTGGATTGCTTGTTAACCCCAAGAAGTCCCAGGCTATAATTATAGGGAGTAGTGGAATGCACAGGAGGCTTGCCGTTGATTCCCTACCAGCGATTATGTATGGAGGTGCAAAAATTGCGCTTACTGATAAAAGTAGGAATTTGGGCCTTATTCTTGATCACACTCTTTTTTGGATACCTCACATTAATGACGTTAGTCGGCGTATGCACTTTGCATACCATTTTCTCAGGCGACTACAATTTTTCTTGCCTTTTAAGACCAAAGTTATGCTTGCTCATGCGCTTTTACTACCTATTCTCGACTATGCTGATATCTGTTATTTGGATGCAACTGAAGAGTTACTTAATAAGCTGGAACGTCTTCAGAACCTGGCCCTAAGGTTTATATTTAGTTTGAGTAAATATGATCACGTTTCTGAGTCCCGGGCAAAACTTAAATGGCTTCCTATAAGGCTCCGCAGAGATGTGCACATCCTGTGTGTGTTGTACAAAATCCTTTACCATCCTCAGCTTCCCCATTACTTACGTGTTCGTTTCAATGTTCTACCATCTACATACCGCCCCAAACGGTCCTGTGTAACTAAGACCCTTGTTTCTCCGTCCACCAACACTAAGTTTTTCCGTAACTCCTTCTCAGCCCGTGTTGTACGAATGTGGAACAGTCTTCCTTCTCAGTTCCGTGAGAGTCCATCAGTTGTGTCGTTTAAAAATAAACTGAGAAATCACTACTTGTCTGTTTTGGCACTTAGTTAACACTTTTTATAATATATATTTTTTATTATATTATTAATCATAATATTGATATTTATGTATGTATAATATTGATATAAGGTGGGTGGACCATGGAAGGCCATGCTCCTTTGAAGGCCAACTATATAAAAGTCATATTTATAGTCATGTGATGACAAATTCCTTCCACTCAAACAAAGCTCCATCATAGTCAAGGACATAGACGTGTCGGCGTGTCGCTCGCGTTGCTATTTTGTCTGTGGGATCCCTCGCTTCTTAGACTTCGGTCGGCGACGTTAAAATTGTAATTCACGCGCTCAGCTAAAGGTAAGTTTTTATGTGAATAACCTAATATAATAATATTGTTCTTACTGTAAATTGTTATATAAGGATTATTTGTGGTACTAACGAAAAAATATCATAATTTTGCTTTGATTTTAGTTAAAATATCGGTAGTGTTCCTATGAAAGCCGGCGGTTCCTTTTAAGGCCAATCAAAAATTTGACGGTTGGCCTTGCTAGGGTACATGGGCTTTGCTAGTAACATTTGCTACGGAAAATATGAACACGTAGTTTTTCTTATAAATACGAAGGTACCGGGAAAATTGAATCAATGTTCATTGATTATTATTTTATTATCTATAAGGATTATTCAATTTTTAACTTTAACTGTATCGAGATTTCCTTAATTATTAATTAATTATTTTACAGTGATATTAGTTATAAATTAGTTTATTTATATTAGTTATAGTTATAAATTATAACTTTCTTATCTTTTCGTTTTTTAATTGTAGGAATGGTTAAAAATATTTTTGACTTCAAGACAATAAGTTTGTAATAATTAGAGAACTTTGTAGTGTCTATCAGGTATTTGATTACATATAAAAAAGGATGTCATGGATGATAACTGTTAGTTTGGCCTTCTTAGGAACATTTTGGCCTTACAAAGAAAGGACCCATTAGAAGGCCAATATAAATAAAAAAAAATATTTATAATTTCATTGTAAAACGTATTGGAAACTTGTTTGTTATCGATATAATACCCATTACTATCATTTTTACATAATTTCCAATAATATATCCTTAGTTATACGATGGTGTCCAAGGAATGTTCGTTGAGTTTTTAAAGAAGATTATAATGGGTTAAGCATTTAATTTTTGATGTAAATAAAAGAGTTTTTACTGTGGTTTAAGTAAAAGCAGGTGTTATGATTATTAAAATACTACTTTTAAGTTTAACGACTGATTTATAATATTGGCCTTGTATGGAGCCATGTTCCTTACAAGGCCGTTTAGAAGAGCTTTATAAAAGTTATGTTTAAGAAATAACTATTACATCTAGAA
This sequence comes from Musotima nitidalis, assembly GCA_949126915.1. Classification (NCBI taxonomy): domain Eukaryota; kingdom Metazoa; phylum Arthropoda; class Insecta; order Lepidoptera; family Crambidae; genus Musotima; species Musotima nitidalis. Next base: position 18,083,116 of record OX421419.1, on the reverse strand, counting down.
TTAAAAAAAGAAGTTTATATGATACACAACAATACAAAGTGTTAATTTAATGATTCGTTTCTTTCTTTTATCCAGTAAATGAACTAATAAAAGCTGTTTATTCGTTAGAGTGGCCTTTCATGGTCCACCCACCTTATATGTATGTAAGTATGCATGGTATATACGTTTTTTTTTTATTTCCTTTTTTAACAAAGATCTTTAACCAAATTTAATCCCGTACCTACAAATTTATACACAACTTCTAGGGTTGGCTGGTAGAGATCTCTTCTAGAGATAAGTCCACCTTTGTACTTTGAGTTTTTAAATACCTTTTGTAAACTATTTATGTTTTATGTGCAATAAAGGATTATTATTTTAAATTTGCTAACTAATCACATCTCACGTAAGGTATTAATCAATAGGATTAAATAATTGAGTTATGTTATTGTAACTAGTTTTAGTCATTATTTCACGTCTATAATAGTCTCGGAATGGTTTTGCAGCACGCCAATTTCCCCGGACAAGAATTTCATCTAATGTATAGTTTAACCAGTTTTTAGATGCTATCGCCGATCGAAAGCTTCCAGGACTAAAGTTGATGTTAGCATCAGTCATTAAATGTTTTACCCAGCCTGCTATAACAGTTCGAGAAGCAGGTTTAGGAGGCCCTCTATTGTTAAAAATAAACAGCAGGAATTAGCCGAAATTCTTCGATTGCTTAGTAAGGATATTGTTGTTTCTATCCAAAAGACAGGATCTAGCTTTGAATTTTCATTATTATGCATTAACTTTCAACCAGACTGTCGGTGATCATAAGTATCCGTTTAGGATCCAAATTCGGACCTGTGTTGTGTCATTCATAGCTTATCAGTCTTACTTCGATTTGGTTAAGTTATCTGCATTGCACTACAGTTCGTTCTGCTTTTTCATTATGTTCATATATATCCTACTCAATACTTTTTATTATTCCATTCTATACACAAAATACTTAATATACTTATTTATTTTTAATTATATGAATCTATGAATTTCACAAATACTGCACGTAGTGACACGTCATGCCTAGGTGGTCCACGGAAGATCAGTGTCGTGACATCCTGTGGTGTCCGACAGTGTTCTGAGTGGACACCGATTCAGTACATGTTTTAATGTTTTATTTTGCTTGTGTAAATTTAAGCGTTTCTATTTCTGTGTACCTACTTACTACTTATGTTTATTTGTACTGAGTTTATTTTCTTTCTTTCTTTCTTAATAATATTAGTATGAAATATTTATCAATATACACACATTATGGGAAAATGGAAGTGGTAAAAAAACTATAAATTATTCTAAATAATATGTTTTAATTGCAGATCATTATATAACATTATTTATTGATAAAAATCAAAGTAACTCTAAATACAGAATTGAGGAAGTTTTTGGTCATATTTTAATGCACCATGTGATGGTCTCTGGAGTAGTTGTATACTCATCATACTAATAAATGATCTGATTTAATAAATATGCCAAATTTTAATATGACAACACATAATTAAAGCAAAATATTTGTTAAACATTCAGTTTATGTAAAAAAATGTTGATTAAAGTCATATCACCTTTTAAGACAATAATAGAAGTACATTATTGGGTGCAAAATGCATTGTACACAAGACTCTGCTTCAAATCGTTGTGAATTATACTCTGATTGAACTATTTACTATGATTCACCCCATGGAGTCATCCAAGTTGGTGATAGAACGCTCTTGGATCATTGTTGAATGTTGAGTAATTGTCATCCGGAACTTGAGCTCTTCATCGCTGATCAGGTTCTGCTTCTGTATAGGTCCTCGATTGCCACATCCAGCCACTGTTGTAAATAGAAAAAGTATTTTGAATTTCATAGCCTTTTTTGAGATTATAACGTGTATTATATCGTCACATAACTTCTAACACCAGAAGTATTATTATTTTGACTTTTGCATGTCATTTGAGAGATATTCGAAAAACGCAACTCTAGACCAATCAGAAACACTTTAACCAAAGAAAATGTTTTATCTTAAAAACAAGAACATAGCATATCATGTTAGAACTTAAGAGACAGTGTCTCACTGTGAAATTTTTTGAAAATCGAACAGACGGCAGAGGCTTTTTATCAATAGCAACGGCATGCACAACATACATGCAAACAACCACTCCAGATCTGCTTCAAAATGTAAATAATAAAAATAAGCGTAAGTAATAATAAGCGTAAGTCTAAAATTGTCATTATTTTCCAATATTTATTTTTCAGCTAAATATTTGTTTATCCATATGTACCTGGACATTTAGTTGAGCTCTTTCTAGCGATCAAGTTCATTATAGCCTCCTTTTCATAGATATGGCCACAAACTGTGTTCTTAACTGGATCAACAATCGGCCTTTTTGTGATAGGATCAATCTGCAATATAATGAAATGATTAGATTTGTGATCATACAACTTAAGAAATTCATGACCAATTCTTAAGATACTTACATATTGATCTTGAGATTCGGTAATAGCTAAATCTGATTCATTTAAGTTTTCTGAAATAAAGTATATGGATTACAATTATTATTTGCTATATTTAACATCTTAGACTTACTATATTGAACTAGTCAATATGAAGCCACTGAAAACAGTACCTTAATGTATTTTTATTATGGATCTATATTAAAAATATATAAAGCCAGCCATTAACATCAAACTTGCCTGAACATGGGCAGCTATTGATCTTATTACATTGAGGTAACCACCTTATAAAATATGCCTATTGTGCTACCATACTTTGAATGTATCTGATATTACAGCCAAAACAAAATAAATAAATACTTTATAGTGGCAGTAAACAGCAATCTATTAATGAAATCAGCCTCCTTAATGGATTGCTATATGATTGTGCTTGTTAACTTGTTTTGCACAGAGAGTGACCATTAAGAAGCCTGGAATAGTGTAGTAACATTCCCGGTTTTGAATAAACAGCTTGATCCACTACACCAGAATGTTGTCCATGGTTATTGCCCAAAAAACATCTAATGAACATGAGATAAATACAATGTAATATATCATGTAATATACCTCTGGCCACTTGTAGACCTTTCTGTATCCTTTTCTGCAGTTCCAACATGTATGGATGTTTGTCCACATTGAGACGCTTATTGGCCATACTACATAGATTTGTTTTGAATCTTTCTTGCAGGGAATCTACATTTGTTGTATCGGTTTCTCTCTAAAAATATTACAGAAAACTTTAAAGTTAGAAGGGTAAGTATTTTATTAGTTCTGTTATAAAGTGACCCATAAAGCTTTTTAGGTCACCACAGAGGACCACCGCTGTTGTGATCCTTCACTGCAGCACATGCTGCCTTCGTCCCTGTTCTTTTTAGGCATATGACAATAGTTAAGAGAACGAGATACCACTGTTTAGTACTAAGGTAACGTTAGTGTTAACAGAAATACCAAATTTAAGAGCACTTAACCTAGAAGTAATTAAAATTTTCAAAAAAGTTGTTTAAGCAAACCTTAGCTTTCTCCAATGCCTGAATAGCAACATCCTGCTGGGCTTCTAATAAACAATAATCTTGCACATACGACTTTAACTTACTAAACTCATTCTCTTTTTCATTGTCCATGTACTTCGAAACATTGTCGGTGCATAAATACAAACTGGTGATGCACTGTTTTCTAATTTCTGCTAAATCCGAGTCAGCCATTTCTTAGAAAATCTTTTCTATACTTTAGAAGTTAGGGAAATGCCAAACAAGGAAGTTCAAGGAACTATATGAATCTATCTAGCACCCTAGAGAACAATAATAAGAGGCAGCCCTGTATTCCAATATTTACTTTTCTTTTCACCTAGGATGAGTTCTATTCTATGACAGATCGATTTTTGACACTTGTAGAGATGTCCTTTAATAAAATCGTATCTAATATTTCCGATAATCGATAATAATTTATAATGAAATAAAATCGATTAAAATAAACCAAAACTCAAATATTGTTGGTGTATATTAGGTCGGGGAAAAAGTCTTTTCGCATAACGTAGGTATAAACTTATTATAAAATTTTTTTGACTGTACTATTTGTGTCTGCCTGGTTTTGGTAACATTAAAAAGGTTCCATTATAAAGAAAAGAAAAAATGGTTGCCTGTAAAGTCGTTTTTACGGGCGAAGATTTTACGTGACAACGTCTTTTTCTCGGTAGAATATTTATTGATATGAATATAATTAAATTGCACAATAGGAACAAGGAATTCTAGTGCTGCGCGCGCGGCAGACCGATCATAGTTGAGTGGGAGAGAGACGCAAGGCATTCGCCGGGCCTCTCTCTCGTTCGGTGACTCATCGTAACGTTACCGAGCGTTACACTTTTTCATAAGTGACTCCCAGCCGCAACCTAATTTAAGACGTTGTCACGTCAAAAATAAAAAAAAGTTGTTTCCCGCTATTTTTCATTTGTTTTTCTCTCCGTAAAAATGAGTGAATCTAATGAAGAAATTCGATACATTTTAAAATTGTTGAATAACTTTCTGCCATTTTGTGGGCAGAGACATTATCCCGTTACTGTAGAAACTTTGGGACTTCTGATCAAAAAAACGGGACAAATAGTTTTGGCAGTCCTCTCTTGAGGTCAACCTTACAGAACCTAAAGAATTCTGCAGAGACCGAAACAGGTGAAAATCTGAAGGCGCAAGGTCAGGGCTATATGGTGGATGCACTAGGACCTCCCAGTCGAACTCTCTTAATTTTTGCTGAGTGGCTAAAGATGTGTGTGGTCTAGCGTTATCGTGATGAAAGACCACACCCTTCCTGTTGATCAATTCCGGCCGTTTTCTCTCGACTGTTTCCTTTAATCTCATCAGTTGCTGGCAGTAAAGATCAGAATCGATGGTTTTGCCGGGCGGTAAAAGCTCATAATAAACAATGCCCTTCCAATCCCACCATACACACAGCATCACCTTATTTCGTGTTAGGCCAGGTTTGGCCACAGTCTGTGAAGCCTGGCCAACTTTCGACCACGACCTTTTTCGCACGTTCTTGTCGTACGTGATCCACTTTTCATCGCCAGTTATCAATCTCTTCAAAAACGGCTCGGTTTCATTACGTCTCAATAATGAATCGCAAATGAGTACACGGTTCATTAAGTTTCTTTGAGTGAGCTCGTGTGGCACCCAAATATCGAGCTTTTTTGTATAACCAGCTTTCTTCAAATGGGTCAAAACTGTTTTGTGGTCAATTCCCAGTTCTTCAGCTACATCGTAACTACTAATATGCCGATCTTGCTCCACTCTTTCAAAAATGGCGTCCATTTTATTCGTAACAGGGCGACCAGAGCGAGGTGCATCTTTAACATCAAAATTTCCGGACTGAAAACGTTTGAACCAAAGGTAATGGCCCATTTAGTGTGAAAAATATACCCACGGCGTACAGAAATAAAATACGGCGGGAATCAAAGACAAATGATTATACTTTTCAATGATAAGTGGCGCATTACTGTGGCTCATGGGGATCATGAAAGAATAATAATAAAAAAATGTAATCTACCTAGTATGAAAACTTAACTTATAACTTGTGGTTTTAGGGAGGAGAAAATAAAATACATTTTTTTTTGAATGTTTATTCAGCCCCATCAATGTCCAAAACATTGTCCAAGAAAGCCGCAGGTGTTTCAATATTTTCTTGATGTCTGGCCCAGGATAAAAAGTACACTATGCTCACAATATGGGCACAACTTCCTATAGTGCGGCGGCCGTGAATGCATGAGCAGTAGTATCCCTCGATACTCTCTCGACCATGTCGTGTTGCATTCACCAAAACATAAGTATAATATTGTTTACTCCTGACATGTCGAGACTGTATTCTCCCTCTAATTAATATTTTGTTGTCAACCAACGTGCGGTGTCTGTATACTTCTAATGTGTACAGACCATTTGGTCGCATGTGCTCGTGGCAGTAAGATCTGGCTAATCTCAAGTGATAACTCCCCAATGTAAACAAAGTCAATTCTTCATATGTAAGTTGAGGAAAATCACCGAAAGATGGATCATTACCATCAATAGGCACGAAGGCTACTCTTTGCCTATTCATATTATTTTCTTGTACATATTGTGCCAATTCATTCTCTCTGTTTATATTCTCATTTATAATATTTATAAATTGCTCTACGTACACGCTATCTTCGTAAGGACGTCGGGTTGCATTAATTAATGATATATTTTTTGATTTGGAGTCAGACATAGTATACTTTTTACCCAAGTGACATGTTTTCATGGATAAAATAATTTACAGACAGGCGAAACCGCTAATTATTATCCAATTTTTATTGGTCTGCTGCAAGATTTCTCCAACGAATTATTTTTTTCTTTTTACATATAATGAAAAGTGGGTTATGCTTGCATTATTTACCACCATTTTCGTTTTTGTACAAAAACATTTTTGAACCGGGTCGGATTATGGGCCATGACCTTTGTGCTACTCTTACTGACACTGCATCAGGTCCATAAACATCACAAATTTTTTTCACTGCTTGAGTTGCATTTTTGCCTTTTTTATAATAAAATTTTAAAATGTATCGAATTTCTTCATTAGATTCACTCATTTTTACGGAGAGAAAAACAAATGAAAAATAGCGGGAAACAACTTTTTTTTATTTTTTTCTTTTCTTTATAATGGAACCTTTTTAATGTTACCAAAACCAGGCAGACACAAATAGTACAGTCAAAAAAATTTTATAATAAGTTTATACCTACGTTATGCGAAAAGACTTTTTCCCCGACCTAATATATTGTAAATAAATGTAAATAAACTTTGAAAAAAATGTCTTGACTTTTCATACAAAAATACGAAAAGACTTTTTCCCCAACCTATTATGTATTATATTGAAAGTGTATTGTGCATAAATACATAAACGGTATATTTTGCACAGTTTTATTAGGGTGAAAGTTAATTTAATTTTCAATATAATGATTACTGTATAATAAACCGAATACAATAATCTTTAAAAAAATTAAATTAAAAATTCATTTATTCAAGTTTGGCTCAATAGAGCTCTTATGAATGTCATACTTATAAACTAACGCGCTATCTGAATATAAAAGCTAGCATTCTCCTCTCTTCTAAGTTGCCATACCCTACAGGGTCTGTATTGTATCTGTGATATTATAAATAACATCTTTGTAAATAAAGTCATTGAGTATTGAGTAAAATACAACAGAATTTTAAAAGACTTTATTCTTTGGTCACTTTCTGAAAAATCACTGTCAGAATCTCTTGATGAGTCGCTATCGCCAAAAATTATTATAAGTCCGTCTTTCCACTTGTCTATTCTGACGTACCGCTCTCAGTCCTCTAATATAATCGACTGTCGATTGTCGACTGATCACAAGGTGACCGCCGATTATGTGATTTCTCAGCCCTATGTTCTTTCTACGTTCCGTTCCACAACCAAGAATTGCGTAGGTATTTTATATAAGTGACTTTTTATTTTATTAAATTAAACTAAGCGAGACTGTTTTTGTTTTATAATTTTAAGGTATTCAATTTTTACATTTTATTAATAACGTCACCATAAAATAAAAATATTATGTAGTAAAATTATTTTTGTTTTTCAAACAAAAAACGCGTAGTTCGGATCAAGCTCCCGCCCGCAGTGAATGGGCGCGCAGTTTTTAAGTTTTGACCTTCATAAAAGCTCTTTTGAGCCAAACTTGAATAAATTATTTTGAAATACAAGTAAACTGACGTGAAGAGTGTGATTATATCTCTAACGATACAATACAGAAAAATACTCTCGATGAGCTTCGGTGTATCTCGATAGTATCAAAACGTAATGAGGGTATGGTTTAAATTTTACTCACTAGCTAAGTTCCGTCACAGATTGTCCTTTTCACAAAATGTCCACCTTTCTAAAAATCGAAGGCCCAATAAGTTAGTTTCTTTTTTATAACCAAGTGATACAGTTATATATATTATAGCGTAGCACGTGAGCACGAGCCCGCTATCTCACATACTAAGGCCCAATACCCTCGCAGATATTGGGTCATACTCCACCACGCTGACCCAGTGCGGATTGGCGGAGATTTTTTAAGCTGCCCTTTTAGGCCTGTAACATGGCTTAACGACTACCACATTTAGTGATAACCGGGACCAACGTGCCTTCCGAAGCACGGAAGCGCTCGATATCAAATGCCACACAAACGGTCACCCATCCAAGGACTGACCTCTGTAAACTCTGCTTTACTTCGGTGATTGTTTCCAACCACCGAGCACCGCGGAGCTACGAGTGCTTCATTATTATTTGTTCTGGTCTGGGTGTTTCCCTATGTACATTGAGTACAAGCTAAATGTATTTACCTCAGATGATCTGAGGTATTTACAAAAAAAAAAGAAAGTATTTTCGTATGTTTATCCGTTTTATAATATCCATGAAACAAGTTTTTAATGACACTTATCTTGGAACTAAATAATTGGTGTAAGTGTCAGAAATATTTATTTATTATTACTATTATGTGGTATATTGATTTAGTGTAATTTTCTGAGTATTCGTTTTTTCCAGTAAAACATTACCAAAATTTTATTATTTTCATTTGAAATGATTTGTCCACTGTGCTTCCCACTGGTTGTTAATTAGATAAATAACAAAATTTCATTTGTGTCGTATGGTTGACATATCTTGGACCTACTTAATGACTCCGATGTTGACGATTTTATCCCGAGTGATGATGACCATGGCGACAGGGCCAAATACAGATGGTTTGGTGTTAGATTTTCACATTTATGAAAGAAAACAACTTATCCAGACTACGAATTAACCATTTGGTTTAGGGGAAAATTCTGTCCTCTCATGGGCGGAGTCTTTGGTTCCTGTACATATTTTATATTTCGATAGGTATTTTACTACTGAACGATTGGCAGACGAACTTGCCAAAAAAGGTATAGGGTATACTGGCACTTTAATGAAGAACCGGATTCCGCACACTGTCCGTAATTAGATGAAGATAAAGTACTTCCGCGCAAAGGGAGGGGAAGTTCTAATACAGTTGTAAGGGGTGATAATAAATTGGCTGTTGCAAAATGGTTTGATAATAAGCCTGTAAGGTTTCTGTCATATGTAGAAGCTCTGGAAGAGTCTGATGTTTGTCAACGTTGGTGCAAACAACTGAAGAGATATGTTACTGTTAGTAGACCACAAGTTTTACGGAAATATAACACAAAAATGGGTGGTGTTGATCTGGCCGATCGTCTCTTAGCAGTCTGCCCTAATCGTACCAAAAAATGGACTCAGTGATTCATTGCCCAATCGTTTGACATGTCTGTGTGTAATTCATGGCTGCAGTACAAAAAGGACCAGGTTGAATTGAACACACCAATAAAGAAGATCGTCTGCTGGGTTCATACAAGATAGCACTTGGTGACACATTATAAAAAAGGTAGTTGATTTAGTGCGAAGGGCTTCTGATTTTGATGATAATACTTCAGTTCCACCACCTATGGTTACTTCTAATAGCAAAAGGGGCCTACCTACTACTTTAACATTCAAACGTCACGTTTAAAACGTCAACGCCACGCAAAGCAAATGCCAACTTTCACGACGGGTAGATGTAGAAAATTTCATGCCAATAAGACTTATTCTATTTGTGCATCATGCAATGTTTGTTTATGTTTGACCAAACTGCGAAATTATTTTTTAGACTTTCATTGTGAACGTGATGAATAATGCATTTGTATTGTAAAAGTCTTAGAAAAACAGTTTCGTTTTTGGTAAAACCGTTTTTGACGACCGATATGGCGTGGGGGTCAGTGTACCTACACTTCACTCCAGAGGTCGTGGGTTCGATTCCCACACAGGACAAATCTTTGTGTGCATAAACATGAATATTTGTTCTGGTCTGGGTGTTTTCCTATGTATATTAAGTATATATTTACAAAAAAAAAAGTATTTAAGTATGTTTATCCGTTGTTTAGTATCCATACCACAAGTTCTTAATGATACTTATCTTGGAACTAAATAATTGGTGTAATTGTCAGAAAATATTTATTATTTATAAATTCCTAATTACTGATAATAAATTTGTAACAATTGCCTAATACCAAGTTTCATTTAACAGCCCGATGTCCCTTACAATTGACAAATACATCATATCAATTTATGCAACTAACGCCCAATGTCCCTTGAAGTTGACAAAATATTTTCCAATTTTGAAAACGCAGATAGACTCTTTTGTACATAATAATTATATTACCCTAAAAAACATAAAAGGCGTTAGAAATATCAATAAACATAAAAATACGGATGAGCTGTGATGCTCATAATTCTTTTGTCAATTTTAAGGGACATGGGTTGTTATTAAGATGTGCAAAATTTAGCTTGGGCTGCACGAGGCTTTATTTGTTATTTAACTACCAAATATCTCCTATTCAGACATTATGAAGCAGCCCTTAATTTACTAAATAAAATACGTTATCTACTTTTAAATATTTTATTTTTATATTGATTAAATATATTTGAATACCAATGTAAAAAATATTCGATAAATTAAATAAGTATCTTCTATCGAATTGCATTTCTAAACTTTATAACAATAAATACATCTTTTTTTTTTACAAGCACCACAAAGCTGATGTAATAAAATTGCCTACAACGGTTTTAGAAATAAAATAATATATATTTGAAAATAACAAAAATTAGGAGTTTTGGTGCCAACGCCGAAAGCATCACGGCAGTATTTATTTCTGCAAAATTAATTGATCGGCAGGTGCACCACTTGTAGGTGAACTTGGCTTGGGCTCCGTAGATGATAATAGGACACCTGTACACCCCTGTATAATTATTGTTTTTGGTGAATATTACTTAGCGGCAATAAGCTCGCTCCCTATTACGTGGGACTAACTATATATTTGGCGAAGTGTGGGCGTATAATATGCCTCTGCCTACCCCTGCGGGGAAAAAGGAGTGAATGTATATATGAATATTACTCGAACCGGCATCCATAATGGAATTGCCATTGGTGAAGTAGTGGTCTAAGCTTATAAAATAAGGGATATTTTACATTACATCGCCCGATTCTATACAAAGCACAAGAGATTAAGCCAAGAATGCCTTGATTGTACGTAACAGCAATATTTTCCAAATACTTCCAACTATAGCCATATTGACATGAAACATATTTATTTCGTATCTTGTATATATATTGTTGAGGTCGTGGGTTCGATTCCAACAGGAGAAATATTTGTGTATATATATAAATATTTGTTCTGGTCTGGATGTTTTCCTATACATGTATATTAAGTATTTATTTACAAAAAAATAAATATTTATGTATGTTTATTCGTTATTTAGTATCCATAACACAAGTTCTTAATGATACTTATCTCGGAACTAAATAGTTGCTGTTATTGTTAGAAAATATTTATTTATTTATTTATATACACTTATAAAATAAGGTATTTTTTCGATTACATCGCTCGATTCTATGCAATGTCACAAGTGATCAAGCGAAGGACGCCTCGATCGTACGTAACAGCAATATTTTCCAAAAGCCTCAACTATAGCCACATTGATACGAAACAAACATATTTGATTAATAATTTAAAAGAGCCTGTGAGTTTCTTGTCAGTTCTTCTCACAGAGCGGTGGCTCGGAACTGGCACTTAGATTCACTAAAACCTAATTTTTATTTATTTGCATGTAAGTGAATCTAAGCTTCGTGATTTCAGTGTAGTAATATTTAGTTTTTTTAAATTTATATTTTGTTTTGACGTTTTCAAGTGCTATGTAATAGTTTATAAAAAAAAAGAACTTTTTACTTTTACTTTACATATTCATTTATATACAGTCCTTCACCAATCCTCACTGGGTCCACGTGGTAGAGTATGACTCCATACCCTCTCTCTTTGGTTTGTACGAGAGGGTCTTTGCTAAGTAGTGAAGTGTGTGTGGGACGGTAACTTTGTGATTATACAGTCACCCCCACCGTACCCAAAGCTTCTGATAGCAGTTTCAGCTGCGTCCTCATTTCAGAAGGAGAGAGTTCAAGTCTTGCTCCGATAACTTTGAACGCATTCAAGTACTCCAGTTCCGAGAACTCGGCCCCTTTCTCGCGAACAGATTGTATGATTTCCTGTAAAAGAAAATGGTTAATTGAAAAGAGATAAAATTGTCACTGCTCAAGACTATAACTGGCGGAAGAAAAAACTAACCTTGACGATTTTCTTGCCCGTTCTTTTACGATCAAGCTCCCGCCCGCAGTGAATGGGCGCGCTAGTTTTTAAGTTTTGACGTTCATAAGAGCTCTTTTGAGCCAAACTTGAATAAATTAATATGAATTTGAATTTATATTATCGGAAACTATCATCAAAATCAATCAGAGCAAATAAAGGAAATTTTTTGTTTGGGTCCTCATTTGCAGCATGCATAAGTGTAGATTAGATAAAAAAAGACGTGTGGCACTCGGAGACTGTCGCGGTAAAGCTATTGCATAGCATTTTTATCAACTTATGCAATTATAATTATTCATTTATGCAGTATTTTTTCTAAGCAAAACTTGAAACTCTAAGCAGGCATGAGTCACCAGATTGCAGAGCAAAAAGGGGATTACGCATGCGCAGAAACGCCGATATAACCAATGCCACCTAAAGGCAGGTTGCTGAACTAAAGAGACAAGCGTGATATTTCAAAGAATCGTTAAAAGTTCTGCTATTTATCGATAGATGGAAAAACTAAAAAGTATTACCGCAGTGCCGGTCGGAGTGGGGGGTGTTAGGTTTTTTTCGTTACGGAATTTCTGGATTCGGTCTCCACGCTCAATGCCCGCGATATAAGCTATGCAATAGCTTAAAAAATTGGTCTTCAAAGCAATCAATACCTGATGAGTAGTAGTGAGCAGGTTGTGGTAGCGTGCCGCCCGCGCCAGCCCCGCGGGCGGCACGTGTAGCGCGGCCAGAGCGTGCCGCAGCGTGCCGAGCCGTGCCGCGCTGCCCGCCGCGCCCGCAGCCCCCGCGGCGCCGCCCTGACTCTGCCAGCGCCAGATCAGACCCGCAGACATCATCTCGCCCAGTCCACCGAATACGTACTACGGACATCATAATATGTGATTCAAAATTAATTTAATAAAAAAGTTTACTTATTAAGCAAATAATCAATAAATGATTTTGGCCAAAGTCAAATAACATTTGCTCAAGTTTTGCTCACTAAAGAACGTTCGGCGAATCTGGGTGCCCTTAGTACTGACTACCGGGGGGTAAACTAAGAGGGAACAAAGGAGGGCGCAGCGAGCGGGCCAGGAGGGTCTTAAGCAGTGGGGGCAGGGGGCCTCTGCTGTCTAACCATAGACCCTCCGAGAAGTCGGCCACACACGCTATGGTCGCACGGGGAGGTAGGAGGGGCGCGTCCACTGCGCCTCTCTGAGAATAATATAATCCTCCCGGTATGCTCCGGGGGACGTTGGCCGCAGGCGGGATGTCAGACGCTGCAACCCAGGTACTGGCCAACGCCTTTTTTCTCAACAAGCGGCGGGCGTCGTCGAATAATTTTTGATCGGTATTATTGCTGGCAGTCGCGTCTGCCGACCACACCCCCATTCGGTCCCCCTTTGGCCGGTAGGCAGTGCGTAAATGCATTTTATAATCGACGCAAAACAAAAAAAAAGGGTCCCTATGCAAGTCTTAATACAAATGAGTGTATATACCGCGAGTGCCGATGGCACCAGTATATTAGCGGCGTGTTAATGGAGAGTCAGCAGTTTATTAAGTAATAAGGTGTTCTTGGAATGTAAGGAAGGTGTGCACGAATCTAGCTGCGTTCGCGCCCCGCCTCTCTTACGTCGTCTGGTACGTCGTTCTAAGTAAATTGAGTTACCGAGCACTAGTAATACAGTTAAGTGTACATACCGCTAGTCCTGATGGCGCCAGTATATTAGCAGCATGTTCGTGGAACGTAAGGAGGGCGTGGGCTAGTCTTGCGGCGCCCCCCGCTCCGCCCCCCGCGCCGCCCCCCGAGGCTGCTTCCGGGCCGTCTTCGGCATCTGATAACTCCTCTTGCCCCAAGTAGTAGAAGCATTCGATGCGGAGCTACACATAAATACACACTGACAGTAATGTAAATTTCATTTTATTTAATTCCATATTAATTGCAGTTAAAGGAATGTTAATTCTGCCCACTACTGCCGTTATCAACGCTAAGAAATATTACAATTAAGCAGTATTTATTTTATATGACAATTTATGTAGGTATTTCAAGAAAAAAAAATCATATGGTTTAATTATTATTAAAGAAAGCATAATTTAAGAAGTAGCTGTGTCAGAAAAGGATGTTCAAGTATCAAGTGGAGGTTCAGATATCACCCACATATGTTTCGCGATTATTTCTTGTTTTCGTTTTTATTAGAACATAATAATATGACGACGACCGATATGGCGTGGAGGTCGGTATACCTACACTTCACTCCAGAGGTCGTGGGTTCGATTCCCACACAGGACAAATCTTTATGTGCATGAATATTTGTTCTGGTCTGGGTGTTTTCCTATGTAAATTAAGTATGTATTTACAAAAAAAAAAGTATGTAAGTATGTTTATCCGTTGTTTAGTATCCATAAAACAAGTTCTTAATGATACTTATCTTGGAACTAAATAATTGGTGTAATTTTCAGAACATATTTATTTATATTAAGTATTATTTTATTATATGGCAGTGATTCTGACCATAAAAAAAAAACCAGTAAATAGTTTAGTTCTTAGTTACCTCTAAATGCAAGAACAGCAGACACTTGTGCGAGATCTCCTCGAATATGAGCGCGGCGGAGTTGAGGTCTGCCACGAAGTTGTCGGAGAGCTTAAAGCCGGCTCCACCCAACGCGGCCGGCAGGGCAACGATGTTGGCGCCTAACCACGCCTAAAACAACAGTTTTATCATGTCACCCTTATGTTTGACCAAACCAAATGGCCTACACGAAATTCGTCACATATATCGCATGCTTTATAGAATAAATTTACATTATAGAATAACATTATAGAATTAATTGTAACTGGCGGGAGAAAAAACCAACCTTGACGATTTTCTTGCCCGTTCTTTTACGATCAAGCTCCCGCCCGCAGTGAATGGGCGCGTTAGCTTATAAGTATGACATTCATAAGAGCTCTATTGAGCCAAACTTGAATAAATGAATTTTTAATTTTTTTTAATTTAATAAGAGTTAAGTCAACTCAAAAAAGACGATTTTTGGGACATCTCAAAAGAAGATCTTCTAAAGAATACTTGTCCTACTTGTAAGCGCATTAAATTGATACTGATTTATTAATTAGTAATTCTGCTTGTGTTTTGAACGTTTGATTAACACTGATTCGATCTTAGTAAGAAATAGAAAGACTGTACAAGTACGTAATTCAAACTGGACCTATTTATTAATGAGTCGATGTTCCTTAAAGCATGCGAAATGTTTTAACAGGAAAACCTAGATTTTAATTTGAAAAATTATTAATGCAATTTGGGCCTTGGAGCCCTTAAGAATGTTGAGATAACTTAAGAGTCGCGTTCATTCACTATTAGTTACAAAACTCGTCAATGTAAAAATAAAACTTATGAACGATAATAATGAAAGCGTTCGTAAGGCTGTATGACGTACCTAATATGACACATCGTCCGTCGTCGACGTAAAGTGACGATATTTCCAAAATTTTCTATCGGATTTTTGACATCGGAGTTCGAATGCTACCAAATTGTGTGTCAAGTGTGATCGGTTGTAGATATTAAAGGCACCCATTGAATAATGTCCTTCCGCAATCCGCCATGACTCCACGTGATAGAGTATGACCCAATACCCTCACACCTTGATTTGTACCCGTGATCAATAGTGGGATGAGATGGTGATGATTCTGATTGAAAAGTGTGAACGTGCCGTGTGGTAACGGCCTTGAAAAGTGTCACACATTCTTATCTTACGGGGAGTCGTAAGAGTCGACGAAGAGAAGTCATACCGGATGATGGGCAAAAGCGCCATCCAGCGTACTGGCTTAGACTGCGATCACCAACCCGCCTGCCCAGTGTGGTGATTATGGGTAAATACTCCCAATAGAATGTAATCTATTAGGGAGGTCAATGTTCAGCAGTGGACTCTATAAGGCTGATCTGATGAGTGTGGACATATCTTATCATTGTAACAATAAGCTCATTATGTATAAGTTTTGTTGAACCAAAAAAAAAAATTATAAAAAAAAAAATATTATACCATAGTATTAGACATTTGCGCCAGATCTACCAGCACGGCTCCGTCGTCGACGATCTCGCGCCGGCTCACGGCCCCGTCCCCCAGGCTAGACCCCAGTATCTCCGCCTCCCGCTCGTAAGCTTGGGTCATCTCCTGTAAGTTACATAATGTTATAGCCGACACGTAAGTTGAAGCAAAATGGCGGTTGTTTCGTAGAGTCCGCCAATTGTGCAGAGCTTGTGAGAGACGAGATGAGTTTCTTGAGGCATTCTTCTCAATCTCGTTGCCTTTTGGAAGCCTCGTTAGAGTCACCGACAGACTGACTGACTGACTGACGGACGGACAATCCCATCCCTCCATTAGAATCACGACAGGCTGACTGACAGATCCCCCGATATGTGTCACAGACAGACTGACAAATCTTAAGAAAAACCACAACAGACGAATAAACTGACAAACCTTGACAAATTCTGGCAAAGAATCCATTTGCTTTTATTTCTTTATTATTGTACCGCTCATATCTCTTTCATTGTTGTTAAAAAAATATATCGAATTTCAATTTTGTGTCTGAATGTTTGACGAATCTAAATGATCATATTGATCTTAAAGACAATAAAGCATATTTTATTTTACTTATTTTATTTTACTTGCAGGAACCTCACGATGTCTTCGACATTCAGTCCCTTTCTACGATTGTGCCTGTTAAAACAAGCTCCACTTTTCTCCACCTCACGTTCCGACTACTCTACCTTAGTGTTTTGTATATTGAGAGCCCGCCAATTGGGCAGAGCTTGCAGGAACCTCACGATGTCGTCGACATTCAGTCTCTTTCTTTCGTCTACGATTGTGCCTGCTCAAACAAGCTCCACTTTTCTCCACCTCACGTTCCGACTACTCTACCTTAGTGTTCTGTATGTTGGGAGCCCGCCAATTGGGCAGAGCTTGCAGGAACCTCACGATATCATCGTCAGCCAGCCAGCGAGCGGCTCGCGACCCGCCCGCGCTCGGCCCCGGCCCCGCGCCGGAGGGTGTGAGGCGAGCGTGCGCCAAACGACATTGCGTCGCTAAAGCTGCTAGACCACCTTGAGGGACAAGAGGCGACAAACGGTTAACTAAATCTTTACCTTTACCTGTCTTTACCTGTGGCACTTTTGTGCTTAATTCTTTTTTATTTCACAATTTTGCAATCAAGCCATTGATGGAAAGTAGGCAGGGTAGCCTATGGGCGTTTGCATTACCACGGGTATCACTAGCGCGTCGCCGATTGAAACTATTTTTCATTGTCTCTAAAATCATGAGACTTTTAATAAACTCACATTATTTTTATCCAAAAGGTCTATTTTTAAGCTATCTTCAATATCGAGCTGGCGTTTGATTATTTGTAAAATATACATACCCTACCATAACAAGTCAGAGGCACAGGGATAATATACACCCACACTTCGCCACTTATATTGTTGATCCCACGTAATAGGCGCCCACCCTTTTGTAAAAAATATATCCATTTATGTTAATATATCATCATATCCTAGCATTATCCCGATTGCCCTAGACTTAAGCTTAGGACCCAGGGTCTGCTCGCTGGTTCAACCAGATTTGACTGCTTTTCAGTTATTACGGAAAGCGACTGCCGTCTGACCACCGCTACCCAGAGGGACACATCATTCTATGGTAAAACCAGCTGTCAGTCAGTTAGACGACACTGACTTCCTAATATCGACTGTCACAGATGTTCATGACAGCCGGGACCAACGGCTTAACGTGATCTCCGAGGCACGGAGCAAGCGAATATTAACATCCTAACATAAGCATTAATATAGTATGTTTTATTATTACCAACTCATGTTTTGACAAATAAATGAATCTTTTTCTTTATTATCACCGAGAAAAGCTAGATAACGTTTCTGAAATTTGTAGATAAATACCAGTGGTGGCCCGCAGTGCCGCCAGCCCCCCGCAGGCGCCGCATCGGCGGGCCGCGCGGGCAGCCTCCAGCACGGCTTGCCAACCCTCAGCACAGCACGCAAATACCGTGCGGTGTCGGGACCTGCACAATAACTGGTCTCAGATAACAAAGCATTATCTTAGCCCGTTTGCGCCCTGTTCTCGAAGTTATGGTGAGACCAGAATGTCAACAATATTTCAATGTACTCCTTAGAATGATAGAGCGGGCAGTTTCTAGCTTGTCAACATTCTGAACAGCACGCAAATACCGTGCGGTGTCGGGACCTGCACAATAATTGGTCTCAGATAACTTAGCACCATCTTAGCCCGTTTACGCCCTGTTCTCGAAGTTATGGTGAGACCAGAATGTCAACAGTATTGCAATGTACTCCTTAGAATGATAGAGCGGGCAGTTTCTAGCTTGTCAACTTTCTGCACAGCATGCAAATACCGTGCGGTGTCGGGACCTGCACAATAACTGGTCTCAGATAACAAAGCATTATCTTAGCCCGTTTGCCCCCTGTTCTCGAAGTTATGGTGAGACCAGAATGTCAACAATATTTCAATGTACTCCTTAGAATGATAGAGCGGGCAGTTTCCAGCTGTTACAGCACGCAAATACCGTGCGGTGTCGCGACCTGCACAATAACTGGTCTCAGATAACAAAGGATTATCTTAGCCCGTTTGCGCCCTGTTCTAGAAGTTATGGTGAGACTAGAATGTCAACAGTATTGCAATGTACTCCTTAGAATGATAGAGTGGGCAGTTTCCAGCTGTTACAGCACGCAAATACCGTGCGGTGTCGCGACCTGCACAATAACTGGTCTCAGATACCTTAGCATCATCTTAGTCCGTTTACGCCCTGTTCTCGAAGTTATGGTGAGACCAGAATGTCAACAATATTTCAATGTACTCCTTAGAATGACAGAGCGGGCAGTTTCAAGCTTGCCAACCTTCTGCACAGCACGCAAATACCGTTCGGTGTCGCGACCTGCACAATAACTGGTCTCAGATACCTTAGCATCATCTTAGTCCGTTTACGCCCTGTTCTCGAAGTTATGGTGAGACTAGAATGTCAACAGTATTGCAATGTACTCCTTAGAATGATAGAGCGGGCAGTTTCAAGCTTGTCAACCTTCTGCAGAGCACGCAAATACCGTTCGGTGTCGCGACCTGCACAATAACTGATCTCAGATACCTTAGCATCATCTTAGTCCGTTTACGGCCTGTTCTCGAAGTTATGGTGAGTCCAGAATGTCAACAATATTGCAATGTACTCCTCGGAATGAGATAGCGGGCGAGAGGGCAGTTTCCAGGTTGCCAACCTTCTGCGCAGCACGCAAATATCGTGCGGTGTCGGGACCTGCACAATAACAGGTCTTGGCGGGAAAGTGAAACGTCATGTCTGCAGTTTTGTTTTCTTTTTTTAAAATTTGTGATATTTCGAACATTAATATGTAATAACGGTGGATTATTAACCGTTAAGTGTTTGTAAACATACATGAGAGCTGGTAAATAAAACAAAACAGTGCATCATCACTTTTTAAATTCTCTCAAGAAGTGTGTGAGATCTCAGTATAGTCCTATATCTTTACTGAGGACCCAATGGGTTTAGGGTAAGGGCATCTCATTTACCATTTATCATCTTTATCACCACTTCTCATTTACTATGATTTATATATCACTTACTTGACAAAGTTTTAAAAAGTGGTCTTATATATCTAGAATCATCTCAGCCCGTTTACGTCCTATCATCATCCTTTTCACCACTAAGCAAACCTCCTCTCACGAACCAAAATCTAAAGGATTTAGGTCAAACGTAAGTTTTTTTCGCGCGTGTTAGAAGGCCTTCGCTCAGTAGTAAAACGTTATGAGCAAAGTTAGGCATACCAAAATGCTTTTACAATACTCACACTACAGTGCCAATGACTGGCGGGGCCCGGATGGTGTGTCGCCAGGCAGAGTGCGCGCGCATGGCGGCGTCTATAGCGTTGCGGGCGGTCGTCGCCAGCCGCTCGCTCTCGCCAGACCGCACGTAATCCGTAATAAATGCACGAAGCGAACACTCGCCACTTCTGCAAGACAGAAAAATTTACAATATTATGTGAATTTTAGAATGAATGGACATTTAAGATCAATCTAATCAACAGACTAAAGTTTTTTTAAAATTTTGAATTTCATTTTAAACATTCAAATATATTTTTGTGTTTGTTCATTCTTGCATGTTATGGTAGAGCGGCTTTTTCTGGCACAGGTGTCTTATCACCTAAACGAAGGAGTCAACCTTGGTTCTTTTATATTTTTATCATGGTAAAGAATTTATTTATTATTTGTAACCAGAGCATACATATATGATTGTTAAAATAAAAAGCCAGGAATACACTATAGAGAAAATGATTTGCAACACGTTTCGCCTGGTGAAGTGATGCGACGTTGCCGGACTTCCCTTGACAAGACTGGCTATATCAACTTCACTTGACGTCACTGGCGCGCGGTGACGCCAGATATTAGCTTCAATTTGCGTGTCGTCGAAACATTGACATAGTGGAGACATCTGTACTATACACACTCCATAGTGCCCCACATACTACACTGCACTAGCGCCCCATATACTAAACTGTAGTGCTACATATACTACTCTACACTAGAGTCTCATATACTACAATATAGTGCCCCACATACTACACTGTATTAGTCCCTCATATACAACACTATAGTTCTACATATACTACACTACACTAGCGCCACATATACTACAATATAGTGCCCCATATACTACACTACACTAGTGCCCCATATACTACACTATAGTGCTTACATATACTACAAAATAGTGCCCCACATACTACACTATATTAGTGCCTCATACACTACACTATAGTGCTACATATACAACACTACACTAGAGCCCCATATACTACAATATAGTGCACCATACACCACACTAGTGCCCCATGTACTACACTATAGTGCCCCATACACCACACTAGTGCCCCATGTACTACACTATAGTGCCCCATACACCACACTAGTGCCCCATGTACTACACTATAGTGCCCCATACACCACACTAGTGCCCCATGTACTACACTATAGTGCTACATATACTACACTATAGTGCCCCATACACTACACTAGTGCCCCATACACTACACTAGTGCCCCATATACTACACTACTCACGGCTGCAGCTGCTCGATGTGTCCGCACAGCGCGTGCAGTGCGGGTAGTGCGGCGTGTAAATGCGCCGGCTCGGGCCGACACACTAGTGCGCGGCCTCCTCGCGGCGCCGTGGCCACGCTCGCTACTGGCACCACTGACAAACAGATACACAAATCACTTATATTTTCTTTTAAATAATGGCTTCGTGCGTCTAACACATTTAGCCAGTGTCAAGTAAGTGATATATTAATAATATATAATTCATAGTTAATGAGAATAAGTGATGATAAATGGTAGATGAGATACCCTCCCCCAAGCCCCTTGAGTCCTCAGTAAAGATGTGGGACTATACTGAGATCTCACATGGACTCCTTGAGAGAATATGAAAAGTGATGTTGCACTGCTTTGTTTCATTTACCAACACTCATGTATATTCAGAAACACTTAACGGTTAATAATCCACCGTTATTACACATTAATGTTAGAAATATCACAAATTTTAGAAAATATAACAAAACTGCGGACATGACGCTTCAATTTCCCGCCAAGAAGTCTCCACTTATATTATTATAAATGGTCATAAAAAGTAACCCTGTATTGGCTTCTTTAATTTCTTAAAAAAGAAAGGTCCCAATGTCGACTGTTGACAGACTTCCGTCTAAAATACTTATTGAGATTTACTTTTATTGCTATCTATTATACACTATCTGTTATGGGTTCGATTCCCACACAGGACAAATATTTGTGTGTATAAATATGAATATATGTTCTGGTCTGGGTGTTTTCCTATGTGTATTAAGTATGTATTTACAAAAAAAAAGTATTTATGTGTGCTTATCCGTTATTTAGTATCCATAACACAAGTTCTTAATGATACTTATCTTGGGACTAAATAATTGGTGTAAGTGTCAGAAATATTTATTTATTATATTATTATTATTATTATTTATTATTCGAATTAGAGGAGAAATCAAATCAATTTCAAAATAAGACTCGTTGTTTTTCCGATCGCTACAATTTACTCTTACTTAGTAAGCTATTTCATAATTTGAAACAAACTGACCTGGCACAAAATTATCGTAACCAATAAATTAGCAAGGTTATTTAAGAAAAATGATTGCAATTATCGACTTTCACATTGGACATCTGGTGTTTGTATAACGTTTATAAATCGGAACACAGATGGTAAACATAGTCGAATGGCTTAGATAAATCAGAAACGCACACATACACCTCTGTATTTTACAGTGTGGTCCTTACAACCCCCACATCATAAAATATGTGGTAGATACTGTAAAGATCTTTGTATTGTACAATTGTATCATCATCATCATCATTTCAGCCCATCAACGTCCCACTACTGAGCACGAGCCTCCTCTCACAAATCTAGGTGTGAGGGTAATGGGTCATACTCCACTACGCTGACCCAGTGCGGATTACCGGAGGCAGGTGTATGGCGTCCTGCTGTTAGAATTTATCAAGCCGCCCATTAGGCCTCTAACATGGCTTAACGACTACCACATTTAGTGATAATCGGGACCAACGGCTTAATGTGCCTTCCGAAGCACGGAAACGCTCGATATCAAATGCCACACAAACGGTCACCCATCCAAGGACTGACCTCTGTAAACTCTGCTGTACTTCGGTGATCATTTCCGACCACCGAGTTCCGCAGAGCTACGAGCGCTTCTTGTACAATATACTGGAAAGCAATAGACATTTAACTATATAGTTTTCCACTGAGAGTATTTGCCATCGTAAACACGTGTCGTGTTGAATTGTTTCTCGATTTTTCAGGAAATTATAGCAGCGCGGGAATTGTACAAAGATATTCATCACTATTCAACACGACACGTGTTTCCCTTACACAGGAGATCTTCAGGTAAGATAGGAGCCTCAGAACAACGATTATAATTGTTACAAAGATATTTTGAATCCATCATTTACTTACAATGGATTTCCGCAAAGTAACGCCTGAATCAATAAATTATTTGTACATGATTTATTTAGCACTAACCATTGAGCTTTAATAGCTTTGTGCGTCTTCTAGTAGGTTTCTTCCTGCTGAAATAGTCCGCTAGTTTCAGCTCTTGCGTTTCGCTGACCGCAGCATTTGTCGAACGAACTGCTGCTAAGGTTACGCTTTCGATGTCCAAATATTCCGTTAGTAATAATTGGAGCTGAAAAAGAAAAGTTTTGGCTGGTATTAAAATTGCACTAAAACATTAGTGACGTATGTTTAAAGTAAAGTAAAAGTAAAAAGTTCTTTATTTCATAAACTATTACATAGCACTTGAAAACGTCAAAACAAAATATACATGAAAAAAAATTTATATCAACCCTTAAATCACGAAGCATAGATTCACTTACATGCAAATAAATAAAAATTAGGTGTAAGTGAATCTAAGTGCCAGTTCCGAGCCTCCGCTCTGTGAGAAGAACTGACAAGAAACTCACAGGCTATGCTCTTTTAAATTATTTTTATTACATGACACACACAGTGTAAATTTGATGGTACTGAAAGGGTCCCCCGAAGCTGTAACCAATAAAGTAGCACTAAGGGAACCTTCCATCACAGTCAAGTAAGTATGTATTGTGAAACTGAGCTGAGCCTGTACAATAAGGGATGGTCACGACAATGATCTGGTTGACTTTTTATTCTAATATACACATACAAGTTGAAAATGTTAAGCCCCTCGTTTCTTCATTGCACGTAATCATGTCGAAAGTTACATCGTAATAGAGCAAATCTTTCAATGCATAATTATCGAACTGTGATTGTATAAAGTAGGTGTATAGGGTTCCTATCAAGATCTGAGGAGTCCAAGCCAACCTCACCTGCAAGTGGTGCACCTGTCGATTTACGGATGAGGCTCTGGCGAACATAAAAGTGCCCGGAAAGCGGCAATAGGCTCGCCACCTATTACGTGGGAACAATAATAGAAATGGCGAAGTATGGGCGTATAGTATGTCTCTGCCTACCCCTTCGGGGAAACAGGCGTGATATTACGTTATGATTGAATTAACCTACCACTTGTTGAACTGCGCTCCAGTAGTTCTGTTCAGTATGTATATGTGAGTCGGAAAGTTTGTGCTTTTGCAAAGCCGCTCTCCACAACTGAAGTAATCTGAAACCAATACAGTATTTAAGTTTAGAACTATAAATAAAAATAAATAAATATTCTCTTACAATCACACCAATTATTTAGTTCCATGATAAGTATCACTCAGAACTTGTGTTATGGATACTAAAAAACGGATAAATATACTTAAATACCCTTTTTTTTGTAAATACATATAGGAAAACACCCAGGCCAGAACAAATATTCATGTTCATGCACACAAAAATTTGTCCTGTGTGGGAATCGAACCCACGACCTCTGGAGTGAAGTGCAGATATACTGACCTCCACGCTATATCGGTCGTCAAAACTATAATTATGAATATCTTCTATTTGTTCTCACTTGCCATTACACTACGTGAAGTTACTGCCGATTGAGGGTAGTTGTGACGTAATGTCGTTAGTCATTTTAATCGCAACTAATTTAACTTCATCATATCAGCCTACTTTATAGGGCTGCAGGCCACCGCTGAACATAGGCTTCCCCAATAGATTACGTTCTATCTATCTGCTCATTAACACAACGCTAGGCAGGCGGATTGGCGTTATCAGTTCAAGCCAGTACGCAGGATCACGCTGCTGACCTAGGATATCTCTCGTGAACTCATACGACTCCCCGTGAGATGAGAGGGGGTGGCTCTATTCTAGGCCGGTCCCACATGGCACTAATTTCGCTTAACGACTCGTAAAGTGGACCACAGGAGTACAGGAAAATAAATGATTTTTGATGAATGGATTTCTTTATTGGTGATTTATTTAAAAACGCTACAAACGTAGAAGTGATCAGTCAAAGTTAAAATCATTCCTTCAAATTTGGTCAATAGAGCTCTTAGGAAAGTCAAACTTAAAAACTAACGCCCATTCACTGCGGTCCCGCCCACTTGATCGTAAAGGGACGGGCAAAAAAAATCGTCAAAGTAGATTATTTCTGTCGCTCCAGTTACAAGAAAAGTACTTAATATTCAAACAAAGTCTACAAAAACTTGTGTTCTGCAGTCGCAAAATGCCAAACGGGATACGCTGTTTAACATTATTGGTTGTTTATAACTAAACTTCCTCTCTTAACTCAATGGAAACAATTCTTTAAAACCTACCTCTTATTCCTTCCGGCACAAGCCTTAAACTCTTCACTCAAACACGCAATAAGCCGCGCGAGAGGCCTCCCCGTCTCTGTCACACTGTCCAGGTCTAGTATCTCGCCGTCCTCTTCGCACTCTGCGTCCGGTTCCACGTCCACTTCGTCGATGATGCGACGAGACATCGAATCTATTACTTCCAAAAGCTCATTCTGGATTTGGACTTTGAATTTCTGTTGGGGAAATAGTTTGCTCTATTAAACACAGCACATATAAAAGAATAATATTGATAATAAAAAAAGAACGAGAAGGTTTATGAATCGCTGCAAGGCAGGAGGGCGATACATCATACACTTTTTCACATACATTCGTTCCTGAATTCGTCAAACAATAAGTCATTACAAGCCTTTTTAAATCAAACTTGTATCCTTTGAAGTAATCCTAAGAAGATCTGAGGAGCCAAGCCAACCTCACCTACAAGTTGTGCACCTGCCGATCAACGAACGAGGCTCTGGCGAACATAAAAGTTCCCGGTAAGTGGCAATAGGCTCGCCACCTTTAACGCCGACATGCGTTTTAGCATTGGGCGTATCCGGCTGCAGCGCCGACGTAAGATAATTGAGAGTTGAGAATTAAGTGAGATTAAATCGAAGATAAAAAAAGGCTCAACGATTAAAGTTTATCAGAACAGATTCCCAAATATTACCTCAGTTGCTTCTTTGAGTTGACCCAGTGCTCCGAGCGCCTCTAGAGATATAATGACGGTGGTTTCGAAGGTCTTATCCTCTTCAGACAGCGAGGCTTCGTATTCCGGAGTGATTTCTTGAAGGTATGCATCAGTCACCTCTTCACTCTTTGTCAGCTCTAAAAGGCAATGTAAAATATTTATGGACGTTTTGTGTTTTATTGAGTAAGTGCTTAGAGAAACTTGTAGCAGCGTACTGCAAACATATATTACAAGGATTGTTACTCCTAAACACACAATACGTTAGTCATAGACAGAAGAACGTGTAAAAAATCATGACCATATCCTATGTCCAAAAACATAAGAACGCTTTATTCTGTGAAATAAGCAAGGAACTGGGTTACGCATGCACCAGCTGAGAACCCTAAAGCCGAACGGTCTTTCAAAGGAATGACATGTGCGCCATAGACAACTTGTGGCCAGTGATAAGATGCCAAATTTCTTGGCTCAAGTGCTGTTAATCAGCACAGTATGAAAATCGAAAAACTATTCAACACGACACGTGTTTCCCTTACACAGGAGATCTTCAGGTAAGATAGGAGCCTCAGAACACCGATTACAATAATAATTGTTACAAATATATTTTTTATCCATCACTTGCTTACAATGGATTTCCGCAAAGTAACGCCTGCATCAATAAAATACTTGTAATATTGTATGCAATAAAAGATATACATAAAGAAGCAATAGCCCTGCACAACTGGACGCCCTCAATTCGTAATGTTTGCAGTTCGGTTATAACTGTAGGAGGATTGAAGTGTCACTTAACATACCAGCTAGTAGCAATGCAGTACGCCTGCGGGCAGAAACCCGCCTCGAAAGCGGGCTGCGCTCTCCTCGGTACACCGCCTCGCTTATCCGACGCAGTATCACTTCAACCAGCTCCGACTTTTTCGCCTGTTAATAATTAATAAACTAAATTCTTTAATAATAATAAAAATATTAATTGGTGCACCATACAATTAAAAATTAAAACTAAAAACAATTTATAAATATTAATATGATGCACCAAAATGACCCAACTCAGCATATGCTAGTCCAGTGTTCTAGCGCTGGTTTTCAGCTGGGCCATTCTGGGTGCAGTGCGGAGCGTACATCTTATACATTATAATTAATTACAAAATATTGAATAGAATAAAATATAATATTTTATTTGCACTTCATTGAGGTACATTACAGTTCTTGTACAATAAAATAAAGCTCCTCTCATTCAGCCAACAACGGTGGCATGCAAATTATAATTAAATTACACATCAATTTTTAAAAGAAAACTATACTTATAAATCATTAAAATGTCAAAAATGGGAATTAGCAACTAAACATTATTGATGTCAAAATACGGACCCACAAGTCATTCATAAGTACAGTCACAAAAATAATAATAATAAAATCGAAATCATGTCACAAATGCGCAAAATATTAGTCAAACCAAACATAGATAGTAACTTTAACCTCTTAGGGTAAAAACACTACAAGTATCACAAAGTTTGTGCTCTAAAAATTGTTTCACTGTGTAAAAAGTGTGTGAGATTAGCCATTTATATAATATACTTAAGAATCTCTTAAAGTTAAGTTCTTTTATACTTTCAGGTACTTGATTGTATATAATAATGCACATACAGAAGCAATTGTTTTTGGAAGCGAGCACTTCTGGGGATAGTGGAAGTCACCAACCTATTTTAAAGTAATGACTGTTCAGCTTGACAAATTTTGAAATTTCGAAAATATACAGACAAGGCAAAGGTAAAATGTTTAAAAACCGAAACAGTGGTGCACATGGTTCATCTGGTTCAGTACCACATATTGCCCTGATCCATTTTTTTTGTGCAATAAATGTTCTATTCATATCAGTGCTATTTCCCCAAATGATAAGACCATACCGTAGAATAGACTCTATATAAGCAAAATATGCTGTTAGGGCAGCGTTTTTTGACGCTACTTTAGTCAATTTATATAAGGCATAGGCAAATTTGCTAAAACTAAAATTATAAGGATCAAAAATAATAACTAAATATGCGGTACTAATAATAAAAAACAAAAAGACCAACAACATCATACTGAAAACTGTAAAATATCAGTAATAAATTAAAATAGAAAATTTGTAATAAAAGCTCTGCGACTAATTACTAAGGAGTTGATTAAAGAGTAGAATATTTTTATATTTAAATTTAAAGCAGTAATTTAAATTCATGCAGTATTTCAAACTGCATGAATTTCTCAAAGGTGGCGGTAAATCGTTCCAACATTTCGAGGCAGCATAACGAAAGCTACCTCAAAATGCAGCCGATTTGTGTTGCGGGAAAATTAGTCGCGTCGTCCCCCTGACAATTCTTCAAGAGAATGATAACTTTTCATGTAAAAATGACGGTTTTTGACGATGAACTATGCCAAATAATTGAGTGGCGTAATGCAGAGTAAGTCGAGCATTCATTTTTAATAATTTTCTTTTATTTATGAATGCAGTCACGTGTGAACGAGGTGGCACTGGGTAACAGAATCAAACAGAGTATTAAGTTTTTGTACCTTTTTAATAAGCAGATGTTAGAAATCTTAAAATAGTTCAGGTAAAATTATTTTATTATGCTGTTACTTGAACGCTCCAATAAGAAATGTAGCGAGTTTGGAATCACAGTCCAGCTTGACTCTAAAATATGGCCTATAACTAACTTATATCATCATCACCTCCCACAGCTGAATATAGGCCTGCATCCATCGGCTTCCCGCCGCCTTGACGAGATATTCGGTCCATCGCGTGGGAGGCAGTCGTCTACAACGCCGATTCGCGGTCGCCATTGAAGAACCTTAACACCCCATTTGTCGTTGGTTCTTCGAGGTATGTGCCCCGCTCACTGCCACTATAGCTAACAAACTTAAACTCGCCTCGCTATGTCGATAGATTTTCTTATTTCTGATTCGATAACGTATATTATTGACTTAATATATAATATGTGTCAAGTCAGTAACACTAAAGAGACATGAATGGGGAATGGTATCTCGCCTAGTCAATGGTGAGAAGAGCCCCCCCCCTCTTACCATTTCATCTAGAGATTTCTGCGCTATATGTTAACAGTGTGTGTTATAAAATTTAAATGGTAGCCCAATACAAATGGGCATTAGATGATCAGATGATGAAAAAATTGGTGTAATTGTACCTGCAAATGTATTCGTGTTGAATGCAGAGCGTCTACATGAGAGAGTGTTGTATCAGCTGTGTGGAGAGCCTCCTGCAGGGTATGGGCCGCTGCCAGCACTCTTCCAGCCGACGTCAGGTCTCGGGATTCACGCTCGGATACCACTACTCTTTCTCTATCAGTATAAAAAGGATTGAATAAATAACATTTGAAATGTCATTGAGTAACAAAAATATATTCTCATAGGTGTTGTGGGAAAAAACCATATTTCGCCAGAATCTCTGGGATTTTTGGCGTGTTTATTCATTGTCCGCAGTTTAGGTGATGGTAGCCCTAGTATAGAATAACCAAGATAATGTCGTTGCCTTTTGGAAGCCTTGTTAGAGTCACCGACAGACTGACTGACTGACGGACAATCACCTCCCCCCTTTAGAATCACGACAGGCTGACTGACAGATCCCCCCGATAAGAATTACCGACAGACTGACAAATCTTGAGAAATACCACAACAGACAGATAAACCTTGACAAATTCTGACAAAGAACCCATTTGCTTTAATTTCTTTATTATGGTACCGCTCATATCTCTTTCATTGTTGTTAAAAAAGTTAATATCGATCTTCCATTTTGTGTTTAAATGTTTGACGAATCTAAATGATCATGTTGATCTTAAAGACAATAAAGTATATTTTATTTCTATTTTATGATAGTGTATGGTGATTGAACGCGCCTATAAGCGTGTCACTGGCAGCGGGGGGACGGCGGGCGCGGGAAGGGAAGCCGGCCGCGCGTCGCCGTCGCCTTGCTCTCTCGCAACTAGATCGTCATGGAGTACGCACGTGCGCTCTCCAGCGTCGGCGTCAAAAGAACGTACCCATTGCCCAAATTTGTAACTGCAACTTGTATTATTTTATAGTTAAGTATTGTGAAGAATTCAAGGCCCTATTTATTGAATACACCTCGCCCGTATAGTGATGATATTTAAAATTGCATTATTAGATAAGACACAAAATTTTGTTAGGTTTCCTTGTGGTCTAGGAGTCGGTTCTTTCCCAAAAAGAGACATCGTTAATTATACTCACATGTCTGTAAGCATCTGCAGTGCATAATGATGAGTGCGTGCGTCTGCCCAAAGTCGTTTCAAGTCATCCCTCCTCAATTGCAGCAAACTGCGGCAGGTGGCGAGGCGGGCCACTGCAGAATCGCAGTGGAGCCCCCACACAGATAGAGCTGAGCTGACACTACTAAATTTCTACGACAAATATGTTTATTTTAAAAACCTTACTAGTATTATTCAAGGTGGAATTTTTAAACACTGTAGGAAAAGTAATCTACATGCTGGAAATAAAAAAGTTTTATATTGACTGAATGGTTAAAAACCAGAGAATTTGTTATTGTTTATTAAATAATAAGTCCTAAGTAATAAAAATAATGCTAGATTAAGCTAAATACAGCATTATAATTTAATCTAATCAAAAACATAAATGTGACATGAGAGCCAAGTTCAATATTATGATAAATGCCTTGGTTGTTGACTTCAACGACAAAAGAAGTGAGATCTAAATGGGTGCCAAGTTCAATGGTCAGTCCTTAAATTTATTTATAAGTAACAGTATAACATATCATATCTTCTTATAACATTAGATAATTTATTGTAGCCTAAAGTCTGTCTTGGCTAGTTTTTATAAACCTACCAACGAATTCTTATGTTCGAATGCTAGTTTCTACCAACAATCCAAATTATCGGAATTATAAATTTAAAACGGACAAAGACTTGTAGGTTTAGAACTTGCGAAGGATATAATTTATATATGAAACTAGCCAAGACAGACCTTAGGCTACAATACATTAAGAATACATAATTTGATACGTTTATGTGAAATAGTTTTTGAATTATGAGAGGGTCAAAAGTGGCTCCAAATGGTTCATGTAATATTACACACAGTGCGGCTTGCCAGTTCTGTTTACTGAACTTGGCTTGACACGCTACCGTGTGTCTAGATTAATTGTGTAGGTAGGCAACAATCCATTGTTAGTTATAAGAAATTTGTGAAATTACCACTGACTTATCTAAGACACAAGTAATTGAGTTTATTTAGTTTAGGTAGCTAACACTTCAATGCACTGCACTATATCGTCAATTAATATATTCTTAAGTTTAGAATGCTACAGATAAATATTATGCAGTAGTTTAATATGTGAAATAAATAAAAGAATTACATATTTCTTTCTATACTACACCAACATGTAATGTGATTTTTGCTCCTTTATATAATAATAAGAAAAGATTTGAGTTATATTAAGATTTCATGTTTTTTTGTGAAAGAGTCCCGCATCACCTCGCAAATTCTTTGCTACACTCGAACCAAATTATTTGAAGCAACTACCTTGAAATCAATTTCTAAATCAGCAATCTCCAAGCTTGTTGATGCACAGTGCCTACAGGTTGAGACCGAAAAACAGTTTAGAGTGAGTGATGTTGTCAAAAAGGGGGTGGATAAGTTCAAGATGAATAATAGAAAGACATGCTATGCTGACCCCAGTTTATGAGCAGAGTGGGAGGATGCTGATGATTTAAAGCTATTATTTACATTGAAATTTAAGCTTTCCATCTATAGTAGACCTCCGCTAATTCGACAAACGTCTTGCTGGGCAGTGTCAGACTATCAAATTTGTCAAATCCCTAATAGTCCAGATTTTATGATAAAGAGCAATGCAACAAATTACGACTCAAAATTAAAAGATTATCATGAAGTGGCACGTACAAGTTGCAATCTGTTTAATCATGCATCAGCTTTATTTGTGAAGATTTTCCAAACCAATGTTTGTGCTCCTACATTCAACAGTGATAAGCACATCGGATTACAGGGGGCGGCGGATCACACAGGGGCCAGTTTACCGGGGGTGCACTGTATTTCTTTTCTGATTATATAATCTATAGAGACTATATCTGATAGAGGATAAGATTATGCTCAATAATCATTGTTTATCATACTAACTTGCATAACATCCATTATTTCCTGGGCATGAGCAGCAACCAATTCATCAAGCCTAGCATCACTCTTTTTATATTCTTTCTCTAACTTTGCCCTCTCCTTCTCTCTTTGCTCATTAGTTTCACTAGCCGAGAGCGTACGAATAACAGACATAAGAAGACCACTCTGAAATATAAACACAAAATGAAACAATATTTATTATTCAGATCTATTTAATTCAATTTAGTTTCGAGTAGGTATTGAATATTTTCTAACCGTTTCCTTCCCCTGTTTTACTCCCCTTGGAGGTTTGGTAGGAGGAGGAGATGACATCCTATTTAATTATTTGCAACTTTTTATCAAAAATGTTTTTTTCTAAACTCTTCCACAATCAATTCAATTGCTATTTGTCATTGTCAATATCAAACTAAACAAATGTCAAAATATTTTTCTTTTTATTTAATATTTAATCAGGCTAGGATGTCCCTACTTACTACCTTCTAAACACAAATTTTAAGATAATTTTTAACCTTAACAATTATAAAAATCAATAACTATGCTACGCTTCTTTTAGTGTTTGTATAGGAACTCGATTTAAAAATGATATCAACGATTATATTTAAAATAATGGTTTCGCTTTCGGTTAATAAATGGTTATCACATTATGTGCACAGTTTTTTATTTTCCTCTTGAATTAAAAGTATTAGATGATATTAACTACACTTCCAATAATTTAAATAATTGAAGACAGTACCTTCGCTGCCTGCTATATGCAACAGATTTATGACATAAATTCATAATGCATTTCAAAAAATGGTAGGCAGTAAAAACTCGATGACTTCTACAGTTGACTTTCATTAAAATGTTAAGTTCTAAACTGACTGAACTCACGGTTTGAAATTAAACGTTACGCTTTATTTGTTTTTATTGTGTTTTGTGGGAAAACTGTAATTTGTATTTTCAATTGACATAAAAAGTTTCTTTGTAATGGATTACTCTACGTTTAGCAACAAAACAAACTGCACTGAGGCAGAAGAGGTGACGAATGGCGAACTTAGTGAACGTTATTATTTACTCAAAAAACAATTCGAAAACTTAACAAGTACTTATGATAAGATGAAACAAGAACTTCATGACACAAAGCGAAGTTATTCAACTGCTATAGATATCCAAACTCACTTGAATGCAGAGTTAGAGGGTTACCAAGCAGACGAGAGGAGACGAAAAAATGAGGTTTCTTCACGAGTAGTTATATTGCAGGAAGAAATAACTTCGTTGAAAGTTGAGCGGGCGGAGTTGACGGAGAAGCTGGTTAGTGAGTCTAAGAAGCATGAAGAGGAGATACGGTTATTGAAGGAAGAGAAAGTTAGTGTGCAGCGTCGTGATAGTCCTGAGCGAGATAACTCTGAGCTAGAAGAAGCGCGTTCAGCTGTTGCGAATGCTTTAACGGATGCTGCTGCGGCTAAAGCAGCACTTGAGGAAGCTAAGGCGGAGGTTGTCTCGTGGAAGTTTAAGGCAGAGGAGCTGGTTTCAGAGCTAGCAGAAATGAGAGAAGCAGCTGAAATTCGGAGAGAGGAGTTAAAAGCGGCAAATGAACGGGAGACAGTAGCCCTCGCAGACCTAGTCGAAGCCAGGGCTATGTTACACCAGTATACAGATAATCAACAAGATTTGCAGCCTCATGGTAAATTTATTAAATTTTCTTTGAACCTTCATTATTTCTTTGATGCAACAATCAATTTCTAGTATGTTGTTTTATTTTGACTTTATAACTTTATATCTTGCTGTTATTATATTTACCAATAAACAAATTTACTTTTCTTATCAAAGTATCAGACCACAGTCATTTTGGATCTGGCAAGTTTCACAGTACTTAGGCTTATAACATACATACATACATTCACTCAGAGGTATATTATACACCCACACTCGCCAGTTATATAGTCCCACATAACCGGTGGCGAGCCCATTGCCGTATAAAACAGAATATCCTGATTTTATCCAGGTTGATTAGACAATAGGGTTGCAGACAGGCCTTATAAAAACATAAGTTTGGTCACATTATTTAACGGATATGTTTGAAAATAAATTATTTACAATTTTAGAGGAAATGAATGAATGATAAAATTTACAGCACTGGTATAACATAAATACATGGTTTCCATCATAGCAAGTAAACTTGCACCTAAAGTTAACTTGCACTTTAAGTTAACTTGCACCTTAAGTTAACTTGCACCTTAAGTAAACTTCTACCTTACGTAAACTTCAATAGTGCTTCTACTAAAAATATTTTTATAAATGTTTTCTCTGTTTTACAGCTGCCAAAGGAAACTCCATATTTGCTGAAGTTGAAGATAAAAGGCAGGAAATGGCTAAAAACCTTATCCAGATGAAACAGACAAATTCAAGAGTAAGGCTGCTTTTATTACTAAACTTTTTGTATAAGTATGAACCGTAAACTGCCATAAAATAATCCTACTAATATTATAAACGTGAAAGTTTGTATGTGTGGATGGATGTTTGTTACTCTTTCACGCAAAAACTACTGGAGTGATTGTGATAAAACTTAAATACAAATACAAATACAAATATCTTTATTTGCTATTAAATAGGGTACAATTTAATACTTTGTATGTGTATAGCTGCAGTCCTGGACTAACATATAGGACACTCTTTATTCCGATATTTCCACGGGAACGGTGACCACGCAGGTAAAATCGCAGGGCGCTGCGAGTAATTTATATGGAGGAGATAGCTTTTAGCGATAAGACCACCTAGATTGTAATTTTTATAATACTTATGTCTTAATTTATTATAATCTAGTTTTTAAGTGTGTCACTCAAGGGTGTATGTATCTGTATAGTTTTGTTATGTCTTGTTCAGGACCTAAATCTGCAGAAATTTTGCCACAGACCTGGGTGACGGTATGTCTAAAATTAATTGTCTCAAGTGTTTTTTCTTCAGTAATTATATATGCCCACCCATTCAAAATATTCTTGTGTGAGTAAAACCCACATGTATCCCAATTTCCACACAATAATTTTCTGAAACTCTTTCTTGACTCATATGTGTATATAAACTCGATTTCGTCTGAAGTAATTATATATGTAAACTTACGCCTAATTACAGCTAAAGAGAGAACTGGCCAATAAACAAGCTGAGCTTGATGCACTACTTCATGAGAAGAACACAGTTTGGGAACAGCAAGCTGGTGCAGCTGCACACTATGACAGGGAACTTATAGGTCAGTAATTAATTAACACTACATTGTATAGAGATCCTACCAACATCTTCGGAGTCTAGTCCAATGCGAACTGCAAGTGGGGGCTGCCAATCATAAAAGTTCTATAACGGCAGCAATAAGCTATTAAGTGGAACTATTAATATAGTGTTATGTGGCACCGGCCTAGAAATCTGTCACCCACTCTCATCTCATAGGAATTCATAAAAGTGGACAAAGAGACATGTTATCGGATGATGAGAAGCAGTATCATCCTGCGTACTGCCTGGAATTGCGATCACTAACCTGCCTGCCCAGCATGCAAATACCCCCAAATGTCACTCCCGCATAAGTCTTAGTCCCTGGGGGTCCCGCTATTCCAGATTATCTGGTCAAGGCAGCGGGAAGCACAAGATCGATTAGCGCGGAAGACAATTGGGAAGGCCTATGTTGAGCAATATGAAGTCCTATTGCTGAAATAATGATTATAATGAAGATCAATATAGTTGGCAAAATATAGGTGTAGAATATGCCTCTGCTTACTGTTGCAAGTCAGGTGTCAAATTATGTATGTACCTATATAAAGTTATAAATTCCACTAAGCGCCTGTTTTACACAAAACTATTTTAATATTTTTTTAAGGTCTGAAATAATTCATTTATTAAAATCAACATCAATATGAAAGTAAATACAAATATTTTAAAAGCTTGTACTTTACTTGCAATAAATATTTCAGAGAGCTATGAAGACCGCATTACCCAACTAGAAGGACTTTGTGAGAAACAAAGAAGAGAACTAGCGAGGTGGTTTGGCAAGTTGTGTGAACCGACCAAGCAGGGCTGGCTGCCTGGTGTCTTGGACCATTTAAAGTGAGCAAGCATTTTGTAAATTTTAATTAATTGATTTAATGGTTAATCACTTTGTCTGCAATTGTGTTGTGTTATACCTGTGACATCCTGCTGACTCCCGCTTCGCTAAATGACCTGGAACCATATGAGTTAAAAGACACGTGCACCGGCAGAGAATTCCAA
Organism: Musotima nitidalis; assembly: GCA_949126915.1. Classification (NCBI taxonomy): domain Eukaryota; kingdom Metazoa; phylum Arthropoda; class Insecta; order Lepidoptera; family Crambidae; genus Musotima; species Musotima nitidalis. The sequence goes on along the minus strand of OX421419.1, from coordinate 18,046,539 downwards.
ATCCGAATGGTCTTACAGAGGAACGACATACCAATTTTATTAAATCGTATGCAGATTGTCTGCGCGGTATGAGTGTGGTTCTTACTACCAGAATGTATAGTCCAGGAGAGAAAAAGACTTCTAATATCACTTTCAAAAAATATTTACTGAAATTCTCATTGTTTTCGCGCTTTAAAAACAAAATTGGCAATAATCATTCCTCTTCAGATCCGAATGCGAGCAACTTCGAGCTGAAGTCCTATCCAGAGGTGCTGAAAAGCTTGCATCAGCTGCACAACTCCGTGACCTTCGCAGGAAACTCGTCCAAAAAGATGCGCCAGTCATCCAGAAATCGCCTTCAATAGATGCAGGCGATAAGGACGAAATTCCCGCACACAGAATTGTCGCTCCCAGCAAAACTAAGCTTGTAGTCGACGATGTGAAAAAGAAAGTGTCATTTAATTAGAATTATAAGGAAATAATTTATTGTATAAATTGCTTGTATATAGTATGGAGACCTAGCTTTTTGCTTGCTACAAAGTGAAGGATAGAAAAGAAGCCACGAGAGATCAATATCTGTAGATCATGTTTTCATGTTAACAGCCTAAAAAGAAATGGGTTTTTATGTATATATTTTACAAAATCTGAAGAACAAAAAATTGTGATCTCGAATACAACATTATTGACAGAAAATTTCATTGATTTCATTATGTTCATTTTGACCCTTAAAAACACTAAAATTTTATGTCAAAAAACAGATCAAAAGATTAAATACAAGGCTTAAATAGATGACGACCGATATGGCGTGGAGGTCAGTATTCTAGCCCTCCGCTCCTGGGGTCGTGGGTTAGATTCCTACACAGACAAATCTTTGTGTGCATGAACATGAATATTTGTTCTGGTCTGGGTGTTTTTTATGTATATTAAGTGTGTATATTTACAAAAAAAAAACGTATACATTTATGTTTATTCGTTATTTAGTATCCTTAACACAAGTTCTTAATGATACTTATCTTGGGACTAAATAATTGGTGTAATTGTTAGAAATTATTTATTATTATTTATATAATCCATCGCGTTTAAGTTGGGCAATGAATGACAAATTAACGGGGCGGTATGGCGGCTGGCGCGTAACTATAGCAACACAGAAACGCGGTGCTCCTGCTCATATCCAAGATCACTTTTTGTCCCTTTTTTTCTTTGTTGAATCAAACAAATATGGCCGGTATTTTTTTTGCCTGTGGTAATAATGAAGGCATTTTTTGTGAAATGATCAAAGATAGTTTATTTATATTACGCATGATAGCCACTTTGTCAATTTAGCTTTGTAAGTACAGTCATATAGAATGTCAGGATAGAACGGAGGGTGGTGGAGGCAGGTCCTTGAGCGCGTGTTCCCTGGCGTGGGCCACGTGGCGCGATCTCCGCTCGTTATCGCGCGCCTCTTTCTGCGTGCGCGCCACTAGGCGAGCGGCGGCCGCTTTCTGAACGCAAGTTGAGAACGCTCCTGTCGAAAAACGGATCTCGATATTAAATGCCACACAACATACATACAATCACGCCTGTTACCCCGAAGGGGTAGGCAGAGGCATATCATACGCCCACACTTCGCCTGTTATATTGTTGGTCCCACATAATAGGTGGCGAGCCTATTGTCGCTTATCGGGCACTTTTATGTTCGCCAGAGCCTCGTCCGTTGATCGGCAGGTGCACCACTTTCAGGTGAGGTTGGCTTGAGCTCCTCAGATCTTGGTAGGAGCCCCATACACCCAAATGATTTAGTCATATTTATGCCCGCTTTAAAGCAGGCCTGTACCGACCTCGAATCTTGTAACACTTTGGCAGCAGGTTATCAATTCCGATCATGTATAGGCCCTTCCACTGCTGGACAAAGTCCTATACAATGAGCGTGATCTTCAGCTCAACTCCTCCAACCGCTGCCAGCAGCGATGCGTATATCGTCGCTCTACCTAGCTAAAGGATAGCTAGCGTCATGTGCTATGCTTCCTGAGCCGTGGTTTCCACTGTAGGACAAGTCTACCCTATTTTTTTAAAAAAATTTTTTTAATGTGACACGTCATAATGACTACATCCTGCCTGATGATAAGCAGTCGATGCAGTCCAATAAAAAAAAAAGAAAGCGCTTTATAACGTGAAATAAGCACGCTATAAAGCGCAACCACTCATGACGGCCTGCTAAAATGCCGTTTCACGCCCCGCTTAAAAGACCCGGGATCATAGGAAACGGGAAACACATGAGCCGGCAGCGAATTCCAGAGCTTAGTGGTCTTGCACAGAAACGACCTCCTAAATTTCTTGGTTCGAGTGCTGATATTCTGCACAGTATGAGGATGGTTTCGAAGACCAGCACGTGTTGTTCGGGAGAGGAAAGGAGAGGGCGGGATGAGATCGAAAAGCTCCTCAGAACACTCGCCGTAGTAGTTCCGATAAAAGACACTGAGAGATGCAATGTCTCTACGCAGCTGTAGATCCTCGAGTGAGGCTGTTACCTCAGCATCCCCTATAATGCGAACAGCTCGCCGTTGCAGTCTGTCAAGTGCGTCGAGGTGGTACTTAGCAGAACCGTCCCAAAGATGGGAACAATACTCTACACTCGATCGCACTTGAGTCTTGTACAACAAACAGCTCTGCTCGGGAGTGAAAAACCGCTTCACCTTATTGAGTATACCCAACTTACGGGAGGCAGTTAAAATAACACCCTCGATGTAGCATTTTGGATTTAGGTCCTGGCCGATGTCCATGCCGAGAATGCTGAAATCCGCCGAAATGGGCAACGGAGCGTTCTGAAGAGAGGGAGGACTAAGGAAAGGAGTAACCTTCGACGAAAATGCACAAACCTGGGTTTTTGTGGCATTAAACTCGACCAGGTTTTCAGATCCCCACAGAGTGACACAATCGAGAGTCCGGTTCACTTTGGCAACCAGGTCTTGCCTTTGCACCAGGATATCGGCTTGCTTTGCCGCAGGATGTCCCAAGTACCGCTTATGTACCGTACTGTCATCCGCATAACAATGAATATTGCCCAAGGACAACATGTCATTAATATGCAGAAGAAATAGGGTAGGCGAGAGTACCGATCCCTGCGGCACTCCGGCATTGAATTTGTAGAACTCGGAGGAACTGCCCTCACACAAGACACGAATCCTCCGACCTTCTAGAAAGTCAGCCACCCAAGCGCACAAACTGGGCGGCATACCGAAGGCCGGCAACTTGGAAAGAAGGGAACGATGCCATACTCTATCGAAAGCTTTGGCGACATGCAGGCTTACGGCCAAAGATTCGCCACGCTTGTCCATCGCTTCACCCCATGCGTGAGTAACGAACGCTAGAAGATCACCCGTTGATCGTTTCGGTCTAAACCCATACTGACGATCGTGAAGCAGAGAGTGATCTTCCAGGTAACGGATTAGCTGAGCATTTATCACTCGCTCAAACACCTTGCACAGCACAGAAGTGACAGCGATGGGTCGATAGTTGGCTGGATCCGAGCCTTTTTTGGGGATGGGTTGTATGTTCGCCTCCTTCCAAGACACCGGCACAACACCGGTATCGTAAGACTCTCTAAACAATCGTGTCAACACAGGAGACAACTCAGCCGCGCATTTGAGCAGCACAATTGCCAGAACACCGTCCGGCCCGCTAGCCTTCCGCACGTCGAGCGACCGCAGCACGGCACGTACATCACACTGCCTGATACGAATATCAGGCATGGTGGACCCACAATGTTCTAAATTAGGTGGGGCAGCACCACCATCGTCGACGCGCGAGTTAGCCGCGAAGAGGCCAGCCAACAAGTTAGCCTTCTCTAGGGGCTGGTAAGCCAGCGATCCATCTGGATGTTTCAGCGGGGGCAGCGAGGGAGAGCAGAAGTTGGCCTGCACAGCCTTAACCAGTCGCCAATAGCTCCGACTACCCGTAGGGTGCGAGATCAACTAGCGACCTATATCGGTTCTTCGGCAGATATGACCGGCCCAATGTCACTTCAGCTTGCTAATCATTTGGGCGGATCATCTTGGGATCAGATCCTTTTATGTCGCGAACAGGATGCTTAAGTCAAGCTTACCAATAGTATTCCAACACTGGACGACATCAGACGGTGCTTCGGAGTTGTGGTAGCAACTAATCACTTGCGCTTCGCACTCCTCACACACGGGTTCAGGGTTTATCATGTTTCCAGTCCGAAGCTCGATGCGAGCCAGCGTTGCGTTTAGATTATCCACTGTTAGCCTGGAACAAAGGATGAATGTTATGCAATGAGCAGAAACCTAGCAAAAAAGGTTCACTGTCAAAAAGCATTAACATTTTAAGCATAAAATAAGTTAGCATAATGTAATTAAGTACTACTTATTATAAGTTCGCATAATACTAATAAGCACGACAGTTTTTAGCATAAATGCAACAAGCATAAACATGATTAAGCATAAAATAATTAACCATAAATTTAAATAGGCATCATGGAGTTTTACCATTACGAAAATAGGCATAAAAGCGGCTCGCCGCACCTAAACCTACTTTTACTCGATATAATATAGGAAATACTGGAAAATACTGTTATGCGACTTTCCATTATGCCTAAAAAATTGTGCCAAAAAAAAATTAAGCATAAATGCATTATGCTAAATAATAATTATGCCACAGTACATATTATGCTAAAACCAAATTCGGCCAAATTAATATTATGCTAAATAAATTATGCCAATTTCATTATGCTAATCCATTTTAGGACAAAACACATTATGCCAATGAAAAGGATCCCAGCAAAAAAATTGGGGTTCATAAAAAACTGCCTCCGCATTTAGAAACCGCTTCTGTTACAAATAACAATTAAAGTTCTACTAGAACTTTAATTAGCGTTAAAACTGTGTTGACTGTTATTCAGACGACAATGGTGGGTAGGAGAGGTACAAACCAAGGTCTTTCACCAAACATATAAATGCGCGCCGTGGTTTTGTATACCACTAGGTGGCAGTCAAGCATGCGTTTTAATAAGGGTATCGCAGGTTATCATAGCCGAACCCTGTAAAACCGTTCCACGTTCTTTTTGAACAGCTCAATGCTGTTACCTCTAGGGAAAACCTCGCCAGGGTGATTATTTTACAAGGCAATAAGTACACGGCAGTAATTTTTTTTTTCAACGCACTGTACCTACGCACGCACCCGTCGTTTCTAAGACTGGTGCAAAATTTACGTAGTCATGCAAAAAAATGACCCTTGTTCCATCAAAAGTGATAACCGAATCCACATACCCAGTTCTCTCGGAATGGTTCTCGTCCATGTACTTGATCTTCTCCATGAACATCTTCTCTTTGAAGTCTCCTCGAGGCGAGGTCCCCGCTGCGGCCACGGCGTCACTGACCAAAGACGCGTCTTCTACTAGCCGCTCTACCTGCATTAGAAAACATGGTCATCCATCTTGGTCCTAAGGAGTAAACTTAATTAAAGCAGTTAGCGAAATTACTTCTACTTAGAGAACGTTTAGTTTTAATCATCATCTCAGCCCATTAACGTCCCACTACTAAGCACGAGCCTCCTCTCACATACCAAGGTGCGAGGCTATTGGGTCATACTCCACTCCAGTGCGGATTGGCGGAGGCAGGTGTATGGCGTCCTGCTGTTAGAAAGTTTTCAAGCCGCCAATTAGGTCTCTAACATGGCTTAACGCCTACTACATTTAGTGATAACCGGGACCAACGGCTTAGCGTGCCTTCCGAAGCACGGAAGCGCTCGACATCAAAGGCCACACATCCAAGGACTGACCTCTGTAAATTCTGCTTTACTTCGGTGTTCGTTTCCGACCACCGAGCACTGCAGAGCTTCAAGCGCTTTAGTTAGTGTCAGCTCAGTTTTAACAGTATTACAAAATAAAAATGGTTCGTTACAAATTGAAAAGAAAGAGAGCTTTTGGTAAATCAGTACTGATACATTGCACAGCCTAATTGGCTAGCCACTTAGTCAGAATTTAGGGCGCTTATAACTAAACAAATTCTAAAATTTAACCAGGTTTAAAGCTAGTGCTGTCACTCTTATTTGATAAAATGAAGATCTTGACTGCACTTGTTTTAAACCTGGTTTAACTTTAGATTTTATTTTACATTAATCTACTTTGTGTCTTTAAAGTAAGGCTTGGCGGACCTCTTATAATGTTTACCTTTAGTAAGTACCTTTCTTTTTGTCAAAATGCATTTTTATTCACATGTCAGTAACCATCAACAGTTTGAAACTGCAATGGAGGATGTTTTAGCAACCTTATGCAAAAGTAATAAAAAAGTTATAGTATGTGGTGACTTTAATGTTAATATTTTGGAATCTTCCTCAATATCAGTTAGGTTTTTGAATTTGTTCAAGTCTTTTAATTTACTTAATTCTTTTCTTGAACCCACTAGGATTACGCCTACGTCTTCAACATGCTTAGACAATATTTTTTGTAATTTTACTATTATACATAAATCAATTGAGTATGGCGTAACTTCCGACCACAGTGGACAGATTATTAGTTTTGAATATAATTTTCATAATGTACCTAACTAAAAAAATATTAATTAGACCAATAACAAAGAATCTGGTTTTGAAATTTCAAAGCAATGTCAACGAAAAGCTTACCACTTTAGAAAACAATTCCGCTATAAATTATGATAAATTGTTCGGAATTGTACAACATGAATTTAAGAATAACTTTAAGCTGAAAAGTGTGGATATTTGAACAACACTTGCTTGTCTTAGAAACCATCCTCATACTGTGCAGACTATCAGCACACTAACCAAGAAATCCCGGGTCTTTTAAGCGGGGCGTGAAACGGCATTTTAGCAGGCCGTAATGAGTGGATGCGCTTTGTACCGTGCTTATTTCACGGTATGAAGCGCTTTCATTTTTTATTGGACTGCATCGACTGCTTACCTTCGGGCAGGATGTAGTCATTATGACGTGTCACATAAAAAAAAAGAAAGTTTAATTACATAATTAAACGATTCCCTATTATGTTTATACACTAACTGTAAATGCTTGTTAGGAATTTCGCCTCCACAAAAGCTTCCTTATGTCATAAGTTCAGCTAACTGTACACGACATGAGATGCTGTGTACGAGGATCGTGCTCAGGATTGTTAAGCGATGAGTCATGGCAGCTCGTCATCAGATATCCTTGACTTGGGATCACCGACGATAGGGCTCTTACATATTTACACGTTAAGACTTCGTACCTTTTTCACAGGCGAGGCCAAACGTCCTTTTGGCCTCGCCAAATAAGGACGGAAGAAAGCATTTTGGTGGAAAACCAATGTGGCGTTTTCCACTAATATTTAATACATGGATTGGCGAGGATGAACGAGAGGAACATTGAATTTTTTCTTGGAATAAAATTTAACCGTATGATTTCGTCTAAAGCACGGAAGCGCTCATATGGCCACAGACATTCACCATAACTTACATCTTACAAAAATGCGTTATTTATGTGTACCTACTACTATACTGATGTAAAAAATATTTCAGTTATAGAAAGCTAAATTTTTACGTTTGATCCCTACGAAAACTCCATAAATGTTACGTACCAACTCATGTAGGAACTTTGGCCAGAAGCTAGTAAAAAACTAATTCAATAAGTATAGGTACTGGCACGTACCATTTTATTGGAAATGCTAATGTGGTGATCATCCACTTCATACTCTTCGGGATCCTCGCTGGGCCCCGGGTTCTGGAAGTGGGTCGCGCGAGACGACTGGCCGCTTCCCATGGCTGACCCTACAAGAAACAATTTGGAAAATTAAATTTAAATCGAATCGAAAAAATTGACGAAAAGTTATGTCTCAAAAAACACAATATTCTTGCCTTTCCAATGTACTCGAGTTCACAGTAGTTTTCGAAAAAAAAATATTGCCGCGATGTCATTTTTTCGGCGTTGGCGCCAAAACTGGAACTCGCAATTTTTTTCTTAAGTAGGTACTTACATACTCACTCGTTGAGAGGGTTTTATGTATTTCCTTTTTTATTTGACACGTCATAATGCCTAAATTCTGCCTGATCGAAGCAGTCGATGCAGCCCATAAAAATTAAGGCGCTTCATACGTGAAATAGGCTTGGTACAAAGCGCACCCACTCATGATGGTCTGCTAAAATGCCGTTTCACACCCCTCTTAAAAGACCCGGGTTTATAGGAACTAGGAAATACATGAGCCAGCAGCGAATTCCAGAGCTTAATGGTCTTACACAGAAACGATTTGCCAAATTTCTTTGTTCTTGAATGATAGTCTCCACAGTATGTGGATGTTTTCTCAGTCCAGCACGTACTGGTACGAAATTTAATTATGTAAGTTATTTGCATAACTTTATCGTTTATGTCATTCATTCACAGTCAAGTAAAGGTAGAGGCAGAGTCATTCCCCAGCAAAATAGCGAAGACCATAGAACAAAGATTAATATTTCTCTTCTGTCGTGGAGATTTTACTAGGGGCTTCATACTTAATATACTTAGGAAAACAGAACAAATATTCATGTTTGCACAAAAAGATTTGTCCTGTGGATATCGAACCCACGACCTCAGGAGTATACCTGCACCACGCCATATCGGTCGTCATCATTACATTAATCCCTTAAAAGTGTCAAACTTGACATTACGAATTTGGTTTTATTAGCAATAAAATATCAATCAATCACTTGCAGAATAAGGCTTGATATAAATTTACGGTCACAATCCCATTTTCAATTCATTGTAGTCACAGATTAAGATTTGGTAAATTATCGGCTGCATTCCGATTTACGATTAAACAGTCAACGTTTGAAGTTAATTTAGTGTGAGATTATCTACTTATCCTTTATTACATTTTTGGGATCAAGATTAAATCGGACCTGAATTTTGAACGCATTTTTAACATTCAAGTGATTTATTTTTCAATTAGACTTATTGGTGATGTATAAATATTATTATCTTCAATTGTCGTTTACCAGTTTGTTCAGAGAATCATTGTTTTATTTCCAACTAGCGGACGCCCGCGACTTCTGGGATCTTAAGACTTTTATGGGATATATGGGAATCCTACTAAGATCTTAGGACCCCAAGCCAACCACACCTAAAAGTGGTGCACCTGCCGATCAACGGACGAGGCTCTGGCAATCCCAAATGTTCCCGATAAGCGGCAATAGGCTCGCCACCTATTACGCGGGACGAACACTATGACTGGTGAAATGAGGGCGTTTAATATGCCTCTTCCTAGCCCTTCGGGTAAAAAGGCGTGTTGTTATGTTTATTATGTGATTATTTTTTATGTAAAGATCAATTTTCATTTAAGCTTCGAAGCTGATAATTTTAATACAGAAAAAAGTACTTTTTAAGACTTACTTGTTCACTAAATAATGCTTAAATGTTTAGTAATTTTTACAAAATATATTTTTAGGTAGTTCAGGTCGAAAATTCTCACTAATTCAGAAATAAATTCATAACTCGAAAACTATCGGGGAACATACATGGGGGTGATTCTGGACTTCCGCCTGACAATCGGTTCTGGGACACCCTGTATAAGTACGTTGTTTCGGTAACAAGTCACAAATATAATCTACATAGGAACCTCTACATCGCACAAATTCTATTAATATTTCATCATGGGAAGATCATCGTCTGTTGTAACTCTCCAAAAACTATTCAACCGTAGCCTCAGGCAACAATTTTCGAATGGCGTCACAAACAGAACACTGGCTTAATAACTAAAGGTCCGAAACTATAAATTAAATAATACATTTAATTAACAGTTATTGTAACTTATGACTCTATTACATAACTTTTGTTTAACCACTGGTTTCTGGTTCAACTCGACTCGTTGGTATTTGTTGAGTGTTTGGACAAAAAAATCGTTCTCAATGATGGCCTTGTGCGAAGGCGCATTATCGTGGTGCAAAATTCAAAAAATTTCTTTCCACAAATCTGTCCTTTTTTTTCGAATTTGCTCTCTTAAGCGCCGCATAACGCTCAAATAATATTCTTTATTTACCGTTTGACCTTCCGGCAAAAATTTCGAGTGCACAACACCACAATAGTCAAAGAAAACAGTCAACATGACTTTGACTTTTGAGCGACTTTGACGTGGTTTTTTCGGTTTTGGTTGGAAGGCGCCATTCCGAAGCTTGTTGACTAGTTTGCATGTCAAACTCGTAAACCAACGTCTCGTCACCAGTAACAACGTGTTTTATGAATGTTAGGTCGGTATTGACTCGTTCTAGCATGTCCTCAGCGACTCTCATGCGATTTAGTTTTTGAAGAAAATTCAGGTCTTTTGGAACTAGCCGGGCGGCAACACGTTTCATACCCAAATTATTAGTTAAAATGATACGGATCAACTCGTGAGATATAGAAAAATCAGCGGCCGTCTCTCTTAAACTTGAATGAGGATTCACTTTTGCGATGTTAACTTCAGTTGCAGACGTTGATGGCCTACCAGAACGAGGCAAATCTTCCATCATATCTCGACCGCTTTTGAACGCTTTGTACCACTCAAACGTGCTTTTACTCGCACGTGTTTTTAATGAAGTCGATTTACCGTAAGCCTTCTGTAATATTTTCAGCGTCTCCGAACACATAATTCTATTGGCGATGCAAAATTTAAGACAAACTCTTTGTTCGATGTTTTTTGTCCATTATGAAATTAGCAATACACACAGATATTATAAAACTAAAAACAGCACTGTTTTTAATATAAATGACAGATGCAACTCAAATTCCGTGTTAAAATGGAAAATAATTGTGCCAATCTAACAACAACAAAAAAAAACAATAATTTAAATTTGGAACTATAAACAAAACATTCATTCCCGATACTTTGTTGACTGAATATATATATCATTAATTGATAACGATAGTAAGACTAACAAACGATATCAATCTTTTAATGCTATACAAACTATTTTGAACAATATATTTTGTTAGCCCATATTTAGCTAATGAATGGTTGGTGAAATTGGCTAATGCATAATGATGGTACTGGATGGTTTACTCACAATGAGTGTTAATCCAGAAAAAACACGAAAAATCTCGGGGATAACTTACCAAATAATTGATTGATCAGTTATCGAGCGAGATAAAAAATTACTAAAATGACTACCTATCAAAACATAGGGGTTGGTGATACATTGGGTTGTATGTATTTTTATGCCACGTTATGGGCTATTATCTATATGTTTTGAATATATTATAAACATTTCATTGCACGCCGACGGAAGCTAAGAGTAAGTACAAATCGAAGGACCAAAATCCTTATAAATAGTATTTAGCTACTACGATATGAATACAGATAAGAAAACCAAATAGACCTTAAATCCTTAACCTTTTTACTTCCTTCTGACTCCTTCCCATCATTATATCGGCGGAATGCCGGTGACCCGAACTGATCAAAGGCCAACCTTGACCTTTCATGACGCGATATGATCATCCATGACCATAATAAGATAATCTACCGCAAAATGGCATAACATTTGCATCTATTTCGATGATTCGTGAGGCGAAACGGATGTGTATACTTATTCACTTTAACTATGTATTTAAACTTTATAATATTGTCGCATTATTTTTTGCTGTTACTGTCACGCGTATTCTTAAGAGCTTATACCTACCATGGTTTATACAAACATTACTCAAAAACTATTTAACGAATTAATAACAACGTTTTGCCCAGACGAAATCATTTTTTTTTTAAGGTTAATAGGTAGTATCTGATTGTTTAAGCTTCAAACCTGACAAAAAAGTGAACTTTAGAAAATAGTGTTCAGATTTTGTTTAACATTATACTATATAGTTGTTTGCTATTCCAAATAAAGAGAAAAAGATAATAATTTTAAAGCCATTGTATACATACTAAACCCCTTAGCCTACTCATAATAATCTAGGAGTTTTTTTTTTGGTTTACGTCGGTAACAGAATGCGTTTACGCACTGCCTTCCGGCCAAAGGGGGACCGAAAGTGGGTGTGGGACTCACCACCGGCAGACGCGACTAGCAGTAATACCCACTAAAAATCTTCCAACGACGCCGCCGCTTGTTGAGAAAAAGGCGGGGGCCAGTACCAGGGGTGCAGCGTTTGACACCCCGCCTGCGGCCAACGTCCCCCGGATCAAAACCAGGAGGACCTCCTCAGAGAAGCGCAGTGGAGGTGCCCCTCCTACCTCCTTGTGCAACCATAGCGTATGTGGCCGTCTTCTCGGAGGGTCTATGGTTACCCTCCTGGCCCGCCCGCTGCGCCCTCCGCAGGTCCCTCTTAGTTTCGTCAGTACTAAGGGCACCCAGAGTCGTCCACCTCTGGGTGTTACCTTTTCCTTTCGCTCTCTGCGCCCTACCGGGAGGTACTCAGCCCCCACACTACGACAAGGTGGAGACCAGTCGGGGGAGGTCTAAGTGACTACCAAAACCGGTGATAACCGCGACCAACGACTTCACGTGCTTTCAGAAGCGAAGCAGAAGGGTGTATAGGGTGCTGCAAGTGGTGCACCTGCCGATCAACGGACGAGGCTCTGGCGAACATAAACGTATCCGGTTAGCGGCAATAGGCTCGCCATCTATTATGTGAGACCAACAATATAACTGACGCAATTTGGGCGTATAATATGCCTTTGCTCATCCCTTCGGGGAAACAGGGGTGATATAATTATACGTAGTAGTGGAATGTACAGGAGGCTTGCCGTTAAGTCCCTACCAGTCGTTAAGTATGGTGGTGAAAGAATTGCATTCACCGATAAAACAAAGAATTTAGGTCTTGTTCTTGATAAAACTCTTTCTTGGACCCCTCATGTTAATGACGTTAGTCGGCGTATGCATTTTGCATACCATTCTCTCAGGCGACTTCAATTTTTCTTGCCATTTAGCACTAAAATTATGCTTGCGATTTTACTCCCAATTCTCGACTACGCTGATATCTGTTATTTGGACGCAACTGAAGCGTTACTTAATAAGCTGGAACGTCTTCAGAACCTGGCCTTAAGGTTTATATTTGGTCTGCGTAAATACGATCACGTTTCGGAGTACCGGGCAAGACTTAAGTGGCTTCCTATAAGGCTACGCAGAGATGTTCACATTTTGTGTCTGTTGTACAAAATCCTTTACCATCCTCAGCTCCCCCATTACTTGCGCGTCTGTTTTAATATTCTACCTTCTACATTCCGTCCAAAACGATCCTGTGTTACTAAGACCCTTGTTTCCCCTCCTTCTAACACGAAATTTTTTCGTAACTCCTTCTCGGCCCGTGCTGTACGAATGTGGAACAGTCTTCCCTCCCACATACGTGAGACTGAGTGCTCATTATTTGTCAGATTTGGCACTTAGTTAGCACTTTTTAAAATATATTTTTTTTATTACTCTGTTAATTATAAGATTTATATGTATGTTTATAAGTATGTATGGTTTAATATATTTTTGTAGTTCTTTTCTTTTACTTAAATCTGTAACAAAATTTAATCCCGTTCTTAACTTAATTTACAACTGCCAGGGTTGGCTGGTAGAGATCTCTCCTAGAGATAAGTCCACCTTTGTACTTTTGTTTTTAAATAATATTTTTGTAATGTAATTATGTTTTTATGTGCAATAAAGGATTAATAATAATAATATTATGTATGTTTACAGTAAACAAGGACCCATCCAACATCACCACCTGTAAATAAATAATAAATAATAATAATAAATAAATATTCTCTTACAATTACACCAATTATTTAGTTCCAAGATAAGTATCATTAAGAACTTGTGTTATGGATACTAAATAACGGATAAACATACATAAATACTTTTTTTTTTTTTGTAAATACATACTTAATATACATGGGAGAACACCCAGACCAGAACAAATATTCATGTTCATGCACACAAAGATTTGTCCTGTGTGGGAATCGAACCCACGACCTCTCGAGTGAAGTGCAGGTATACTGACCTCCACGCCATATCGGTCGTCAAATGCTGCTTAACACCGGCGATGGTCAAGAGCACTTCTATCATTAATCGTATTAATATATAATTAACCTCTGTCTACGCAGTGCAAACACAATTCGAAGGACACTACCGAAATGCTACAAACAAAACATATTTGTATACGTATCAAATAGCAATCAATGGCTTTGCGAAATTGTTGGATTCTGCGTAATAAATACATGTACGTTTTAAGGCGCTTATATGCTAAACTCATAACACTCAATAATTAAAAAAAAGTTTTGTTTAAAACATTTATTTATACATATATAGCAATAAAGCATATTTTACATTAATATATATTTTTTTAACTACGGTGTACATAACATTGACTAAAATAAAGTATCAAATATTTTTAAAGTGCCTATTGCACTTAACTATTTCATATAAATATGGAATTATTTAACTATGTAAACTATTAAAATAAAAAATTAGTTGTAATGTATAAAAGAGTATAAAAGAGACTGTGACCCACAGACAAACCAGTCAAACGGTTTTGTGGGATATGTTTTTATATAACTTGTATTATTTAAAGGAAATAAACGTTTTATCTATCTATAACTATGTATAAAATTTTTTTGAAGATTGGGGAGTTAACATTTGAGTGCTTGTACAGTCAGCGTTATACATTTGGTGACATCCAAAGCGCCATCAAGATCGTCACACATTTCTATTCTCAAGAGCGTTAAGGCGTTTTTCGACATACGATTATATAGCGCTTAGCGTGTTACGAACTATTTGACACTGACCGTACTTACAGCCGATTTATTTTAATAAACTTTATACATTCTCTTCTCAGTTTCTTACCGTTCTAACACTGAATGATTTTCAAACCGCTCAATATGGCACCCAACTTGTCTTAACGACTAATAGTAATAAATATCCGGGATCAAATATTTACTTATCTTTCATAATTTTCACGTGTTTTCATTTACTATGGTGTCTACGACGTAATATTTATTTCATGTAGATATTAGTTTAGGATATGTTTTACACACATTTATATCTACACCTATAATAATTATAATAAGAAATTCAGTGAAACCAAAGACAATATATTGTACCTGGTCTAACCCCATAGATTATAATGTAAATAATGTTGTAAGCGCCTTAACCTGATGTTATTATTTGGTCATAGATGACTATTATTTGTGGATCATCTCCAAAGTTATGAGTCATAGTGATTAACTGGTCAAGACGTATAATGATACGTAATTATGACCTCATGGATATTTTTGACATTTAGGAAGTGGCAAGGGTTTAATTAATCAGAAAAAACAATATGGTTGTCGGCGAAACGTGGCTTATGGTTTTTCTGTTTGAGTCGATTACATAATATCTACAATTCTACACTAATATTATAAAGAGGAAAGATTTGTATTTTTGTATGTAACAAATAAACTCAAAAAATACTGGACCGATTTAAATAATTCTTTATTCATTAGAAAGCTACATTATCACTGAGTAACATAGGCTAAATTTTTATTTGAAAAAAGCTAGGGTTCCGTAAGATATTTGGGTTTTTCGGACACAAAGTGTAAAAAAATCAACCAGAACAGTTACTCGATGTCGATAATATTTAGTCTCGGAATGATCAAAATTGGACGTTTGGTTTTGAAGTTATGGCGAAATTTTCATCATTAATAATGCAGCCTGCGGATAATGACTGCGTCGTCGATGTTAGTGTCGGTGTCTGTGAATTGACCTGGGAATCATTTTGCTGACCGTGTCTTTCCTGGGTAGGCATTTTGCAGCGGTCACCGACATCCACGCGGGCGGAGCTACGGGCGACCGCTAGTTATAAATAACCTGCTGCTGACCTGGAAATCGTTATTCTGCCATTCTATATTATTTATACTTTATAGTATTTTAGTATATGTTGTATTCTTTACTAGCGGCCACCCGGGACTTCGCGTGAGGTGGAGGTCGCTGCACTTCACTCCAAAGGTCGTGGGTTCGATTTCCACACAGGACAAATCTTTAAGTGCTTAAACGTGAATATTTGTTCTGGTCTGGGTGTTTTCTATTAAGTACCTATGTATTTACTGACATCAATCGCTGGACCTCTTTTTAAGGCATCTTCAGCAAGCATTATACTTCATTCCTTCCTCACAAATCACTCTGTCTTTACTTCAGGTGTGAAAATTGTATGAAAATACTTTCAGTGGTCTTTAAGTTCAACGCGTTTAGATTAAAATATGGATAGAGGTCTTCGTTTAACAATAATTATGCTTAAGTTGCTATGAAAGTAGTAAACATTTATTGTGCGTAAATAAGTAAGAACTTAAGTAATTCGTATGAGCTTGCATTTAAGTAAATAATATGTACTGGTGCGCATTATTCCCGTAGAGATAGAGATCACATCCTATCACTGCCTGGATGGCACACATTTTTTACATACATTAATTTATTATGTAACCTTCATGGATTTGATAGATGTGTAAACAAAATCCGAATAAAGATAATCAGTTAAAAAAGCGGCAAACATATCTGAAATCAAGTGCGCAAGCTTGTCCAAGATAACCTTCTACTCAAAAAAAGATAATAAATTACCCCTATCTGATTTACGATCTGAATTCTGTACCATCTCCATTCAGATATGCAAAAGACATACAAACCGTGAAAAATCGTATAATCGTTCCCAATAAAACCTCAATTTAAGCAGACGAGGCCTAGACAGTGACGTATTTCTCCAAACTCCTGAAACTTGAAAGGTTTTGGAATCTTCGTTTAGTTTGTTGACCATTGCTTAGTTTCTATTTAAATGTTGTGTAAGAAATAGTGAGGAGCACGTAATGTACATGTGACGTATTGTGTTTATGAAGATGATCCAAACAGGTTTGTTTTCCGAGGGGCCGACTGTTGGAGGCTGTTCGTATATATGAGATGCGCACGCGACGAAACTGTTTGTTCTCAAGTATAGTAAGAAGATACGTGTGATTCATCCAGTGTTAGTAATAACTAAAAAATATGAATTGTTTCCTGACATTATTGGCCGCTACGGTAAGTGGATTTTTATTGCATTATGTAAACTTTTTGGTCTTTGTACAGTGCATTTACGGTTTAAAAAAATACCTTAAAATAATTATACTTATTTTCATGATTTTTATAAGTAGATATTAATAATTTAAATTTCTGTTCATTTTATACCGAAGACTTCGTTACTTTACGAAACGTCGTCGGGATAAAAATAGTTTAATAAACCGCGATTTAAATTTAAATCCGTAAAATGCGGTTTATGGCCTTATGGACCAGCTCCTATAAAAATAATTCTAATGTGAATTCCTAGACTTAGACTTTGTTTCCAATTAAGGTTTTATTATAACAAACGAACTATTGTGGAAATTTAACAGTCTGTAATAAATATTTCTTTTTTACCATTATTAATATTCTAATTGTTTGACATTACATACTTTTTATTTTTAGACATTATATTTGCAAAAAAATTGCGCCTAATCTTGGCAAAAATATAAGACACTCATTCATATAAATGTAACGAAAACTATTGTTCCATATTTGATGCAAATATTTAATTTTTATTTGGAATTTATTTTAATGTTACCAAGGATGTTATTCCTCATTAAATTATTTAATATATAAATAAGTTTGTGTATTAAATAATTAAATGAGGCCAGAAGGCATATGAGAAGGATATATGTAAAATATGTTTAAATTGTTAAATACGTGTGCATATATAAATCGCAGTTACAAAACAAACATTAATCATGTCACATAGTAACATGCAAAAGCAAAATATCTTAACCTTCAGTATTACAATATCATAACTCTATCACTTAAATAGTTAATTTTACTAGATAATGTTTTAAAAGATTTTATTACATAATCTTCAATGCCGCAACTTTTTGTTCTAATGCAACAAAATGGTACAGACAGTTCAAAATATGTTCTGTGAACAGGTATAGCTACTAGTATAGTATTATTTATCTGTGGTATAGCGCAAATAAACTATTAAAACGCCTTTAGAAATTTACTATGCAGATTTACTATACTTTACTAACTATACCAGTTTAGTCAACTTCGAATATTTTGGCACATTTTATTCAGTGCTTTGCACTAAGGGTGCAATGTATCGTCGTGTGAAGTAAGGTGTAAATAATTTAGTAGCAATAATTACAGAACTGTTCACGATGATACTATTACTATTTATTTTAGTAATTGACTTTTTTTCTCTCTTAAGTCTTAAGTGTTATTTGTGAGGACCTATAATTGGCTTTCTGACGTTACTTTTGTTATTTTTCTTGTAGCTGTTGGTCTTCCTTTAAAATTAAATACTTACATAATAATGCTTGAATAAATTATTAAATATTTATTTTCTGACAATTACACCAATTATTTAGTTCCAAAATAAGTATCATTAAGAACTTTAGTTATGGATACTAAATAACGGATAAATATACATAAATACTTTTTTTTTGGTAAATACATACTTAATATACATAGGAAAACACCCAGACCAGAACAAATATTCAAGTTCATGCACACAAAGATTTGTCCTACGTGGGAATCGAACCCACAAACTTATGAGCGGAGAGCGGGTATTCTTGCTATCACGCTATATCGGTCGTCAAATAAATAAATTAAAATTTTGATTATCGGTACTTGATACAAACTGAAATCTAGTTTCTTACCTTAGCGCAGGTTGTGATCATCATCAACCTAGCATATATCCTGGTAGACTTGCGATAAGGACTCATTGTCGGCCCTTGGTCTAATCAGGTTGGGCTGAATTTCAGTTATTACACAAAGCGACCGTCTGACCTCCGCAACCCAGGGGGAAATTAGAGAATGGTACAATAAATGCTATTGGAACTATTGAGAGGGGAAGACCACGTAAGACTTTCCATGACCAAATTCTGAAAATTTTGGGAAAGGGCACGTCAAAAGTACCCTAAACCGACTGGCGTGTATGAGGACGGTAATGAGTGTGAATGAAGCTAAAAGTGTGTGCCAAGATCGTAGCAAGTGGAAGGATGTGATCTCTGTCTACCTCTACGGGAAAGAGGCGTGACATGATGTATGTATGTATGTATTCTTACTTTTTGTGGAGTTCCAGTTGTTGATTCCACTGCCCACTGTTTAGTAACGCATATGGTTTGAATTCTCGTACATCTGTCGTCTGAATGTACTCCAGGTTGACTCCAGAAATACCTGAACACTTAAGTACTATGTCACGCCAATGATTGCATTTAAATATTAAGGTTGTGATATATTAAACAAGCGTAATAATTAGAATGACAAAGTACTAAAATGATCAGTTATTTGTATATTATCGTGCGAAACTCCAAGATCCAACACAATACTTCGTTCATCAGTTATTATTGCTCTATAATTATAAACATATAAAAATAATAAGTTTATACCTTGTAAAATAGTATGATGTCCAAAAAATATCAAAATCACTATAATTTTGTAAGCAACATTTTTGTTTCCGTTTTGATGTTTTGACGTAACTGTCTTTTAATTGTTTTTTTTTCTTTTGGGTTTTCGGCTATGGCTCTACCAGTGATTATTATAAACACAGTAATTACAGGAGGAAGGAGGGCAAGTTAATTACTTGTAATAGGATTGAATCCTTCGATAGATGATAAAAAATGCATTTATTGGAAATCATATTACGTAATATTTTGTTTTTAGTCAAAACATATCTTTTTTGCCCTGCCGTACCACAGTACTCTTATCTCCCGGGAAGTCGTAAGAGTCGACGATGAGAAATCCTACCGGATGATGGGCAGCAGCTTCATCCTGCGTACTGGCTTGAACTGCGATCACCCACCCACCTGCTCAGCGTGGTTATTATCTTCAATAGAATAGAATGTAATCTGTTAGGAAGGCCGATATAATGATGATATATTTTTCTTTAAGCTAATTAACGCCAAATAACAGACAGAGAATAGGTATTTAATTGAATCATATTCCCATACTTATTGTGCTCCATAAGATACAATTATGTTAAAAATGTAATAAGTACATATATGGACCCTGCAGGGCACGGCAAATAGGAGAGGCGAGGAAGCCTACGCTTGTAATTTGTATTCACAAAAAAAAACTGATTTTATACTGAATTTGAGGCTTTTAAACATTTTTGTAAGGAGTAGTTATTATTTAGTATATGTGTGAATAGTTTTCCATAAGTTTTTTCTATTCATGTATTTTTAATGGACTTACTAGGGGGCCTGATGCGTGTATTTTTAGGTTATTTCTGTGATCGATGGTGTTTAATATTATGAACTAATAAAATAGTAGATAGATTATGTTAGGTTCAGTTAATTAATTCTTGTAATAGTTATTATTATGTTATTCCATGGAAAACTGGCAATTATTATTGATATGTTAATTGCTTCTCGTTCTATTTCATTTACAGAAGTTATCGTAATGCTAAGTGGTCACTAAGCCTCGGGAGACATTTTTATTAAAGTATCTATGTCTGATTTTTAATAAAAATTTTACACTACATTTTTGTTTTTTGAATGAGAAAAAAGGGTTAATATCCTTCATTATTGAAATTGTTTTTGTAGTCTTTTGTGCTATCTGGAATAATGCGGAGTAATATGCATTTTCCGTGGAATAGTACACACATACGATCATTATACATTAATTTATTTTTATACTATATTAATGACATATTTTAAAAATAGCTAACACTTATTTAGAATGTATTTATTTGTTGATATATGTTATTTGTATATGTTTTCATTATATTTGTATGTATATTTTTTTGTTTAGTTTAGTTGTTGTTATAATTTTTTTTCCTTATATTTATATATATTAATTTATTATTTCTTATTGTGATCCCATACACTAATCTCCGGCACTTCTTATTAGAGAGATTTCTCCGAGATTTCTTATAGGAATAAGCTTACCTTTGTACATGTTTTTTTGTTACTGTGTTTTTATGAATGTTTATGTGCAATAAAGGATATATTTTATAAATTTAAACATCAATACTAAATACGACCACAGCGACACCATCACTGGTTCAAATAAGTTTGTGGAACTGCAAGAGTACCAAACAAAAATCTCTTATATTTTCTTTATAACGCGAAAAGCTCGCTGCGTGACTTAGGCGAACACAATTAATTTCCCCAAACCTCAGTTTTTTTCTTTTGTCGAAAAAAAAACAATAATACGTTATTTAAGTTTAAACGTGATCCTTATGTAAATAAAGCTCCGTTTTTTAAGTGAATACGATACCCGGGTCGCGTGATGTCACTACATGAACACTTCTCGTGTTGAATTTAAATACTTGATGCTCTTTTTTTCTATGTGAAATTTATTAACACCGGCTGTTAAATAATAATATATTATCCTTATACTGTTATTAGGTTTTTATTCAAATATCTTTTTTCATAAATAATATTTTTTCGTACAAAATAATTTCTGATTTATTTAAGTTAAGACGTATTTTCAAAATTTAATTAGTTTTAATTTAATAAAATTTGTCGAAAGAAAATATTTACACAGATTATGTAAATGTGTATAAGGAGCCCAAGCCAACGTCGACGGCCAATGGTGCACCTGCCGATCAACGGACGAGGCTCTGGCGAATATAAAAGTTCCCGGTACGTGGCAATAGGCTCGCCACCTATTACGTGGGACCAACAAAATAACTAGCGAACTGTGGGCGTATAATATGCCTCTGCCTACCCTTCGGGAAAACAGGTGAAATATTATGTGTGTATGTATTACGATAAATGTTATGTTTAACTTGCTGGTGTCCGCAACTTCGGTTGCCCAGAAGTAGTACTTCACACAAATCTTTTTGAATGATATAATATATATATATAGATATATGATACCCAGGTGTTATTCTGTTGCAGCTATATCATTATAATTATTATTTAACTGATATCCTTTTCATATTTTTTTTTTCAAAGAAATAAACGTCAACGCAATCTATCGCGTTTGTAATATTAGTATGGATTACATCTTTTTTATTTAGTGAGTTTTGTACCTATCACAAAAGAAAGAAAAACCAATATAAAATAAACTAGTTCTAGGGGTTGCTCTATCACATTTTTTTCTTTTCTTTTAAGAAATAAATAAATAGTTCCTGACAATTGCACCGATTATTTGATTCCAAGAAAAGTATCATTACTACTAAGTAATGATACTTTTCTTACTAAGGTACAAAGGTAGGTAGGTATAAAATACTTACCTACTAAGGTATCCATAACACATATTTTATGGCATAATTACTTCTTTATCATACCTTATTTTTGTAAATACTCACTTAACATACATAGGAAAACACAAAGAAAATGTACTAATCTTTTACTGAATTGAAATACAATATTACGATTTTATTTTGACTAAGCCCGCATCGTATTTTAGTCCGACCCGATGCCACCTTTTTGGTCATAATTTATGACCGCGTCGGTTGCAAATGAGTTATGTGAATGAAATAATTTAATGATAAAGGTTTATTAATGAATTATTGTATCCCATATAGCATGGTGTGTCATGGTGTACTATATCAGTAAAAAATTGCTGAAAAGATGCAATAATTGGTGATATCGGTAAATTTTTTCCGAATAGATGTAATAATTGGTGTAACTGTCAGAACATATTTATTTACCAAACGAAATGAAATTTTACTAGAAAAATCCAGTCGTTTGCAGTCGCCCTATTAGAACCTATGACATTTGAATAACCGGTTCAATGCTCTGTTTTAATTTGATTCGGACGAGTTGATTATTTGTAGTAAAAATTTCGTCTCATAAGTAGAACTTTGTTGTCAAATAAATGAATGTAGTTATAATTAATAATTATAACATATTTGTCTTTATTGCTCTCCTTAGATTGGGGTAGTAAGCCCCAGTAAGCAGTTGTAAGTTGGGTTGCCACCTTTTTTTTACAGTTAAAGTACAATGGTAAGGTAATTATAGGTAAGATAAAAAAGTACACAGTGAAAAATAAAGTACTATTTATTCTTCTTTATTATTTTGTTTAAAAACATATTTTTTATTGCTTTTTGCGGTTTCTATCAAATTAGTATATCTACTAAACAATTGCACAGGTTCTTTATTCTATAATTAAATTAAAGTCCAATCCCAAATCATTTAGCATGAAAAGGAGTATTTTCTAGTACTTTATTGTTTTCATAAAGTATAAAGTACAATTACTTGAAATAAAGTACAATACTTTATAATAAAGTACGGGTGGTAACCCTAGTTGTGTGAGATGTACAAGAATATTTATTAATTTATATGACCGAGGAAAGTTCATTAAAGCGTAAATGCAATATTTATACAGTACTTAAAATGTAGCGCCGTTTTTAGTTCGACTACCGTACGTACAAACATACATACAGTCACGCCTTTTTCCTCGAACGGGTAGGCATAGGCATACTTCGCCAGTTATAATGTTGGTCCCACGTCATAGATGGCGAGCCTATAGCCGCTTATCGGGAACATTTGTGATTGTCAGAACCTCGTCCGTTGATCGGCAGGTGCACCACTTGCAGGTGAGGTTGGCTTTGGTTTTCCTAAGGTCTTGGTAGGATCCCCATACATATTTATTGCATTATCACACAGACTCGTACATAAACATAATAATTACATACAGATTGCATGATATCGAAAAAGACCCCTGCTCAGTATTTGCAGTGAGTCTCTGAACAAACCCATTGCACTGATTTTCAGCAGGGGCCAGATTTGAGGATGAGGTCCTTTGTCACTGTCGAACTTATCACTTCAGTGACCTTGCCGGGAATAAAAGGACCATCCCAAAAAACTGGTAGTCTATGTATAAAATGTCCGTACATAATAAGTATGTATATGTACTATCAAACTTCGGAAACATTGCCAGGAAAGATCAACTTCGAGAAACTGTTAGGTTGTCACTGACAGAGTGGTCGGCATAGGGTCCCGCGGCCGCAGCTTGATGTTTTATGTACGTCAATATGTTCCTTCGGAGGTATCAAACTTACTTCAGTGCAGTCACATTGCCAGGAAAGATAACTTGGAAAAACTGGTAGTCACTGGCTAAGTAGAAAGATGTCCAACAGCCGCAGCCCGATGCATTGATTTGAACAGATTCGCAACTCTGAATTCCACCGTCAAGGATGCATATTTTCTCAAAATAAGTTTCATTCGGCTCTATCATGCTAATCTTACGGGTACACTTCATAGGTGCCGTGCGGTATCGGCCTAGAACCGTGCCGTGCGGTATCGGCCTAGAACCGTGCCGCCCCTCTCATCTCACGAGGAGTCGTAAGAGTCGATGAAGATAAATTTTATCAGTTGATGGCAGCAGCGCCATCCTGCGTACTGGCTTGAACTGCGATCACTGACCCGCCTGCCTTTACGGAATGTAATCTATTAGGAAGCCTAAGATTAAGCAGTGTACTTTATATGGCTGTTATGATGATACTTAATACGACTTAAAAAAACCAAGAAAGAGGATTTTCGGCGCCAAAATGTTTCATTGTGTAGTGTAATCAAATCTACACAAAACGTATAAGATAACTTATTACACAACTTAAGTATTTTTGTCATTAAATATTTAACAATAAAAACGATTGTTACCAAGTTTTTTAATGTCTTCGAAAGTGCCAACATGTACTTAACAACTGTAAAATTATGGCAAAAAACAAAATGAAAAATGCACAGAAATTTCATCAGTGTTTTTTCAAAGAAGACAAAAATAGGTACGTACGGACAATCATACGGATAGCTTTATGTTAAAAAACATGTTTATGCGCATAATCTTAAAATCACCTGACCATTAAAATAATATGAGTTTTTTGTCTACAGAACAGGATCTTGTACACAATGTTATTAAATATATCTTCTTCAGAAAAGGCCGTTAATAAAACTATAATTTATCATCGATCAATCAAAAGAATTTGAGTTTAATTATATTTTCATATGCAGGTGTCTTCATTTAATAGGAAATTTATTTGTCATGATTAATTAATCGATAAAAAATGTTTTTTGTTAGTAAAAAGTGACTTTAACAATTTTACTTAATCACTTACTATAATTTAATTTGACTTCTAGGAATATTAATATACTTCCTTAATCATTTGCACATTGGAACGGATAATATATGATTAAGACCGTCTATGAGTCAATTGAACTTTATTTTAATTAGCTACGGCATGGGATTTTGTCTAAATATGTTACTCACAGGAACTGTTGTAGTGTATAAGGCTCTTATTTTGGCCAACATCCAATGCTTACAATCAAGTAAGATTTGTTGATAATTACAAGCTATATTAAATAAATATTTGAAAGTACCTTTTTTTTTTTTTTTTTTTTTATTATCGTCTGTTAAAAAATGCTAACTAAAAATACGCACTGTCTCCCGGCCAAAAAGGGGAAGACCGGGAGGGGGTGTGGGGCTCACTGCAGCAGACGCGACCACCGCAGTCCTACCCACTAAAAAACTTCAGACGACGCCCACCGCTGTTGAAAAGGGGCGAGGCACCAGTGCCCGGGTTTGTAGCTTCTGGTACCCCGCCCGCGGCCAACGTCCCCCGGATCAGAACCGGGGAGACCTCCTCAGGGAGGCGCAATGTGCAGCGCCCCCCCTACCTCTATGTGCGGCCATGGCGTAACTGGCCGACTTCGGGGGGGTCTATGGCGAGACGGAAGGGGCCCCCTGCCCCCGCCGCCTAAGACCCCCCGGGCGCTGCCGGACGGGCCCTCCTGGCCCGCCCGCTGCGCCAACGGCGTAGCCGGAGAGAGAGCGGGTCCCGCTCCCTCTCCCGCTCCGCGGCCTCCTTCTGCGACATCACCACTTCGCAGAAGGAGGCCATCGCCTCCCACGCCGTCTCGCTGTCGACCATCTTTTGCATGATGGTCGGCAGCGAGAGAGCCACTCCACGATCTACACATATAAGATTTTTTATGTGACTCGACATTATAAACACATCTTGCCATGACTCCTCTACACTACTCGCGAAGTTAGACGAATAGGATAGCGTAGAGATGCACTTCGCTTACCTCGTCAAACTTTACTTCGCCTCGGGTGACATCCATTTGTTGTCGGTTTTTAGTACCGAGTCAAAGGGCCCGAAGTTGCCGCCTTATAGCGAATGAGCTCATCGCAAGTTGAACGAGTGTATACAACTCGTACGAATTAACTGTGCACCTCGCACTGTGACGTAATTTGGCAGGGCACGTTAGCAAAAAAATTATTATGTTATGTTAAAAAATAAAATTATCATTTTTTTATATGTTAATAAAAGGTCGTTTTGATGATAAGGCGTCACAATACTAGGTCATTTTACTCTTGACGTTTCGCTATAAAATTGATACATATGGATTGATATGATATAACAGCTTGACAATAAAGGGACGACAAAAATGAGGGCACTAGATTTTTCATTGTGGTGACATTTTTGATAGTCTAAGATCATTTTTGTATGTAATAATAAGTAAATGCGACGCTGCTCCTCCGTGCACACAATTTTATTTCAGATGCATGCAATTGTTAGATACTATCGCTACTAAACGCTTACGGCGAATGCGGGGCGCCGCGCAGGGAAGCGGGAGAGGGGTCGCATTCCAGCGGGGTGCACAGTTAATTCGTGCAAGTTGTAGTGTCGCACTTCGGACTGTTGTCGAAGTATCTCGAGTTCTTCGCCGAGGAACTTCGCGAGTAGTGTAGAGGAGGCTTCAGATAGCAAGCAGTACATGCAGTCTAAAATACATACATACATTCACGCCTGTTTCCCCGAAAGGGGTGGGCAGAGGCACACTATACGCCCACACTTCGCCAACCATACAGTCGGTCCCACGTAATAGATGGCGAGCCTATTGCCGCTTGCCGGGCACTATTATGTTCGCCAGAGCCTTGTCCGTTGATCGGCAGGTGCACCACTTGCAGGTGAGGTTGGCTTGAGCTCCTTAGGTCTTGGTAGGATCCCTATACACCCTAATATAAAGTTATAAATAAATAAAAATCACGGTAACAACCTCCCACTTATGACTAGTTGTAGAAATATTAGTAGCTAAGTGAGAAATCTCGGAAATTTACAGAGTACAAAGTCACACTAGCCTTGGATCTCGGCCACAGTCAAGGTCTCGTGGTGAATCCAAATTATCATTATTAGGTTCGGATTTAAAATATTCACGAATAATCGGGTTGCAGTATCGGGACCTGTGAGGTGGTTAGCCAGTTCTATATTCGCTATTTATTGCGTGAGTAGAATTTCAAACAGTTTACCTCGTTTAAATAAGGCCATTTGAATAAGAGTATTGGAATGAGAGCGTACAGTAATTTGTCGCTTGTACTTCCAAATCACCACAAGAAATCACGGTTACTACTGTGAAATACGTTCGAGTAGATATGTTATTTTGAACAGTATAATAGGTATTATTTAAAGATCTAAAAACTGTTATCAAATCAAGTGTTGAAAGAGCAGGTCAAAAGTACCCTACACCGACGGGCGTGTATGAGAAGGTTAATGAGTGTGAATGAAGCTAAAAGTATGTACCAAGATCGTAGAAAGTGGAAGGATGTGATCTCTGCCTACCCCTACAGGAAAGAGGCGTGACATTATGTGTGTATGTCTATGTTAAAATTTTTATTTATAATTATATTCTCGGACATTTCCCATAGAGTTATCTAATTCAAAATAAAACTGAGCTTGTAAGATGTCTACTAGACAACGGATAAACAAACTCATGAATCCCTAAAAAATTTATATATTTATCTTTCTTTAATTTCCTAAAAAATGTATTTAGGTATATATCACATTTTTACTGTATGGGATACCTACTTAAAAAAAATAAATTTAATTAAAATGTGCTTTGTATGGTGCGAAAGTTTTTAATAGACTTAAGATACGTTTATAAGAGCTTTATTGAGTCAAACTTGAATTAAGTGTCATGACTAATAGGACTTTACATAATAGTCTCCGGGTCGCCGGGTGGCCTCCAACGCAGGTTCAAGTCCACGGCGATTCGTCTTCAAACTCGTACCAATTATTAAAAAATGCGAGACATCTCCTCACCGCGCTTATTTATTATCTTGCTGAATGCATTAATTAGTAATTAATTTAATGGGAAAAGCTTTTAAAAGGATTTTAATAACAATATAAATGCATGTCCGGGATGAAAATGTTTACTAATT
The DNA here is from genome assembly GCA_949126915.1 of Musotima nitidalis. Taxonomy (NCBI): domain Eukaryota; kingdom Metazoa; phylum Arthropoda; class Insecta; order Lepidoptera; family Crambidae; genus Musotima; species Musotima nitidalis. The sequence continues at coordinate 18,018,510 of OX421419.1, read as the reverse complement.
TTAAGTTAGCAGTACAACCTACATCTACGTACGTAAACAAGTGATTTGCAATGAATAACTTTAAATTTAAATAATAATAATACTCATTTATCTCAGGCAATAATGTCACAAATGGTTTGATAACAATATAGGCCCATACACAACAAATACCTTAATCTACATACATAAAATTACGCCTGTTTCCCCGAAGGGGTAGGCAGAGGCATATTATACGCCCACACTTCGCCAATTGTGTTGGTGGTCCTACGTAATAGGTGGCGAGCCTATTGCCGCTTACCGGGCACTTCTATGTTTGCCAGAGCCTCGTCCGTTAATCGGTAGGTGCACCACTTGAAGGTGAGGTTGGCTTGGGCTCCAAAGATGATGGTAGGATCCCTGTATACTTCAACTAAATTTAAGTATTTTTATAAGACAAGCTTGTTGGTATGATAACTTAAATATTATATTACTTAGTATTTTATTATGGAACGCCACACGTTGACGCGCTGTGCGCAGTGTCCGGTAACCGGCCTCTGAACCGCCGGAACACGACACTCTTCGGCCAAAATTCTTCCTTCGTGAAGGTCGACAGCTGTTCAGTTTGAACTCTCACCGCGAATGAATTAAAATTCACTTCGCGACGGGAGTCCAACCGCTCGGCCCTCAGGTTGTAGTTAGTCTTCACCTGGATGTACTCGACATTGTTTTCAACCTTTGTTCAGAATGGCAACCGGGACACATAGAGCAGCGTCGCAGGCACGGACGCAGCAGGTGCTTGGGTCCAATAGGTTCGGTGCCACACTTGTTGTGGTTTGTGGGCTTTTTCTTCCTCCTTTCCACTAATAACATAGTTTAATTTCAGTTCCTTGAAAGTTTAAATCCGTAACATTATAGAAGCTTTTAGTGTCATTTATGTGAGATTTCTCATAAATACAAAATCAGTCGAAAATAAAACAAATAGTTTTTAAGCTATTGCATAGCTTCTATAGCGGGCCTTGAGCGTGTAGACCGAATCCAGAAATACCGTAACGAATAAAAAGCCTAACACCTCCCACAGCGGTGATACTTTCATTTTTTTCCATCTATCGATAAATAGCAGAACTTTTAATGATTTTTGAAATATCACGCTTGTCTCTTTAGTTCAGCAACCCGCCTTTAGGTGGCATGGGTTGTATCGGCGTTACTGTTTTTTTTATGTATAAGTAATACACATTAATGTCGCGCAGGGAAAGTAAATATGATATTATATCTATATAAATGTACATAAAAATAAATAATTATAATCGCATAAGTTGATAAAAAATGCTATGCAATAACTTTACCGCGGCAGTCTCAGAGTGCCACACGTCTTTTTTACAGTACTTTATAGTTGTATAGTTATTTTAAGTTATTTAGCAGTACCTATGTCACCCACCCAAATACTGACCTTTACAATCTGCTTAACTTAGGTGTATAGGGATCCTTTAAGATTTGAGAAACTCAAGCCAACCTCACCTGCAAGTGGTGCACCTGCCGAACAACGGACGAGGGTAAGACGAACAGAAAAGTTCCCGGTAAGCGGCAATAGGCTTGCCCCCTATTACGTGGGACCAACAATATAGCTGGCGAAATGTGGGCGTAAAATATTCCTCTGCCTATCCCTTCGGGGAAACACGAGTGATATTATTATGTATGCTAACCTTAATGATCGTGTTTGACTATTTGAATTTTGACCTCTAATTATAGAACAGCTAAAAACATTATTGGATTTAATGATTGCAACCACCTGGCTATTTTACTGATTAATATGAGCACAAATCCTGGTCTACTAAAAATAATACTTTTTTTTCAATACAATTTTAGTATGAGTGTTTGTATAAAACGGCCCATCCAACAATCTACCTGAGACAAATACACACATAGACTTGTATACTTCAAGATGTATACGTTTTTGTTCAACCTTTGTGGTGATCTTCACAAAAGTTAAAGGACGTAAGTAATTAATACCGATGTATCTGATCTAACATAACGTGAGGAAAATATCGGCTTTTAAATGTGGCTCTTTAAATATCGTTATTTATATCCTGCACCTGTTAAAACGATATTAATATTTATATACATTTTGTAACAGCAGTATAAATTTGAGCTTTAAGAAGTTTCAGTAAAATTAAACATACTCGTGAAACTGCAAGTACGATATACATATAGTATTGCATAAAAATAAAATATTTTTGAGCATTATGAAATGTTTTTTGAAACTTTCCGGGTGTGATTAAGTCACACAAAGCATCTACTCAATCTAGACAATTAGTTATTATGTCCTTATTAAATATAGTTTTTGTCCACATTAGAAAATATAATACTACTTACAATAAATAATTTTATATGTTATTCATTTCTGACAGCCTTAGCCAGTCTCAACTTTTAGTATTTCTTGCAATGCAACAAGTCTAAACATGTTTATAAGTAAAGAAATAACTTTATTTATATTTAATTCTTTAGTTATATACGAGTAGGTACATATGAGCAGTCTTTTAGAATCGTCTTAAAACTTGTAGAGATTATTAAATTACGCGATATATTTGGTATCCTTTACCACGCTCATATTGCCGTATATAATAAATGATGTTTACTTTCATTCATTTATTTATTTATATAAAAAGTTAAATGCACGTAATGAGTATACGTAGGGCTGCCATCACCTAAATTGCCGACCCTGAACACGGCACAAATCAAATCAAAATAAAACATTTGTGCGAAATACGGTTTTTCCCCCGGACACCTTTTTAAAAAATATTTTTGGAAACATAATAAAAATCGTTAAAATCCATAAGTGCTTGGTGGGTTAAAAACTAGGCGATAAATATTCCTCTGCCTACCACTTCGAGGAAACCGGCGTGGTATTATATGTCTGTATGTTAATATTTATCTACATAATTTTTTTTCATCGCATTTAATGTGTACGCAAAATGCATGATATGGTTAACCTGTAATTATTAGTGCAGCTAGCTAGTAAAATAATAAGTAAATCGTATTTTTTGTTAAATATAGCTTTGTAAATAAATAAATTATCGTCAAGTTAGTCAACCTCAGAACAACGAGAAATTGCTTATATAACAAAATAATTGATACAACTATTTCATTAAAAAATTAATCCCAGTAAAAAAATAATGCTAATGTATTCATTAAACCAGAAATTACACACACAGGTGATTAAAAAAAATATGTTTTACACATGTTTAACAAATGAAATATTTCTCAAAAACGACAACATTTAATTTAACTATTTTTTTTAAACCACACTAATTACTTAGTTCCAAGTTGAGTATCATTAAGAACTTGTGTTATGGTTACTAAATAACGAATAAACATAAGTGAATCCTTTTTTTTTGTACATACATACTTAATATTCATAGGACAAATACAAATTAAAGAGCTTCTCACTATTTCATTCCGCCGACCACACAGCAAACATAATAATCCTTATAATATAGTAAGCAATTTTACGGTACGATTACTTATGTCCAACTCTAAGTGCCTATTCAACTTTTTGCGACCGAACAAATATTCTTATGAATTATAACTAGTATAATGCGCAAGGACTTCCCAAGCCTCTAAAACGATTAAAGCGTCACGATTGTGGCCTGACGGTCATTGATATTTCAGTAGAATTGGCTTTTAATTCAAATATGGCGCAAAAAAATTGTAGCAATTGTATTTATGATGGTGTGTATAAGATATTACTGGTTAGTCAAAACAAATATAAATTTTAACATTGAAAAAAAGAATTAATGAAAAAACAGATATTCTTAGTCCTCTATGTCATGATTTATGTTTCTCTTATAACACCTTTAGAGAAGTGGGAGTGTCTGAAAACCAGCGCTGTGGAAGACCAGACCTTGCCAGCACAAGCTGAGCTACTTCGAATTGCCCTTTGGTACAACTACATTAAGCTACTTTTATTAAATGTACTCTCCGTGCCCTTACCCTATACTGTACTTTAAGCAATAAACACTATTTATTTGTATTATAAATAAATTAAATATTTGGTAATCTTTTTGAATCTTGGGTGTTATACTCAAAACTATCCTGTTATGTTATATGAGATTCTGTTTCTATCAGGACCTATAATTGGCTTTCTGAGATTATATGTTTAATGTATTATGTTAAATGTATTATAATTAATGTATTATGTTTAATGTATTATGTTTAGCATGCTGTAAATTCTCCTAAAAATGGGTATTGAATTCGGTGCTATCAAGGGTCCATATTTTTGCATAAATGCAGAAGCCATATTTCGAGGCTGGTTTACTTATTTTATACTTTTGTGTTTTCCCATAACTTTGTATATGATCAGATTTATCATCATCATCTTAGCCACTAGAAGTCCACTGCTGATAATAAGCCTGCCCAATTGTTTTCCATATCTATAGCTGTGTCTTGGTACACCTGCATCCACCGGCTTCCTGCCGCTTTGACCAAAACATATCGGTTCATCATCATGTCTCATTAAAGGACCTTAACGCAATATCGTTCGTCGGTTCTTCGAGCATACCAGAATTATATATATTTATTTTGAAAATACTTGTTAAATAACGACTATCAGTCTTATAATTTGTTGGCATCTGTACCAGTAGTATAGATGCCAAGTGCGATGGGTCTTTTAAGCGGGGCGTGAAACGGCATTTTAGCAGGCCATCATGAGTGGGTGCGCTTTGTATCGTGCTTATTTAACGGTTAATTTCTTTTGGGCTGCATCGACTGCTTACTATCATGCAGGATGTAGTCAAAAAGATGTGTCACATTATAAAAAATATTTTTTTTCTAAACCCTTGCAAACTATACCTATACCAAACGCTAAACCCAGCCAGCCTGTCTTATATTGTCAGCTAAAGTCGAGACGCTGCGTCATTTTTTTTCAATGCCATTGTCCTATGTAATCGTCTACCGTAAAACAGTTCTAAGTAAAATTATCCTAGACACATAATTTTTGCAAACATTTACAAACTACAGTTTTACGAATACAAACGTCATAGTATTACTACTATGACACTACTGTCATAACACAATCATGCTGGCACCGTATGACAAGAGAACAAAACGTAATACAGTTTAAGTGTCATCTATTTATGTAAATAGATTCAGTGGCCACAGTCGTGGACATTCATGGTCGGCCATATGCGTCGCGAATCGGTCGCAAAATCTATGTCGACGTCGATATCCTATATCTTTGAACCTTTTATGGCGTTTCTCGTTAACTTTTTTGGTAAATCCTATTATGTGGAACTAATGATATTAGCGGTTTATTGAAATAAAATCATGTTTGCCTTGGATTAAGTATGAGTGATTTGTTTTCTGACGATTGTTGTTTTATATTGATAATTATGAGGCAATGCTTTTTAGGATGTATATAAGATGAGTAATTGAAAGCAAGTCTTGAGTTTTATTTGTTTGACAACTGAGATGACGTGATTTTCTTGCCAGTTCTTCTTACAGAGGGTGGCTCGGAGCTGGCCCTTCGATTAACTCTCGTTCCAGCGTTGGCCGTGAAGACATCGTTGTCCGGAGGCTCCTATCTTACCTGAAGATGCCCTGTTTAAGGGCGAAACACGTGTCGTGTTGAATAGTTTCTCGTTTTTTCGGGAAATTATAGTACCGCGGGAATTGTTACAAAGATATTTTTAATCCATCACTTGCTTACACTTATTCTTTGGTTTGTTTTTTAATTGTTTCGTTGCAAATAAGTGAACCTAGGCTTCATGATTTCAGTGTAATTGTCAGTGACGTGAAAACGTCAAAATTTAATATTTTGATTGTTTTTCATATTTAATTTTGACGTTATCAAGTACTAATAATCGTTTCTGAAATAAAAGTTATTTTAAGTTTGAAGTCTGCACTTTGCTTTTTAGCTGTGAGATTGATTGCCACACAGGATAACTGTTAGTGTTTATGAACACGAATATTTTTTTCTGTTCTGGCTGTTTCTAATGACATAAATACAAACACGCCTGCTTTACCTAAGGCGTAGGAGGCAGAGACATTATCCGCTCACATTTCGCCAGTAATATTTTTGCCAGTTATATTTTTGCCACGTACTAGGTAGCAAGCCTATTGCCACTTACCGAGAACTGTTACGTTTGCCAGAGCCTCGTCCTTTTATCGGCAGGTGCACCACCTGTAGCTGAGGTTGGCAGGGGATCCTACTTAAGCTCTTGAGGTCCACTAGAGATCGGAAAAACATACTTATATAAGAATTCTGTATATAAGTATGTTAGTCCCATCTCTAGTACCAATAGCACAAAGCTATGTTTAGTTTGGCGCTGTATTTAATAAGTTAAACTGTATCAAAATACTTGTTAGGTATAGGATCTCCTTGCTACAGATGAGGACCAGGCAATACTTGATAGTCTAGTAGATATATATAGATACAGTACAACAGTAACCAACCTCACAAAATAAACTTGTATCAAAAATTTAAAATATATGTAAAATGTAAAAAATAATTGACATTTTCTTTTGTTCAGCAACATGTAGTATGACCTCAATTCCTTTTACCTTAGTTTCAAATCATATATATACAATACAATACAAAATAATGCAAACACAGGTACCTAATTACGATGAGGTGTTACATTGGTAAGGGCCCACTATGTCGTGGTGGTTAATTTATCGTCGGACCACAATCGTTTCTAGCTGTTTCCATTATACATATTTACTGTTTGTAGTCAATGTTTTTATCGTTTAGCGACTATTGTATTAACCTGTTCCCGTTGGATTGTGGCTATGGTAGATACACGATTTGTCGTCACGATTTAGTCGTAACGATTTTTTATCGTTTTACGACTGTCGTGTTATCCGATCTGAGTGTCATAACAATTTGTCGTCACCGCAAAAATAGTCGTAGACGACAGTAAATGTTTTGTTCTATATATGAACACCTCCATTTAAACATAAAAGCCACAACACTTAAAACTATACTACCAAGTGGGAACGCGCCCTGAGGGTATAGGTTTATAAGACGACCGATATAGCGTGGTGAGGTCGCTTCGATTCCCACACGGGACAAATCTTTCTATACAAAAACATGAATATTTTTTCTGTTCTTCTGTTCTGTTCTGTTCTGTTCCGATGCATATGAAGTATGTACATACAAAAAAAAAAGTATTAATGTATATTTATCCGTTATTTAGTACAGTAGATGTTCTTAATAGTACAAGTTCTAAATAATACTTATCTTGGAACTAAATAATAGGTGTTAATGTCAGAAAATATTTATTTATTTATTAGAAAAGACCTGAGCCCAACAGTGTGACGTTAATAAGCTGATATACATCTCATATTTATATATCAACGGATAAATAAATTATTGTTTCAGCTATAACAGAAGCGACTTGATATCGCCAAAATTTGCAAAGCTGAATACTTCTAAAAAAATTGTATTTGTCATCATAAAATTATCCTAGCAATTAACACTACACTGGTACCATAATGACATCACTGTGCGATATTGTTAAAGGTAGCACAGGAAATATTTAGGACGATTCAGACATGGCACAGAGCGTGGTCACTAACCAAATATATGTCAGTAAACGTGGTCGCAAGCATCAGCCTCTATATTTAACTACTGACTGTCAGCGGTGTGCGCGTAACTTACTTAACGGTCGTGGATACTTTGAGAAATTGGTCACATCGTGAATTGTCTTACTCATTCATTAATAAATCAAGAAATATTAAAAAGTCTCTGTTAAATATATATTAAACGGTACAAACACATTTTCACGGAGATTCATCCAAACATGTGTATAAGAATGTGTATTACACTACACTTTAATCTGTAGGTAAAATGAGATACTACCTGAGACCAAGAATCCTTTAAAAAGTGTGCCGCGTAAAAGCGATTAACTGAGAATGTACAATGATCGTTTTAATTCGGGGATTCCTTCGCCACTAAGGGAGCCGGTATGGCTTGAAGCCGGCTTAAGTCCAGCAGTGCCGGCTTAAGTCAAACAGTAATAAATATGAGACAATAGTAATTTTTGTATTACCTAAATCTCTTTACATATTCTGAAAAACGAACTGCTAGCTAGCCACTGATAATGAACCCTGGAAAAACCATTAGCATAGTACTAATGGTTTTCATTCTCTTAGGCCTAGGTTACAGCCTTAATACTAGCTGTCTGACTGGTCTGGCTTCTGACTTAAAATAACTTTCTATTGGTCCATACCATGTCCATGGTGGAACACACAAATAATTAAAATAAAAAGGATACTTCTGGCCTAAGGCTTACTCTCACAAGCCACAGAGACAGGGTTAGTTCATGAACCTTGAGATGCGAAAATGTATTGCATCACTAAAATTTTATAAGACTTACATATGTAATGCTGCTTTACAACAGCGATAACAGAATCATCATTTTAATGTTTTCTTCATTTCTACATACACACATACATACATACATACAAACAATCACACCTGTTTCCCAGAAGGGGTAGGCAGAGGCATAATACACGCTCGCAAATTTTGCCCGAAAAAAAATTTTGGTTCCACGTGATAGGTGGCAAGCCTATTGCCGCTTACTTAAATTTTTTATGTTCTCTTCAAAGCACCGATATTCTCGATTTTAAGTACGATAGAGATGTTCTATCATACTTTCGTAATAGCTACGTAGCTTTGGTGAATGTATTCAAGAGCAACTAGAAAGATCTATTTGTCTTTTTATTAAATGTAAGTTTTTCGAAAGTTCTTTATTATTGTTATAATTATTTCATCCAATAGAAATCCACGGCTAAACATGGTCTCTGATGACATGACATCAATCTGAAGTAATACCATTTATGGCTACACTTCTATACCCGGCCATTTAATATAAATACCAACTTTCCTACTCAAACCACGACACAACGGCCCTGCAGAAACACGCTTCAATGAATGCGCTAGGTGCTAATTTACAAGTGAATCTTAAACTCTGCAATATTACGTTTAGCAATGTCAAGTTTTGTTTAGTTAATACATATAAGATACAGAATTACGCAATATATATCTTTAAGCCCCAATGTCGTGCTCTTGAAAGAATACTACGAGAAAATGTTTTAAAAAAGATTTGTGACTCATTGTTATGAATATGTTTGGTAATTATTTTAAGAATTATATCGTTAAATTACTTCTAATTTGAAGTAAAGAGTAATGTTAAAGTTAGAAAAGGATTGATATTTCTGAAACTTTGTCAAAAATAGTTTAGTTCTTGTGTAGACTATGCTTTGTGACATGCGTATGTAACATGAGTCCTAAATTCTTTGATAAGTTGTTGTATTAAGTTGGTAGATTAAGTTACTTAAAATTAATATCATCTGACGTCCACTGCTGAACATAGGCCTTCCCAATAGATTTTCACATTGTCCGATCCTGAGTCGTCTGCATCCATCGGCTTCCCGCCGCCCTACCAGAACAGTACTCTACTATTGTTTCACAGTGTACTTTATAAGGCTAATATGATATATTCATTTGATAAAATTAAGACAGTGACAGCAGTAGTTTTAAACCGGGTCTAACTTTAGATCACGTTCTGTAATAAATAATAAATAAATAAATAAATAAATAATAAATAAATAAATAAATCTGTACATAAGCTTTATTCAAGTCTAGTTAATCGTGGTTAAACAATGGTCTAATTAACAAGCAGGGCCCTTTTTATGTACACTGGTTTTTTTTTCAAGATAAAATTAAACTTTCTAATTAACTAGCAGGGCCCTTTATATTTACACTGGTTTTTTTTTTCGAGATAAAATTAGACTTTTGTTACTTCAAATAAAATAAGCTATTTGTATGTGAAAAGCTCTTTAAAATCTCATCAGAGAAAAATATACATAAATAGTCGGTGTATACTGATTATTATTCTACATTATGTAGTAAAATACTATTCTCTTTTACTGTCTCATAAACTTTATAAATTATCATAATATAGTATATATTTGCAATGGTTAAATATTTATTACCTTTTTAATAATTAATGAACTTAAGACCACATGTGATGTTTAGTCTTTTTATAAGCTATGACGTGTTCAAGATGTATCAATGTTAAAGAAGAGGTTCATAGTAAAGTTATAAGAGTATAGATTCTCTTAAAAGTACATTATTTACCATGACCAGATTGCAGCGGCAATATAATGTGCTTTATAAAAAAATTACATCGGCATCTTTGCAGATAAGCCTCAGGTATCAAATATTACAGTTATAAAATGATCTGTTAACGTTTTCTTTTTTTTAAATTGTATGTAAATAATATTATATTTTAATTAAATTTATTGTGCACTTTGAATACCGTGGCAATGGCCACCTGTAATTAGGGTTTTTTTTCTTTTAAATAATGGGTTTGTGCGGTTTGCACATTTAGCCAGTGTCTAGAAAAAAAGATATATTAATAACATATAAATTATAGGAAATACAAATACAATTAAGGTTCGAAATATCACAAATTTTAAAAAATAAAACAAAATTGCAGACCTGACGCTTCACTTTCCCGCCATGATTTCCTGTAATTAAGGTTACACTTAGCTGTAAGTTTTAAAGTTTGTGTTGTTTTACTTTTTCTTTCGTACCAGTGTTTCAATTGTTTGTTAACCTAATATTTATAAATGAATAAAAATGGAAAGCCATTATTTAAAAGAAAAATAAAAGTCAAATAACGAGTAAAGTCACGTTTTGTTCTCCCGCCAGTACAATTAATAATGGGTGGTATTGAACGTGTCATAAGAACTAATAAATGGCCAAATTAACGACACCTTGTTGCACATTGCTTTTACTTATTATAATGTCAATAATGTCAAAAGAACAATACGCACAGGTTGTCTATTAGATCACAATTATCCATATTTATTAATATAAATATGTATATAATTTGAGTAGTTAGTATATAGTTTTCATAATATAAATCATAGTAAAAAAGTACTAACTCACATAGTTGAATCCACAGATACCACACATAACCGACCTAGACCGATATGGCGTGGAGGTCAGTATACCAGCCCTCCGCTCCTGAGGTCGTGGGTTCGATTCCCACACAGGACAAATCTTTGTGTGCATGAACATGAATATTTGCTCTGGTCTGGGTGTTTTCTATGTATATTAAAAAAAAGTATTTAAGTATGTTTATCCGTTATTTAGTATCCATAACACAAGTTCTTAATGATACTTATCTTGGGACTAAATAATTGGTGTAATTGTTAGAAATTATTTATTTTATTTATTTATTTATAATATTTTCGAAATAAAAAGTAGTCCTTTTAATTTTACTTTATTAGTAAGAAGTAAATTTACTTATCTTAAACTAATTCTTACTGTTTACTATGGGATTTATTATTGTTACCTGCAGTCTTATGAAGCCTGTTTTGTAGCCTTAATGAGACTATGTAGTATTAATGATGAGACGACCTAAGGACGTCGGCACCCGCTTCTTAATCACTGTTTTTTTTGTATTTACAACAAATAACGACATCCTGAATGAATTCACAGTTGTTTTTTTTAAACGTGCAAAACACATTACATGAGAATAATTATACAAATAAGAGTGATAATGTCAAACATATGCGTTGTGTTCGTTTCTGCTACGAATTCGTTGCGTATGCGCTGCGGTGACGGACACTTATAAAAACAGATTTAAACTTGATTCATAAAGAATCTAAACTTTTTCTGAATTACATTAACTGTTTACTATCATCAGGCAGTTTGTCAAGTCACATTATAAAAGGAACCCACTGTATAAATGCCGATTTCCACCGCGCTGAAAAGATCGAACTGTATAAGCTGGGTACACATGAGCCTATAAAGAATGACAAAGGCAAGTCTTGCTGAGGAATGATATACCAATTTAAAAACTAACCTAATAATCTTAAGTCGATGCCTAGGTGGGCTGTGGGCTTTAAAGTCATCGTTCACGAGAGTCTGCTACTTATGAAAAAACACAACAACACGTTTAAAATAAATTTTAGAATATTTTTTTTTAAATTTCAAACTGTCTTCAGTAAGTATTAGGGTATGATGAAAAACCGTCTCTCCTTGTTCGTGACAGTTTTTCACTCCCGTCTAGTGTTGTTCACTGTACAAGTCTCCGGTGTTATCAAGTTCAAGCGTGGAGTATATTTTCCATCTTTGGGATGGTTCTGCAAAATATTTTGCTGAGGCCGTAACCTTAGTTTCCCACTTTTCCCAGGTATTTAAAACGGGACGTGAAACGGCACATATGAATGTGTGGATCCGCTTGTAACAGTGATGGTACCACAGTATGAAACGCTCTTTTATATTGAGCTGCAACAACAGCTTACCTTCAGGCAGGGTGTGGTCATTATTACGAAGTACGCTAAAAAATAATTAACCAATTGTCGACAGGTGGCGCTGACAGCAGGCTTACCCCAACCGTTCTCCAACGTGTTCGAGATCGACATCAGCCCCGAGGAGGCCCAGAAATACCTCAACAGTCCCCCTTTCACGGAGCCTCAGCTTTCAGGAAGAACTGGAGTATTACCGCTGGTAGGTATACCAAATAACGGGCAAACAATAGATTTTCTATTTTTACTGGCACCGATGGCGTGCAACGTGTATGAAATTTATCATTAATCTTCATAATCATTATCTCGAGCCTGCTCTTAGGAGCCAAGGTGAGCGGGATTCTAGTCATACTCCACCAACTAGAGCAGATTGGCGGATGCTGGTGTGTATCAATTAGGCCTCTAACATGGCTTAAGGACTACTACAAATGTAGTGCTAACCGGGACCAACGGCTTGACGTAACTTCCGAGGCACGCAAAACACAACGGTCACCCATTAAAGACCTGACCTTCGTGAGATTTTCTTTATTCCGGTGATCGTTTCTTATCGCCTAGTACCATGCAACTACGAGCGTTTAGTCATCATCTCAGTCTTAATATAACTACGTCAAAAAATATTCTGAGTATACTTTATTTATTTATTAGGAACACTTACAGCTAAACATATATATTTTACATACAACACTTAAAACCAAATGACATATATGCAAGCCATTACAAGTATTCACATCATTATTTTTTACTTATTTCTAAATATACCTGAAACGTGACTTACGAACTAATGCCTCATTAATTACCTACAAATTAATTAATTATTTTTCATCACATTTCAGGTGAGATGGAATGACCCCAGATTCCGTACTGCCGAAGCTGGCCCAACTCTAGGCCACTACTGGAAGAATGGTCATGAGATCGAAAACACCGAGGACTACGTTGAAGAGGTACAACGCATTTCTTTTAATTTTTAACGAACGAGAAAGAAACCTAAGATAGTCCTTAGATAAACAAATATTAGATACTCCGACACGTGTATTTATTTGTTTATTAAATCTTTATTGCACACTTAAAAGTATTATAAAAGGTGAACCTAATGCCATAACGCATTCTCTGCCAGTTAACCTTAGGGTTAGCAGAAAACTTTAAAGGCGGTGCGGTAGTTAATAAACATACATAAATTAAAATAAAAAATAAATGGGGGGTGTTATGTTAGGTTTATTTTTCGTTACGGAATTTCTGGATTCGGTCTCCACGCTCCAGGCCCGCGATAGAAGCTATGCAATAACTACATTTATTGCATAGCTATAATATGCAGAAACTACATTTATTATGTCTACCCAGAGTCTGCTTACTTTTTTTTTTTTTTTTTAACTCCCCAAAAATACTTTTACATATTCCCCTCCGCTCGGGAGAGCAGAGGGGATATGTGGGACTCACCGCCCCAAAGATGGCAGAAGGGGCGGAATACCCACTAAAAAGAGAGTAGTACTTTCCCACATTTGCGCCGGATCATGGCGGGACTCGCATCAGCATTACACCACCATGACCAAGATCGCCCGCCCGGCAAAGGACACCATATTACCGGGCTCTTGCGCCTCAGAGAGGAGCGAAGGGGGGGGGGGGGGCTCAGAGTCTGCTTACTGGTCTAACCACATTTGACTGGATTCCAGTTATTACACTGAGCGACTACCGTCTGACATCCACAACTCCCGAGGGAAATATCAATCTATGGTTAAACCAGCTATAATGATATTAGAAGGCACTAACTTCCAAATAACAACTGCCATAGATGTTCATGTCAGCCTAGACCTTAAAAAGTCACAGGTAATTTGGAGTCTATTGGTTATCGCTGCTACTCACCAGTGGGCTATCACTATATTCTAATTAGTACATACATAAGTTGTAATGGAGCTGTGTGGTGGCGGCTCATTCAAAGAATACTACCAACCCATTTCATCCCTTGGACATTCAACAGCTTAGAGCGGCGACGGGCTCACGTACGAGGCCAGTAACAACGATGATCTTCAATGGATAACGAAATTCCAACAAGCATTAGAGACATAGGGAATTGTAACATTTGCTCTAACAATATTATTCCAATAAAATTATTTGAATTTAAAATTTAAATAAAAAATATTGTGCTTTGTTTGTCAGCATTACATTTCCGAGAATTTTGAGATATTATTATTTATACAACACAATTTGTAAAGACTGCACATACATCTAACAGCTTAGAGCGGCGACGGGCTCGTCACCACCTATCACGCTGAGGACATGTGCAGTTGTTATTGGGTGAAAAGTGGACTGTGACAGTGGACTGCTTTTGCGGTCCTTATTGCCTAGTCTCTGACTACCCCTTCGGGGATAGTAGTCGTGAGTGTATGTATGTATAAGTTGTAATTAGTATAAAAGAGACTGTGACCCACAGACAAACCAGTCAAACGGTTTTGAGGGATATCTTTTTATGTAACTTGCATTTTTTAAAGGAAATAAACGTTTTATCTATCTATCTATACATATGATCATGCCTGTTTCCCCGAAGGGGTAGGCAGAGGTATATTATATGCCCACATTTCGCCACTTATATTGGTTCCACGTACACTTATATTGGTGGCGAGCCTATTGCCGCTTAACGAGAACTTATATGTTCATCATATCAGCCCATAAACGTCCCACTACTGAGCACGAGCCTCCTCTCACATATCAAGGTGCGAGGGTATTGGGTCATACTCCACCACGCGGACCCAGTGCGGATTGGCGGAGGCAGGTGTATGGCGTCCTGCTGTTAGAATTTTATCAAGCCGCCCATTAGGCCTCTAACATGGCTTAACGACTACCACATTTTAGTAATAAGCCGGGACCAACGGCTTAACGTGCCTTCCGAAGCACGGAAGCGCTCGATATCAAATGCCACACAAACGGTCACCCATCCATGGACTGACCTCTGTAAACTCTGCTGTACTTCGGTGATCGTTTATGACCACCGAGCACCGCAGAGCTACGAACGCTTCAACGCTTCTTATATGTTCGCTAGAGCCTTATTCGTCATTCGGCAGGTGCACCACTTGCAGGTAAGGTTGGCTTGGGCTCCTCAGATCTTGTCGGCAACGCCATATACTATATAACAATAAAATTTCCAGGTGTACGACGCCTCCCAGTTTCACGGCCAGGATGGTTTGGGTGGATACGCCTATGGCTACCAGGCACCAGAGTCTGCTAAGGTGGAGAACCGCGCCCGATCTGGTGATGTCACCGGCTCCTACACCTACAGAGACGGCAACAATGAGCTGATCAAGGTTAGTAAGGAAGTGGCGGCATAGCTTTAGCCATAGCTAAGCTTGTTCTTTGTCGTTTGCTTTAAATTAAAATTTATAATGTAACATTGTATTATTGATCACGGCAATAATTTTTCTATGTGTTATATATACCCTAATGTTGCATTATATTTGAATTTTTTGGACATAATGAAAGAGGCTGCCCTCCACGACACAGGGAATACTAGTGTGGAGACCAGTGATATATGTTTTTTCTGAACTATGAATTTTTCTGGACAATAAAGCATTATTATTATTATATATATTTATAGTAGAACAGCTTTCTTATAGATCTTGAAAGATTTCTCATAAGACGCAGGCCGCCATGAGTGTGTGTGCTTATTACCGTGCTTATCGCACTTTAGGGATCGATCTAAATTTTTTGGACCGATACGGCTACCAGGCACCCGAGTCTGCTACAGTGGAGATCCGCGTCCGATCTGGTCACGTCACCGACTCCTGTACTTATAGAGGCGGCAACAATGACCTGATCAAAATTAGTTAACCAGTTTTCTTTTAAGATGCAGGTTGGCCATGAATAGAAGCGCTTGTTACCGGTGGAGGTCACTAATATTTTTGGACTGCATATACTGCTTACCATCAGACAGGATGCGGCGGATATAATATTTAATAAAAGTTGCACTGTACTGTTGCACTATATCTAAATTCACCCCTGGTAAAAAAGAGCAGCAAAGTTTTTCTGTTAAACATATTTGCTATGTTTCTATAATTTATATGAAAACTCCAATTTGGTCCCACGTGATATGTAACGAGCCTTATACCCCTTACCGAGGACTTTTATTATTTTCAGAGCCCTGTTCGTTGATGTTCGTTCGGTGTTCGTTGATGGGCAGGTGCACCACTTGCAGGATTCTCTTATTCCCCATACACCCTAGGTTCCATAGGATTTTATGTAAATAATTCCAAACAATATTTTCGTTCAATGCGATCGGTTGAATATGTGCATTAATTAATTCCCTAAACACATATAAAATTTCATTTTGTGAGTTACATGTTAAATAGGTAATAGGTAGATACTTACCATACCCACTCGAGTTAAACTAGCAACTTTGTCTAACAGGTACGCTACTGGGCGGACAGTGAAGGTTTCCACCAAGAGGACAACCTGCCCAAGGTACAGCTGCAGCCGGTGCAGGAGACCGAGGAGGTTCGTCAGGCCCGTTTGGCTCATGAGGAAGCTTGGAAGAAGGCGGCTGATGCTAACCTCCACCCTAACGCACAGTAAGTAGGGGGCTCTTTACATAATGTATTAAAAGTAAAATTGGCTTTAAACGGGTTTTAATGGATCTTCAATACACTAGTGATGCCCTTGATGTTGCAGCGTATGGTTATTGCAGTTGGGCGCTCTTTAAATTGGGCTTGAAACGGTTCTTAATGGATCTTCAATACACTAGTGATGCCATTGATGTGGCACCCTGTGGCTATTGCAGTTGGGCGCTCTTTAAATAGGGCTTAAAACGGTTTTTAATGGATCTTCAATACATTAGTGATGCCCTTGATGTTGCAGCGTATGGTTATTGCAGTTGGGCGCTCTTTAAATAGGGCTTGAAACGGTTTTTAATGGATCTTCAATACGCTAGTGCTGCCCTTAATGTTGCAGCCTATGGTGCGGTAACCAAAGTGAAAAAAGTATCTTCAAGTTATACGACACGTTTCTTGTCCAATTATTTTCTTCTACTCAAGCTTCTCTCCGCAAAGAATAGTTGTATACGTTTTTAAGCTGACGATCCTCAAATCTTTATTGAGCCAAACTATAATGAACCATTTTTACTTTGACTTTTAAACTTGCTAAGAAATACAAAATTACTCACTCTTACTACCATTAGTTCCAATTTTACAATTTTTTTTTAACTAAAAAAAACACATTGAAAGAAAAAAATTTAGGTTTTTAGTTGTAATGGTGCATTTGGCGATTAATTAGTAATAGTATATTCATAGTATTCATATTTAGTCGATATATTAGCAAAAGTGTGAATTCGTGGTTCTCTTTAAGTGTTATTTATACGGCTATATATACCATAATAATTATTGTTAATTAGAGCACTCTATTGCGCTACGTGTATACTTCTTATCATGTCCTGTCCATCCCAAAGTTGTCTGGAAGCAATTGCTGTGAGCAATAAGGCCGCCCATTGTACAATTAATTTTAATGTAATTTTTTTTTCAATTGCTGTATTTCTCTTTAATTTGGTGTACAATAAAGTGTTTATTCATTCAAAAGAATTTTTATTTCAGGCCTGACTACGCAGCCTCCTCCAACTACCCCGAGTACCAGCCTCAAGCCTCCGAAGTCCAGCCCGCGGTAGCCGCTGCTCCAGTTGCTCGTGAGGGCAAGGCTTACGGACAGAACAACTACCAAGGCCAGCAATACCAGGGCCAACAGAACCAGGGTCAGCAATATCAGGGACAGCAGTATCAGGGACAGCAATATCAAGGACAGCAGAACCAGGGACAACAGTATCAGGGACAAAAGTATCAGCAACAAATCAGTACTACAGAGGAACCTGAACCTACTGTGCGTAATGTTTTTTCTAAGCATTTCTTAATAATAAGTTGTAATTTTCGGCCATGTTGCAAAATATTTTAGTAATTGGTGTAGTATTTAATAGTATCAACATCTGATCGTTCTCTCACAAACCATAATAAGATAAATTCTAGTTATACTCAACTCATGATTAATCGCCATTCTGTGGTGTGGCTGTGGATGGATTACTCTTAACATGTATTCCGAATCACGAATCGCGTTCAAATGACACGTCCACCCATCCGAAGATTTCTGTAAACGCAACATTTATCGTTTATGGTTTCCAATTGCCTAGATTTAAGGCGATACGTTCATACCAAAGGAGTGCTATAATGATACCCAAAGTGCTTTATTATACAAATAACAATTTCTTCTTAAGGGACCCCCACGAGGATTTTTCTACAGCTACAACTACCCAGTGTCCATAATTGTGGCGAAGAGCGCGCAGCAACCTGGTGCCGTCAACCCTGGATACCCAGTAGACCAGGATACCGTCTCCGTCAACGCCCAACGCGGTTAAGAAGAAACTCAACAACTAGTAGTAATAAGACTTAATTTTAAACAACAAATGGATCTATTAATTTACAAATTGGAGGAAAATTTAAATTAAGGACATGAATCTATCTGCTTCCATTTAATTATATATTAGGATAATATCAAATTGCCAATTTAGGATATTAAGACTCAATACACAGTTGCCAACGCCGATGTCATTAAAAAACATTTGTGGTAATCCTCATTCAAAATTTGTGTTAATAGGTCACTAACCACTTTAATGTTTCTATCTATAAACCTCCAGTGATCGTCTATTGCTAGTCGGTTGTCTATTATAAGCTCATTAGCATGTAAACCTTGTTGTTTAATGGATCATTAAGCATTATCAGGTTATTGATTTCTAATGTGACCGTTATAGTTGGCTAAGTATTAGTCTAAGCTTCTGTAGTTGGAGAATCTGCTTTTGTCAATTTAATTTTACCTTTACTATTGTAATTTGTTAATGCATGATCGGTGTTTGATAGTGTAACCTTAGGTTATCAATGTTTGAAAATTTAAAATTTGTTAAACTCTTGAACCCGGTCATAAAGCCTATTATTTAGTTACCAGAACAGTTTCAATGCCTATTTGTGTTGATATGTACAAAACAAATAAAAAATTGATATCAGTATAGCTACTCGTAATTAACATGTTGCCTATAGATGATATTCGTTTTTACCAATAAATTAAAAGGATTTCCTTTTTATCATTACTGAGTTTTTATTGAATTTTATTCCACATAGAAAGAAAGAGAAACGATTAATGATTGAGAAACTAATGATTAATGTATGATTGCCTTTTGTAAGAAATATATACAACTGAAGGAGTGTGTAAAAACAATGCAAAAAAGTTTCGATATAACTTTAGTTTTTATAAATTTTGTATTAACAGCGTCATAAAATTTGAGGTAAATTATTTTAATGGGAACAACAACGGGATCTATGTTCCCACCGTATATTGAACATGCATTAAGTTGAAATAGAGAGCACACACACAACATTTTTGCCATGCCCCATGTAGGGTTGATTCGATTCTACAAAGCAGTCAAAATAAGATAGTAAAGAGTTTTTATTCAATAGAACACAGGATAGGGCTGCGCAATATCTGGAAGCAGCAACATGGGCGAGTCATGGTTCTGATTTATAGACTGCAGCTTGCTAAGAAGCATCTTCATATTTTGCGGCTCCACAGTTGGTTGTGTCGGTCTATTAAACGGCCATCTTTGTCCAATTCCACCAATTATACCAGAAATTCCATTGTAGATCCACGATATAGCGTCAGGAACGTTGATTTCAATTGGTAAGAAAGGAATTGCTGAAACCAAATCACCTATTATTCCTCTATTGAAGCCGTTGTTAGGAATAAGTAGTATTGCTTTCTTTGGTACTGGTTCTGGTTTTGGATCAGGTTCATGTTCAGCTTCAACTATGACAGAGTCGAACTCATCGCTATCTGTTATGTGATCTTTAAACTTGAAGTTTGTGGGTTCACTTGTTTGGTCCGTTTTCTTCAAATTGAGCGCACTTAAACTTGGCCATAGATTGAGTAGTGTTTCAGGTAGAAGTATCACCACGGGTAAGTGGTTGTTTCTGGAATTATAAAAGGAACTTTAAATAATCAAATATCTATTTAAAAAACAAAATCATTAGTAATTTTTTATGCTACTATATTCTATGTTTTTATTGGTATGCGTTAAAATGAAAGGTTAAAAAGAAATGTTAAAAGCAAAATCGAATCATTTATCAGCACAAGAATGTTCACTGCAGAACAAAGATCTCCTACATTAGGTACTTATGTATCAGTTTTTAACACAAGTTCTTAATGATCCTTTTTTGGGAGTAAATAATTAATGTGAATATGGGATTTTTTTAAATATTTTTTTAACTAGAGGTAGTAAATAAATAGTGTGAATATGGGAAATTATTTATTTAACTAGAGGTTCTATGAGGATTTGGAATTAACATGAAAAATCGAATCAGCACTGATGCTGATTCGATTTTTCATGTTAATTGAACATCCTTGTGCTGACACAAGGATGTTCACTGCAGAACAGAGACCTTCTCCAGAGCCTACTAATGTGACCGATTGCTGTTGGCCAGCATTAAGCGTGATCCTGCGCCCTTTATCATCATACGTCCATCTTCGATATAAGATGCGGCCGTAGTTCCGCGGTGCTCGGTGGTCGGAAACAATCACCGAAGTAAAGCAGAGTTTATAGAGGTCAGTCATTGGATGGGTGACTGTATGTGTGGCATTTGATATCGAGCGCTTCCGTGCTTCGGAAGGCACGTTAAGCCGTTGTTCCCGGTTATCACTAAATGTGGTAGTCGTTAAGCCATGCTAGACGCCTAGATTGGCGGCTTGAAAAAATCCAACAGCTGGACGCCATACACCTGCCGTCAATCCGCACTGGGTCCGCGTGGTGGAGTATGACCTAATACCATCACACCTTAGTATGTGAGAGGAGGCTCGTGCTCAGTAGTGGGACGTTGAGGGGCTGAGCTGATGATGTTTAAGTCCATCTAACGGTTGGAACCCAATTATATTATTGTTAATAATATTGTTTTCCGAAGGGGTAGGCAGAGTCATATTATACGCCCACATTTCGTCAATTATATAGTTGGTCCTACGTAATAGGTGGCGAGCCTTTTGCCGCTTATCGGGCACTGTTATGTTCGCCAGAGCCTCGTCCGTTGATCGGCAGGTGCACCACTTGCTGGTGATGTTGGCTTGAGCTCTTAAGGTCTAAGTAGGATCCCTATACAGCCCCCCCGACTGGTCTCCACCTTGTCGTGGTGGGGGGGCTAATTACCTCCCGGAAGGGCGCAGAGGGCGCTAGGGAAAAGGTAACACCCAAAGATTGGCGGTGGCCTTAGTACTGACTACCGGGGGGGAAACTAAGAGGGACCTGTGGAGGGCGCAGCGGGCGGGCCAGGGGGGCCCGTCAAGCAGCGCCAGGAGGGTCGTAGATAGCGGGGGCAGGTGGTCCCTGCTGTCTAACTATAGACCCTCCGAGAAGTCGGCCACACACGCTATGGTCGCACAAGGAGGTAGGAGGGGCGCGTCCAATGCGTCTCTCTGAGGAGGTCCTCCCGGTTTTTGTCCGGGGGACGTTGGCCACAGGCGGGGTGTCAGAGCTGCAACCCAGGTACTGGCCCCCTTGCCTCTTATGCAACTAGCAACGGGCGTCGTCGGAATTTTTTTAGTGGGTATTACTGCTGGCGGTCGTGTCTGCCGGTAGTGAGTCCCACACACCTCTCTCGGGCCCCCTTTGGCCGGGAGCCAGTGTGTAAATACATTTTGTTACCGACGTAAATCAAAAAAAAGGTTCCCTATACAAGATTTTTGACATCATTATGCAACCTTTTCTAGTTCATGTGTAACTTTCACAGTTTTCGTAACATTAGTGCTATCCATGCATAAACAAGCTTTATTAAGTTTATTAGCATAGATTAAGTAAAAAAGGTTAATGTCCACAAAATAACAAGTTATTAACATAAGTCTTACATAATATGACAGTCCAAATTGGTTGGGAAGTCGGATTCGCCGTTCTTATGACATAAGATCATGGGTTCGATTCCCACATACGACAAATATATCTTGGTATGAACATCTAACATCTATGTTCTTAGTGTTTACTGCGTACAATAAATAAGTATGTATGTAAAAAATACATAATTCTTATATAATATATAAACCAAAATAGCGCGTTGATCAAAATTACCGTTTTTATTACCAAAGTTCGTGGGTTCGATTCCCTCACACGACAAATATATGTTTCTATGAATATAGATTTTTATTTGTCTTGGGCTTAGTGTAGATGAAAACCGTTATCTCGCAGAAGCGCTTATAGTGCAAAGGTTCAAGGAGGTCGAAATCAATCATCAAAGGAAAAACATACTCCACAAAGGTCAGTCCTAAAAATTCTTTTAGGCTCCATCCATCAAACCATTGTGTGCCGTGTGGTACCGGCCTAGAATACGGCCACCCCCTTTCATCTCATGGGAAGTCGTAAGAGTCAAAAAAGACAAATCCTACCGGATGATGTGCAGCTGCGTCATCCTGAGTACTGGCTTGAACTGTGGCGACAGCACAAAGTTATGTCGGGCTCTACTACCGAGTAAACCCCACTGTTTCCTGCTCCTCGTAAGGTGTCAAGGAGGTAACAGAGTTACCTTATCCTCCATTTGCTCTGCACGCCTGTCTGAGCCACAGATTCTTCATAATTTACCTCCCTCTGGTGGTGGCACACCAGGAAACATGTGTGCTGACTTCTACTTCTTCGGGCTGCAGAAAAGCGCAAGTGGAATATTTCCCAAACTTCCACCCGCACGCCCGGCTATGTGGCTAGCGCATTAGCGTACGCACGCCGGCGCTGCCCTCTCCTTCGGAGAGCTTTGGACCCTTTTTTTTTTGATTTACTTCGATAACAAAATGCATTTACACACTGTCTCCCGGCCAAAGGGGGAGACCGGGAGGGGGTGTGGGACTCTTTGCAGCAAACGCGACCGCCGCATTCCTATCCACTAAAAAAGGGGCGAGGGGCCAGTACCAGGGGATTTGTAGTTTCTGGCACCCCGCCTCCCCCCTCTATCTCCTTGTGCGGCCATTGCGTGACTGGCCGATTTCTGGGGGGGTCTTTAGCTAGACGGAAGGGGCCTTCCTGGCCCACCCTCGAGCTTTGGACCCATTTTTTTTTAATTTACTTCGGTAACAAAATGCATTTACGCACATTCTCCCGGCTAAAAGGGGACCGAGAGATGTGTGTGGGACTCATTACCGGTAGACACGACCGCCAGCATTAATACCCACTAGGTTGCAGTACCTACGGGGCCAGTACCTAGGTTGCAGCTCTGACACCCCGCCCGCGGCCAACGTCCCCCGGACCAACCTCACCTGCACGTGCCGATCAATGGGCGAGACCCAGGCGAATATACAAGTTCCCTATAAGCGGCAATAAACCCGCCACCTATTTCGCGGGACCAGCAATATATTTGGAGAAACGTGGGCATATATTATGCCACTGCCTGCCTCTTCAGGGTGACAGGCGTGTATTTATGTATGTTTTATGTATTCAAACTTTATTTAGGCTCTTTCCTTTCGCAGGCCAGCTAGAATCTATTTCTCCACGAAATAAGTTGTGCCCTGTATCATTTTTTTCTGATTATAAGTTTGTCTTATCTGTATCTTTGTGTGTGTACACACATAATAATTTTTAAAAAATAGTTAAAAGCACAATTATATATTTTTTTTGTTAATCCATTAAAGTATGAAGTAGGTAGGCATGTACCGGGAAATATCCCGGTACTGTATCTCTGATTACCTACCCTCCACCCCAAAAAAGGTTTTGAAAGCATAAAATTTTATCTTGCACAGTTATGTCATTACTTAACTTAACAAAATAAAGTATAACATTTTAAAAATCGTTCCTGAATCGATAAAAACATATTAGTGTCACAAACTTACTGCATCAAACGTTGAAGTCCATAGTTCCACTGGTTGAAGACCTGCATTTGCTGCAAAGCGATCAGCTGGTTCTGCAGCACTTCATCCTGTCTCGAAGGCCCGGACATCTGGCTAGGCCATTGCATTTGCAGAGGAGCAGAGTCCATGGTTGATATTGTCGCACATATCAATAACAGGACACAACACTTCATTTTTTACTAAACTTTTTTTTTACTGCTATTGAAATTCTATAGTATCCTGTCTTCCCACTGCAGACGAAGCTATGATTTTTTTGTCAATTCACGTTAAATAAAATTTACAAAATTTCAATAAAAAAAATTACAATTATTCCCTTCACACTGTTTAAAATTTATACACAAATTATCAATTGTAAGAGTATTAACTTAAATTAACACTATCAGTTAATTCAAAAATTATTTTCAACAACAAATTGCTTAAAATTGCCCAATCTAAAACTGTAAGAGTTGTAAGTTAAAAAAGTTATAGTTTTATTTATTCACTTAGTTAAGTTCACTTAGTTAAGTTTCACTTAGTTTTAAATATTTTTAACTTCACAGGGTGTGTTGTGTTTGGTAGTTTGTTTAACTCTGGACGGAACAAAAAAGTGGCGGACGTATTGTTTTAATATTCATGGAGGCACATTGTCCCACTGACGGACGACTCGCGCTTGACCTTGATCCGAAGAAATTTCAAGGCTACATAAATGGTGTGTTTTCGTTTTTGCCCTTGTTTTCTCCATGCTGCTTCCTCTTTTCTTGTTAAATTTACTAGCTTCAGACCGCGGCATTGTTTGTGTGACGTAAAGCGTCGATTTCTTTATTTAGATCTTTTTTATTTTTTACAAAAAATATTAGATCTTACATTGAATAAAAATTGAATTAAATTTGGTTGAATAATTGGCTTCAACTTCCACTGAAGGTTCATCACCAGTATTTTATGGATGATTGTTACTCAACTATCTCATGCCATTTTTAGGGTACCTAACTATCTACACAAAGTTTTAATATAATTCACATGTCCTAAAGTTGGAAAGGTAACAAACAGACAGAGAGACAGACTAACAGATAGATGGAAAAGAGATACTTCTGCATCTGTAATAAATAAACAAATATTCTGGACATCTCAAACAACTACGTAATACGCACACACAATATTATAAAAGAAATTGTTATCCAAATTGTGTTAAGATATTTATAAGTTACCAAACTCAACGAGAGAACTTAGTTTACCCATATTTAAAATAAAACTACAGTTATGGCTAAAAACTAAATGTTTTTTTTTCACTCGCAGAATATTTTAACACCAAAATTGAAATTATATAATTTGATATTATTCGTTATTTTGACATCAATTTTATTTTATTATGATTATTACAATGACTTTTTAATTCCACTTTATATTGACATTCACACGCCCTGCGTTTGGCAAAATAGATGTTCTATTATATAACAAAACAACCACATGTTACTCTATTTTATGTGAATAAATTTATTTCATTTCATTTCTTTTCAACTTCTAGTCCAGAACTAAGCAGAGCCTGTACTATTTGTAAAAAACAAACCTCAAGAGATATACTGCCATATCGTTCATCTAAATTTATGCATCAACAAATGTGCATGTTTTAAAATATCTGCGTTATGTGGAACTCATGTGATTTCACATTGTACGAGACTGCTATCTTGTTTATAAATCACTGTTTGAGTCACAATTTCTCTTTCATTATGTAAAGCTGTCGACAATCTCACAGAACTTACTTGATATCAGTACCACTGATTTTAGAGAATATGCTACGTAGCAAACGGAAGATTTTTTAAAAAAAATTAAATAATAAAAAGCAGCTATTTTTTTTACGTCGGTTACAAAATGCGTTTTAAGGTGACTTCCGGCCAGGGGGGAACCGAAAGGGGGTGTGGGGCTGACTACCGGCAGACACGACCGCCAGCAGTAATATCCACTTAAAATCTCAATAACATAATCATCTACACTTCTACACTATATAATATTATAAAGAGGAAAGATTTGTATAAGGCCTCCACACTGTGCGTTAATGTATATTTTAATGCGGTTTGGTTTACCAACCAAATTCCACTAAATGCTGATAACTGTATGTTACACAGTGGAAGCGGAGAACGTTGTGCAGGGGCGCTCTGTGAACTTGCATTCATCGCAAACCAATACAGTTTAGTATCAACAAAATAAGAGATAACCATTAAACTTATCTTGTACCATAACATATTATCTACACTAATATTATAAAGAGGAAAGATTTGTATTTTTGTATGTAACGAATAAACTCAAAAAGTGCTGGACCGATTTTAATAATTCTTTTTTCATTAAAAAGGTATATTATCACTGAGTAACATAGGCTAAGTTTTATTTTCATTTGGAAAAAAATAAGGGTCCGTAAGATATTTGGGTTTTTCGGACACAAAGTGTAAAAAATCAACCAGAGCAGTTACTTATTTTGCGTACGCTGCCTAAACTATAAAAGATAGAACCACAAAACGTACTACTTAATTTTAGATCTAATTAATATCTACTAAAAAGTCCGCGACACACTATTACCTTTCTATGTCGAGTGAGGCACAACAACCACTTTTAATTGGAATATAATAAACTAAACCTCTAAAAAAAGCTTTTTTGATCATCAAAAATACTGAGTGAGCATCTTATAGGTGATTAGGTGCTCAATCAGTATTTTTGATGTACAAAAAGGTTAGGTTAGGTTGGCAATTTATTAATTTTGAAGACACGTTAAATAACACCCCTTTTAATTTTAAAAATGTTAATTTTTTATTGGACTACATTTAAACGCATTTATTTTACTTATGCTATTAATCCTTATCAAAATAAATTAATTCATCAATAAGTGCATTTTATGTAGATAATTTTTGGTTTTAGAATGATCAAAATTGGACGTTTGGTTTTGAAGTTATGGCGAAATTAAATTATGACGATTTCTGCTGCACGGCGCCGTGTCACGGGTCGGGGCTCCCGACCATCAGTTTATTTTGTTACCTGAAAATTATTGAACGTCAATAGTTGTTTATAGAGAAGCTCTACAATAATCGCTTTAGTTATCCATCCCAAAACCACGGGTTGCACTCAGGGACTGCCGGTAGGAGTGAAAACTTAGTATTTATTATATTTAAATATTTTCATCATTAACAACTTTAACATCCACATAAAGACAATCAATGCAGCCTGCGGATAATGACTGCGTTGTCGATGTTAGTGTCGGTGTCTGTAAATTGACCTGGGAATCATTTTGATGACCGTGTCTTTTCTGGGTAGGCATTTTGCAGCGGTAACCGACATCCACGCGAGCGGAGCCGCGGGCGACCGCTAGTCATCAATAGTATTTTTCCTGTACACCCTAGGTTTAAGAATTATTTAGTATGTACACTTGATCTTAATGCTACTTATCTCGAAACTAAGTTATTAGACAAATTGTAGGAGAATTACAAAGACAGCTTCTCGGAGATCCCTTAGTAGGGGAGTCCGGACGGCCAGTTAGTCAGTAAATTTCTGACACACCCTTCCTCTCCACCCACAGCGGAGGAACGTCATTTGATAGCCCATTCGAAAAAAAAAAGTGTGTGTCAGGGGTCCTTTTATTGTGATGTGTGATCAATTGATCATGCATTTAAAGAAATCTAGCAATATGTCCAACTGTTTAATATAACAAAAAAAGTGTTAGGGTTTCTAGATGATATGGAAATTATTACCGAAGTAAAGCCGAGTTCACAGGGGTCGGTATTACGTGGCAGATCGTTTGTGTGGCATTATAAAATGAGTGTTTCCGTGCTTCCATAGGAAATTTAAGCCTTTGATTCCGGTAATCATTACATGTGGTAGTCGTTAAGCCATGCTGGAGGCCTTATTGGGCTGCATAAGAAGTTCTAACAGCCAGGACGCCATATTTGTGCCTTATTCAATCCGCTCTGGGAACGCGTGGTTGGTAATGACCAGAATCCCACGAACCTTGGTTTGTAAGAGGAGGCTCGTGCTCAGTGATGTGACTGAGATGATAATAATGATCTAATATCAAGTAATAGTAATATGGATGTCAATTTTAGAAATGTTAAAATTGAAAAGTACTATGTTATTTAGTAATTTTCTTTAATAGTTGAAGTTTTGGGAATACGTGAGTCTATTTAATCCGACTGAATGCAAATATTTGTTTGTTCAGCCCAATCTCACTACGAAACTGTATAATCTCATCAGATTCAAAGAATTTATTTTCAAAATTCTTGTAATGTCTCAAGTAACAATAACAATAAAAAGACAAGAAAATTTTAGTTATTTAAGATGCTGAAATATATAGAATACTTACTACAGTCACCTTTTATGATTAATGGTGGCATATATGATTTATTAACAGAAATAAATTGCTAATTGATTGATTGAAAATTTAAAAAAAAACTAATCCGAGATTAATCAATAAAATAAATATAAGTTTTTTTCATATTATGAAAATGCATTTACAAATCTCAAAGATTTAATATTCACAAAAAGAAAATAAATCATAGTAATAAAATTTTACTGTATTCTGAAGCCGGGTAAATATCTACAAAATTCCACATAGAATCACTTAATCCTACTCTAATTACCTAAACAAACAGAAAATAATTGCATTTACTATTTTGCTAACGATGTTGCAATTTTAAAAGTAACAAAAAAACATAAACAATAAAACAAGATTTAAAAATACTAAAAACCAACAAAATACATGTTTATTTATAACTTAAAAACATGGCAAGAATAAATAGAAATTACTAAAATAACAGACTTGTTTCTTAAAGACTAAAACTGTAACAAATATAAATAAATAAATGCATTTTTTGTAAAATCACTAAGGCCAATTAGTTTTTGGGTTTTTGAGTATCACGTACTAGTTAACAGGCTTTTTGTTGTCTGGCTGACCGTCGTCTACCACCACGTCGATTTCCACTTCGAAGGTGCCAGGCTTGGTTCTCGAGGGCCGCACCACCACACCCGGCGCCTTGGACTTCTGCGATCCATCTATTTCATTCTCCGCCGTATCAGCAATAGGCACACTGGATAATGGGGAAATCGGCAGCTCCTCGTGCACACTTTGTTCAACTGGCTTCCTCACAGACATAAGACCCTGGACTCTTTGGACTAAATATTCCAATATAGGTCCAAACCTCGACACGCCGTCAGTGGTGAGAAGTAAGCGATCCGGTGCGTCTTGTTTGGGGCGGAGGACGAACATGTTGAAGTTGAGGGTCCTCCGCACGGGGCGGGCCGCGACCTGCCCCAAGCAGGCGAGCGCGACGAGCACGAGCAGGGTCTGCGGAGTCATGTCGGGCGCGTGCACGCGGCGCTGCGTCGGCGTCTATACTGCGCCTCCCGCTGCGCCGCTGAACACCTAAGCCAACGTAACGGTTCTCAGGCAAAAAGATCATAATTACTCTGATCCGACGATGGCAGCCGTATAATTGCAACACTCGATACAAGACTCTCCTTTCGTTTGGAAAGCTCAATTTGAGTGAGTCATTATCATCCGCCCAATTTGTGGAGATCTACGGTAGTCTATTAGATCCGTTGTCAATCATTCCGTCGCGGGATGCTCGCATCAAATATTGATGGACCAACTTCGGTCGGTGGCTTCCACGTTATTATGATGGCAATTAAATGCGCGTATGATTATCAGACAATCTATTCTTTTGGAAAATGAGTACTTATTGGAAAGAGAATTACGTTCAGTTTTGCATTAGCAGCACCAGTGGAGTTAAACAATACTCTTTTTTGGTAATATTTATGGTCATCTATGAATCTAATACAGATGATAGATGGTAAAGTAACGATGCGGTATCAAGGCCACAAAATGCAGGTCAGTACGAAGAGGTGAAATGAGGTGTGTGTGTTTTAAATTTTATTGTCTTTCTTACGTTCAGTGTTTTGATTGGTACCTAGAAATTTTATGACCAGTTTGCATTAAAAATTGTTGATTGGTTGGTGAAATCAGGGACTTAGAGATCTGTCCGATGAAAGTTAATTTATTGCTCGTAAGAAAGTCGACAAGTTTGAAATTATTATGCAGTTTGTTTTACATAAAATATTGTGATGTTGCATCGATGTGCATTTAAGCAGCTATTTATCTTCATGATAGATAAAAAAATTAAATTAAAATTAAATTAAATATTCTTTCTTTCAGACCATAAATCCATATTGTGTTAGTGTGATAAAACCAATGGAATATTTTATCACAGAAGAAGAATGAATTTAAAAATGTGTTCAAATCGTGATTACAAAAAAATGTTACTTTCAATTTCAGTTTACTTTCTTTTTCTGTTACAGTTATAAGCTTGCTGGTTATCGAATATTGATTTCATTATCGATACTATAATAATGAAACGGGAATTCATATTTAATCATTTCTGTCAGTTTTCAACGTAATAAACATATTAGTTGCAAAAACATTTGTCTAGCAAATTTAGAGATGGGTGTATATTTACCGTTTTCAAAAACACATGTATGATATATGAACAAAAATTATTATTATTTTTATTATAAAAAAATCGAATCAGAACTACAAAAGCCTAAGTTAATTAAAAAGCTGTAAAAAGGCCAATTAACGAAACGCCTCGAAACCTTTATACAAAGGCCTCTAAAGGTTTTCCAAGTGCAAATAAGTATGAAATCGCAAAAAATCGGTTTCACTTTATGGTAGGTTGGATTTTTCTTTTTTGAGGCTGTTAAGTACAAACGAAACAAACCCTACAAGTTGTTCGTTTGTTAGAAAATAAGGCTCAATCGATGGCGATATTTTTGGAATGCTTTGATTTAGAAACTTGAACTTTACAGCTTCAGGAGACATACAGACGAAGTCTTAGATGTTAATTTTAACTTAATATCCCTATGCGTTCTCGAGCAAAAAAATCTTGGCATGCATACCGACAGACAACACAGACAGATATACACAGACAACAAAGTGATCCCATATCCATTTTTCCTTTTGCGGTACAGAACTCTAAAACGATAAATATTATTTAATACCAGTCTTTAGCTTTTAAGCTATATTCATATTTTGTTGGAAAAGAAGATTGTCTATCGCTTGCAATTATTGGTCAATGATAACTCATGATAGCAATGAATTATCAATTTGTTACATTAATGTAAATGTAGTTTTCTCTATTCCCATGTTCGGCCTTGATTTCAGATGCATTTGAATATTCTAAACTGATTGCAAAAACTTGTTTTGTCTTCAGCGATTTTATATCAGTCTTATTGGGGATATTTGCCCATAATCACCACGCTGGGCAGGAGGGTTGGTGATCGCTGTTCAAGCCAGTCTGCAAGATGACACTGCTACAAATTATCCGATAAGATGTTCTCTTACGTTTCAATAACCTATCTACATCAATTGGAGATAGCTAACCGAGGTTACTAATGGCCATCTGTTTATCTCTTAATGCTGTTTCAATAGCAAAATTTACTAAAACCCATCTAAGGTCAAAGATAGTTTTTGTCCCTATCCGCAGGTAGCGAGTCCCTCTAATACGTTTCGTTCCGCCTGTTTTAACTTCTTCAGTAAAGATATTAAATATTCTTGTTGCCTCCTATATTATTATCATTTCCTTAACACTACATTGTTATGCATTGTTAAGGTCACTAATCTTGTTACGACTCGCCGTGAGATGAGTGAGGTTGGCACTACTCTATGCCGGTTCTATAAGGCACGACGGCTTGAGCTTCTGCATTGATTTACTTTTGAAATATTTTGCTTCTACTTCTGTCACATTGTCTTAATAACTTGGCGACTGGTTGAACTGTTAAGTAATTTTTGTTATTAACCAAAAAAGCAAAATCAATCTTTACTTACGAAGGTAAAAGAATCACATTTACGCCATTTTTCAAGGCACCCAATTGTAGGTGGTTTTTACAGTCACAACAATAGTTTTAAAATCTATTACTGGCTGTAGGGACTGTTTATCTATAAACCTGCTTTAGTTTTAAATACAATGAAATGGTATTAAAGCTACAAGATTCCGAAGCATCTGAGGAAGTGACCTAAATCTAGACGCACCACTTAATTAGGATCTGCTACAATGTCAAAGCATCGCTTTAGACACTTTAAAAAGAGCGTAATGTCAATTTTTTTGTAATTTTATGTTTATTGTAACTCGACTAAAACTTTTTATGTATCAACTACAAAGAATATTGTTAGGAATCAATATTATTGTTGTAAAGTCCAGTTGAGAACCTATTAATGTACTATCTATATTATATATATATAATATATCATGTAGATAATGTTACATGAAATAAATCATTAGATTTGATTTAAAACTCAATAATTATACAAAAGTCTCAATATAACTAAGTTAATAGAACAGCTAATTACTCAGATGTCTTGTAATACGTCGATTTGCTGTTCTGATACTGTAGTAGTACCGATACTTCACTTCATTCTATCTGACACTCGATCTTCTGAGTCATTAACGAT
Source organism: Musotima nitidalis (assembly GCA_949126915.1). Lineage (NCBI taxonomy): Eukaryota > Metazoa > Arthropoda > Insecta > Lepidoptera > Crambidae > Musotima > Musotima nitidalis. The sequence goes on along the minus strand of OX421419.1, from coordinate 17,985,899 downwards.
AGTCCGATTCGCTATACTAAGCGACACTTTTAATCATAGGTACTACATTCAAGAAGCGTGCAAAACAAGATCGATGGATCTCCGTAAGAATTCCTGTGTGTGTAGAATTTCGCGAAAAATTACTTATTTAAAAAAAAATGGATATCTCACAAAACACCTGTATTTTAAATTAATTTCAAAACTTTAATTTGAAATACGACATTATACGATTAACAAAGTAAGGTACGATTTTTTATTAAAAGAAGGTTCAATTACCAACATTCTTTGACCTATGTACTAGCGAGTCGAGCCTTGTTAAAGAAATGCACCTTCGATTCGAAAATAAGATTCCATTAAGTTCTTTAGTGCTTTATGTAAGTAACACAAGTTGTAAACATTCAATCATAAACATAGATGAAAGTCTGCATAAAATGAAGCCTCTAAGAAAGGCCATAAATCTAACTGTGAAAGCACATTTCGCGGTTGGCAGGCCCGCCCCCCTCGCCTGGATCTAAATCACATGAACCAAGTTAATCTGACAATCCGCTAGGTGGCGTGGCTGCCGCTAATGAGCGTTTGCAGAACGGGACGGAATCGGCCCTTAGATATGTCGCCACTGACGCGAGAAGCGACACGATGCGATTAAACTGATGATTCAATACATACGATTTGTAAATTCATACATACAATATGTATACAACCTATCATGACAAATAAGTTATCATCAGTCTAATTTTCAAACTGCGTAACTCCATAAAATAGAAAATTTTAATTTTATCGCCGATATAGTGTTAAATCTCTCAAGTCTCAAAATTTAATTGTTTATGAACGAATTGGGAAACACCGTTTTGAGCTATTGCATAGCTTCTATCGCGGGCCTTCAGCGTGGAGACCGAATCCAGAAATTCCGTAACGAAAAAAAATCTAACATTCCCCATTCGACCGGCACAGCGGTGATACTTTTTCCATATCGATAAATAGCAGAACTTTTAATGAATTTTTAAATATCGCGCTTGTCTCTTTAGTTCAGAAACCCGCCTTTAGGTGGCATTGGTTGTGTCGGCGTTAAATTAATTAGTTGATTTTAAATAATTGTTTTAAATCTAATTTTTTATACATTATTTATAATTTATTATTATTATTTTAAATTTATTTTTTAACTTTGTAATTATGTATTATATATATATATATAATAATTTTATATATATTATTTTTATTTATTATAATATATTTATTTGGCATTGGTTGTATCGGCGTTAAACTAATTACATAATTGATTTTAAATAATAATGTTAAATCAATTTTTTTATTTATATCTTATTTATTTATTATTATAATTTATTTATTATCTGCATAAGTAAAATAAATAAATAATTATAATTGCAAAAGTTGATAAAAAATGCTAAGCAATAGCTTTACCGCGGCAGTCTCCGAGTGCCACACGTCCATTTTTTTTATTTGTTTTCTCAAAAATATATAAGCAGTTTGAAAATTAGGCTAAAGATATTTAAAATATAAAGATTGAGTTGATTTCTCATAATGTTTATGGCATGTGTGTGTGTGTTTATGGCAGGATCACAACAGGTGGAAGGATCTTTACCTTCTTCTAGGGAAATAAGGCGTGATAAATTTAATTAGTTTATGTCTATTGCTATGTCAATTTATTTGGGTTATAATTCTCGGATTTTTAAACTTTAATTAGAAGATTGTTGGAACGACAACCCCGTGCTAATCCGCAACAGAGCACGACCTCCCAAAATATGAACAGATGTTTTTCGGCAGCAAGCTGGCATCGATTGTATGCTTGTGTCAGCAGACCGTCAGGAGTGGAGAAGTAGAACTCCTCTCTATCCGAAGACGGGCTTCAGGGACTGCGATAGGTTGGTCAGGATTATTCCACAGATGGATATTATACCCGAGTCGTCAATTATAAAAATTGGTTGTCTGTAAAGTCGGTTTACTGACGATAGTTGAACGTGACGTCTTAAGAAAATACTGATGGAATGGTAGCATTTTTCAAAAGAAAATTTTAGTTTTATTTGTTTAATAAAGCAGCAGCTGTCCACGCAGAGGCATCGCTCACTCAAGTAGGAGAGAGACGGATGTCGAACGCTGCCGAACGCAAAGGCCGATTGTGCTTCTTTGTCGCTCGTTCCGCGCTCTCGCTTGCACTTCAAGCCTCACATGGAACGCCTCAGATCGAGGTAACGCCGCACGAGTCATCTTTTTTCGTGTGTGCAGCCGGCTCTATCAAATTATAAGACGTTGTCACGTCAAAAATGGTCAACATTTTGTTTTTTTGCCAACTGGAATTATCTTTGTGTTTGACGAGCCTAAAACTAAACCCATCTTTTATTCGTATTATTATTATTTTGTGCAGTCTAGGTCCAAATAAAGTGGTGGTAAAAGATGAGGAAAATCACTAAAGTATCTTCAAAAAACTATAGCTTACAATATGCCACGATCCTTATACAACCTGACAATATTATCTTGCAGTACTTAGAAAGTAGGCCTGTCGGAGCCGGTCCTGTGCACTATCGCTCCATATCCGCCGCGGGCTGCGATGTGATCCTCTTTCTTGCGATCATAGTTCTCGGAGAGGGCGTCTATGGATCGAGTGTAATGTTAGAGCTTAATTACATGCTTGCTGTCTGGTTTCCGGGTTAACCTGTTTGACGTATTTGACCATTGATAGATTTGACCAATCAATAGACTTCACCATCGATATAGTTGACCATCGATATATTGATCTGTCCATTTATTTTACTACCGATATGTTTGACCACAAATATATTTGACCATCTAAATATTTAGCTATTCATCATCATCATCATATCAGCCATTTGAAGTCCACTGCTGAACATAGGCCTCCCCAATTGCTTGCCCAATTGCAATATTTAGCTATTGATATGTTTGAATGTCCATGTATTTGACCATCGATATATTTGACTACAGATCGAAATATTTGACCATCGAAACATTTGTCTATTTATTTGAACATTGATATACGTGACCACCGCTATATTTCACAATCAATATATTTGACCACCGATATGTTTGGCCATCGATTTGCCCATCGTTATTGTGCGGAGGTCCTAGTTGCTAGCTCCAAAGGTTGTGATATGATCCTACATAGAAGAAATTAGGTATTTTTCTTAATTAACGTGGATAATTTACTAGGTCAGTGGGTGGCAGTAATTACAGAGTAGGTAGGCCTATCGGAGCCGGTCCTGTGGACTATCGTCAATGAGTCGAGTTTATTGTAAGAGCTTAATTGCACTGCCTGCTGCCTGATTTCCGGGAGGCTGTTGCTCGATTGATGTATATGACTATCGATATAATATTGTAATATTCAATACATCTTCAGAACTCATATGCTTAGCAAAATTAATATCTTTTATGCATATATTCCTTGACAATAGTAGTTTAATTTAATTTGACATATTATTCTATTATTTGATTCCCACACAGGACAAATCTTTGTGTGCATGAACATGAATATTTGTTCTGGTCTGGGTGTTTTCCTATGTATATTAAGTATGTATTTACAAAAAAAAAGTATTTATGTATGTTTATCCGTTATTTAGTATCCACAACACAAGTTCTCAACGATACTTATCTTGGAACTAAATAATTGGTGTGATTGTTAGAGAATATTTATTTATTTATTTATTCTGTTGTCGACTTGGATTTTTAAGTTATTTTGTTTTATTTTTTATGATATAATTAATATGATTCTTTTATTTCTAATTTTGACACTTGAAGTCAAATTGTGTTTTTCTTTTTATTGTTTTTTTTTATGGACTATAATTAATTTATTCGATTTTGGACATTAAGGTTATTATTATTTCATTTATAATTTTTTGACATATTTGTGTACTTTTTTTTTATATTTTAAGGCATGTTAACGTTTGGACACTATCTGTAAGTTGACATGTACTTGTGAATAAATAAATAAATAAATAAACTCTCAATTGCCTATTTTGGTGGACCTCTGCATTTTTGATTTGCTTCTTTGGACCTTCTAGGACATTCCGAAATGCCACATCGTGAGTGTAATTTTAACTGTTGGGTCTCTCTGTAACCCTCAATTAGGTGGGCGGTTTTTCAATCGCGAGCAGCGCTGTTTTCGGTACAACACTCTAGTACGATCGAGGGTGATGGTTTCGCTAAGTACCTCCTCAATTTGTTGGACTGCATTGACTGCTCTCCTTTAGACAGTATTAAATAATTAATTATTTTTTGTAAGTTTGATATATTTTTTTTTCTTTTGTGTTGCTTAATGTTAATATTTTGTATGTGTGTTTATTTAGTGCAATAAACGTTTTATCTATCTATCTATCTATCTATCTATTTACTCTAATTGCTGTATAACAAAAAAAGAAAATACCGATACAGATTTGTCCTAAGAGGAAATCGAACCCACGATCACACGAGCGGAGCTCAAGTCCTCTAAATTGTTTATTTTTATAGATACAACTTTATTATTAAATAAAATGACAGTTAATGAATCTTACTGAATTTAATGGTAACCAGTCGTATTTTAGTATATCAATCAGGTACTTCATTATAGTATATAAATATTAATGAATACATAGATAATATAGCCACATATTTCGTAAACGTATTTTTTTACAGATTTTTGAATGATTAACACAATATTGTGCACAAAAGTAGTCGTATTCTTGTGATCATGGAAACCAACGCGTGTCTAAATGTAACAAACAGATAAATTACCAATTATGAAGTTCCAAGATAAGTATCATAAATGACTTGTGTTATGGATATTAAGATAAGCATACATACGAGCTATATACTTTATTTTTGTAAATATCTACATATATATACAGGAAACACCCAGAACAAATATTTATATTCATCCACACAAAGATTTGTCCTGTGTGGGAATCGAACCCACGACCTCAGGAACGGATTGCAGGTATACTGACCTCCACGCCATATCGGTCGTCAAAACTTATGTTGTAGTCAATAATATTTACGTCAAATTAGGTTACTGCAAACTATATAGTGTGATATGATATTTATTGATTTATATCGGTACGTCAAACATTTGTTTTAAATACTATCCACTTACATTGAGAAAATATTTTGGTCAAATTTACACCTAATCTCACATACCATCATTTTTAATTTAAGTTCAGATCGAATAAAATATCAAAAAGCGATGTCTATGTTCCATTGAGCTACAATGTCTATTTATTGGTTTATGTATTAGGCTTTTTGCTCCTGTGATCGGTCCGGCAGTGCTGTGTTACGGCTCTGATCCTCTAACTCCTTAGATTCTGTGCTTTCTCTTGATTGGGCCCGGCGTTTTGATTCTGCATTCACCTGCGATTCTGTAATAAATAAATATTCTCTTACAATCACACCAATTATTCAGTTCCAAGATAAGTATCACTAAGAACTTGTGTTATGTATACTAAAGAACGGATAAACATACTAAAATACCTTTTTTTTTGTAAATACATACTTAATATACATAGTAAAACAACCAGACCAGAACAAATATTCATGTTTATGTACACAAAGATTTGTCCTGTGTAGGAATCGAACCCACAACCTCTGGAGTGAAGTGCAGGTATACTGACCTCCACGCCAGATCGGTCGTTAAATATGTTTTGCTAAACTGGGAGTATACTGACCATTGGCCGCAGCGCGAGGAGTGTTAGCTGCGTTGGCAGCATGCGTCTGCAGAGCTATCAGCTGGGCAAGGTTAACTGGCCGCGCTGGTCTCTGCTGTCCTTGTTGCTGTGTCCTATGAGTGAAAAATTGTATTGAAGCATTATTTCTTTGGTAGTTTAAAAAACAATTTATTGATTCAGGCGTTACATTGCGGAAATCCATTGTAAGCAAGAATTCAAAATATCTTTGTAACAATTCCCGCGCTACTATAATTTCCCGAAAAATCGAGAAACTATTCAACACGACACGTGTTTCGCCCTTACACAGGACCTTTTCACAGGGCTCTTCACGACCAACGCTGAAAAGAGAGTTTAAAAAAACATATATTTAATTTACGTGATATACACTTATGGCGCCGTAGGTTACGAAAACCACTAAAGTTTACAAAGCCAGTCTTAAAAATGAGTGACCGACTGAGTGATTTTATATCGAGCGCTTCTGTTGTTCTGATGACACGTTATGCAATTGCATAACGTCGGGGATAGTGCAAATCCCCGAAACTCAAATACGTAAAGTCCGCGTATCTGCAATGGATCTAGTTTTACATGGGAAGGTAAAAAAACCTAACAAGTTTCTTATTTCAACTAATTTTGGGCTCATTTTTACTCATTATATAATGCATTATGTAATTCATTTTATAAAAAAAAACCAAACCCTATATTCACCCGAGAAAATAATGAGAAGAAACAATAGATATCAGAACAAACTAAAAATCCCTTTTCAACATTAAAACTAATCTCGACAAGCCCTCATAGCATGTTAATTAAAATATTCAATCATATACCAAATTACATAAAATATATAAATAATCTTCCGCTTTTTACTAAAACTTTAAAGACTTTCTTAATTAAAAAATGCTATTATAATATGCAGGAATTTTTCGATGATGAAATCAATTAATCTATATAAATAAATAAGTATATTGTTATTCTTTAATGTCTTAAATTTTTGTAAGTCACCTAGGTCGCAGGCACTTAGTAGGTCCTTTGTTATGTTGCTATGCCCTTACAGGGCGTCACATTGTATCTATCCATATTTGTTGTTACAACCTACTTCCATGTGACATGCAATAAATGATTTGTATTTGTTTTTGTATTTATATATTCTATCTCTTGTTGTAAAAAGATTTTTCCGAAAGTACATAATTTAGGCTCTGCAACAATTACATGCATGAACTTACTCAGCAACATTTACATGCATTAACAAAAATTTTCAGTTACACGGAATTATCCAACGCTAGTTACGCGGATTTGCACGATACCCGACGATAATGCAACTGTGTAACGTATCGTGTACCTGCGACCAATTGGTCACCCTGGAAAACCCTCAATAAAACTTACACGTGAGGACGACAACGCGCAATCGATACTCCAGGAGTCGCAAACGTTTTTTGTTTTTTGCATCAAATAAGTAAGACGTAAGGCTGTCGTTTTTAGATGAAATGTACTTAAAGTTACCTCTTTAAAAACTCCCATGATACAGGCCTAGCCTAGTATGGGAGTTTAATTTAATTTAATTATTAATATTTTTTTTATTTAATTTCTCCAGTGTACTTTTATCAAATAAAGAATTATTATTATTATTAAATGACTGCCCGTCTATGGAGCGAAAGAGTCTTAAAAACCATGCATGTTCCTTCTTGAGCCCTGTATGATCCGGGGTCCCACAACAAATATTCAAAGTCTGAGGAAACCAGTATGTCTTAGCACGAACTTATGCCCCAATGCCACCTTTTAATATAAATTTAAATTCTCACTATATCCAAATTGAACTTACTGAAAACCTGCACTAGGATCTTGATAGACCACCTGTTGCGGTCTCTTCAGCGACTGGAATTGGGGCGTAAGAAAGTATCCAGGGTTAATTTGTTGATAACCAGGGCCGACTTGTTGAAGACCTGGATTAACCTGTTGAAAACCAGGATTGACTTGTTGAAGACCTGGATTGACTTGTTGAAGACCTAGATTGACTTGTTGAAGACCTGGATTGACTTGTTGAAGACCTGGATTGATTTGTTGAAGGCCAGGGTTTATTTGCTGTATTCCAGGGTATGGTTGATAGCCCAGCAGTGGCGAGATCACCGCTTGACCAGATGGATCCAGGAGCACGGTGTTTTGGTATCCTTAAAAATAAATATTATCAAATTAACTTAAAAATAAAATAAAAAAAGTATTTATGTGCGTTATTTGTTATCCATAACATATGTTCTTAATGATACTTATCTTGGAACTAAATAATTGGTGTAATCGTCAGAAAATATTTATTTATTTCTTTATTAGGAACTTTATCGTTTACTGACCATTTATGGCATTGGCAGGGTAGCCAGTGTTCCCTTGTGGAGCTGCGGCAACTATGTATACTGGTTGGTATCCACTGACCGACCCAGGCCTGTAACAGAATTACTTAAAAATAGTCATCTTCAATATGTGTTTTTTTTTTCTTAATTGTGACACGTCATAAGGACTACATCCTGCCTGATAATAAGCAGTCGATGCAGTCCAATAGGAAAATGAAAGCACTTTATAACGTGAAATATGCACGCTATAAAGCGCATCCACTCATGACGGCCTGCTAAAATGCCGTTTCACGCCCCGCTTAAAAGACCTGGGATCATAGGAAACAGGAAACACATGAGCCGGCAGCGAATTCCAGAGCTTAGTGGTCTTGCTCAGAAAAGACCTCCCAAATTTGTTGGTTCGAGTGCTGATATTCTGCACAGTATGAGGATGGTTTCGAAGACCAGCACGTGTTGTTCGAGAAAGGAAAGGAGAGGGCGGAATGAGATCGAAAAGCTCCTTAGAACACTCGCCGTAGTAGAAATAGCCAATAAGAGGGTAGGCATAAATTGTACGAGTGAGCAGAGTGAGTGTCTCTGAATAAACATGTTACGCGATTGACTTGGTTTTCCTGCAGCCGATTCCCGTGAGTTCCCTTAGTGTCCAGAAACTTCTTACACTATTTCAAACAACTAACTCCTGGGCCTTTTCTATCAGATCAAGTTGGAAACGATTCAGTTCATATTCCAGCGCATGGAGCCTGAACGGATGGTCGGTGTCTGCTGTTAGATATTTTTAAGCCGAATTAGGCAATATAACCTCTTAACTTGTTACGACGACAACAACAAACAATAGTTCAATATTTCTTCAGAAGTACCGATGCGTTAAAAATCAAATGTCTTCGAAACTGTCACCAATAAGGATTGTCTTCTGTGAGCTCTGCTTCGATCAGCTATGATCGTACTACTTCATTTCCTTGCAACGGAATAACTTAAAACTGTACACGGGGATTTATTAAAATCCAGGCGGTATTTGTATGTTGGCGGTGTTCGTGTTCCACGCGCACCTCAAAGAGATGTCAGCACACTGAGGGGCCCCCATGGTAGGGGCCAAGCCTGCCGGGGTTGCGGGACTGTTTGCAAGGGTTACCGCGGCCTCGGTACATAGCAGGCTCAAAGAAGGAACACGGATGGTTTTTAGTCAGTAGAAGTCTGACACACCCTCCCGCTCCACCCACAGCGGGGGATGGTCATTTGATGATTTTCCATCCAAAAAAAAGGCGGTATTTGTATTCTCTTTTTTTATCCTTTCAGAGCTATAGTAGCAATTAATTACATTATGAACGAAAGACCTGCTCGCAGAATCAGGATAGATGTAGGCCTGCAATTGGTCCATTGGAAGTTTATAGAGGGATGTTCAGCAGTGGATGTCCTTTGGCTATGATGATGAAAAACATTATCAGAATCAGCCCAAGGACGTTTCAAGGACAGACGTCAATTTTCGGCTGCTTTTTAGTCTAGGAAAATATCTACCTACTAACGAGTACGACGAATGTAAATTATCACCTAAGTCCGGAGAACTAACAGGGGAGTCACTTTAGCTAGAAATTTAAACCGAATAAACACTATGTAATGAAACTAAGTAGAAATACGAGTAACACACCTATTTCAAAATCAAAAATAATAGCACAATTTTTTTTAAGCTTTCTCTCTCTCTTAATAAGGCTCTGGCAAATATATATTTAACGTAGACAGTTAAGGTTGAGATTCCATTAAAAATATAACCTATTCTGCATGTTTAAGAGTTAAATTTGTTTACTTCGGATACTAAAAACTTTAAATAACTTCCATTTCAATTTCAAGCATGATTCTACCACGATTCCCTATCGTTTTCCCTCTCATTTTGTACTGTATCGACTGCTTACGGTCAGGCGAGATGTGTTCGTTATGATGTGCAATAAAATCACGCTGACTATTAAAAGTAATTTTTTTAAAAGATTTACCTATATCCCGGAACCGGCATGTGGACGATGAACACTCGCTGTCCAGGAACCAAGCCTGGTATATTTGGAGAAACTGGATTCTGGAAAGAGTATAAGATAGTTATTTAAAAATGAGGTTGAATAGATTGTGAATTTATTTATGGGATATAGATACATTTGTAGCAATAAATCAAACAAGTAAGTCTTTATGTATACGACCGATGTAGCGTGGTGACGAGTATGCACTTCGCACCTGAGGTCGTGGGTTCGATTCCCACAGAAGACAAATCTTTGTGTTCATAAAAATTAATCTTTGTTTTGGTCTGGGTGTTTTCCTACGTATGTTAAGTATGTATTTACAAAAAACAGTCTGAAATTTTTTATTAATAACATAGAAAATATTTGTATTACTGAGTAATTCAAAAATCAAAAATTCAAAATCATTTAATCAAGTTTGGCTCAAAAGAGCTCTTATGAACGTCAAAACTTAAAAACTAACGCGCCCATTCACTGCGGGTGGGAGCTTGGTCGTAAAAGAACGGGCAAGAAAATATTCAAGGTTAGGTTTTTCCCCGGCAGTTCCAAGAAAATGTACTTAGTAGTAAAACAATTTGACAAGTCTACAAAAACCTGTGTTCTGCAGTAACAAGATTTAAAATAATAGACGGAAATAACTTTTTTAAAGTTATAAGAGCATGATTACGAAAAAACATAGTAGACATAAGCAGACCAGTCCCCACTGGCGGCACCGGTTTTTTTTTTACTAGTAAATATTTGGAATCCCAGCTTCAATAATGTAACCTAACAAGACCATGCGAATCGAAATTAAAGCACTTCTATTCTCCGACTAAACAAAGTTTGCACTAGGGGTACTAGAGAATCGGGCGGGCCAGGAGGACCCATCAGGCAGCGCCCGGGGGGTCTTAGGCGGCGGGGGCAGGGGGCCCCTTCCGTCTCGCCATAGACCCCCCCCCCCGAAGTCGGCCAGTTACGCCATGGCCGCACAAGGAGGTAGGGGGGGCGCTGCAAATTGCGCCTTCCTGAGGAGGTCTCCCCGGTTCTGATCCGGGGGACGTTGGCCGCGGGCGGGGTTCCAGAAGCTACAAACCCGGGCACTGGTGCCTCGCCCCTTTTCAACAGCGGTGGGCGTCGTCTGATGTTTTTTAGTGGGTAGGACTGCGGTGGTCGTGTCGGCCGCAGTGAGCCCCACACCCCCTCCCGGTCTCCCCCTTTTTGGCTGGGAGACAGTGCGTAAGCAGCATTTTTTTACAGACGATAATCAAAAAAAAAAAAATAAGGGGTACTAGAGAACGGTCAAAAACCTTTTTTAAGGCCCAAAAAAAAAGATTATGTCGGATCTTTTGTGCATCCCCTTGCCTTTCACTCCATATCTCCAAACATTGTTACCATCATCTTTATGACAGTCTTTGCGAATGGAGCCCATAGTCTCTTGTTTTGTGTAGGCCACCCCCAGGAGACTCATTCGGCAAGCAGCCATCGAGCCACAGGTACACAGTAGATGTTCCATAGACTCCTCCAGTAAAGCAACTGCCAGTTCCAGAGTTAGAAACAACTGTTCTTAGCTACCATTAAAGAGGAAATAACTGAATTTTTGCCAAATCTAGTTAGATCTGTGTGCAAATTTTAGCGTAAGTCGATGGCACCACCTAGATAATGATAGGCTGAAGATAAGGTACAAAGTATGCCGATGAGCGTGCGATGCGAAGGCCTAAAAGTTCAGCCAAGAGAACGCAACCGGGATAGTGCTGGAAAGAAGATAAGATACCTGCTGGGGAGGCTGCTGCGGCTGTTGTGCCCCTGGGATCAGCTCCACCTCGCTGTCAGGCTCCAGGTTTTCCAGGCGGGAAGGGGCTCCGCCTTGGTTACTCGCCGCTGCTATAAAAAACGGTTAAAATAATATTACTATAACTAGTTTCTATTTCTTTTATGTCGTAAATCAGAGATTAATGTTACAACTAATAGATAATCTTGGATATCTGTCACATTGCTACTAGGTCCCAAATTGAGCAGAGCTTTTTTTATAATAATGGCTCGATTTTCGCATTTAGCCAGTGTCAAGTAAAAGATATATTAATAAATATAATTAATAGCATTGCGGTAATAGGCTCGCCACCTATTACGTGGGACAATATAATTGGCGAAGTGTGGGCGTATATGTCTCTGCCTATCCTTTTTAGGACACAGGCTTGAATGTATAGTAAATGAGAATGACTGGTGATTAAAATAATAAATGGTATAATAGGTTGGGGAAAAAGTCTTTTCGTATTTTTGTATGAAAAGTCAAGACATTTTTTTCAAAGTTTATTTACATTTATTTACAATATATATGTACCGTTTTGTTGAATAACTTTCTGCCATTTTGTGGGCAGAGACATTATCCCGTTACTGTAGAAACTTTGGGACTTCTGATCAAAAAAACGGGACAAATAGTTTTGGCAGTCCTCTCTTGAGGTCAACCTTACAGAACCTAAAGAATTCTGCAGAGACCGAAACAGGTGAAAATCTGAAGGCGCAAGGTCAGGGCTATATGGTGGATGCACTAGGACCTCCCAGTCGAACTCTCTTAATTTTTGCTGAGTGGCTAAAGATGTGTGTGGTCTAGCGTTATCGTGATGAAAGACCACACCCTTCCTGTTGATCAATTCCGGCCGTTTTCTCTCGACTGCTTCCTTTAATCTCATCAGTTGCTGGCAGTAAAGATCAGAATCGATGGTTTTGCCGGGCGGTAAAAGCTCATAATAAACAATGCCCTTCCAATCCCACCATACACACAGCATCACCTTATTTCGTGTTAGGCCAGGTTTGGCCACAGTCTGTGAAGCCTGGCCAACTTTCGACCACGACCTTTTTCGCACGTTCTTGTCGTACGTGATCCACTTTTCATCGCCAGTTATCAATCTCTTCAAAAACGGCTCGGTTTCATTACGTCTCAATAATGAATCGCAAATGAGTACACGGTTCATTAAGTTTCTTTGAGTGAGCTCGTGTGGCACCCAAATATCGAGCTTTTTTGTATAACCAGCTTTCTTCAAATGGGTCAAAACTGTTTTGTGGTCAATTCCCAGTTCTTCAGCTACATCGTAACTACTAATATGCCGATCTTGCTCCACTCTTTCAAAAATGGCGTCCATTTTATTCGTAACAGGGCGACCAGAGCGAGGTGCATCTTTAACATCAAAATTTCCGGACTGAAAACGTTTGAACCAAATTTGTGCTACTCTTACTGACACTGCATCAGGTCCATAAACATCACAAATTTTTTTCACTGCTTGAGCTGCATTTTTGCCTTTTTTATAATAAAATTTTAAAATGTATCGAATTTCTTCATTAGATTCACTCATTTTTACGGAGAGAAAAACAAATGAAAAATAGCGGGAAACAACTTTTTTTTATTTTTTTCTTTTCTTTATAATGGAACCTTTTTAATGTTACCAAAACCAGCCAGACACAAATAGTACAGTCAAAAAAATTTTATAATAAGTTTATACCTACGTTATGCGAAAAGACTTTTTCCCCGACCTAATATACCATTTATTATTTATATTAGGTCGGGGAAAAAGTCTTTTCGCATAACGTAGGTATAAACTTATTATAAAAATTTTTTGACTGTACTATTTGTGTCTGGCTGGTTTTGGTAACATTAAAAAGGTTCCATTATAAAGAAAAGAAAAAAATAAAAAAAAGTTGTTTCCCGCTATTTTTCATTTGTTTTTCTCTCCGTTAAAATGAGTGAATCTAATGAAGAAATTCGATACATTTTAAAATTTTATTATAAAAAAGGCAAAAATGCAACTCAAGCAGTGAAAAAAATTTGTGATGTTTATGGACCTGATGCAGTATCAGTAAGAGTAGCACAAATTTGGTTCAAACGTTTTCAGTCCGGAAATTTTGATGTTAAAGATGCACCTCGCTCTGGTCGCCCTGTTACGAATAAAATGGACGCCATTTTTGAAAGAGTGGAGCAAGATCGGCATATTAGTAGTTACGATGTAGCTGAAGAACTGGGAATTGACCACAAAACAGTTTTGACCCATTTGAAGAAAGCTGGTTATACAAAAAAGCTCGATATTTGGGTGCCACACGAGCTCACTCAAAGAAACTTAATGAACCGTGTACTCATTTGCGATTCATTATTGAGACGTAATGAAACCGAGCCGTTTTTGAAGAGATTGATAACTGGCGATGAAAAGTGGATCACGTACGACAAGAACGTGCGAAAAAGGTCGTGGTCGAAAGTTGGCCAGGCTTCACAGACTGTGGCCAAACCTGGCCTAACACGAAATAAGGTGATGCTGTGTGTATGGTGGGATTGGAAGGGCATTGTTTATTATGAGCTTTTACCGCCCGGCAAAACCATCGATTCTGATCTTTACTGCCAGCAACTGATGAGATTAAAGGAAGCAGTCGAGAGAAAACGGCCGGAATTGATCAACAGGAAGGGTGTGGTCTTTCATCACGATAACGCTAGACCACACACATCTTTAGCCACTCAGCAAAAATTAAGAGAGTTCGACTGGGAGGTCCTAGTGCATCCACCATATAGCCCTGACCTTGCGCCTTCAGATTTTCACCTGTTTCGGTCTCTGCAGAATTCTTTAGGTTCTGTAAGGTTGACCTCAAGAGAGGACTGCCAAAACTATTTGTCCCGTTTTTTTGATCAGAAGTCCCAAAGTTTCTACAGTAACGGGATAATGTCTCTGCCCACAAAATGGCAGAAAGTTATTCAACAAAACGGTACACATATATTGTAAATAAATGTAAATAAACTTTGAAAAAAATGTCTTGACTTTTCATACAAAAATACGAAAAGACTTTTTCCCCAACCTATTATATATATGGTGGTATATATGATATGGTATATAATGATATATATTTCCAGTATTTTCCCGATAGTATTTAATTGTTAGACATTAGCATTATTTTTTATTATTGTTGCCTTAATTTTTCTTTTTTTTTATAAGTCGTAGTTAATTTTTAATGATCATAATCTGTCCGTGTACCTAAATATAAATAAAGAAATAAATATGGTAAATGAGATGTCAGCCCCCTAAACCCCTCTGGTCCTCAGTAAAGATGTGGGACAATCCTGAGATCTCACATGAACTTCTTGGGAGCATTTGAAAACTGTTGTTGCACTGTTTTCACAAACAGTTAACGGTTAATATTCCGCAAAATTTTCAATATTTTAAACATGAATGTGTAATAACACACAGCCACATCTCTGTGCAAAAGTCATGAAATATTTTATGAAAAGAGTATGGCCTGTTATTGGAGCCGTGGGGGTCATTTGACGTATATTTTATTCCATTTTTAATCGGGACATGTCTTATTTACATTACAATATAAATATCACAACTTTGTCATAAAATACTTGTTTTTATTTTAAAATGAAAAAGTGCACTCTTACTGTGCACTTTTTCACTACCCTAATGTCCTATATGGGAATCGAACCTACGACCTTAAGAGCAGAGTGCAGGTATATTGACCTCTATATAGGTCGTCACGTCAATTATTTTAATTTTTTTTATTGTTTACATCTTTTACGTCGTAAGACGTTTTTTATAATTTATGGAGCGAAGACATTCAAAAAACTGAATGGTTAGGAAAAGGTTTTTTTTTGACTTATCATCCAAGCAGTATAAAGAAAAATAAGAACGTTTCAAACCGCAGCTTAACTATGTTAACAAGTCTCGCCACTGAGCTATCGTCGCTTGCATTGACATGCAATTCCAAAAGACGAAGGGACTTTAGTTCGAAACTCATTGGTCAAAGTGTAAACAAACAAAACATTTTAATTCCCTATGGTGTTAGCGAACGGGAATAAACGAAATTTCAGAAGTGGATATATTTTATTAAACATGTTAAAGAAATGATCATACTGACCTTGTTTTTGTTGTGCTTGATTGTAAAAGTTGGCCGCTTCAGGATTGTCCAGATAGTAGTCATATCTGAAATATTAAAAATATAGAATAACAGCCTCACTTTCTTATATTATTACTAATTTTTAAATTGAAAACTAAAAAGAAGCAAATTCTTTTTTAGAAATTTTACATAACAGTATTCCGATCAAATCCACTACATTACGATTTTTAATGTAAAAATCAAAACATAGATTGTCATTTGTTTTTGGCGAATCATAATTATATTTTATTGAGGTAGGAATTGATTCACATTAATTTCACTATGCCTAACATTTGGAAAAATAAGGCTACTTCAAAATAGTTATTCAAAATATTTACGGATTTATCTGTCGCAGTTGCGCCTGCGCCTGCGCAGGCTGTGAGTAGTAGCGAGGAGCCGATGGAGGCGCGGCGCTTACCGCCAGCCATAACATTGCACACACGTACTGAAAAAACAACCAAAATCTACATAGTATGTGTGGGTGGGTGTATAGGGATCCTACTAAGCCCTTAGGAGAGCAACCGCACTTGCCAGTGGTGCACCTGCTGATCAACGGGTGAGGCTCGGACAAACGTAAAAGTGCCCGATAAGCGGAAAAAGGCTCGCCAAATCTTATGTGGGACAAAAAAAAATGGCGAAATGTGGGCTCATGATATGCCTCGGACTATCCCTTTGCGAAAAAAGGCATAATTTCACGCATACGGATTATATCTGCCTTATGAAGTCCACTGCTATAGATCCCCGATAGAATATATTCTTTTGGGGGTATTTGCTCATAAAAACCACGCTAGGCAGGAGGGCGCAGGGTACGCAGGTTTACGCTGCTGCCCACCAAAATAAAATATGTGTGTGTGTGTGTTTGTGTGTGTGCGATATAAATACAGAATACTAGAATATATAAACTAAATTTACTCCCTTTCTTAACATTGTTACGCTCCCATGTTTGGAGCACATTTCATTCATTCTTGTAATATTGATGTTATTTTTACTAAAATCCTTTTATTCTGCAGCTTGAGTTTGTATGTAAGTATGTCGCACTTATATGTTTCTGCGGTGGTGGCGTCATGCGTTGAGTCGTTTACGTTCCCTAAAATATGGTTGAGCGAAACGCGTCTGCTCATGTCTACTATGTTTATCCGTAATTATGTTAACATTGTTACAAAGAGCTTTTTTTTGTTTATCTTGTTATGTATTTTTATTGTAACTGGCGGGAGAAAAAACCAACCTTGACGGTTTTCTTGCCCGTTCTTTTACGATCAAGCTCCCGCCCGCAGTGAATGGGCGCGTAAGTTTATAAGTATGACATTCATAAAAGCTCTGTTGAGCCAAAAATAAATAAATGACTTTTGATTTTGTTTAGCTTTCACATTTAACTGAAAAATGTCAACTGCAGTCTCAGAGGTGGATTGTTCTTTCATTTCCTCGTCGTCATGAGAATGAAAAATAAAATCCGAGATATCTATTAAATTGGATCTGACATATTAATTTGATTTGCTTAATCAATTCGTGTTTTGTGTTACCTAACTTCTTGCATTTAAAAATAACTGCTTTCCAGTAGAATAAAAATTAATAAACTATTGACTTTGATTAATATTTGACGACCGATTTGGCGTGGAGGTCAGTCCAGAGGTCGTGGGTTCGATTACCACACAGGGACAAATCTTTGTGTGCATGAACTTGAATATTTGTTCTGGTCTGGGTGTTTTCCTATGTATATTAAGTATATATTTACAAAAAAAAAGTATTTAAGTATATTTATCCGTTGTTTAGTATCCATAACACACGTTCTTAATGATACTTATCTTGGAACTAAATAATTGGTGTAATTGTTAGAAATAATTTATTTATTTATTTCTTATATTGAAGCTACACATTCCGTAATTCATCCAGGAAGTTTCATTCATGCGGATGTTGAATACGAATTTGTAATCACAATCAGTAAACAACAATCAATTAATGTGGAATAATAGTAATCAATAGAAGGGTTCATCATTTATGTAATCGGCGAACACAAAGGCGACAGGCATGCGGTTCGTCTCGCCATATATGCGAGAGGATGAGTATTTTAATTATTTAATTAATAGTAGTTATTTGTAGAGACTCGTGTAAGTAAAGCTAGTGTTTAGGTTTTAGGCTTTGTCTGTATTAATAATATTAATAATATCGATAAATATATGGCTTTAAATTGAATAATTTGGTACGTCCCTTGTCAGATCGGGCGTAGTTTTCATGGAGAAAACATTGTCTGTACTTATAATATCGATAAATATAAGGATTCAAATTGAATTGTTTGGTACGTCCCTTCTCAGATCGGGCGTAGTTTTCATGGAGAAAACATTTTATTAATGATAGTTATTTGTAGAGACTCGTGTAAGTAAAGCTAGTGTTTAGGTTTTAGGCTTTGTCTGTATTAATAACATCGATAAATATATGGCTTCAAATTAAATTGTTTGGTACGTCCCTTGTCAGATCGGGCGTAGTCTTCGTGGAAGTTTAAATGTTATAACATCACACCGTCTTACTCTCCGTTAAGAAACGGGTGCACTCGTGCAATAAAACGCCCAAAACAGGCTTGATTTTGACCTGTACATGGTTGGTAATCGATATTCCGTATTATGTATTCCAATATTCCGGAATATTGGTTGATATTCCACGCGGCTTACTCTTGCTTCAACAATAAGGCTCTCTAAATAATTTAGAAAACGAGTCCAAACCAGAACGGAAATTTGCTGCTTGATACCCAATTCCAGAATTATTAAAATTAAAAATAGCTCACTTAATCTTATTGCACATCACTAATACAAGTTAAGCCACCAAAATGACCTTTAGATGCTTTATCAGTCACCACATTTTACCTTAAGAATGATATGACATTCATAACAATTTAGTATGAAGTAGTATAGCTCAAAAACTCTATTTATAAACAAAATTAATAGACAAGTAAATCTTTATTCGCCGATTTCAAAAAACTTATATTTTTAAAAAGCCTTACTTTAATTCTAAAAATGCGATTTAACGTATAGTATTTTAAAAAAAAATTATCGCGACTTATTTTAAATAGTGTACATAAAAATATCTTTTTAATCAGGCGCGGTTGCATTGTGTTTCATTTTCTGCACATTTTGTATAAAGATTCTGCTTTTACGACTTTTCCAATAGTAATACTGTATTTTTATATAGTCATAAATAGTTGCAAATTATGTATACGGCAGTCTCGACGTCGATATCTATGGTAATTGAAGGCATCGTCTCACTGACAATTAGTCAGCGTTCATTTAGTTAATTTAGAAATGATTGCATTTGTATAGTATGTGACGCAATGAAGTAAATAGCCATAGGTTTTTTAATTTATTTTTTATACACAAAGGGACTTACTTGCTTAATTTATGAAACGTTTAGTAAGTGACTATGTCTGTTTATTATTTTTTTCTGCGTGTTTACGCTTTGTTTGTTTATTGTTACACATGTCGTCTACTTTATTAATGCTTTTGGATAATTATTTCGGACTGCTGGAAGAAATTCCTTTAGGTATAAGCAGCTCCATTAGACATCTTTGTTAAATATTGCCTTTTCATATGTATGTATGTACATACATAATATCACGCCTGTTTCCCCGAAGGGGTAGGCAGAGGCATATGATAAGTCCACATTTCGCCAATTATATTGTTGGTCTCAAGAAATAGCGAGCCTATCGTCGCTTACTGTGAACTTTTATGTTCGCCATAGCCTCTTCCGTTATTCGCCAGGTGCCTAATAATCTTAAAGAAACCGCTGAACTATTGAAGTATACGCACACAAGTACTATGTTGTACTAAAACAATGCAGAAGTAAATGTGACAGAAATAAACAATGAATTATTCTATACTATGGTATTACCAACGAAAAGCTTGCCTGACAGCCAAATTAAGGTCGTTCACGTCTAATTTAACGCGGCGGATGTTTTCTTCACCAACAGATTGTATCCTAAATTTTATTCTACCTTCATTTTAAGAATAGAAACTTGTTATACATGTTGTGAATATTTAAAATCTCAAAGGCGACTGCACCATACTGATTTAAATGGAGTTATACTATTTGTGGTTTCATTGGACGAAATTTAAAGAGATTTTTATGTTGTTTTATCATTAGACGACTTGGTGTGGACGTAATGGGGTGGAGGTCAATATTAATGCACTTCACTCCTAAGGTCGTAGGTTCGATTCCCAGATATAACAAATATTATATATGTTCCGGTATGGGTTTTTTCTATGTAGATAAAAGATAGATAGATAGAAATTTTTTTATTGCACACCAAATTAAAATAAAACAAGAAAACAATTGCATAAGAAAGGTGATACAATTGGCGGCCTTATCGCTTACAGCGATTTCTTCCAGTCAACCTTAGGATGGAAAATGATTAAAATTAAAAGGAAAAAAACCGGGTATGTATTTGCATGAAAAAAATAAAGAAAAGAATTTTTATCCGTTGTCTAGAATCCATAGTACAAGCTTCAAGCTAAGCTAAACGAGGTGTTTACGTTAATTATTTAGTTTTTAATATTATATTTTATTAAGTAACATTATATGTAACTTCTTGTCAATAGAGGGCGTTGATCGGAGTTGAATCGCGTTATCGTTTGTTGTTTTCGGATTTTATAAGTTCAAATGAGATTTAGCATTTATAACCATTAAAGCATAGGTCCTTCGATCATATAAACAATAGATACACGATTGCTGCTCAAAAATCGGCACCACGAAAACAAGGCATAATTCAGAAATATGCCTTGTATCACTCTGTCACTCTCAGTCGTCAACTGACCGCGTAAGTAGACGATGCCGAGATGCTCCGTAAAGAATTGCAAAACTACACCTTAAAAGTGAAAAAGAAAGATGGTGTGTCATATTTTCACTAAGTATCTCTATAAACTTTAATAATATACAATATTTTTTATAAACTTTGCTTTTTATTTACCTATTTGCCATTTTTTTGTTAATTTGCCACCTCCTGGTAACTACGCTGCTATCTCTTTCTGTCCTTCATAGTCAAAGCTTAACAAAACATCAAATTTAGAACAGGGTCGGTACGAAAACACATGGAGCCGCTGGCGTTATTTTATTACAAAGTTATAGTGGAATATAATCAATAAAGATTTCATTCTCACTTTTACTTTTCTTTTTTATTCTGACTGATTGTTTTTTTTTTGTTATTTTAGTATTCCAAAAAATGTGATACAAAGAGACAAATGGAGGGTCATTATAGCGTGTGACAGAGATGATGAATTTTTTAAACCAAATGACTCAAGCGTCATTTGTTCGCACCATTTTTATAAAGATGATATGTATACATATAACGGAGAAAGGATTTAGAAGGATAAAAAAGACAGCCGTACCAAATTTTAAGGTAAATTGTAACAAATATATACTTTTACAGACAGATAAAGACGGAAAAAATAACATCATCAATTTAATTATTTTTTTACACTATGTAATAATTCTGGCGTCCAGTGGCGAACGATACCTTCATTACTAGACCGCCACATCGGTAGTCCTGGTTCGATTCCCACCCGAATCTATTACATTCATATATAAGTATATTTCAAATTAAAATATTCATTGTGTGTAAACATAAAACAATTTCAAAATGTGTGTAAAAGTTAAAAGCAATTAAGTTGATTAAAAAATATAGATATGACCTAGACTCCATAGATATTTTGTTCCGTAGTGAAGAGAGTGTAGTAAGCGTAGTTCCAAAATGATGTAACTTCAAATTAGTTCAAAGAATTTTGACTTAAGTGTTCAGAGTTTAAGGTATTTATTTACATTCAATGTTTATTAAAATATTTTGTTTCATTTCTGAATAATTTTAACTTAGGCTATAACGTAATACGTAAGATGCACCCACAAAATGATATACAACCCTTTCGGTTGAACGTAAGGTGTATATTTAAACAAATCCATAATTATTATAGGACTGATTATATGTAGCTATGGTAGTTGAATTATAGATATGTATGTATCGACTCGGGGACACTATTTGCGTTTAATTTTGTATGAGACACTACATCTATTGTATATATGATCGAAGCATAGGTCAATTATTCACAGTAGTTTCAATCATTATTCTACTTGTGGTATTCTACAGTACAAATAGCTCAACCAGTAGGTCAACATTTCAACACAAGGCTCTCTCTGTCTCTCTAGTAAAGTCTCTCCTGGGTAGGCATTTGGCTTGACTGCGGCAGATTTTAGTTGACTTTTACTATATGACGAATACTTTTTATTCTTTTGCACTGCATAGAGTCACGGAAATTATTATTATTATGAACATTGTAATTCAAGTAACCAATTGATAATTTGAAAGAACATAGCCTGTGAGTTTCTTACCAGTTCTTCTTACAGAGCGGTGTCTCAGAACTGGCACTTAGATTCAGGTATCCAATTTTTATTGCATAAAAGTGAATCTAAGTTTCGTGATTTCAGTGTAGTCATATTTCGATTGCTTTTATATTTTTTTGATGTTTTCAAGTACTATATAATAGTATATGAAATAACAAACGTTGAACAATTTAATTTATCATATTACTTGACACTGGCAAATACTCCAAACAAGTGATTACATGTTAAAAACAAAGTAATTAAGTATATAAAATATTATTTGTGACCTGAGAACTCTTACGCTTTAAGTTATTTATTCAAAAGAATACAAGTCGTTTCATCATCATCATATCAGCCAAATAAAGTCCACTGTAGAACACTGGCCTCTCTCAAAAATTTTGTCAAACATTCAAAATATTTTTTTTTTAGATTTTTTAAAAAGTTAAAAAAAAATTAAAAGATCCAAAACATTGGCCATTACATCTATTGGGGTATTTGCCGATAATCATCACGCTGGGCTGGGCAATATTAGTTACTATTATGGTATTTGCCAATTATCCGCTAGGATATCTTTTCGTCGAAAAGACAGAGTGAGATGGGAGAGGGTGGTACTATTCTAGGCCGGTATCACAAGGCATCGTCAACAAGTCGTTTAACTGGAGAAATACAAAATAAACATATAGTCATCACCACAGCGCATTATCGTCCCACTACTGAGCACGAGCCTCCTCTCTCATACCAAGGTGCGCGGGTATTGGGCCATACTCCACCACGCGGACCTAGTGCGAATTGGCGGAGGCAGGTGTATGGCGTCCTGCTGTTAGAATTTATCAAGCCGCCCATTAGGCCTCTAACATGGCTTCACGACTACCACATTTAGTGATAACCGGGACCAACGGCTTAACGTGCCTTCCGAAGCACGGAAGCGCTCGATATCAAATGCCACACAAACGGTCACCCATCCAAGGACTGACCTCTGTAAACTTTGCTGTACTTTGGTGATCGTTTCCGACCGCCGAGCTACGAGCGCTACATATAACATATAGTATAGTATAAACATATAGTATGCTGCAATAACTCTTGTCGTTTGCCAAATAGTTGCACAGAAAAGCCAGTTTCCTCATCTAGGTCTTAGATTTTCGGAAGGAAGCTAAGCAGCTGCCTCCATTAGTACGTGGAGCATGTCTGGACGGACCTTCACCCAGTTCGGAACGCGGCTCGTAAAACTTACACGTGAGTACAATATTATAAATATTGACTAAGTCACCTACAAATTGCTACGTGGAGGAGATCACATAAGAAAGAAGGATAAAAAATACTTTATTAAATTTGAGCTGCAAATGCTGCAATAGACACTTCTGATTGTCAAAATAATGAAATACTAACTCTCCCTACAAATAGTTTTTGCTTGATTGGAAAATATTTAGGTAAGCGATCCGTCAACTTTGTTTTTTTGCTAGAACAGTCTAAAGCTATAAAAAAAGGAATGGAATTGCAAGGCGCTCCCCAATCTGTAATAATATTACACCAATTATTTAGTTCCAAGATAAATATCATTAAGAACTTGTGTTATGGATACTAAATAACGGTTATACGTACATACTTTTTTTGTACATACATACTTAATATGAAACACCCAGACCAGAACAAATATTTACTTGATTTGTTCTGTGTGGGAATCGAACCCACGACCTCAGGAGCGGAGTGCAGGTATACTGAGATCCACGCCATCTCGGTCGTCTTTCTATAGAATAAGAAAACACAGAAATTCTACACAAACTCCAGAAAGTAGGGGGAAAATTATAGGTTTGGAATCAATCATCGTGTCAATATGATAAATAAATATAATGAAGTCACATTAATAATTTATTTATGACCAAAATAATTTATTTATGACCAAAATAATTGATTTATGACCAAAATAATTTATCATATTAATTAGCGTATTCCTCCACACTAGGGGACGTCTGCCCTGTGGAGGGAACACACGATATGGACGAAAAACAGATTTTAAAGCAAGCTACTACACATATTTTTTAAGTTTGTTATAACAGCTGTAAGCTTTCCAAATAAAATAAAAAATAAAAATAAAATAAAATACTGTATGGTGTAGGTTATGATATGCAGGCATCAAAACGATTTATATTCAGAGTGTTAAAACAATCTTATCAAAAAGGAATTAACGGTGAATTAGAGAATAATGTATATTTTAATGTTACAAAGGACTGTACTACAAAATACAATACTGTTTACTGTTAAAGTCTACAACATATACTAAGTTACAATAGGATTATGCTATATATATTATATATACATTATGTTTTGCTATGGATTATAAAAGAAAAATAAATGTTATCTAAAAAATTGTGTGGAAAGTGTTCCGTGGCAAAAAGTGTTGAGTGACAGAAAGTGTTAGGTGAAAAAAAGTGTTACTAATTAGCCAATAATTTTCAAGATCAAGCTTTACCAGGGGTCAAATTAAAGTGTATAATTACTAGAATATTTTACGGAGCGGACTGATTCCGACGATTAGTTTCTCAATGGGACTTAAGGTAAGTTGGTCCCGTTTTGTCATATGTAATCAATGCCACTTATTTTTTGATATATTTACTACATCATTAATAAATTATATAATAATATATGTTTTTATTTACATTTCATTAAAGTATATAATATTTTATAATAATAATAAAATAAAAAAATATAAATCTTTTATTTCAGACTAACAGTTGTCCATGTTGTTAGTAACAATTTGACTTACAAACTAAGTTAGTAATATATACAAGAGAAAAATTCATATAATTATAATACACTAGGTTTATTTTGCATAACGAATAAGAATACATAATTGAACTAATGCTACCTTTATGTATTTTAACACCTATACTTTTTTCCCCTATGAAATGAGCTGCTTCCTTCCTTTTGCATTTACTGAAGCGCATCACTAGACACTCGTATAACCGACAGTTCGCATCGTAACATATGTACATTACCATAAATCTACCATGTTCTATGATGACTGATACGATGTTTTACTGGTTTGTTGCACTGGTAATAGTTCAAGTTTTGTAATAGTTGTTCAGTATGTAGTCGTTACTTCATTTAAGATTAATTAAATGTTTCATGACCATGAATCATGTGAAAAAAAACGCGAGTGTTTTGTTAAAATTTATCTAGCAATATACCAGTAAACCGTACGCTTTAAACAAACTTCATAAGCTTTTAAACACTAGACAAACTCTTTCAAAAAGTTTGTGAACGTTACAAAAAGTTTACTGTTTATAAATTAATAATCATAGCCGGAATTAATTCTTTTTTGTCGTCGTTATGTACGGCAGGGATGTTATGGATGTATATAACGAATCCGGATATAGATATGGATATGTGAAAAATATTATACCGGTCACGGTTATGGATATTCAATTATTTCGTTTGCGAATATTAGAAGTGTTAAAGTAAATATGTTAAAAATAATTTTACTTCATTTATTTATACTTTTAAGTGTTTAGTTTAGTCTTAAAAGTAATAAAAATAAGTAATAAATAATACCACACAAAATGCTATAAACTGTTACATATTAATTATTTCATAAAGCTACTGGTTCAAAGGTACTCGTAAGTAACATGCTTTTTAGAATTAACATTCGCAATTTCTAAAATACTAATCTTTACGCGCTGGTTTTTAAGTTTTATTATTTTGACTTCTTTAAGAGATCTATTTAGCCAAACTTGCATAAATGAATTTGACTTTGAAAATATTTATCACAAGGACACATATCAGATATTAGGCTTCATAAGTCAAGCAATTTATGTCTTAATTATTATTAAACTCTGCCTTATTCAAAATTAACCGAAACGTTT
Source organism: Musotima nitidalis (assembly GCA_949126915.1). Lineage (NCBI taxonomy): Eukaryota > Metazoa > Arthropoda > Insecta > Lepidoptera > Crambidae > Musotima > Musotima nitidalis. Next base: position 17,959,824 of record OX421419.1, on the reverse strand, counting down.
ATGTCTGTGTTGTCTGCGTGTTTATGGATTTTTATATTTATATTTTATTTAGGATAGTTGTAGTGTGACACGTATGTCGAAGTTTAACGCTCCCAAAATGGACTGGGGTTTGTTGACCGTCATAATCTCACTCAGGTGACTCAAATCAAGGCTAAACTTTGTCTTGTTCGAGGAAAACACACTTTTTTGGGTTCTTCAAAGTAAAATTTAATTTTAGACCATGTCTATATTTTGTTTTATTTTTTTGCATAGTCCATGTTTCTCTGTACGACGTGAGCGTATGAGAAGATTATAAGCGTGAATGAAATTAAGAGTGTGAGCCAGGATTGTAGCAAACTGGAGGAGTGTGATCTCTGCCTACTCCTACGGGAATTAGGGTACACGATACTGTTTTTTGTAAGTCTCTTCTCTTCTCTCTCTTTACTTTGGATAACCTTATAGCTAAGTCCCATTTCATAGAACTAGGGACAGATTATACGCCCACACTTCGCTAATAATATAGCTAGGCCCACGTAATAGATGGCGAGTCTATTGCCGCTTATCAGGAACTTTTATGTTCGCCAGAGCCTCGGCCGTTGATCGGCAGGTGCACCACTTGCAGGTGACGTTGGCTTGGGCTCTTAGATCTTGATAGGGTCCCTATACACCAATCAAAAAACATCAAGTCGTCAAATTCTTTATTCAATCATAAATATCTATGAAAGTATTGTAAATAAAAATCCCTTAATAAATTTCATATGACATCAGCTGAATTGAAGCTAGATTTAAGCTTTTTATAGAAATCTATAAAGATTGTGAATGTCATGCGCATTCTGACAGTCGTTATTTTGCAGACTTAATATATACAGATGAACTTGGAAATTAGATATACCGTCTAGATGTTGACGTGTCTCTGTATTTGGATCGAGCTGACTGCGCAAGCTTTACGTGAAGATATAAATCTGTCTTGTTTTCTATACTAAATATATGAAGATTCAATGCTAATAGTGTAAAGTCAAGAGTTAAAGGCACATATCAACCTACATTTAATGTTGAATGAGAAAAAATAGAGATATTTATTGCGATGCGGCATCAGCTTAATTGGTAATCGATTTAAAACTATTTTGCGTTTAAAGGTCTAATATAACCTACATTAACAGGTTTGCAGGTAATAGTCGAGTAATGTGTGAATTTGATACATTTGCAATAATGAATAGCAATTAATAATTAATAGCAAAGATTACGAATGAGTTTCAGAATGTAATAGGTTTCTTTCTGTTATGGATACATGGAACATCATCATCATCTAGCATCACTCACAAATATAATTAAAATTTCATTCATTAATATTATGAATGAAATTTGAAATTCATTCGTGAAAGTTTAAGATAAGAAGATAAAAGAAATTTTCCAATTATCATAATATAGCCACGCATAATATAATTATGTTTCCTTTGGTTTGCCTTATAATGAAATAGTTATAGTCGTGTAATTAAATAATATATAAGAATGTACACTACTGCTTAGTTAATGTGCGTTTATTATTTATTTATATACTCAAAGATATAAAAAACACAGCTTATTTCATGAAGAAATATGTTTAATAATAGGAAATTTTTTGTAACATTCTTTGAAAGCACGTAATGAAGAAGACTTTTTGAGGGGTTGTGGGATATTGTTCCATTCATTATGTGGAGGAGTTGAATGTAGCAAAAAGTGTTTTTCAGGATCTTAATAAGTGTTGCCGGAGGGTTCGAAAGGGTTCCCGCGGCCCCGGCACATAGCAGGCTCAAGAAGAAACATGGATATTTGTTATGCAGTAAAAGTCTGTAACACCCTTCCGCTTCACCCATTGCTGGAGACGGTCAATTGATGATTATCCGGAATAAAAAAGGAATCAAATCATTATAGTTACCTATTACATGGAGCGGCTTCCATCTGACCTCAATCAGACCAAAACCAGATCAATCCAAGATCCAAGCAAGTGGCAGTATCTCTGCCTACGGGGTTAAGTAATGACAATTTGTATATATTCAGTATTCAGCGATGACCTCCGCAACCCAGAGGAAATTAATCTTTTCAATAAATTTCCAATAGAATTAAAAAATATTCAATTTGTGACCACTTTTACAAATAAGTTAAAGTCTTTTTTAATAGCAAAATTTTATTATAGTATCGAGGAGTTCATTGGTGATAAAAGGAAATAAATAGATAATTACAGTTGATTTAATAATCACATATAGGTATGTATATTGTTATACCAAAAATTGTAACATATCAATACAAATGTATTTTTGTTGATGAAAAATAAATAATAATAATAATAACATCATTCTAAGGTTAAACCAAAACAACGACCGACGACGAACGATTTGGCGTGGAGGTCAATATACCTCTCAATATAACTCCAGAGGTCGTGGGTTCGATTCTCACACAGGACAAATCTTTGTGTGCATGAACATGAATATTTGTTCTGATCTGGGTGTTTTCCTATGTATATTAAGTATGTGTTTACAAAAAAAAAATATTTAAGTATATTTATCCGTTCTTTAGTATCCATAACACAAGTTCTTAGTGATACTTATCTTGGAACTAAAGAATTGGTGTGATTGTAAGAGAATATTTATTTATTTATTTTATTTTAATTCAAGTAAATAGAAGTATCACTGCCTACGAGATTAAATCGTGACAATTTATATAAAACAAGATTGATTTCTGAGTCTTATTTTTATTAGTCCCTCTGCTTGTGTGTCAATGTGTGTTTCCTTTTGAAATGTGTGTCAGAAAGGGGCAACGGAGCGAATCGTCTGCAGCTGATTATGGTGAGTCGGTGTTGTCGCAACGATGCAACAATAGCGGTGTGTGGTATCATGGGTAAACGCCTGTGACATTACATTCTGATGTTGTAAAAAGTGCTGGATTAATGTGCCCAAACGGGTTATTAGAGTTTCGAAAAAATTCCCAGTCGTTGTTGAAGTTTTCTTGGTTGGAAAGTTTCATTGTTGCAGGATGATTGCTGGTTGTCGGTTCGAATCAAGGTCCTTGGATGTTAAGAATAGGTCTTTTTGATGTTTGTTATTGAATTTGTCAGTGTGTGATGTAGCACATCTGATTGAATACCGCAACTAGGGTATGTTTTATGAAAGGCACTTTATTATTTATTTATTTAGCAATAATGGACAAACATTTGTAAAATAAATAATAAATCGACAAACTGTAAGACAGTTAGCTGGCGATAATAGCGCTCTTTCAATAAAATACTATGCACTTAATTAACAATTATTGATACATACAATATATTAAGTTACTAGCTTTTTCCCGCGACTTCGTTCGCGTGGAATAGTGATTTCCGGCAGATTTTCGGATTTACCCACATGCGGAATTTTCGGGATAAAAACTATCCTATGTCCTTTCTCGAGTTCCAAACTATGTCTGTACCAATATTCACAGAAATTGGTTTAGTAGTTTAGACGTAAAGAAAAGACAGACAGACAGAGTTACTTTATTTTTTATTTATAATATTATATGGATTTATATTGCAACTGGTGGTGTAGAACCTGATTGCTTGGTGCCAGTGATCCTTTCATTTAATGTTAGTTATTGAAGTTAACAGATGTGTGACATAGCAGATCAAATGCGGAATCTTCGGTTTCTTTCAGTAACGTCGTAGGGTGGTTAATAATACTTGCATTGTACTCAAATGCAAATAAACACTACACTACACTTAATTTGCTTTGTTGCATGTAAGGGAATCAAAGATTCGTGATTTCAGCTATATTTCGTTTCTTTTTTTAAATTTCATTTTAATTTTTCAAGTACTAAGTAGTAGTTTAAGAAATAAAGAATTTTTGAACCTTTCACTCGATAATGATATAATTAGAGAGTGAAAGAGATAGGTGTAACGAAATTTCGTTTTCGTTGTCGAAATCCTGCTCAGTTGCGGAAAATGCTTTGCCATACTAACAAGAAAAACGATAGCGATTTAGATAACTACGACGCCTCTCTTGGATAAAATAAAAACCAAAAAATTATGTATAGATTGTAATTTTTTATTATATTTTATTCCGTTACTTTTTAAATTACCCTTGGTTTTATCTGTAGTTAGTTGGGTTGCATGCTAGGTTAACTACTTTATTATATCATTTGATTTTTTTGCCACAATATACCAGACAGGGTGACTTTATTTAAGTATAAGTGCCAATCAGACACAGAAACAGTTCCATCACTAACCAGTTCAGAGGCAGGATTTCAATCTGGGTCCTCCGGTTTTAGGGCAACCGCAGGAGTTTCGCATCGAAATCAAACTTCACTAATCTAATATTATAGACAAATCTTAAACGGCCATTGAAATTCTATTAATCTCTGACTTCTGGTAGTTGTCCGCCATCGTCAAGACAATATAATTTATGATAATGTTATTGCTAAAAATACATGGATATGTTAGTGCAAACTTACATGAATTACAGTTAACCTTAAGTATATTTGAGTTTGTAGCTTCTGCTGCTGAACTAGGGTAACCTGTATTTCAGCATGCAGCGCCTTCAGTCCAAGGACTTAAACATAATTTACATAAGATAACGCAGAAGGATCTCACAATATGAACTTAGAGTTAAATAAATAATTACATAGCTAAATGGAAAGTGTAATAATATTAATTAATACCATGTTTGTAATATTTTGTAATAGAATATTGAAAAAAACTAATCCATCCAATCAATATAGACCAAGACCGACTTCTTGGCGGGAAAGTAAAGCGTCATGCCTGCAGTTTTGTTTTATTTTCAAAACTTTGTGATATTTCTAACATTAATGTGTAATAACGGTGGATTATTAACCGTTAAGTGTTTGTGAATATACATGAGTGTTGGTAAATCAAACAAAGCAGTGCAACATTACTTTTCAAATTCTCTCAAGGAGTCCATGTGAGATCTCAGTATAGTCCCACATCTTTACTGAGGACTCAAGGGGCTTAGGGGAGGGTATCTCATTTACCATCTTTATTATATATCATTAATATATCACTTACTTGACACTGACTAGATGTGCTAGACGCACGAAGCCATTATTAAAAATAAAAAAAATTAGACCAATACCAACCGACTAGACCAAAGGAGTCCAAGCCAACCTCACCTGAAAGTGGTACACCTGCCGACCAACGGACGAGGCTCTGGTGAACATAACAGTGCCCGGTAAGCGGCAATAGGCTCGCCACCTATTACGTGGGATTATATAAGTGGCGAAGTGTGGGGCATATAATATGCTTCTGCCTACCCCTTCGGGGAAACAGGCGTGATTGTATGTATGTATTTAAAAAAACTAGTTTTTATGCTTATCATGGGGCAGTCGTGTTCTACAGTGGAGAAGACGGCTTGGTAGACGCATGTGGGACACTCTTAAGCTAGGTGGAGCGATGGCATACGCAAAACGGCTGGCAGCGGTTGGAGAAGAAGAGCTGAAAACCGAGCTCAGTTGCGTGCCATTGGAGAGGCCTATGTCCAGCAGTGGACCAATATAGGCTGATGTTGAATGATCATGATACTAATCATGCCAACGAGACATAACGATATTAATAAAATAAAAGTCATTTAGTTTTGTACCAACTTTCGTGTCCCACTATAGTTTTCTATTTACACGAAAATACATAGAACTATTTAGTTACAGCATTTTAAAATATTCTAATGTCCAGAAATAAAGGATTTCCTTCTAAGGAAGTAAATTCACGGGAACAGCTAGTATAGGTATTACAATGATTACATCGACCACTTTGCAATGATGTCATTACAAAGTCAATGTAATGCGTGATGTTGAACGAAATGTAATATGGATGATACGTCGGTATATGCGACCTTTCCTTGTGCAGTCTATGTGGAGATTTATAATCTATTACACATACATATATACATACTATCACGCCTGTTTCCCCGAAGGGGTAGGCAGAGGCATACAATTCGAGAACGAGGCTCTGGGAACAAAAAAGTTCCCGGAAGCGACAATAGGCAAAAACATAATTGGCGAAAAGTCTTCTATTATGCCTTTGCCTACCCCTTCGGGGAAACAGGCTTGATTGTATGTATGTATGTAATATAGAACGAGGTTATAGCTTACCAGCAGGGAGCCAATTATAATTGTTGTCTACTCATTTACATAACTCTTTGTTAATTGCAAGAACCACGCCCTTACAACTCCTAACTTACTATGTAAAGAAACATTTTATACACGCGCTATGGGATTGGCTTAAACCATTTTGGTTGCTATTACCATAATTGTCAATGTGTATATAATTGTTAGGTTAATAATTAAAATATATTATCTTTTTTAGCTGCAAGGACAGACAGACAAAGTTGCATGCAGACTTGTTAAAAAAACGTACGGGTGGATTTTTCCTCTGGCTCTAATTAAACGGAGGGCGCCGGCGGTAAACTTAATTCTAACTCGTTATATATAATTTAAATACTGACAAAAGAGGTCATAGTTTGCTAAACATTATTAGAGTTTAATTTCAATACTAACAAATGAGGTCATAGTTTGTTAAACATTATTAGAGTAAAATTTCAATTCTGACAAATGTGGTCATATTTTGTTAAACATTATTAGAGTTTAATTTGAATAAGTTTTTGAATAAGTCATAGTTTGTTCAAAATCATTAGAATTTATTTGGCAATATTTGGCGAATTGTGGGCGTAAAATATGCCTCTGCCTACCTCTACCTACCTCTTCAGGGAAACAGGCGTGATAGTATGTATGTATGTATTTTATAATTTACTTATAGATATATTTATTATACACACCTATGACTTCTGGCGAACGATATGGCGTGGAGGTCAGTATACATGCACTACAGAGCTCTTGGGTTCGATTCACACACAGGACAAATTTTTGTGTGCATGTACATAAAATTTTGTTCTGGCTGTGTGTTTTTCTATGTATATTAAGTATGTATTTACAAAATGACCAAGATATTTAAGTATACCTGTTCTTTAGTATCCATAACCCAAGTTCTCAATGATACTTATCTTGGAACTAAATAAATGGTGTGATTGTTAGAGAAAATTTATTATTTATTAATTTGTATAAAATTGGTCTTCTACAATTTCATAGCTCTTTATATTATTTACTCTTATAGTCATAAAATTCTTAAATCCTAATAAACAACACGTTACGCACAAAACTTATTTACACGCGGGCAAAGATGTGGGGAAAGCTAGTTCATAATATATAACTTAAAATTATAATTTTTTAAATTTATTTATTTAAGCTTAGCGTCATTTTAAAGCATTTGTGATCGTCTCATTTGTCTAGGAGCACCATTTCACTAGAGGGCAGCTGCTTAGCGAAAAAGTTGGCAAGAAACTTGGCTCGGAAAGTTTATGTCTTCTGCCAACTCCCGCCCTGATAAATCGACTCAAGGAACCATAACAATATAATATTAGGTCGGGGAAAAAGTCTTTTCGCATAACGTAGGTATAAACTTATTATAAATTTTTTTTGACTGTACTATTTGTGTCTGGCTGGTTTTGGTAACATTAAAAAGGTTCCATTATAAAGAAAAGAAAAAAATAAAAAAAAGTTGTTTCCCGCTATTTTTCATTTGTTTTTCTCTCCGTAAAAATGAGTGAATCTAATGAAGAAATTCGATACATTTTAAAATTTTATTATAAAAAAGGCAAAAATGCAACTCAAGCAGTGAAAAAAATTTGTGATGTTTATGGACCTGATGCAGTGTCAGTAAGAGTAGCACAAATTTGGTTCAAACGTTTTCAGTCCGGAAATTTTGATGTTAAAGATGCACCTCGCTCTGGTCGCCCTGTTACGAATAAAATGGACGCCATTTTTGAAAGAGTGGAGCAAGATCGGCATATTAGTAGTTACGATGTAGCTGAAGAACTGGGAATTGACCACAAAACAGTTTTGACCCATTTGAAGAAAGCTGGTTATACAAAAAAGCTCGATATTTGGGTGCCACACGAGCTCACTCAAAGAAACTTAATGAACCGTGTACTCATTTGCGATTCATTATTGAGACGTAATGAAACCGAGCCGTTTTTGAAGAGATTGATAACTGGCGATGAAAAGTGGATCACGTACGACAAGAACGTGCGAAAAAGGTCGTGGTCGAAAGTTGGCCAGGCTTCACAGACTGTGGCCAAACCTGGCCTAACACGAAATAAGGTGATGCTGTGTGTATGGTGGGATTGGAAGGGGGCATTGTTTATTATGAGCTTTTACCGCCCGGCAAAACCATCGATTCTGATCTTTACTGCCAGCAACTGATGAGATTAAAGGAAGCAGTCGAGAGAAAACGGCCGGAATTGATCAACAGGAAGGGTGTGGTCTTTCATCACGATAACGCTAGACCACACACATCTTTAGCCACTCAGCAAAAATTAAGAGAGTTCGACTGGGAGGTCCTAGTGCATCCACCATATAGCCCTGACCTTGCGCCTTCAGATTTTCACCTGTTTCGGTCTCTGCAGAATTCTTTAGGTTCTGTAAGGTTGACCTCAAGAGAGGACTGCCAAAACTATTTGTCCCGTTTTTTTGATCAGAAGTCCCAAAGTTTCTACAGTAACGGGATAATGTCTCTGCCCACAAAATAGCAGAAAGTTATTCAACAAAACGGTACATATATATTGTAAATAAATGTAAATAAACTTTGAAAAAAATGTCTTGACTTTTCATACAAAAATACGAAAAGACTTTTTTCCCAACCTATTATATATATAACTATTTTTTTCTATATATTTTTCTGACAATCACACCAATTATTTAGTTCCAAGATAAGTATCATTAAGAACTTGTGTTATGGATACTAAACAACGGATAAACATACTTACATACCTTTTCTTTTTTATTTATTTTAAAATACATAGAAAAACACCCAGACCAGAACAAATATTCATGTTCAGGCACACAAAGATTTTTCCTGTGTGGGAATCGAACCCACGACCTCTGAAGTGAAGTGTAGGTATACTGACCTCCACGTCATATCGGTAACAATAAAGAAGCACTAAGGATTACAGTCAAGTTAGTACCTAATATGAAAGTAAGTTGAATTTGTTTAATAAGGGATGCTTACAACAATAACCTGGTAGTTCTATAAAATTCTATCATGACAGATACAAGGTCAAAATTTGAACAGCAACATCTGTCAACTAATCTTTTTCGTCATAATAAAGAACTCTTTTGAAGTAATTGCTTAAATAAAAATATATCTCCAAAGTTACTGAACGATCTACCTACCTTTAAATTTGTTAAGGGGTTCTTTAAACACACATCCATAAACGTTCACCCCTTATTTCAGACATAGTGTCTTGGTTTTAGTTGAAGTATGACATCTCTGTTGTATGTAATAATTTTGGCAGCTGCTTATATTTTATGACTTTTGATTGACTTGTTTGTATATTTTTTAATTTTCTACAATAATAATATGGACTATCTAAGTTTTAGCTTTTTATATAATTTTAATGTTTTCAACACAATGTTAATTATTATGAAATTAATGAATTAAAATATTTCCCGTAGGACTAGGCAGAGATTGTGAAAAGTGAAAAGATAACTAACCTGGGATAAAATTTAAGGTTATGTTACTCCCTCGCTATTAAAATGAGGTTGGCTTAAAGGTTTTTTACAAATAATACTTTTTTGAATAGTCATTATCCAAAATAATCTCACATTTAATAAATATTACATATTTATTTGTATATTTTCATTACATTTGTTTTCTTATCTGCACTGCAAAGGTGAACAGGCAGATAATGTCTTGTAAATTTAAGTTCATCTTGGTAAAACATTTTATTTTTTAAATTTAAAATTTTAGTAAAAAACTAAGTAATGGTTTTTTGAAAAACAAATCCCTATTAGGGTCAAATATACCCCTGATAGATCATACATAAACGAAGTCTTCCATACCTAAGTAAGCAAGTATAAAACACAAAGTTACTTTAAACGACATTTCGCTTAAAAATATAAAGAAGGAAAAAATGTACTTACAATGTTTGCGGCCATAGTGTGGTACTGGGACACACGCGCACAACAGTTAACCGCAAGGAAATGCGATGCGCGTGCGCCGAACCGACTTATATCAGACCTTGCGAGTATCGCATACTACGCGCACTTTTCATCAACGCAAGCACGGTACGGTGATTTCCAGCTCGAGTAGCTAGGTAATAAAAAAACCCTTTTTTGCCCTAAACTTCTCAGACCAACTTAGAACCTACGTAACCCACAGTACTTTTTGCCCTAAACACCTCAAATTAACTTCCAACCTATATTATAACTTACAAGACTCTTGACACTTTTAGATTGTAAGGCATAATTTGAAAAAAGCCGAGATGAGTTTCTTGAGGCATTCTGCTCAGTATCCTTGCGTTTTGGAAACCTCGTTAGAGTAGTTAGAGTCAGACTGACTGACTGCCGGAAAATCCCCTCCCCCCTTTAGAATCATGACAGGCTGACTGACAAATCCCCCCAATGAGACTCACTGACAAATCTTGAATAAGAAACACAACAGACAGATTAAATGACAAACCTTGACAAATTCTGGCAAAAATCCATTTTGGTTTTATTTCTTGATTATGGTACCGCTCATTTCTCTATCATTGTTGTTTAAAAAAAAATACATTTCCATTTTGTTTGTAAAATTTGACGAATCTAAATGATCCTGTTGAACTTAAAGACAATAAAGTATATTTTATTGTTTTTAATTTACTCTATTGTCTTAAACTGTTTAGAAATTGGTCCAAAGCACAGGCGCATATATTTAGCATATATAGCATTTATTTATTTTGATCTTTTTAATACGAGTGTGGATTCGGCGTGGGCTGCATTTGGCAAAGACTTTTTTAGGTCTTGCTTGTTTATTTTACATAAATATTTTTACTCTAATTACACCAATTATTTAGTTCTAATATAAGTATCATCAAGAACTTGTGATATTTTTTATTTTTATTTATTTTATTTATTCATTCATAAAACTTACAACTATCTTTACAGGCATATTTGATTTATGTATTATCTTATTCATAATTATGAATAAGATAATACATAAATCATTTTTTTTTGTTAATAAATACTTAATGAATGAATTAAGGAAAACACCCGGACAAGGACAAATGTTTATGGCACACAAAGATTTGTCCTAAATGTGGGAATTGAACCCACGACCTCAGGAGCAGAGTGCGGGTATACTCGCCACCTCGCCATATTGGTCGCCATATTTTATATTGGTAATGTATTATAAATTGGTTTCATACAGGATATGCTCATACAAGCCGTCTTTTCGACCACCTCAGCCAACCGACTAATGTTGCTTAGGATCGATTTCCATTATCATAATCATAATCATATTTATTTGCAAATACAGGTGATACAGGGGTGTTCACAACATACATAAGATTAGCGCTATTCCATATTTAGCCTCATGGTATGCAAATATACAAAAAACAATGGTCATGCTTCATAATAACTGATTAATAATTACATTACACTGACATTAAAAATTATAACGTGTTCTTACATTTATTATTCATAAAATCTGCTAGACATAAATTACACATTTTTATCAATCACAAAATCCATGATATTGTAATAAGCTTTTTTGAGTAATAATTCTTTTAATTTGCGTCGAAATATGTTAAAACTATTTATTTGTAAAATGTCCAATGGTATTTTATTATATATTTGTGGGGCCACACAAAGTACACTCTTGTTCATTAGCCATGTCCTGTTTGGGGGTATACACAGTTTATTATTATGTCTAGTGCTATTAAAGGTTTTATATAAGTTTAAATTATTCCTCACAAATAAAGCAATTTCATAAATATACATACTTGGTAATGTCATTAGCTTTAAAGATATAAAATACGGTTTACAACTGTCGGTTTGTTTTAATTTACAAATCGCTCGAACACATTTTTTCTGAGCTTTAAATGCAGAGTCCTTTTCAACAGAGTTACCCCAAAATATTAATCCGTAACGAAGAGCCGATGCTACATATGCGTGATATGCAGTAACAACAGTAGAAATATTGACAACACCAGCGAGCATGTACAGGACATAAGAAAATCTACTCAGTTTAGCACAAATACTCTCAATATGGACTTTCCAATTGAGGTTACGGTCAATTTTTAAGCCTAAAAACATTGCAACTTCTACTTCTTTTACATTTTTACCGCAATAGTTAATGTCAATTGATAATGGTTTTTTAAGTCTGTTTTGAAAATTCATAAAATGTGTTTTCTCGAAATTTATAAGTAGATTATTGTTTCTTAACCAGGATACAATGTCAACCAGTGAATTGTTCATGTCATTCTCAAGTAACGATAAACTTTTTTTTGAAAATATCACCGTGCTGTCATCAGCGAATAGTATCATTGGTGATGCTATTGTTCCAGGAAAATCATTAATGTAAACGAGAAACAATAAAGGTCCAAGAACACTGCCTTGAGGCACACCATAAGGCACTTGTCTATAACTTGACATATGGCGTATTTCCGATTTTAATTTTGGACAAATTTTTGTAATCATTGTTGATTGTTCTCTATGACTTAAGTATGACATAACCAAATCCAAAACGTTTCCCCTGATTCCATATTTAAGTAACTTTGATTTTAAAATGTCGTGGCTAACGTAGTCAAATGCTTTTGTCAGGTCCATATACAATGCGCATACTGGTATCTTCCTATCCATCTTTGTCACAACTTCCTCTATAAACTTATACATAGCCATATTAATATTTTTATTTTTTCTGAATCCTGTTTGTTCTTGAGCTAGTATATTATATTTCTCGAGGTAATGATAAAGCTTATTATAAATCAATTTTTCAAAGATTTTTGAGAAGATAGGTATAAGAGCAATGGGTCTATAACAAGACATATTTTGTCTGTCATGTTTTTTAAACAATGGTTTAATTAGTGTCTTTTTTAATTTTTCTGGATAGATGCCATGTAAGACGCATAAGTTAAAAATGTGGCAGAGCACGGGAGAGATTGCGCTAGAAACACACTTCAAAACTTTAGTACATATGTCATCATACCCAGTACTCTTTGTGTTTTTCAAGGATTGAATTGCTCTGTAGACGTCATGAGGTATAACAGGATTGATAAAAATAGAATTAGAATTATTATATGTCAATGAATCAGTATTACAGTTATATGTCAATGGTTTTACTTGGTCAATAAAAAAAATATTGAATGCGTGAGCTATGTCATTTGGTTTAGTTATTATTTTCCCGTCAATGTTTAACTGTTCTATGTCATTTTTTAGTACATTCGTTTTATGATGATTAATAATGTCCCAACATGCTTTCGTTTTGTTGTTTGATGTGTTTATGTAATAGTCATTCCGTGATTTTTGAGTCAATTTAATAATACGGTTAAGTCGTGTCGAGTAGGTTTTGAAAAGGTCTCTGTCTTTTATAGATCTTGTTTTTCTATATTTCCAAAGTAATTGTCTTTTTCGCTTAGAACACTGTATTATGCCTTTGCTTATCCATTTCGGACGCTTACGAAGTGATACCTTCATATTTTTTATAGGGAAGCATAAATTATAAAGCAACGAGAAAATTTCATGAAAATCATCAAATGCAACATTAGGTTCCTCAGTATTGTAGATTTCACTGAATTTCAAAGATTTTAGATAATCAAAAAATTTTTCTAGGTATTCGTCAGAGTAATCACGTCTTTTTATGTACCAGTGGTCAATTTTGCATTTTAATTTTACCGGGCACATAAGTAATTGAGCAGTATGATCTGATATGGCAAATTCTATGATATCGCTTTTACACCCTCGAATATTGTGAAACATATTATCAATACAGGTGCCACTAACCAATCTTGTTGGTGATTTTATTGCCAAGTTTAAATTATACCCGGACAACAAATTTTTCAGCGTAGTAGTTGCTTTATTTTCTCTTAATATATCTATATTGAAATCTCCACAGACTAAAACCTTTTTCTTTCTGTAGCAAATTTTACTTAAGATGTTATTAAGGACATTGAAAAAAACATTTAAGTCATCGAGATTATTTTTAGGTGGTCTGTAAACGCATACTATTACAAACCCATGGTCTATTAATTCAATAGCACATATTTCTACTATATTTATGACACTGCATTCAGTTACATCAGGAAGTATTCTATAACGGTGACCATTCTGTATTAATATGCACGACCCTCCATGTCTATTTTTCCTTGTAAACGACGAACAAATGGAGAAATTATCTATTTTAAACAGGTTTATATCACTGTGTATCATATTATGCTCTGTTATACACAATACATCTATATTTTTATTATTATTTTCTGTCAAAGAGTTCAAATTTACTAGTAAGAGTTCCAACTTACTGATCAAACCATTAATATTTTGATGTAACACGTTAATAGCGTTAGGTACGAAAAAGACTCTTAGGTGATTTCAAAGAATGAGGGGTGCTAAATGGTGAAGTGACATTGGGGTATGTTTCTGAAAACTCAGTTTGTGTACTACGATGTGTCAAATATTTTTTGTTATGATTTAGGATTTGTTTATTATATTCTGTCATTTTAATCTTATAATCTATACGTAAAACTTCTCTCAACAGCGATCGGCTCAAATTTACAACAAAGCTATTATTATTTGGTGGAAATCTACAGTAATCCATATCAACATAAGATATATTTTTAAACTTACCACTAACAAATCTCATTTCATAATTTAACTTTTCAATCCTTAAATGTTTATTAAAAGGAATTTCAAATAGAATGGCATTGGTATTACTAACAAACTTACACAGATCCCCTAAGCAACTTTGAAATTCGTAAGGATTTCTGTCATTTATACCCCCCAATACTATCACTATATCATTGTTGGTTAAATTACACAAAATGTCCTTTTTCCATTTTATAACTTCCTGAAATCTCGCACCTGGTTTCCAGAAATATTGCACTAAATAATTGGAGCCAACCTTCTCTTGGAGGATTTTTCTCAATCCTCGGCCTTGTTTATCGGCGAAGATTATAATTTTTCTCGCTTCCTTGCCTTTTCTTCCCTGTGACACCGATTTATTGGCGTTAGGAGATAATGTGTTTGTATGGATTGTTGAACCCTTGTTTAGTTTAGATTTTATCATATTGTTAGCTTCACACATATTTACAGTTTGTGTCGTACAGGTATTAGATGATAATTTCGGTCTTAGTAGCGGAGAGCATTGTTTATTTGGAGTTTTCTTTGGAGTGTAGAAAACATTTTCCGTTATCTGTTTCTTATGGCGATTTATTAATGGAGTAACACTTTTTCTCATTGCGGTTTCAATTTGAACCCTTTTATATGTGTTTATTATTTTGTGACATTTATCCAAATCCGATTTAAGCTGTTTTGTTTCACTATTTAAGTTCTCAATTTCTTACTTACTTTCTTACTCTGTAGCTCAACAGTGAGCCTCCTGATGGTATCATTTCGATCAATAATACTTTGCATTTCGCTGACAGATGTATTTGGTAGACTTGTCATTGTGGCATCAAATAGGGAAGAATCATTAGAAATATCACACAATGAGTTTGACTTCCTGATTTTACGAAAAGTTATATTTTCAGTCTCCATTTTTTTAAAATTTTTAAATTTTAAACATAATTTTTAAAAAATATTAGTTAAATGCCTCAAAAAGAGCAATAATTCTCGATGGGCTCGAACTCGGTTCCATTGATAGCGCGTTTGTAATTAGCGCACAGGTCACTCGGCCAGCCTGACCACTGTGTAACACGGTGAAATTAGTATAGTAATGTTACTTATATGAACTTTATGTAGCCGTTTCAATGAGTGATAGAAGTTCAAAGTCCAACTATTATTCAAACGAGCTGCAGCATTACCAACCGTCCGTAATTCTCACAATATTTGTTGAATATGGTAATTTCTATTATATTTTAGGTATTATTACTTTAGGTACCTCTGATCTCCTTCTTTTTAAAATTTACTTCTCTGAACTCCTTCTTCATTGAAGATTTACTGCTATGATTCTTTAGTATTTCTTGAATGTCACTGTTTCACTGAGCAGATTATTTTTTAACGATATTTACAAATTGTTGGGTTAGTTTGTTATGATAACGATACCACTGCTTATTTGGGGCATATATTACATTAATTTGTTACTTTTTAATCAAAACAATCACTTTTATATAAGTACATATCTTTTTTCTAAACAGCAAGGAGGTAGTTTTGAGGAACTTTGCTCCTCTAAAACTTACCGCTCTGGTATAAATACGCGTGGCAAAAACTAATAACTTGATTAATAATTTAACTAAGAACATTAACATAAATCTATAGATTATATTATTAAAAGTATTTTCCTTAGAAAAACTTGATAGCCAGGCTTCTGGCATTTAGCCAGTATAACTCGTCTAAACAATGGAGACCCTTGAGGCTTGATACGATTATTGTATAAGGTATTACTAGCCAGTTTCATTGCCACTTATACAAAAAATAATTGTTTATATAGCACTGTTTCATTAAACCTCTTCCTTATTAAATATAATGTCTTTTGTGCATACAGACCCCCTGTGTTTATTGAATGAATGTGGAACCTATATGGAATCTACTGTTGCTTCACCCAATTGTTATGAACTTCCATTTCTGTTTGTCATACTTTTATACTGTCTTCTTTAGATTATTATATTACATTGTTCATGTTAACTATCAGATATAATCCAAAGCGCCGGCATGTCATACAGATAAATAATAATTAATAACAAAACATAATGACGACCGATATGGCGTTGAGGTCAGTATACCTGCACTTCACTCCAGAGGTCGTGGGTTCGATTCCCACACAGGGCAAATCTTTGTGTGCTTGAATATGAACATTTGTTCTGGTCTGGGTGTTTTCCTATGTATATTAAGTATGTATTTACAAAAAAAAAAGTATTTAAGTATGTTTATCCGTTGTTTAGTATCCATAACACAAGTTCTCAATGATACTTATCTTGGAACTAAATAATTGGTGTAATTGTCTGAAAATATTTATTATTATTATGTATAATCAACATACTTCTTTAAAATGTCATGCCAATAAAAATACAATGTTTTGATAAATATGAAAATAAAAAGAACATTATTTTATTTTTACACAAAATTAGGAAATAGAAAATATATTTAAAAAAAAAACTCCAATTTACGGTAGGTTTGCTGGCTTCTGGATATAAAAGTACCTGTTTCCCCGAAAAGGTAGACTGAGGCATACTATACGCCCACATTACGCCAATTACACTGTCGGTCCCATGTAATAGGTGGCGAGCCTATTGACGCTTACTCTAACCTTTGCCAGAGAGATATATAAAAAGTATGATAGCTGTAAATCTTTTAGGGCATCCGGCTCCTGTTTAAGTGTGTCAACGTATTGACTGTATCATGTCGAGGTACCTTGGCTCTTCGCGAGTTCGATTGCCAGACAAGTCAAATATTTGTGTTGTGTAGATGTTAAAATAAAAATAAAATAACATACATAATATCACGCCTGTTTCCCCGAAAGAATAGGCAGAGGCATATTAGACGCCCACGTTTCGCCAGTATATTGTTGGTCCCACTTAATTGGTGGCGAGCCTATTGCCGCTTACCGGGAACTTTTATGTTCGCCAGAGCCTCGTCTGTTGATAGGCAGGTGCACCACTTGCAGTAAGGTTGGCTTGGGCTCCTCAGATCTTTATAGGAACCCTATACACCCTATTAAATGAAATATACTTTATTGTCTTTAAGAGCAACGAGATCATTTAGATTCCTCAAATTTTAACAAACAAAATTGAATTTTAATCTTATGATTATGCTCACCAACCAGAGATCACGATATCTGCTAATAATTATTATTAAATTCAACATTTGATTTATAACTTAGCTACATTATCTGAGTGCTATCTAACTCCAATCTTTGTGGTGCTTGTCTTATAAAAGACTTCTCAAATTCACGTAATAGTGAACTCATTTTACGGGTCATAAGTGACAAACGTTCTGAGAAGTGTCGAGTGCAGGCGCAACGACATCAAACATCATCAAGCATTTCCCTGAACTGGTGAATTTATTTCTAGTGAGCCAACTTTGTACCTATATCTGTGTTCTGTAGCCAGGTGTTAAGGATACACAATGTGTAGGCACTTCGAAGTACTTGTGATATAGTGGAAATAGAGAATGATAAGAAAAAAATCAAGCCAGGCTTAAAGCTAGTACAAGGAGATACCTCCTACCTCTACACACTGCGCCTCTCTGAGGAGGTCCTCCCGGTTCTGATCCAGGGGACGTTGGCCGCGGGTGGGGTGCCAGAAACAACAAATCCCCTGGAGCTGGCCCCCCGCCCCTTTTTCAAAAGCGGCAGGCGTCATGGAAAGATTTTTAGTGGGTAGGAATGCGACCGTCGCGTCTGCCGCAAAAAGTCCCACACCCCCTCCCGGTCTCCCCCTTTGGCCGGGAGACAGTGCGTAAACGCATTTTGATACCGACGTAAATTAAAAAAAAAAGTTTAAAGCTAGTGCTGTCACTGTCTTCATTTTCATTATTATTATTATTATTGTATGCCCAGGTTTTTGGTCGGCTGTTAATCCTATACTTAACACGCTAAGCGACAATAAATAAATTCTTTTTCTTATTCATAATGGTTTATAATCTTCAACCTAACAAAGTTATGGATGCAAAGAAAAGTATAACACGCAAAATGTATTTACGCCTTAGTTAGACCCATTAGTATGCAAGTAAACATACTCGTGGCATTTTTAATAGGTAATTTTATGGTGGAATATCTGCATATGAAAAAGTAAACTATTTATATAGTCATTACTAAGTAGGCGCGACTTGTTTCTTCCCACAAGAACCACGTATTCTACCGATATTCAAAGTAGGTAGCCATTTTTTGGAACAATTTTTTTTATACTGTCAGTGCAGATTATAGACTTTAACAAACGTTTGCCATAGTCCAAGGTATTATTGTCAATCCTTTTCAAACCTATCTCTAATATGTTTCACATATATATTTTGTAGAGCTGTATCTCTAGTTTGTCTCAATACCCTGGAATTCGCCGCGGAAAGTCTATTTTCAATCGTACCATAAGCTTTAAATATATTATCTAACATTTATCACGTAACTATTCAGATATATGAAGTAACGTAAACGTAGAAAACAGGACAGGGACTAGGGCAGTGCAAAATGTATGGATATACTTCTAAAAAAAATTTTAAAAATATTTCCCACGGGCTCAAAGAACAAACAACTTCCAAAACTACCTCTAATCTCTGATTAGTTTAAAATCCTAGAGAGTTCCATAGTCACACTTACTTTAAACTCACAAAGCAGAATCTTGACAAGACTTGCTTACACAAACCAAGTAATAAAACTTACAAACTCTGCTAGGGTCCTGGGAAGTAGTATTTCATGACCGTTTTTTTTTATTTGGATGGGAAATCATCAAATGACCGTCTTTCGCTGTGGGTGAAGCGGAAGGGTGTGTCAGACTTTTACTGACTAAAAACCATCCATGTTCCTTCTTGAGCCTGTAACACCAAGGCCGCGGTAACCCTTTCGAACAGTCCCGCAACGTATTTCATGACCCTAGCAGAGGCAATTGACACCAGCATCTTACCTCAATCAACTTGAAAACTTTGATTAGTTTTAGAATAGATGTCGTGAAAGTCCTAATTACTAGCCTAAAAGAACTCACAAAACCCTGTTAAGTTTAACAATAGATAGCGCTAAGGTGCATAGTTGCTACGTTACTTGGTCAGGAAATCCTTGTTTCTATAAAAATTTGCATAATTGTCGATGTAAAACAATAAACAACAGCTAACAATGCCTAAGACGATTCATTGATGACAAAGAAAATCTACAATGTCGAAGAAAGTGCAGTATACATTTGCAATAATTAAATGACAAATAGTTATATTAATTTGGATCCCGTTGAAGCATTTATATATGTCAAGATCACTAAATACTAGTGCATGACAACAAGAAACGTGGATTTTTTGTCAATTTAGAAAAATATTGTGAAATGTTTCGTTTTCCGTTCGTGGTGACTTAAAGAGCTTGAATTAAGATATATCAATTTTTAACACAAAAGCCATAGTAACTATAATATAAGTAGTTGAGATTTGAACTCGGTGCCAATTGGTTCACGGACCACACGCTAAATCGGGCTTTTTTAAATTGGGTGCAAAAATCTTGCTACAGCTATTAAAAATTAAGAAGAAGTATAGCAAAGTCTACTTCTAGCGCACAGATGTCTAGATGAAACATGCCAAATGATAAGATACTGTTAGCACTTCGCCCACACTTTTGTTGAACTACAAGCAATGCTGTTCACCATGATACTGCTCTAAAAAGGATCTGAATAAACGTTCTCGATAAAAGAGTTTAATCCAATAAAATGAATTTACATGAAAAAATCAAGTAAGCAACTCGATTTGAAGTTAATATTTTCGCTGCACGTTTTTGCCCTTATATGAGACCTGATGGTATCAATCGACTCAGTCATGTGCATCGCGCATAGTAAACCGTCTTCGGCATGAATGCTTTTGATTATTTCATTTTATTCAGCGATGAGACGATTGAGACGACCAAGACGTTCAAGAGGTTTATTGTATTTATATATTACCATACCATAGGAACCTCTAGCCTGTAATCAATGCAACACTGTGCCATTTCACGAGAATCTTATCACTGTATTAATTTTATCACATCAAGATTTCAGGTCACAATTTTACCATTTCTACAAGCCACAATGTTACAAGAAAATATAAAACTGACAAGATTTTTTTATAGCAGCGTCTGTCACTAATATTTGTACGGACACTGCACTTGACGTCCGATATTAAGCAAATGTTAGTAAACCCATTCTTAGCTTAGCTCTCGGGTTTAATTTCTACACAAGGTTTTCGGGTTGGGTATTTGCAATAAACTGTAATTATGTCCTGCTATTTCAAAAAATATTTAAGTACATCTTGTCCCTACAGCACAAGCTTTGCTTAGTTCGCAAGGGTTAAAGCTGCTTCGGTACGCAGCAGGCTCAAAATAAGGAACATGGATGGTTTTTAGTCAGTAGAAGTCTGACACACCCTCCCGCTCCACCCATAGCAGGGGAAAAGTGATTTGATGATTTTCCATCCAAAAAAAAAGATGGGGTTGCGTAAAATGTCCAAGAATATGTGACTTATTTTTATAGACTTATTGGGACTCCTCAGTGCAGCATTGGACTTCTATTAGCTGAGCATTGAGATTGCCAGAACTTCTTTATTCTACGGGTATATTCTGTTTGGTACTTCTATGATTCCTTAGTTTAACACTAGCGGAAGTATTAGCATTCCACCAGACGCCTGTATAATAGAGCAGAGCAAAGATCTCAGTTAGAAATGCTGCTGCAATATTGCTATGTATATTTTTGGGTTTTTTTTAATCACTACAATTTAATGAAATGATTTTATATATTAGGTCGGGGAAAAAGTCTTTTCGCATAACGTAGGTATAAACTTATTATAAAATTTTTTTGACTGTACTATTTGTGTCTGGCTGGTTTTGGTAACATTAAAAAGGTTCCATTATAAAGAAAAGAAAAAAATAAAAAAAAGTTGTTTCCCGCTATTTTTCATTTGTTTTTCTCTCCGTAAAAATGAGTGAATCTAATGAAGAAATTCGATACATTTTAAAATTTTATTATAAAAAAGGCAAAAATGCAACTCAAGCAGTGAAAAAAATTTGTGATGTTTATGGACCTGATGCAGTGTCAGTAAGAGTAGCACAAATTTGGTTCAAACGTTTTCAGTCCGGAAATTTTGATGTTAAAGATGCACCTCGCTCTGGTCGCCCTGTTACGAATAAAATGGACGCCATTTTTGAAAGAGTGGAGCAAGATCGGCATATTAGTAGTTACGATGTAGCTGAAGAACTGGGAATTGACCACAAAACAGTTTTGACCCATTTGAAGAAAGCTGGTTATACAAAAAAGCTCGATATTTGGGTGCCACACGAGCTCACTCAAAGAAACTTAATGAACCGTGTACTCATTTGCGATTCATTATTGAGACGTAATGAAACCGAGCCGTTTTTGAAGAGATTGATAACTGGCGATGAAAAGTGGATCACGTACGACAAGAACGTGCGAAAAAGGTCGTGGTCGAGAGTTGGCCAGGCTTCACAGACTGTGGCCAAACCTGGCCTAACACGAAATAAGGTGATGCTGTGTGTATGGTGGGATTGGAAGGGCATTGTTTATTATGAGCTTTTACCGCCCGGCAAAACCATCGATTCTGATCTTTACTGCCAGCAACTGATGAGATTAAAGGAAGCAGTCGAGAGAAATCGGCCGGAATTGATCAACAGGAAGGGTGTGGTCTTTCATCACGATAACGCTAGACCACACACATCTTTAGCCACTCAGCAAAAATT
This sequence comes from Musotima nitidalis, assembly GCA_949126915.1. NCBI lineage: Eukaryota > Metazoa > Arthropoda > Insecta > Lepidoptera > Crambidae > Musotima > Musotima nitidalis. The sequence goes on along the minus strand of OX421419.1, from coordinate 17,937,461 downwards.
AAGAGAGTTCGACTGGGAGGTCCTAGTGCATCCACCATATAGCCCTGACCTTGCGCCTTCAGATTTTCACCCGTTTCGTTCTCTGCAGAATTCTTTAGGTTCTGTAAGGTTGACCTCAAGAGAGGACTGCCAAAACTATTTGTCCCGTTTTTTTGATCAGAAGTCCCAAAGTTTCTACAGTAACGGGATAATGTCTCTGCCCACAAAATGGCAGAAAGTTATTCAACAAAACGGTACATATATATTGTAAATAAATGTAAATAAACTTTGAAAAAAATGTCTTGACTTTTCATACAAAAATACGAAAAGACTTTTTCCCCAACCTATTATGTTACTATCCACCTATGTAAGCTTGTTAATAATTTTATTTGTTTGCGTATTTTGTAGTATAGTTTTCATAAACAAAATCTTAAAATGGGGAAGGTGTTGTTAGAAGTAAATAAAGTTAGTAAAATAAAACAACAATATCTTTGCAAATTTTTAATTATTACATAAAAATAAATTAAGTTTAAGTCTTTCAAAGACAAGATTCTGACTTTAATTATATAAATTACACTGTTTTACAGTTTCGTTATAAATAAATTAAAATTAACTGTCGTAATGCCGTTATTTTAAAAAGCGATACATTATTGCGTTAACGCCATCTATTGATGACTGTATTGAACTAGCTGTTTCAGTGAGTGATCTGGCTGACTTGGAAGTTAATTCCTAGACTAGCTGGGTCTACTCCAGCGACAGCTGTTGCAATGGGTCTGGCTAATGCTATGCCGGTAGATGCTACTGCTGTTGCCACAGGTCGAGACGCAGCCAGACCGTTCTCACCAATGACGGCTAAACCTGAAATGAGAAAACTAGATTTACATTTGAGGAGGTGAAGAACAAAACCTCACTTTTCCGTTTAAAATAAAAATGTTTTTTTTTAGTGGATGTGCAAAATGATGGTAAATTGAATAGAGCAAATAAGTAAAACCTTGTCAAAAACACCTCTTTTCTTATATAAATTTTCATTTGAAATAGAGAGTTTCGAACAAAACCACACTTTATACCTAAAAAAAATCAGTCTCCCTTGATTATTTTCAAAAGCTCGCTTTATTGGAGTAAAATTCAATGTATCACTGAGACTTCATCAAAACCACGTAAAAACGTTGAGTTTAGAATAAAGGTGTTAAACTTCTAATGCATAGTCTTTTTGCTAAATAATTTATGGTAGTTTTATTTGTCATAAGTGTGGCAGACGCTAAAAAGAAAGACATTGACAATTTATTGGTGAAACAATTTGGAAATAAGTGGAGGGATATTGAAGAGCTTCAATGGTACGTTGGGATCTTAGATAATAGTTCTTCACATACAATAGAAGTTGGAGATGCCGGAGATGTTAGTGAAAATGAAGAGTGTGACTGTCTTGAACCTGACACCAACACTATAAGAATTTAGATACTGATTTGGTGATAATAAAAATGATGAGTGATTTTGTCATAAGGCTTAAATTGTGCAGCAACCAGTAAAAAAATTAAAAATAAAAAAAAATAAAAATAAAATAAGAATAAAAAAAAAAGTAAAATAAGAAAAGATAAGAAAATAAGTGATTAAAATAAGAATATGCCAAAGCTCGTACAGTCATGAGAACAAAAATATATTTTTTTAAAGTAAGGTTATCTTTTCAGTCATTTTCAAAACCACACCTTTTTTTTTGGTAAATATCATAACCTCGCTTTTCCAGAAGTCTTTATCAAAACCACACTTTTCCAAAAATGTTTAATCAAAACCTCACATTTCCAAATTTAATTTCAAAATCTTGGCTAAGATTCTTATAATTTTTATCAGTCATTTGGTACATCAGATTGACTGAAACACTACTTTAAATGACACAACTAAAACAAAATGCAGATGTTGTAGTCAGTTAGTTATTTACATTTTACTGTTTTCTCCAAAATCAGAAAAAGTGGAAAAGTGAGGTTTTGTTCTTCACCTCCTCATTTTGTCTATCTAACCCGTCTAGTTATAGTATTATAGAGGCTTCCGTAAATCTATTACAAAACTTGGACCCATAGGTTAGATTTATTGGACTGTTCTTAATCGGGTGCAACAATAACTCTAAATATATAACTTTCTTAAGCTACAAGCTCGATCTTACCCACAGGCTTAGCTTCAGCGATCGTGGTACCCCCTAGCGGGACTTGAGTGTCATTGTCTACTGTAGCCTCGATACCGACTCCTTCTTCTTCGATCTAGAAATTAAAAAGCTTGATTGAATATACAATTTACTATGTTCCATTTGTACTTAGTAGAAGTAATCGATGAAGCAAAAACATTTTGTATTACTATTTATTCTTGTACACTGATGCCTCCGGTGACAAGAAAGCTGGCAGCTACTTCTGCCAGCGTATTAGCCTGGCAATCCAAAAAGGAAATGCTGCCAGCGTTCTTGGCACCATAACCATGGGCCCACAGTTGGAAGACATCTTTTATTTATAGTTTTAAGTTAAGGTAGTTTATTTAAGTTGTTCAGCTGTACCTTTGTTTATTTTGTATGTCATAAATAAAGACTTGTACACTTGAAGCTATTAAATTGCACAAAAGGATTACTGGACGGCTGGATTAAGTACATAACGCAGAATAGTATCGAGAAAGATCCCTAAGAACAGGCTTAGCATAGTGTGGAAGGTAATCTTTCTTAGCACTTTCTAGCAATACTTAATTTTATTATTTATTTATAAGAGTATATAATAAACAAAAAAAGCCAGTACATGTTCATATGGAAATGGGGGATATTCATATTGTTGTTTTATTAGGTCCATATTGGAGGCTTGAATTTAAATATTACTTGGAGGTATTAGATGCATTTAATGTAGTTTATTTATCTATCTGAATACTTACATAATCATCATGTTCTCCGTTTTTAATGAGTTGTCTCCTAAATAACTTGTTGACATCATCGTTGACATCATGGATGACTTTGAGACAATTCGAGGCAGATATAGTAAAGATCTCCATTAGGTCTTTTAGTCTAGTTTTCTCATTTGCCCCTAGAGTTCCAAGCACTCTTCCCATGTTTACAAGTCTAGTAATACCATTCACTGTAGCCTTTGTTCTGGCCAAGTTAGCTAACAAAATCCCATCTTCTGAAGTTTCAGGAACTTCCGGAACAACAACTTCCGGAATTTTCTTTTTTAATGCAGTGCTCATCTTGTCTTCCGTTACTATTTTTTCGCTCGTTATCGCACCTGAGTTGTCAGTTCTTATTTCTAGATATTGACCTTTGGCTCCACCATAAAATGGTAGGTACTGCAGGTTTACACTGGAAATAAATAAATAAATATATTTTAATACCGAGCAGGAATAAACACAGACAGTAAAAAATAACTATAATATTTTTTAAATACATACTTTTTATTTATAGAAATCTATTAAATAAACATCCCAATTTATGTGTTGCGACTTGGTCGAAAGACTTTATTGTAATACCATATTTGGGCAAATAAATTATTTTATATTCGTATGCAAATTTGTCTTGTGTTCGAACTGTACTTAATTAATATGATAAATTAAGTTGATAAGTAAAAACTGAGGCTTTAAACATATGACACGTAATAGTAATGATCATCAAGTAGTTACTTACTACTAAATGGTTTCTGAGAGTAATTTATTATGCTGTTCATATGTCCAATCAAGGACATAGTTTTGTAAAATAGTTTGACATGATTATCAAATCTTATAAAAATTTTATTATTATTACTGGATAGTTTTATCATGTTAAATAGTACTTTGTATTTTTGTTATGAATTAAAATCAATATAGTACCTTTTTATATTACTATTTTGTTTTTAGGATGATATCATACTAGATAAATTATAGATGTCCAACAGGCTCAGAATAAAAAAAGGTATTAATATTTGACAGTTATATTTTATATAGTAACAAAGAAAATAACATTCTTATTTGACAACATTTCCATACAAAAAATAGTTTCAAGTGGACAGTCGAAAATATTTTTCGATACGTGCATTACTTACTAAAAGTGCAACGATATAAATGCAAATCTGACTTAAAAATCTACCTTACATCAAATACCAATATATTTTATACTTGTATAAAGTCAAAAACGTTTTTACGTTAAAATATTATTACAAAACATAATTCAGGTTTAGTAAGTATAATACTCATACAAGTAAAGATCAGATTGTGCGTGAGCGATGCCGCCCGGGCCTACAACTGCCGAAGCCACTGGGGCATGTACTATAGACCCGACGTTATTCCGCGACACAACTACATTGGATATGGGATTAGCTATCGCACTACCACGGGCGTTGTTCATTGCGTGAGCTACCGGTTTCAGAAAAAGCAAGAAGGAATCCTTAGCCATCCGGGGACCCTTCACAAAGCTTTGACCATCGTAATGATATTCGTCTGTGAGCTCGGCGAATCCATATCTCTCTCGTCCAAATTCCCGTTGGGAACTCGAACCATCTCGGTAGAATCTAACAATGAAGAAAGAAGCAATATTAGTAGGCATAAAAGGGCAATTTGTCGAAGGTGTTAAGGGAAAAGATCATGTTTGTTCTGAGGGATGGAAATATATAACAGGACCAGTTGCTACTACTTTACCCTCTGGAATTGCTTCTAACAACCGCGGAATGGATCTGTCTGAAGCAGATTGCTCTTGGAGTCGGGAAACGATAGACGAAAGGTCAGATTCAGAGGAAAGCGCGATCACTCTTGCAGACGGTCCAGCAACAGCGAGACCTCCTGGTTGAGTATAGGCAAGGCCACCGGGGCCCACAATGGCAGTACCACCTCGACCAGCAGTGGCCACCCCTCCTGGACCAGCTATAGCAACACCACCTCTTCTGACTTTTAATCTATTTATAAAAAAACCAGGACTTGGAGCAATAGGTTTTCTATTTCCAAACCACGAGAAATCTCCAAATTGAAATCGTAGGTCGCCATCATCTGCGTTTACAGTCTTGGTGTCTTGTATTTGTTCTTCAGTATAAATTGGCTTTACTGGTTTTTTTGTAGTCGCTTTAGCTTTATAATACTTTTTCGTATTCTTGATGTTATCAAAGTTATTTTCAAAGGGATCTGGTCTGGATATTGTTCTTTTTTTTACTGCTCTAGCTTGTCTTGACTTTACAACAGGTGTTTCGATCTCTTCTTTTTCCGTAAACTCTATATCATTCGATATAGTTTTGTCAAATACTTCTTCGTCGTCAACCGATTTTTGTTTTCTATTACAAACATCAGCATTTTGACCGTAATCCACTAAATTATTCCAACCGCCACCTCCAATGAAATTTAAAAGGGGGTCTTTTATTAAAATCGGAAAAAACGGCGCAAGAGGCCAAGGTATAGAAAATGGAAGCGACGGTCTTTGCCTTGTCTGGAAATTTGTATTTGAATCTATAGAATTGTCGCTATATAAATTATTTACTAACGGGACTACCATAACAGGCATATTCGTAACATATGGCATTGGTGTCATTGTTAATTGTGTTGGAGCTATTTGTATTTGTGATATTGGCATTTCTCTAGAATAACGGCTTCCACCCACGTATTCATTGCTTAAAGAATTACTATCCTCATTATTAGGTGGGTATTTGTGCGGAAGAGATGACGGTTTCAATTTCCCTGCACTTATAATTTGTTGTATTTTTTCTAAAATATCTTTATCAATGATGTATCCACCACCAGTCTGAGGCTGATTATTATATTTAATAGGTGGTCTTCTCTTCGGGACCTCAAGGCCGTCATTAATTGCTTTTATCTTTTCTATGATTTCTTTAGCACTTGTATTTTCGTTTGAATCTTGTTCGTAAATAAGTGATTTATCTTTTCTGTTGATAACTCCTTCATTGTATTCAGATTGGTAGTCGTCTGTCGAGAAAGTTATGACCCTAAAATGAAAAAAGTAGATATTAAGATAACTTTCGATCAATAAACATCTCCAATAAACCATTCAAGCAGGTTATTTAGCGTGAAAATGTTTGAAAAGCGGTGCAAAGAAAAGCTGTAAGTTATATAAAGTAAAATATATCATACCTGGACCCAGGGATCCCAAGGGTGGATTACTAGTGGACACAGTTATTCTCTAGATGTTTGGAACCAAGCCTTGCCACCCTCTGTTAGTTTGTACTTATAGGGTGCATTGTGCGTTTAAATTACGTATAATACATTTTAAAAAATGCGATAAGTTCGTAATGTTAAGCGGTGGTGGTTAAATTCATATTAATTTGCCCTATTTAATAAATAACTTAATTGTTTTTCAGTAAATTTTATTAAGATTTATATTATTTTGAGATTTTGGTTTGCAAAGTTTTAGATAAGATACAAAGCTTACTCATTATTTGCAGGCTTTGATGTAACTCCTGTTACAACCGCTGCCACCAGAACCTGAAGAAGAATAAGAAGGTCAATTATCAATAATACTCTTTAATAGACAGAAAAACCAGTGTAAGCAATAGTTACTAATGATGTTATACAGAAGTGTCGATAGCCATCTTCATCTTTTTGTTCAATAAGACAGATCACCCATTTCATCTGACTAAAAGTTCATGTAAAAACTGCCGCACTCATTCACTACGAGCAAAAGCTTGAGTAGAGAAGAGTTGGGCAAAAGTCTTGTCTTAACTCGTAAACTTTAATGAGTATAAGGCTCGTATGTTTAAGTCTATTTTTTTAAATATCTTCTATAATTAAGAGATTACACAAAAATATTCAAAACTTTCTATAAACATTTTTTAGGGTGATGATTTATAATGCGATTGAGCACAATCAGTCTAAATTAACTTATTAAAGGCTGACAAATGAAATATTTGTGCTAGAGAAGTAGAAATTTATAGCAGCAAATAAATAGTTTCCATTGCCAAAAAAATATTATTATTAAAATTATAACAAAAATTTGCTGTAACGAGTAACTAGTATGCATTTTTTTTTAAGTAAAAAAAAAAAATGTTTTTATATAATGCCAGCTAAAATTATTGAATTAGAAACAGGAGCTTCCACATGAGCTTTAGGTAATCATAAATGAACAAAATATATTGGTGCTTTTACTAAAATGCTATAATTATTGAAATATATATAAATAACTTTTAAAAAAATAAAAATATCATTAATTATAATCATTACGTAAATAAATAAATCCTATTAAAAAAGGCAATGACGCAAATAATTTATAAAATAAAAAATGTATAATAAATAACAGGTTGGATTCGCTCAGGTTGTTACCCTGCTTACAGATAATATCACAGATTTCTACAAAGACGTCTGATTTTGTCTCTCTGCAATCCATTCGAGTAATTTTTGGTGTTATTAGGTTCACAATTGGCAAAAACCGTTTCCGATAACAAGTGGGCTGGTTTACTTTGGCACGGAGCCGAACTTTTATTGTTGTATTCGTTGTAAAAGGCGATAGTGGGTCGAAAGTCTACGCATGCGACAAATATTGGCGTTCACTCCGTTACTCTGTGATTCTCTTCCACGGACAGTAAAGGATACTTAGACTCTTAGAGCTTCGCTATACTGGGTGGAAACGATCTTCAAAGTAAAGCAGAGTTTACAGATTACAGTCCTTGGATAACTGACTACCTAAAATTAAGCTAAATTTGTTGTAAAATGTTATTGCATTTCAGTCATTTGCTTAAAGTTGAAAGGGACAGAGCGATGATTTAAATATTAAATAGATTTAGCACTAAAAAGGATTAGTGACCAAATGCCTTTAACACACGCTTTCGTGCTTCGGAAGACGCGAGATACATGATTGTGGCAGTTATTAAGCTACATTAGAGGCTCTATTGAACGGCTTGAACATTACTAACAACAGTTTCGTCCGCCAATCCGCACTGGGTCCGCGTGGTGGAGTATAACTTGAACTCCTCTCACCTAGGTTCGTCAGAAGAGGCCCGTGTTCAATAGTGGAAGTTAATGGGCCGAGATAATCACAAAAGGAATCAAATTATTCGTAGGAGTAATTAAATCCATCAAACCGCAATGTGCGATTCATCAATTTTATGTAACAATGTCAAGCTAACCGTTTCCATGCACTGACGAAGTTTTATTGTTTCATGTTTCCCAGCGGCCGTTTTTTGTTATACATTGATCCCTTAGGATTGATGTTTTTGATAATTATCCTGAAGTTTAATAATTATAAGTGTGCAAAATTTGATTTCACAGAAAATTCAGCCCAGTTTTTGATGGTTTGCATTAGTTATTTCAATTAAGTATAATTTTTTTGATTTTAAAATGTTTATATTAACTCAACCTTTGTTAAGAAGGATTGGTGTAATTATTTATTTATATCAATCTTTCGTGGTTAGCTATTACCATTTAGGAACAGTTACTAACATATAATTTTAATGTTTTCTGTTCCCAGTTTATTATATAGTAATTTGGCAGGCTATAGCGTTTATTTTTCTGATATTAAACTTTGATGTCCTCCTTCATAGAATAATGCAGCAAGTATAAAAATGTCAAAAACATTAGCAGTACTACCTACGTCATAAAGAAGGTTTTATCACCGTATCTAATGCACGATTATCTCTTGTCTCACAACACATAGAGGTCACCAGGCCGAGTGGGTCAGGTAACTTGAGCCTAATCTCGAATGGCCTATTGTACGTACGGACATACATGTTATGTCCCACATACCTACAAAATAACGACCACTGTACACTATTGTGCTATGATAGTGGTTAAATAAGTTGTTAAGGTGAGGGGAAGTATCAAATATACTTCTAAACGGGCTTGCATATTGGCTTCAACATTAACGTCCCACCACTGACTACAGGCCTCCTCTCAAGAACCAAGAAGGGAGTAAGAAGGATGAGCATAGCAAAAAGTATTTATATGGTTACATAAATTAATTAAAGTTGTATGTATCAACTCTACTTCTATGGTATGTTTATTGCGCCTAGACAGGAGTTTCACTAATCTGCTAATCCGCAAGCGCTAAAATGCCGCAATTTTGTAACAAAGTTGAGATGTACAAAAACATCGCTTTAACAAAATAATATGTGGTTGAATAAGTTGTTTATGTGAGAATGTGTCAACTATAACTCTAAACTGCATAATTGGCTTCAACCCGAGTTTATTGCATCCGGACCGGGCATTCGCTAACATGTTTATTAACTGCCTCTTTTGGAACTAAATTCAAATGTAACACAAAAAACAATAAAAAAAATTACATGTTTATGTTTTTGAAGAACTATAATATAGCGCAGAGGTCAGTTTATTTGTCCTACATTTTAATGGCGTGCATTTGATTTTCATACTAGGCAAATATTTGTGTACATTTATTCGATTCTTATATATTGTAAGAATATCGTTTTCTTTTATTTTTGCTCTTACTTATTAAATAACACATTTTATAGATTTTAATCATGGTTTATTAAAATTAGTAATAATTTTCTTTATAATTATGTCAAAACCTGATTTATACACACTAATCAGCGCGCACAAAAGTGTCTTCGGGCAGTTCTTCTGTTTTCACTTCATACATTTTGCTAAGCGGATAAATCTTTTTGTATATTTTATTTGAGTAACATTTTAAAACGCAATCGAGTGGTTTTTTCTTCACGATGTTTGCGAGCGACCTTCAAAGGGCTTTTAAGCTCGACCTGGGATTTTGGTCTTTTATTTTGGGTACGAACTGCTTATAATTGGCTCACTTTGATCTGGGTCTGATGACTGTCATTTGTTTTTTTAAATTTGTTATTGCAGTGAATTGGTGTTTTTTCGCTGGATTCTTACTGTAAAAGAGGTTTTGTTGATGATTCTTACAAATATTCAGAATGCTAACGTGTGTTTATTTGTTTGTAGTTGTCATGTGAAATCAATAAGTGGATTTCGATAACATTTGGTATAGAGATAGTAGAAATTATACCTCATTTTGATGTATCTAATATCTATTCTTCCTCTTTTCTTGAAACTGATTTATGAGGGACGTAGAATTTTCATACATCAAGGACTTCTAAATGACTTTTAACCGTATTTATATCAGATGGATGGCGTTTATAGTTAACATTGTATTGAATGTGTTGTCCGTAGTGTGCCACCGAGATTTGAACTATTATGTATTATTTTAGATTGATTTATTATCTTGTAATATTTTTTTTTTTACTGTCAGTCGAACAATTGGCAGATAAATTGGCAAATAGAAACGCCTCTTTACTAGAGTACGTGAAGCATTGGCAAAAATCTTGGTCAATCGTTACCTGCCATAATTATGCCCTTCTACAAGATCCCAAAAATGCATTTTCCAAAAGCCATATCCTAACGAACACACTGACGGACATATAGAATTAATTTTCCATTATTAACTGCAATCCTAGCAATAACAACAACAAAGAACTAGTTTATAAATACACCACTCGTAATAATGTCAAATTATTACTCCCGACCGGTTTACCTTTCTACAGAAACCTAAAGAAATAAATGGATTTGCAGCAAAAACTAGGCATCTAGGCACACAATTAGGTTTTGCGGCAGGCTTAATGTGGGGCCTGTAATGGTATGTATACTGGTATATAGGACTTAATTTGCATTCTCAGAATGTTTAAGCTTATTATTTTTTAGATTACACAAAACTGTTACTAGATGGTGCTGTTGGATTTTAAATCGCGCAAGCGTTTGTCGTTTTATAAAGCTGTAAATTTACCAAAAATATATGTTAACATAAATATTGGTATAAAAAAGATCATTATTAAGTTCTCCTATAATAAGCTCCTATTATGACTTATCGAATACTAGAACGAATCATGTCTCCATAGTAAAACATAAAGACGAATCAGTTCTTGGATAAGTGACGAGTAGTAAGCGAAAGATTTACACCCGTTTTTGGAAAATAAAATACTGCCGCGAAATGTCTTATCTGCGTTGGCGCCGAATGTTTAGAGGGCCACTAGTGTAGTTTTTTGTCTTTAAATACTGTCTTCGTGCGTTTAGCACATTTAGCCATTGTCAAGTGAGAGGTAAAATCATAGTAAATGAGACTGAGTGGTTATAAAGATGATAAATGGTAAATGAGATGCCCTCCCCTAAACCCCTTCAGTCCTCAGTAAAGATGTGGGATTGTACTGAGATCCCACATGGACTTCTTGAGAGAATTTAAAAAGTTATGTTGCATTATTTTGTTTCATTTACCAACTCATGTATGATCATACACCTTAAATGATTTATTACACATTAATGTTCGAAATTATTACAAATTTTAGAAAATAAAACTAAATTGCAGACATGACGCTTCACTTTCCCGCCAATAAGTCTACTAGTGCAATTATCTGTCAAATAATATTAGTTTTTTTCTTAAACATATAAAACTTTTTAAATCGTAATTATAAATCTACTTTCGTGTTTAGCAGACGTTCCACAACAACTTTCATAAACCAGAACAGTGATAAAAATCTCTACTTTAACTATAATCTTACAAGTGAATTTAGAGTTGTTTATGTTACCTACTTGACATGGGGGCCAGTCAGAAATCAGAAATACTTTATGTCATTTGCGAAAATTAAATATAAAAAAAACGAATTATGACTACACTGAAATCACGAAGGGACTTCTTGGCGGGAAAGTGAAGCGTCATGTCTGCAGTTTTGTTTTATTTTCTAAAATTTGTGATATTTCTAACATTAATGTGTATTAACGGTGGAATATTAACCGGTAAGTGTTTGTGAACATACATGAGTGTTGGGAAATCAAACAAAATAGTGCAACATCACTTTTCAAATTTTCTTTCAAGGAGTCTATGTGAGATCTCAGTATAGTCCCACATCTTTACTGAGGACTCAAGGGGCTTAGGGGAGGGTATCTCATTTACCATTTAACATCTTTATCACCACTCATTCTCATTTACTACGAGTTATATATTATTAATATATCACTGAGTTGACACTGGCTAAATGTGCTAGACGCACGAAGCCATTATTTAAATGAAAGAAGAAGAAATCACGAAGCTTAGATTAGCTTCCACGCAAAAAACATGAATAATTGTAAGTGAATCTAAGTGCCACTTCCGAGCGACTGGTTTGTAAAAAGAACTAGCAAAAAACTCACAGAATATGCTCTTTAAAATTATTAAAATTATTAGTTAGGTATTTAAATTCTTATATTTATCTTCGGCTGTATGTTTGCTATGTTTGTACTACATACAATATAACATAAACTTATATGTATAACGTATTTTATGTATTTATCCATTGTCTAGCATCTGTTTGGGTCCAAGAGCCTATTAATAAATTAATGGATACATTTAAAAGAACATAGCCATAGTTTCTTGCCAGTTCTCTTCTTACAGAGCGGTGGCTCGGAACTGGCACTTAAATTCACTTACGCTTAAATACTTTTTAGTTTTTTTGTTGTTTTGTTGCATGTAAGTGAATCTAAGCTTCGTGATTTCAGTATAATCATATTTCGATTGTTTGTTATATTTATAAAATCAATAGTTTTTGTAGTTTGAATATTTATCATCATTGTTTAAATCACACATAGATAACACATGCATTTTGCAGTGATAGTGTAATTTAGAGTAACTCTTTAGCAAGCAAAGCCGGTTGAAATATGTCATCGGATTTTAAAGTAAACTATATAAGGTTTATATTGGACCATACCCTACATAAGGTTGTAAAGGTATTTTCTGAATTCTAAATAAGAAGACAATGATAAAATCCCCACGTTCACTCAAATCTAATTGTCTCGAAAGGAAATAGAATCTTGCGAAGTTTCTTGCCTACTCTTTGTAGTGCTGTTCTTACTTCTCGTAGTAAGGTCTTTCCCTAGTAGGGCTTGAGAGTGAAGCCTAGCTTGCATATATCTATTTAAATTGAACTTTTTTTCTTTGGTATAAAATTTTTTTTTTTAGTATAGATAGCTTTAGTGGTATATTTAAGATACTGGAAAACGTTTGTTATTTGTGACTTTCACTAAAAATGATTTCATTTTAGACTTTACAGAATACATTTCGCATTCCAACTGTACTTTTTGTCCCGATTTTTTGTGTCATTAAGACAAAAACGCAGGCGCCCGCTTGTCAAAACAATTATAAATAAAAAAGTTTAGTAGTTCATACATCAATAAAATCCAGGCAAATTGAAATAAAAATTTTAATCGACATGATGAGATTAATGCGCTTTTGTTACGAATAGGTTTACGTCAGTAGTATATCGTAGTGGTTTGAACTCAGTATCAACTGGTTCTTCTTCGTTTAAACCCTCATTTTACTGGGCTTCTAATTAAAACTTATGGAAGCTAACGAGACCTTTACACATTATTATTTTTGATTAGCAATGAATTTCAATTTTCTAGCACTAGGTGTTTTGTAATCAAATCAATTGTAACAAGTAGAATAATTTGTAATGATTACAAATAAGACTCCTTAATACTTAAATAAGATCCCTGAAACATTTCGTCTTGATTAATTGGTTGCATTTAATTTCAAATTAAAATAAATTATATTTTACAGATAGTCTTTTGTAAATAAATTAAAATTTAATTAAAATTCTCTTTCTTACTTAACGACTTAACTGTGAACTTAAAAATGAAATAAAACAATACAAGTTAAACTCACCGCGAATCTAAATAGATAGTGATGCGCCATTTCGATGTCGATAAACAATAGTATAATATTCAGAATCGTGTGTGTCGTCCAACGCTTAGTACGCGACTACGAAGTTCTGCGCGATGCGAAGCTTTTTTCTAAAGACGGCACACACCACCTTTCACTTTCTCGATATTGATATACAAACAACTAGAAGTTTTTTGCCTGTACTTTTAGCCTGTTTGGTTTAGAGAAGTTCCATTTTATTTGCGCTACAGAGCACGTTCTGTTAATAATACTTGGCTGATTGATATTAAGGCGCTTAGATATTAACGACAGGTTGACATATTTGTAAAAACTAAAATTATTTTCAGCCCTAAAATTGAGTACATAGACTCTGTTATTTATCTTTAGTGTATTTTTATTTCTTTACATATAAAGTAGGTCTTTATTTACTCGTTGCCTAGTATTATATTCACAATTTTTATTTGCCTTTGCTTAGATTAGGAATAGATGGTGCTAACACGAAGAAACATGAAGCTTGATTCCCCTATGCTAACGCTTATGGTAACAATCTATAGGATTTTTACGATATTCAAGAGATATGATGACGATTTATGTCATTATCAATACCATCAGCCCTTAACGTCCAATACTCAGCACAGACCTCCTCTCAGAAACCAAGAAAAGAGGGCTTAAGCACATACTCCACCACGCGGACCCAGAGTATATTGTCGGAGGCAGGAATAGGTGACAACCTCATATCATAATTGACGACCGACATGGTGTAGTGGCGAGTATACCCGCACTCCACTCCTGAGGTCATGGGTTCGATTCCCACTCAGGACAAATATTTGTGTGTATAAATATGAATATATGTTCTGGTCTGGGTGTTTTCCTATGTAAATTAAGTATGTATTTACAAAAAAAAAGTATTTATGTATGTTTATCCGTTATTTAGTATCCATAACACAAGTTCTTAATGTTACTTATCTTGGAACTAAATAATTGGTGTAAGTGTCAGAAACATTTATTATTATTATTATTTATAATAACCAAGAAAAGGAAAATAAAAACCTATGAGTGAAAAACAAAAAATAAAATCCGACATATTTTTTTCTTACTTTAAATCGAAATCAAATTGCTCTAAAAGGAATAAATTCACTTAAAAATCGGCGCCGTTCGATGCAAATTAGTTAACATTTAATTGAGGGCATTAGCGGTGATACTCTTTAACGTTTTTTAGCAAATGGCTCTTGTTTGAACAACTCCAAATTGTACTGATTATTATTCTTTCAAGTAAATTTTAGATGAGCATTTCTTAGCGGGTGTATAGAGCCACTAATATCTCAGGAGTCAAACTAACCTCACCATACCCCACCATGGCGAACATATTACGTGGGACCCACAACATAATTGGCGAAATACCTCTTTCAGGAAACAGGCGTATGGTGTATGTATGTATATATATTATTTACCGATTGCAATTAATTATAAGCTCCAGCAGTCCTATCATATTTCTTACAAGCTGCCGAAGTCCTCAAAATTATTTATAAGCTTCCATAGTCTCACAAAGATATTTGTAAGCTCCCGTAGTCCCAAAATGTAATAACACGCTCCCTATAACTAGATGCGGGTCGTATAAGATCACCAAAGTTACGCAGAGTTTAAAGGGATCAATCCTTTGTTGAATTACCGTTAGGTACAGTTAGAAGCCTAATGAGGCGGCTTGCAAAAATTGTAACAGCTGATAACATATCTGCCCACGTCAATTTACACTAGAACCACGTATATGTAAGGAGTATAAATGCCTGTGCTAATTTCTATTGGTTCATTGGTTTGAAGAAGCCTGATCGTAATAGAAGGTAGGATGTTGGTAGATTGAGATGATGACAGTCGAATGTTTTGGTTGTGACAGGAGACGCCTATCTAGGCAGTGGCCGGGCCAAATATTACACCATTACATTACAAGCAGGCATCTTGTTCTGATTTAGGGGACATTGCAGGCCATATAAGACTCGCTTCGGATTGATTAATATAATATGACGCTAGTTAAAAGTCTTCTGATATGATACGAGAAATTAAGAGCATAAGTCTAATTAGGAAATCGCTACATGGTTGCCACGAAACTCCGAAACTGAGCAGAATTTTATTTAACGTAAGTGGATGAAAGTGATGTTCAATGGAAAGTAAAAAGCAATTTGTTAAATAAATATATTTTTAGCACGTGAAAGTACAGTATTATAATATCTAAATAATTCAATAACAATATGAATGGACTGTAGCTGTGGTGTTTTTCCCAAATATCCTGTTTAATATTATAAAAAAATCTGTTGATCTTATTAGGCAAATATTGAATTCATTAATTGATAATGGGACTTAGGAAAAGTAAATATGAATAACGGTGAGTGTAGGTTCATTGATCTTTGCGTTAAAACTAGCTTTTGCGCGCTATTTTCCTCGTATATGTTCTAAAATGCTAATATATATATATATTTTTAATGTGACACTCACTTATTACCGGCCTACTAAAATGCCGTTTCACACCCCGTTTAAAAGACCCGGAATTATAAGAACTATTTAAAACATGACCCAGCAGCGGATACCAGAGCTTAATGGTCTTATACAGGAACGACTTCCCAAATTTCTTGGCTCGAGTGCTGATAGTCTGAGCAGTATGTGGATGGTTCCTAAGACCAGCACGTGTTATTCGGGAGAGAAAGGTGAGGGCATGATGTTCCCGATAAGCGGCAGACATCGCCACCTATTACTTGGACCTAACAATATACATAGCTGAACAGTATAGTAGGCGAAATGCGGGCGTATAATATCCTCTGCCTACCCCTACAGGGAAACAGGCGTGATTGTATTTATGTGTATGTATAAATTTTTAATCAATGTTGCGCTATGATTATTTTGTATTTTTTTGGTTCATACAAGATTTTATAAGAATTTAATATTAAACCGCCATCTGACGCTATCTGACGACCGATATGGCGTGGAGGTCAGTATAGCACTTCACTCCAGAGGTCGTGGGTTCGATTCCCACACAGGACATATCTTTGTGTGCATGAACATGAATATTTGTTCTGGTCTGGGTGTTTTCCTATGTATATTAAGTTTGTATTTACAAAAAAAAAGTATGTAGGTATGTTTATCCGTTGTTTAGTATCTATAACACAAGTTCTTAATGATACTTATCTTGGAACTAAATAATTGGTGTAATTGTCAGAAAATATTTATTATTATTATTGATTTATTTATACCTTCAGATAAACATGCGTGAACTATGCTTTTATTTAAGTTTGTTAAGAAATAACTTAAATTGTTATTTTTATATTCTGAGTGCGTTTTTGCACATCACCGAGACTTAAGTTATAAATATCGGCCGCTCTAAATCAGGTGAGTCTGTCTGTTTTTTTTATCGATATAATATATTTTTATTAATGGGTTCAACAACATTGAGGGTGATTTATGTATATACGAAATAAAATTTGATAAAATTTAGTTCGAATTAATATGTGAAAGTGTTATTGATTATACACATTATTCATAAAATATTAATATCTATTTGTAATATTTTTTATTTTTTGCGCACAAGATTGAGTATTCAATATTCTCTTCATTTTGAGTCGGGATCTTATTTTTTTTAATTAAAATTTATCTACTGTAGTTAACCACTTAGTATTTCGAACAGACGGTAATGAATAATGAAAAACTTTGTTGACTTAGTGATATTTTAGAATTTCTATAGGTAACGACAAATTTAACCGTAAGTGGTTTCACTTTCTTTACAATTTATTTTAGCTTAAAAATAATGCAAATATAATATATAGAGGGGATCAGAAAAGGTAAAGGTTTTCATAACATATAAAAGTCAATATCCTGGACATTCCAATGGAAATAATACAACATAATTTCATCCGTATAAAGTCCACTGCTGAACATTGGCCTCCCCAATAGATTACTTTCTACTACTAACTACCCCCAGTTGCCCATAATCACGACGCTGGGCAGGCGGGTTGCTGATCGCAGTTCAAGCCAGCACGCAGGATGTCGCTTTGCCCATTATCCAGCAGGTTATATTTTTTTTGGGCTTCCCAACGAGCACATACTTGTGTCGAGATAACTTGATGCAAACGCCCCTATTTACTACGAGCTTGCGGTGAAAAGAGATATTGGTCAAGATACTCATTATATACGAGTATGTTCTCTTGTCAATCGTCATACTAACAAAACCTAGTTTTTTTTAGAAAATAATTGCTCCGTGCGGTTAGCTCATTTAGCCAGTGTCAAGTAAAATATATATTAATAATATATAAATCATAGTACTTGAGAATAAGTGGTGATAAAGATTATAAATGGTAAATGAGATGCCTTCCCCCTAAACCCCTTGAGTTCTCAGTAAAGATCTGTGACCATACTGAGATTTACATGGACTTCTTGAGAGAATCTGAAAAGTCATGTTGCAATGTTTTTTTTTTCATATACCAACACTCATATACGTCACAATCACTTAACGGTTAATAATCCATTGTTATTACACATTAATGTTCGAAATATCACAAATTTTAGAAAATAAAACAATTCTGGAGACACGACGCTTCACTTTCTCGCCAAGAAGTCAAAAACCACCTTATGTTATGTTCCAGTGCTTGCACTGAAACTAGGAGGCCTCGGATTTATGACGGAGGTAAGATTTTGTATTATGATTTCTGCGGTGGCTCCACGGTTTAATATTAAATGGAATATAATAAACTGAACCTCTAAAAAATACTTTTTTGATCATCAAAAATACTGATCTAGCATCTAATAGGGGATTAGGTGCTCCATCAGAATTTTTTGATGTACAAAAAGGTTAGGTTAGGTTGGTAATTTATTAATTTTGATGATACATTAAATATGAGCCATATTAAATTACCTTGTATTAACCAAAAAATTACAAAAATAATCACAGCGCAACACTGAATAAAAATTTCTAGTTACACATAAATACAATTATGCCTCTTTCCCTGTAGGGGTAGGTAGAGGCATATTATACGCCCTCATTTCGCCAATAATCTTTTTGATCCCGGGTAATAGGTGGCGAGCCTATTGCCGCTTTCGCCTATTGAAGCTTATTGCCACCGTGAAGTTCGCTTGGGCCCCTTAGGTCTTGATAAAATCCCTATACACCCATAGAACTCTATTATAATCACGCAAATTATTTAGTTCCAAGATAAGTATAAAGAAGACCTTGTGAAATGGATACATAAATACTTAACATACAAAGGAAACACCTAGATCAGAAAAATTATACCGTTCATGCACACATTCACTTGCCCTATTTAGAAATTCCACCCACGACTTTAGAAGCAGAATGCCTTATCAGTCGTCAAATCCTCTACCTATTCTGATCCATGGTTATTATAAAAGATCTAAGAAATATCTCAGTTCACACGACCCACAATAGCCGTAGAACTAGAATTGTGTCAAAATGGTCGCTTTCCTAACATTTAGTACGTAGCCTTTGTTTACCTTACGTACCACTGTCTGTCACGGTCAAGTGCTTTTGGTGAATTTTCTTATTCGAAACCTGTTTAGTATGTCTGTCGCAGGCTGTTTGTGGATTCAGCTGTTTTTCATACTAACTAGAGTCAGGGATTCCCAACCTTTTACGCCATTTAAGCCTATTCATGTCCCACTACTGAGTAAGGGCTCTTTTCACGAACCAAGGTGAAGGGACCTTACATCGCCTTGCTAAACTGCAATTCAGTTTATAATACTACGAACCCCTGGTCTCAACAACGTTAAAAATACAGATATAAATTGAATTTATTTTTATTTAATAAGTATGATTGTTCTTTTATCAAGTAAAATTATTGACTGCACAGTATTAAAGTATGGAAAGCGTAATGATTTAAAAATAAAGGCTCATATTTAATGTGTCATCAAAATTAATAAATTACCAACCTAACCTAACCTTTTTGTACATCAAAAAATTCTGATGGAGCACCTAATCCCCTATTAGATGCTAGATCAGTATTTTTGATGATCAAAAAAGTATTTTTTAGAGGTTCAGTTTATTATATTCCAAAAATAAATACTATTCTATGATAGGATCTCTACTAATTTATCCTCTAGCCACTAGATGGCGTTGCATTGCCATTACCGTTTTATTGATTCCGCTAACAATTGCTGTTTCTGAAAGTTATCTCATATTAAATTATATTAATACTGTAGCTGCTCATATTCACATTCTATCTTTAAATGGTGTTTATCGTTTTTGAATCCCATCATCGATTGCTTAATATGATTTAAATATATATTTTAAAGGAATGTTAATAAATTCTTGCTTTCGTTATGTTTTATTCAGTATCATTACGAAGGTCTCTTTAGAAATAAAAAAGAGATTCGTAAATACATATGGCATTATAATAATAATAATAATAAATCTTTATTGCAACAATAGGGAGTTAACAAGTACAGTGCAAGCCCTGATCCTCAAACTAGCGTAAGCTGTATGTTGAGAGGCAGTTCCTTCCAAATTTAAATAAAAAATATGTTACAATGTAGTAAGTAATAATATAAGTGAAGTGGCACTAGGCACGACACATAGCACGAAGAACCGACGGCCGTTGGGGCTAAAAAGTTCAGGAATGGATGAAGGAGGAAGCTTTGGTAGAAAACGTAGCGTGGAACGTCCATCTGCAAGATGGAGAGCCGACATGATGAAGTACGCAAATCACGTTGATAGTCACGACTGTAGTCGATCACATTAGAAGTATATGGTGAAAGCTTGTGTCCTGCATACATTCTTGGGCTGATAAAAATTCAAAAACCCTATACACCCTCCCAAAGTGTTATTATACATACGAAAGATATTCCCTCGAAATATTTTACATTGAATAAAATTCTGACAGTCTATTTTCACCTTATCATGCAGACCATAAAATTAAACCTCTGAGCAGTTTGTAATCGACATTTTTTATCCTTTGATACCATTTCTTTTTAACATTAGATTGCCTTAGTTTATGATCTTCCGGATCTATCGTAACCTGTTGAAATAAGCATGATAATTACTGATTAGTAAGACAGACAGACATACAAGGTTCTTTTTGTAGGGTTCGCGTTGGAGCATATGTGGACATTCCTACATGTTATGTATTATTTAGGTTTTATAGGCGCGCGATATTCCTACTAGTACATAGTAATATGATAAATATTATTAATAATTAAATTCATTTATTTGACAAAAATAGTCAAATTGTTAGTAAAGTACACAACTTCAAAACTAGTCTTAGTAAAAATAAAAATAAGGAATAAGGAAGTTTTGAAAAAACTTATAGTATCAAAATGATCAAATAAGGTACTAATATACGTTATCATTCATAATATATAGATACTTTATACAATAAGATAAATAATAAATAAATAAATATTTTTGACACTTACACCAATTATTTTGTTCCAAGATAAGTATCTTTAAGAACTTGTGTTATGGATACTTAATAACGGATAAACATACATAAATACTTTTTTATTTGTAAATACTTCTTAATATACATAGGAAAACACCCAGACCAGAACAAATACTCATATTTATAGACACAAATATTTGACCTGTGTGGGAATCGAACCCACGACCTCAGGAGTGGAATGCGGGTATACTCGCCACCACGCCACATCGGAATATAGAAAATATCATGCTGATTCATTGGTTAAAATTGGCTTAATATTCAATTGTATAAAAAATAGTTAATAGGTAGATAACCAATTAGTTATTGGACAATTTATAGCATCTTTTTAATACTGTTAGACACGAATATATGGTTTTATTATGGGTATAAAATAAGTGTGTAATAAAATTGATATACATTTTATGTTAATTCATAATATGATTACTAAAAGGAAGCGGTGGTCTATATTTAATTAGTTAGTTAAAAAAATATTCACCCATTTTATTGGTTATACCGTTTTTGTGGAGCGGGTACGATTCTTCAGTCGATATGTTGCAGATAGATTGTAGAATGCGCCGTTTTGCAAAACGACTTGACAAATTGTGAAAGCATGTTTTTTTTTATTCAACTAAAAACCAGCTGCTCCTGATGGTTAAGTCACATTGATTGGGGGCGTTTGATGAATTTCCGATATACAAAGAGCGCAATATATAGCACGAACCTTTTGTAAGTATCCAGAAGCATTGTATCCTATAAAAACAACAAAAAAAAAAACAATACCTCAAAAATTTGCCTAGTCGTTTTGTAAAGTGCCGCATTTCGCCAATCTACTTGCGACAGAATCAGATATAAGATAACATCAAGTCGCCTTCGGCTATATTCTAAGTTGTTTATTTTGTTCGCCATAAATATTGATTGCAGGCTTCTAAGTAGATCATAATTAGATAAAACTATATTTGTCTTGTTCATAACTGTTTATAAAGTCATCTAATATGAACCTCGCTTTGGTCTCATTCAGAAAAAATAGCTTTGTGAATAAGCCCGGTGGTCCGTGCTGCCATGAACGTTCACGACAGTCGTTATTAGGAAGTCAGTGCCTTCTTATATGCTTACAGTTTTTATATTTATGTAGCAATAGCTGTAAGCCCCTCAAATAAAATAAAAATAAGTAACCTTGAAGCCTATTCTCCTTTCTTTCTCTTTCTAACTAACCTTTTGTCTACCCTGTTATCTCATTAACGTCCGACTTCTGTGCTCAGACATTCTCTCATAACTGAAGTAATACTTTGTGAAGCCAGTGTGGATTAGAAAAACATATTATTTGTAATCCTGCTGCTAAAATTGGGTCCACTTGGTGGAGTGTGTCCTAAGCCCTCTTGTCTTGTAAGCTCTATGCCCAATAGTGGGACGGAAATCCTATCAACGCTTAACGTCGCTGAAGGCTTCCGGAAGGCTAACAAAAGACTTACAGTATTAAAATATTTTTGTAAATTAGTAATCTATGTAAGTGTTCTTCATTTATATGCCTCTGCGTACCTCTTCAGCGAAAGAGGCGTGATTGTTTGTATGTACGTTTATTCCAAAGTCCAAGATTGACAGTCGACCGTGTCAAGTAAATTTAGGACGTTTGTATGAAACACACTCAATAATATTATCTGCAAGCGGTGAGAGAATGGACAAATACAAATATATTTGTTCTTACTTTGCGAATAGCGTAGGCTAGCGAGCATAACGGCACATGTCATAAAAATCACATATGGGTTACCTGCAATAATTAAGGCAATACATATACGATGTTTCGATAAACTCAATGAGTCACGGAAAGTGTTGGATTATTTCTTTAATCTTCTCACTCTAAATTTTTACTTAATATTTAACTTATTGATAGCTTCGGTTTATAAATCGAATGTTTTATAGTATTTTGTATGTAATACATAGGTAAGACAAAGAAAAAAATTGACATATCATTTTCTTTGATGAATTAAAAATGAGGAAATCTTTGGAGAAATATAGTAACCGATAGCAATGTAACCGATGGATTTGTAAGCTCGATTGGCAAGGAACTCAAGACGAGTTGAGGTTAAGAGTCTATCAGCAAACGTAGAGAGGATGGCCTCCCACCCGATAAACTGGTGATCTGGTCAAACCGGCGGGAAACCCGTGGATGCAGGCGTCATAAAATCGATCAGCATGGAAAGGAATTGAGGACGTAATTTGGCAGTGGACTTCTGGTGGTTTAAAAGAATCTGTGTTTCTTATATTGGTTTTTTATAAACGAGATGTCATAATAAACTCGGAAAGTATTTTATCAGGTAATTTATCGCAAGCTAGAAAGTTAATAACAAAATAAACATATTAGTTTCTTTCAGTCGCATTATTGTGACTAAGAACACATTATGAAAGTGTATTCGCCATAGTAGAGATAATAATTATAGTGCTATTAGACAAATTCTTACCTTTTTTTTTGAAGCGCTCGTAGCTCTGCGGTGTTCGGTGGCCGGAAACGATCACCAAAGTACAGCAGAGTTTACAGAGGTCAGTCCTTGGATGGGTGACCTTTGTGTGGCATTTAATATCGAGCGCTTCCGTGCTTCGGAAGGCACGTTAAGCCGTTGGTCCCGGTTATCACTAAATGTGGTAGTCGTTAAGCCATGTTAGAGGCCTCATGGGCGGCTTGAAAAATTCTAACAGCGGACGCCATACACCTGCCTCCGCCAATCCGCACTGGGTCAGCGTGGTGGAGTATGACCCAATACCCTCACACCTTGATATGTGTGAGGAGGCTCGTGCTCAGTAGTGGGACGTTAATGGGCTGTGATGATGATGATGATTACTTTTAAAATATGTAAAAGTTTATGTTGGTAAAAATTTACTTATTCGTCTTTACTTAGACAAGATTGTAGTTGATATGGGGTACTTTCTTTTAAAAAGAAAGTTATGGCATGTAAATAAAATATCATTTCCTTAAATTCAATAATAAAATAAATAGATCTACTTCTATTTTTAATTTGATATACTTAACTAACATTAAGTTACATTCCTTCGTACTGTAATTTTATTTTTAATAATAACGACTATTTAGTTAAGCGTAATTGTAACAACATAATCATTGCAATCGTAGAAGACTTCGATGAAAATGTTTGATGCAAATACGAATTTCATATCCACCTAACATAAAATTACATTCATAATATACTGTTATAATATGTGTATTAAACAAGAGTATGTTGTTAAGTTCATAGAGCTGAAATAATATTTAACTTAATAAAATAATGTGATGAAAATGTTTGATGAAATAATTAACAAATATCCTCCTCATATAATGATAAAATTACATTAATAATAAATGTAATAAATAAGAGTATATAAATAAACATAATAGTGATGACTGGAATGAAAATATTTGTTAAATAACACCTAACATATAAACTGTCATTAATTCATACTGTAATGTATGTGTTATAGATAAAGGTATACATGTAACATGTCTGCATATTCTTGATTGCATAGATGAAGCATTTTCTTTATTTTAATTATTTTTTGTTATGTGGAGCATTTCTTTAGCCAGCGACGGCCACGAGTAGCTGACACCGCGAAACGTGCTTCAACGTTACCGCGCGGCCTCGGCAGTTTTTACCGCGATATTCATTTCTAATATAAATATAAATACAAATGAAAATACAAATACAAAATCATTTGCATGTCATATGGAAGTAGGTTGTTACAAATATGGATAGATACAATGTGACGCCCTATAAGGGCATAGCAACATAACAAAGGACCTACTAAGTGCCTGCGTCCTGGGTGAATTACAAAAATTTTAAACATTAAACAATTACAATATATTTATATACATAGATGAAATGGTTTTATCATCGAATAATTTCTGCATATTATAATAAATAAATATTTTCTTATAATTACACCAATTATTTAGTTCCAAGATAAGTATCATTAAGAACTTGTGTAATGGATACTAAACAACGGATAAACATACTTATATACTTTTTTCTTTTGTAAATACATACTTAATATACATAGGAAAACAATAGCATTTTTTAAGATAAAAGCATTTTTTAATTAAGAATGTCTTTAAAGTTTTAGTAAAAAGCGTAAGATTATTCATATTTTTTATGTATATATTTACATACATATTAAATAAACTTTGTTTTTCTGTAGCCTACATAACTTACGTTTACAATAGTGACAACATAATTAACATCATACAGGACTGTGATGAAAATGTTTGATAAAATATTAAATTACATAAAAAATCAACCTAGTATACAATGACATTTATTCATACTGTACTGATACGTGTGATAAGTACGAGTATGTTTATAAATATAATAATAACAATAAAATGATTAAAAATATACAAGACTGGGATAATTTTTATAGATGAATAGATAATGAAATGTGCACCTAACATAAGATTACATTAATATATTATAAGCACAAGTATGTGAATAAACATGCAGTGACAATCTAAAACTTTATAGAATACGACATTTATTTATACTGCTATGATATGCGTTATAAGTACGAGTATGTAGTTAAACATGATTGAAAAAATTAGGGGCTCATTAAAAGCAAGATTTGAAGTTAAACCAGGTTAAAAACTAGTGCTGGACTGTCTTCATTTTATCAAATAAAAGGGACTGCACTAGTTTGAACATGGCTTAACTTAAAGCCCCAATGTTTAAAGAAGTCTCTGATAAAAATGATTGATGAGTTAAGTAACCACTTGACATAATACTACTGTAATTATTTGTATAATAGTTATGAGTATCAAAGATAAACAAAATAGTGAAAACTTCATAAAGAACAAAACTAGTATTAAGACTTTAATGAAATGATGAATTAAAAATCCTTGTTAAACAACACTTAATGTTAGATGCTGTGTTACAGGGATCTGAATGTAAAGCAGTTTAAACAGACACTACGGCATAAGCAACACGTTATACAGAGAAAAGAATTTGTACCACGTTGTCAATTTTACGTTCATCTCTGGCTTTTTTCTTTTGATCCCAAGCTACTGTTTCGCACATCAACATATCTTCTTCCGCTTTGGGCTTAATTTGATCACTCGAAATACTCAATGACTGTTTAATTTCAGCTGATTTATTCTTAGCTTGCTTTGGTATATTATCTTTCTTAGTTTCCAAATTGACTTCTTGATTTATGTTAAAAACATTCCGTGCCGTGTCTAGAGTATCGTTCACATTTCTACTTTCAAGTCTAATATCACTGTCTTGATGACTCAAAGTACCTCTGAAATTGAGGATTACTGTAGGTTTAACGACTGTTTGAGACTCTCTATTACCTATTTGACTTTGACCAGTCATGGTATTAGACATAGGCAAATTTTCAGGAAGCTGTGACTCCTCTTCTTCTTCCGCGCTGTTTTCTGAACTTTGTTTTATTTTATTCTTATTTTTAATACCGATAGGTTGAGGACGCTTCTGTTTTTTTGGTTTTTGTGTTGACGTTTTAGTAACTTTATTGTCATTTGTATTTATAAATAGAACTACTTCTTCTCTTGTTACATTAGCAGTAAGCTTATCTTCATTAGCGTTATCTTCAGTGTCATCAATTAATGTTTTAGGAAATCGGTATTTCATAGGCGGCATTTCAATTCTGTCGTTTCTTCTCGGAATGAAATCAGCGTCGCTTGGCAGTTGCGACAATTCGTCTTCGTATCCATACCTCTCATAGTTTTGCCCTAAATTGTTTTCAATGTTCTTGTTAAGGTTTTCTGGCAGTTGTGTCCGAATTCTAAAGGATTCAATGACATCTCGGAACAAAGACCTCTTTTGATGGGGATCAGCTAGTTCTTTCTCTCTGACTGGGTTTGCGCCGCTGAGGATTATCATATATGTCACACAGATGTAACACTGCATCTGAAATACATATTTTTTGTTTAGATATTTTCCTGAAAATATTAATATAGTAAAATATTGTTTTAAATAGTAAAAAATAGCTTTCGATTTCGCGCCGAAACAGCTTAACAAATTTTGTGATACTCTGAATTAGTATGTGAATTTCTTGAGGATATATACTACTTCCGTCATCTATTCCTAGACTAGATTGCACGAACGCATGTGAATCTGTATTACGAAAGAATAAATTAATTATCATTGCTGTATTTAGAATGAAACCGTTTATAGTCAGAGCCGCACACAAGTGTCAATGGACTTTATTGATACTATTCTCACGAATATTTTATTGCATTTCAGAATTTTGGGTTGGAGTTAGTTTAATTCTCTTAAAATAATGAAATATATATAGCGTTATATATTTATTGGGGAACGTATGTCGATTGTAAAAAAATTAAATTAAAATACAGATTTTATGGTATGTGTTTTAGGTGGTCGTGTCGTCGTTCGTTGGCACCTCCAAAGAATTCTACTACATATTTTGTCTATATACGTTGTAGCGTGGCAAAGGGCTACCTCTTACCATATGAAACCTTTCACCTAAGAGATCTCTGAAATAATAGTGAACTAGCTAAAACTGTAATATTATTATAACCCTTTTAAATAATTGTAGCAACGTTTCTGCTCCGAATGGCATGAAATGATTCAAATTCATTCGCCGATGTATGAATAAGGGATGTACCATAATGCACATACACACACACACATTCACGTCTGTTTCTCCTAAGGGTTAGGCAGAGGCTTCATAAATGTTGGCCCCAAGTTATAGGTCGCAACCTACCGGGTACTTTTATGTTTGCCAGAGTCTCATTCGTTAATCGGAAGGTGCACAACTTGCAGGTGAGGTTGGCATGGGCTCTTAAGATCTTAGTAGAAACCCTATACACCCAAAACACATGTAACATGACGATAAAGATTATGTCTAACTAAACACTGACACTTATTGAACTAGATCTGTTTTGGAAATCTATTGAGACAAATATTATTGATTGTAAATTTTACACCCTTGTAAAATTTACAGTTGATGCTTCTTAGAGATTTAGTATGGAATACTCTCCGTAAAATTAATATTCACGCTGTTAGTTTAGATAATATAAAAAAATCGAACCAATATAATAATGGCCATACCTAACTATCCTTCGGTCAAATATTTGCTTACTTTTCTGCGGAACATGAAATTCCTATTAACTAACTTTACTAAATATTTGACGACTTATAACATTAAACAAACATGAAGTATTTAAGCAAATTTTAATTTTACATTTTGTCTTGACTTGTGATTTGAAATATTCTTATAAATGCTTCATTGAACATTAAAAATATAACTAAAAAAATTTTTATTTAATAAAACAAGTACAAAGGTGGGTTTATTTCTAAAAGAATTATTTTATTTTCAGTTTGTTTGAGGTTCATCAACATCATCATGTTAGCCCTATAAAGTCAACTGCTAAACACTGCTGATCCTCAATAGATTACATTCTATTGGGGGTATTTGCCCATAATCACACTCTGGGCATGCGGGTTGGTAATCGCAATTCAAGCCAGTACGGAGTATGACGCTGCTGCCCATCATCCGGTAGGATTTCTCTTCGTCGACTCTTTGTGCCAGAAGCTACAAACCCAGGCACTGGCCCCCTGCCCTTTTTTCAACAGCGGTGGGCGTCGTCGGAAGTTTTTTAGTGGGTAGCCTGAAGCAGTGAGCCCCACACTCCCCTCTCGGTCCCCCCATTGGCCGGGAGACAGTGCGTAAGCAGCATTTTTTTACCGACGATAAAAAAAAAAAGAAAAAAAAAAGGGCTTCCCAAGAGATGAGAGGGGGTGGCACTATTCTAGGCCGGTACCACACGACCTATAATATCTGAGGTTGGTGCATGTATGTTCCTTCCTTTCACCTAGGTTATTCGTCATCGACTCATGGATGTACATACAAATATACAATTATTGAGTTTCTTGCCTTATTTCTAAGCCTTGCCTAATTAAAAGTTAGTTCCTGCCCTGATATGATTATTAACATGATGGTATACATATTTTGAAAACTATCGGCCTATATCTGCGTGACATATTTAGTTAAAAAGTAGCCCAATCTACAACTTCTAGCATCCAAATGCCATATGCTATCTGTCAGTAAAAATTTTGTATGCTGTTTCGGAGATTAGCCATAAAAAACAGACAGACAGATCTAATTATTATTTTTATTATTAGTATTACGATCAATTTGGCGTGGTGCGAGTATAACCGCTCTCCGCTCCTAAGGCTCGATTCCCACACAGGACAAATCTTTGTGTGCATAAAGATGAATATTTGTTCTGGTCTGGGTGTTTTCCCATGTATATTATGTATGTATTTACAAAAAAAAGTATTTTTGTGTTTATTCGTGATTTAGTATCCATAACACAAGTTCTTAATGGTACTTATATTGGAACTAAATAATTGGTGTAATGTTAGAATATATTTATTTTTTTATTACTTGAATATGAATTTAACAAAATCTTTTTTTATACATTACCAACAGACAATGTCAAATAATCCAAAAGTGATTTTCTACAAAAAAGATATCGTTAGTTCATTATTTGAAGTTGATATTCTCTAAAATTTTCACTTACGGTAAAAAAAACAATTGATCTAAAACTTCTTAGTTTCAAGACCTGTAGAGGCTTAATGCCTGTAAATCTGTATGGCTTCAATCTGCGCTCAAATCTATCTTTAATCGTTCCAACTCATAAACTTAAAAACATTTCAGTATTAGGACCACAAATGGCCACCTTATAGTCCAATCATTTTACATACATACATTCACGCCTGTTTCCCCGAAGGGATAGGCAGACGCAAATTATATGCCCACACTTCACCAATTATATAGTTGGTCCCACTTAATAGGTGGCGAGCCTATTGACGCTTACCGGACACAGTTATGTTCGCCAGAGCATCGTCTCGTTGATCGGCAGGTGCACCCCTTGCAGGTGAGGTTGACTTGGGTTCCTTAGGTCTTGGTAGGATCCCTAGACACCCATTTTAGACATCACAAATTAGAATAATTATATATAAATATTTTCTGACAATTACACCAATTATTTAGTTCCAAGATAAGTATCATTAAAAAATTGTGTTATGGATACGAAGTAACGGATAAACACACTTTTTTTTGTTATATAAATACTACATTTACATAGGATAACATCCAGACCAGACATTCATGTTTATACACACAAAGATTTGTCCTGTGTAAGAATCGAACCCACGACCTCAGGAGCGGATTGCGGATATACTCCCCACCACGCCATATCGGGCGTCATTTTGTCAATCATTACCATCAGAAACGGTGGCTCTTAGAGAAAAAAAGTGTAAAGCCAATATTATAGAATGTTAGTACGTCTACAATTTTGATGATAAAACTGTTTTGCAGAAAAACGAGAAAAAACTATATGTATAACCTTTGAACTTCACTTTGTTTTTCCATTCCTATATAGGGTCGATAAGGATTTTTTTATATTAAACTTCTAATGTTTTTTTGAACAATCCAACCAACTTTGAGCTGGTTGCGAATTATTGTCAGTTCGCTTCGATTTGGCCGGACTATTAATCGATGAAATTAAAATAAAACTTACCATGGAAGCGTGGCTGCGCCGCTGTCACTGGAAGGAGTATGCGCGGGAGTGACGCGGGAAGCCGTAGAGGGTTGATTGAACCCACCTGAACCGAGACAGGAGTGCAGAGCCTTTTTGTCTAGCTATTTCTATTAGGGCTATGAAATCTATCATCATAATTCCAGCGTTATCCGAATTGTTTCCTAAACTCACGCCTGTGAACCCAGGGTGTGATCACTGGTTTGACCAGATTGGGCTGAATTTCAAGTATTACACGGAGCGTTTATATTTTTTTTTAAACCAACTGTCAGGATATCAGAAGGCAATGATTTCATAACAGCGACTACCATAGACGTTCATTACAGCCAGAACCACCGCCAGATGAAAGTGCTTTCCGAGGCACAGAGTTAGCGATAATTACGCACATAATTTCGAAAAGGCAGCAAATTCAGTTTATTGATGTCGCCACCGTGCTATTGCTGCTCAATTAGGAAGTCTATAAGTACATTATTACAATTTTGATTTTGATTTTGACAATGCAAGAGCCACTTTTTATCCCGTGGACCTACCGTAGGTTTAAGTGCCATTTTGGTAAGGTATAACAACACAAAAATACTTACGAACCATGACAAATGGTCATGAGTACACCATACAACGAGGCTCCCGGCCATTTCTTTAAGAAAACATAGTAGATTATATTTTAGCAAGCTTAATGGCCGATTTTTGGGATAAAATAAAGCAGTTGGGTAAATTTTATTTACCTAATGATATATTTCATTCGACTGATATATTTAATTCACCAAAAAGAAATTATTTAAATACCTTAATTTTTTAATATTTTTATTTTTTACAATGCAGTCATGCTTCAAAGTTACCATAAAAGATAGTATAATATTGGTCCCACGTAATAAGTGGTGAGCCTATTGCCGCTTACCGGAAACACTAGTGACTGCCAGAGCCTCTCTCGTCCGTTTATCGGCATTAAAGCAAAAAAACTAAATTTAACAGACACAGATTTATTTAATTCATTAAGTGAAAACATTACAAATATTAATTTATTTAATAACAAGAACAGAAAAGAGGCGTAAAAAAATATGAAGTACACTCCAGCACTAAAGATATTTTATCTAACACTTAACTATTATTCACCATGCAGTCCAATAAAAAATTAAAGCGCTTCATATCGTGAAGTAAGCACGGTACAAAGCGCATCCACTCATGACGGCCTGCTAAAATGCCGATTCACGCCCCGCTTACAAGATCCGGGATTATAGGAAATAGGAAACACATGAGCCGGCAGCGAATTCCAGAGGTTAGTGGTCTTGCTCAGAAACGACCTCCCAAATTTCTTGGTTTGAGTGCTGATAGTCTGCACAGTATGAGGATGGTTTTTAAGGACACCACGTGTTGTTCGGAAGAGGAAAGGAGTGGGCGGGATGAGATCGAAAAGCTCCTCAGAACACTCGCCATAGTAGTTCCGGTAGAAAACACTCTGACACTGAGAGATGCAATGATGCAAGAGACAACCAGCACACATATATGGTCACACAAATTTTAGGTTCTTTTACAGGTAATCATAAAACTTTTAATAACTTAGAAAATGACCATTACTGTGCTTGTCATGGGCATAAAGTTATTACCGATTGGTAATAAAACAATATTTGGACATAAGACTGCATCATATTTCTAAAATGAATACACTAACGATGGCACTGAGCTCTAAGCACCTAAATTTAAGAAAACTTATACAGCATAACGGGTTTTAGATTATTGTTTAGTTTATTTTGCCCCTCCCAAATATATTACTTTGTGTAATAAAAATACTTTACAAAAGCTGTCTGTATTTTTTTACACACTACTATAAAGTTTAAAAAAATAATTAAAATATGCCTGATATATCGCAAAATTCTAATTTTCTTATTGCCTTGCGTCTATTTGTCATTAAGTCAAATTATACTATAAGTATTGTAATAATATTTACAATAAGTGTTTTAATTGAATTAAAATTCTACTTCAAACAGAGCTGAAATTTGAAAAAATCATTAGAAAGTTTGAATTTTGCGATATACCGGGTCAATTGATTCTAGTTAATTTACTAACGTAAATCGCTTATACTTATTTATTAATTATACTTGTAATATCTGGGGAGATTTTCAAAAAGTGGCAACACTTCAGTCACTCACACATAGTTGAAAATATGGCTTCACTTTGTCATTAGTAATAAGGTATCTATATTTTTTTTCTTGATCTGAGACTTCTGCGATTAAAATTCTTTTTATTGTATATTATTTTTGATAACAACTGTGTATTAGTGATAGTTTTGTAATATGTGTGGTCAATTATTATTCTATTCTACGTACATTTAAGTGTGATGCCTGACTGTACAAGCTGTAACAAATTTAAACCGAATTTCGTAATTATTTTAATATATTTTAATTTAAATAGTTAATTAAAAAACAGGGTATATTCTAAAAAGAAAACAGGTGACAAGCTTATCATAATTCTTTTTTTTAATGGAATTTGTAAACAAGCTCATTATTGTCAATTCTAATGGAAATCACAAAATAAATTTCAATGTTTTCTACCCCTGACAAACATTAAACAACTACAAGTCCGTCTCAAGTCGGGAACTACGAGATTCCCGACTTCCGGACAGTTCATAACGCCATGCAATTATTAATTCTACGACGTAGGATACAAGAACTTTAGTTGAGTTAGCTTTCGTCGCTAACTTATGGTTAACATTCACATTCACGCTTGGTTACACCGTGGTTATAGTTTTTGCACTATTTATTCTCAATAACTTCAATAATATGTTATTACTAGCACTGCTCGCGGTTTCACTCGCATTGACCTTAAACAAGTCGTACTTCGCACTAGCTCACTGGTGAGACCAATAGACTGCAATTCAGAGGGTCTCTGGTTCAAACCCAGGTAACTCGAGGAAGACGTGACATGAGACGATAATGGGACGAGGTGATGATGATGAAATTATGTGGACTCAACAATGGATAATGTTTTTGGGGACTAAACAACAGATAAAGTATATGGGGCCTAAACAACAGATAATGTTTATGGCGACTTATCAACGGTTAATGTTATGGTTAATGTTATGGGGACTAGGTAACGGATAATGTTTATAGGGACTTATTGACGGATAATGTTATGGGGATTAAGTAACGGATAATGTTTATGGGGACTAAACAATGGATAATGTTTATGTTTATTTACACCATTTCCATTTGTTTCTAAAAATGGCTTTATTTTGGTAATTAAGATTTTTCTTCCAAGCCGCTTTGAGTGTTTTAA
This sequence comes from Musotima nitidalis, assembly GCA_949126915.1. Taxonomy (NCBI): domain Eukaryota; kingdom Metazoa; phylum Arthropoda; class Insecta; order Lepidoptera; family Crambidae; genus Musotima; species Musotima nitidalis. Next base: position 17,903,662 of record OX421419.1, on the reverse strand, counting down.
AAAATGGAGTTTTTTTTTTAATTGAAATAAAATAAAACATACTTTATTGACTTTTAGATCAACAGGGTCGTGTTTAAACGTCAAATTTGTATAAACAGTATGGAAATACAATATTTTTATTTCTATATACACGCATAAATACAAACACGCCTGTTTCCCCAAAGGGGAAGGCAGAGGCATAATATGCCCACATTTCGCAAATTATATTTTTGGTCCCACGTAATAGGTGGAGACCCTATTGCCGTTGATCGGCAGGTCCACCACTTGCAGGTGAGGTTGGTTTAGGCTCCTTAGGGTCTTGGTGGATCCCTATACACCTATATATCTTATGTGCGTGTGGTGTGAGGGCCCGTCAGACAAGCGAGTTATGAAGTAAAAATTTGGGCCCACAGTTCTCACATATAGGATTGAGAGCCCACCTGTACCGGACAAACTATGGACGCCAGAGAAAAAGTCTTTATGGCAGAATCTAGTCTAAAGCTGAACAAAAATTGTGCAAACAAGATATCATCGCAAAACTTAGTTCTACTTCCTCAATATGACTTGCGCGTGTTGTAAGAGAAACATCCTTAAAACTCATTAAAATTATTATATTATTTTAGTTAGTGTGTTTATTTAGACCAAGAAACGTTTTATCTATCACTAGTGAGTTTCCAACCATTCAAAACCGTTTTACCTCGTTTTTGAAGAGCCTTATTCTCTCTTGGGATAACCTCTCCAGGGAACTTATCCACCAAGGAGTACGCAGTATGTAATAATATGTAAAGAAAATCTACCTGTAACAAGATGTCTGTTGAAATATAATAGCAATTTTTTATTCTGTAATTATTGCTATACTTTACTTTACGCGCAGGCCTGGGCGTTTAAGCACGAACAATATAGTACGTGTCGAAGCAGCGTTCACAAAGCGGTTCTTGAATCGTTGGAGCCCGTTTTTTGGATAAAATGACATTAAACATTTTCGTGCTTCGGTAAGCACGTTGAGTTGTGTCGCCCACATTTGGTGCATAGATGGCAGTTATTTATCGGACTGATGACAGTTTATTCCGAATGTTTGTTGTCACTTGTCAGGCATGCCGAAAGGTCCTTATACTTTCTTTCTTTCTTTATTTTAAATAATGGCTTCGTGCGTCTAGCACATTTAGCCAGTGTCAAGTAAGTGATATATAAATAATATACAATTCATAGTAAATGAGAATGAGAGGTGATAAAGATGATAAATGGTAAATGAGATACCCTCCCATAAGCCCCTTGAGTCCTCAGTAAAGATGTGGGACTATACTGAGATCTCACATGGACTACTTGAGAGAAAATTTGAAAAGTGATGTTGCACTGTTTTGTTTGATTTACCAACACTCATGTATGTTCACAAACACTTAACGGTTAATAATCCACCGTTATTACACATTAATGTTAGAAATATCACAAATTTTAGAAAATAAAACAAAACTGCAGACATGACACTTCACTTTCCCGCCAAGAAGTCCGTCCTTATACTTTGACGGACCGAGAGACACAACGTGACGTGTTGGGCTTTTAGCCAAGACGATGAAGGCTATCTTTGTAAAGTTGTATTACCCGTTCACATGTCTTTTTGTTTATACATGATGTACTTAGTACTGTGATAATTACGCTTCCTCAAAAGAATAAATATTCGTGCTCACGAAATAAGATTTAACTTTTGGTGTGGGATTTTTTTGTACAGGGTAGTCTTTGTAAAAAAGAAAACAAAATTTACATATTTTTGATTTTATGTCTTATTTGATCCTAATGTTAGTAAGGTCCTAAGGTTAGAATATAAGTAATAAATACCTTCTAGAGGCTTATATTAATTTTTGGTTTTAAACTTACGTAAAGTAGGTTGTTAAGTAGGTAGGTCGTGTCTGAAGCGGTTACTACGGAGAGATTTTGGTGTTGCTTCAATCTAGGTCGATCTAGCTATCGTGAATCTAGGTATCGTTCTCAATGGCAAAGCTCTTGTAACAAAATAGTACAGATGGATAGTGTCGGAGAAACGTCTATCAAAATTAAGTATAGTTCTATATTTATTTTAGGAAGACTTACAGCAATACAATTAATATAAATACAGTCCAAGTATTTTTAAGACAATTACAAATCCTCACCTATATGAATTAAAATTAACATTGTTCAGTAATTCAATTTAGTGCGGGCTTACGAACACAAAATATGTATATAAAAAAAGTAGTGTAGTACAAATACAACATAACATAATATAAACAATATCATCTTAAATCTGCTTTCTCAAAGTACTGCCCAGCTAGGAGTCGAGCTCTGTGGATAGATGAACAGCTTAAAATTTAACAAAGCCTTAGTGAATTGTATTTTTACCAAATGATTTAACATCAAAAAGTTGTTGTTAAATCGAGTTTAGAATTATAGTGCCACTGTATTTTGGACATCGTTGAAATTAAATTGTATCTTAACTAATATAGTTATGATTTTAAAGACGTAACCACTGTGTAGGTTTGTGGGTTTGTCATTTTCATTGGCACTGTAATTTTTATTGTCATTAACAGTATCTTCTATATTTTCATTGTCATCAATATTGTCTTCTGCATTTAATTTTCAATGTTAATTTCAATTTTATTTTCAATGTCATTAACATTGTCTTTTTAATTTTTATTGTCATTTTCGTTGTGATTTTCTTTAATAACAAAATTTTGAAATGACATTAATACACAAATTTTTACTTAAACTGTAATTTACACAATGTTTAAAGTTAATTTTCCTTATTTTAGTTATTTCCTTGCCCGCAGTTGTATTTGATAATTGTCAACATGTTTCATCATGATGTCGTATTTGACCCGCAGAGGGACGTCGCCTTTCTGAGTCAGTTCGGCCGGAAGAATTTGGTAACGTCTCACAATTGTCGCCAACACAGTTTTCAAACTCATCATAGCGTATTGATAACCTGGAAATAAAATTAGTAAGAGGTAAGAGCACAGAAAAAGTGCAAAGACTGACTGTTGTGTAAACATTTAGGTGTCTCTACGTAATTACATCAGAATGGAGAAAATTAGTAGAAGAACTAGATTGACTGACACCTCGAGGCGAATTTGCAAGTTGAAGAGGCAGTGGGCGGGGTACATAGCACGAAGAACCGACCACTGATGGGGCGTTTAATTTCTTTGATGCCGACAGCAAACTAGCAAACATAGCGGCCTGCCACCCTACCTGTTCTATACGCCGAGGGTTATGTTTGGCAGTGGACGTTGATGATGATGACAGATGATGATTTGTTTTAACCTGATTCTTAACTCTTCGTGGGTAGGGGGGAAGTAACAGTTCATGGACCCTTTAGGTGTACTAATAGGATAGGAACCGCTCTCTGTATTTTCTAAATTGCAACGTGACACTTAATATAATTTTTACTTATAGTTGATTTTTTGTTGATAAGAGTATATGCATAGTGTAGTAGTGCTAGTATATCTATATAATAAGACACTAGAAATGGTTTGTGTCTCAAACTATTTGAACGCGCCTATTAACTGCGGGCAGCTGCTTGAGTAAAGAAGAGTTAGGCTACGAAATCGTCCCCCCCCGACCAGTCTCCACCTTGTCGTGGTGGGGGGCTGAGTACCTCCCGGTAGGGCGCAGAGGGCGCCAGGGAAAAGGTAACACCCAGAGATTGGCGACTCTGGGTGCCCTTAGTACTGACTACCGGGGGGGAAACTAAGAGGGACCTGTGGAGGGCGCAGCGGGCGGGCCAGGAGGGCCCTTCAAGCAGCGCCAGGAGGCTCTCAGGCAGCAGGAGCAGGGGGCCCCTGCTGTCCGTCCAACCATGGACTCTCCGAGAAGTCGGATGTCCTCCCGGTTTTGGTCCGGGGGACGTTGGCCGCGGGAGGGGTGTCAGAGCTGCAACCCAGATACTGGCCCCCCGCCTCTTTCTCAACAAGCGGCGGGCGTCGTCGGAAGATTTTTAGTGGGTATTACTGCTAGCGGTCGTGTCTGCCGGTGGTGAGTCTCACACATCTCTCTCGGTCCCCCTTTGGCCGGGAGACAGTGCGTAAATGCACTTTGTTACCGACGTAAAAAAAAAAAAAGCCCACGAAATCGTCACGATTTGTTCTCCCAAGGCTATGTCGGTCCTTGGGTGACTGTTAGTGAGGCATTCGATATTGACTATTTCCACTAGAACACGTTACACCATTTACGCAATAGTTGGTTGATACTAAACCTAAATGATAATTATTAAACCAAGTGACCTACTGGACGGCTTAGCATTTTATTGTACTTAGAACTAGACGCGACATAAGGCCGACGAAAAGAAATCCTACCGGATGATGGGCAGCAGCGTCATTCTGCGTACTAGCTTGAACTGCGATCACCAACCCGCCTGCCCAGCGTGGTGATTAAGGGCCCACAATAGAATGCTATTCAGTTAGTGAGTCTATTGGGAAGGCCAATGTTCAGCAGTGGACCTTAAAAGCCTAATATAATGTGACACGACATAAAGGAAAGGTGGATAAGTCAATAAATTGTTATATTTACCTAGACAGCTTCTAGGACCGATGCTGAAAGGCATGAAGGCAGAAGGATGGGTGGGCGGACTATCGAAGAACCTCTCTGGCCTGAAGATCTCGGCGTCATTACCCCAATACTTCGGGTTCCTATGAATACCAAATACATGCAGGATGAATCCGGCACCAGCTACTAACTTGAGGCCGGAGGCTGCGGAAAAAATTAATAATGAATATGACAAATCCTTAAAATGCTAATCATTATTCGTGGATACCTCATACATCGCATTTAGCCCCATAGATAATAATTAGAGCTTGTATGGTATATAACAATATAATTTAGTTTAGTATTATGTGTGGAGATTTTTGAATGGCAATAGGATTAAGTATGGTATGGTGGATCAACTGGAAATTGTAGTGTAAATCTTCCTCTGCGGTGCTAGGTGGTCGGAAACGATCAGCAGTACAGCAGATTTTACATAGGTCAGTCCTTGGATGGTTGACCGTTTGTGTGGCATTTAATATCGAGCGCTTCCGTGCATCGGAAGGCACGCTAAGCCGTTGGTCCCGGTTATATCCCTCACACCTTGATATGTGAGAGGAGGCTCGTGCTCAGTAGTGGGACGTTAATGGGCTGTGATGATGACAAGAAAAATGTTGCAAAATAGTAACTAAGCAAACATACGCAGAACAACATCCTTATCAGCGACTCTGGCTGTCATGGGTACCGGCGGGTACAGACGAAGAGTTTCCTTGAGCACTGCCTCCAGGTACTTGAGTCTTGGTAGATTCTCCGCTGTTATTGGCTTGTCATCGTCACCGAGTACCTCCTGTAACCTAATATAATTATTCACATATAATCACTTCTATTTCCCCGAAGGAGGAGGCAGAGGTATACGCCAACATGTTGCCACTATAATTTTGGTCTCACGTAATAGGGGGCAAGCTCTTAGCTGCTTACCGGGAACTTTCGTTTGCCAGAGCCTCGTCCATTGATTGGCAGGTGCACCATTTGCAGGTGTGGTTGGCTTGGGTCTTTGTAGAAGCCCTATACACCCAAATTATCTTCTTAATTTTCATGTAGCACGTTATAATGTCCACATCCTGCCTAATAGATTTCAACCCATAAATAATGCGCTCCATCCTACTGCTCCATATCGTTGGAAAAGCACGACAACAAGCGCACCCATTTTTGACAGCCTGCTTAAATGCCCCGCTTAAAAGAACCGGGACTATAGGGGCTGGAAGACACATGCACCGGCAGAGAATTCCAAAGCCGAATGGTCTTTATTATTAAATGATGCTTCTTATACAAAACAAAACATGACGTGCAACTCGCTAGTAATGACTCTGGTTGAAAGCATCTATTGGCTGCGGTGACTACTTACGTGCGGCTAATTTATCTATAAAAACCTCAACCTCACCTGCAAGTGGTGCAGCTGCCGATCAACGGACGAGGCTCTGGCGGACATAGCAGTGCCCAGTAAGCGGCAATAGGCTCGCCACCTATTACGTGGGACCAACTATATCATTGTCATAATCTTCACCCTAACTTATTTTTTTCAAATAAGTTCTAACTTTCAATTGAGTACACTATGTGACTTTAACACTACAATCTATCTGGATCTTCGTGAACATAACTTTAATAAGATATACTTTAACAATTTTTTTATTATCTTACGACATACGAATACATAGTTTTTTTAAAACATAGACAGTATGAGCGTTCAGTCGAAGTGTTTCGTCCTAAGGTAGGTACTTTTATGGACTGCATCGACTGCTTTTCATTAGACAGGATAAGGTCATGAAGCCGTACCACATAAAAAAGACGTGTGGCTCTCGGAGATTGTCGCGGTAAATCTATTGCATAGCATTTTTTATCAACTTATGCAATTATATTTATTTTATTTATGCAGTATTTATTAATGTTTGTTATTAATTCAAGTTACACTTTGAGCGTGGTGACCGATAAGAGAACAAATTTTAGCCACCCGATACAACCAATGCCACCTAAAGGCGGGTTGCTGAACTAAAGAGACAAGCGTGATATTTCAAAAAGTCATTAAAATTTCTGCTATTCATCGATGGATGGAAAAACTAAAAAGTATCACCACTGTGCCGGCCGGAGAACACCACCCGTGTTAGGTTTTTTCGTTACGGAATTTCTGGTTTCGGTCTCCACGCTCAATGCCCGCGATAGAAGCTATGCAATAGCTTAAAATGTGTCGACATATTTGCGTGAATCTTGAAGCATTACTGAATACTTACTCTTCATATACCTTCTCCTGAACGTCGAGATGTTTGGATAGCATAACCGCAGTAAAGCAAGCGCCCACTGCTGAGGTGTCGGTGCCAGCAGCCATCATCACCAAGGTCTCTTCAAGCAGCTCCAAGTCGGTGAAACCCTGGTCTCCGCCCGAAGACTCGATTAGCATTTCCAGGATAGTTCTTGTATATTTCTCTAAAATATCAATTGAGTTTAAAAAAGTTTCTATCCCAGAAATAAAAAAAGAAGAACACAATTAAAATTATTGATAAACATAATGTTCGCCACGTTCATTCGCCATGGAATACTTTTCCGACATATAATAATAAGCAAATTTGGAATAAATTAAGTGCCATAATAAAATATGAATAAATATTATGTTCAGCCAATTTATGTATATGTAATAAATACAAATACAAAATTATTATTGCTAAAACCATAATGTTACATAGATGTTATACAATTTTGGATCCAATTTTATGGACCCTGTCGGGTACGCAACTTTAAGAGTGAAGAGAGGGGAGTTGCAATCAATAATTATCAATGAAATATAATTTTCAGCCTTTTTATTAAATCCTCTCTACTGGATTTCTCTTGGTTTTACTTTATATATTTGGTTATACTGGCTTTAGAAGGTTTGGCTGTGTGATGTTATCATTGCTAAATTTATTTTCGTGCCATGTGGTAGCGTCATCAACATCTTAATCTCAGCCTTTCGCAGACCACTGCTGAACATAAGCCTTCCCAATTGCTTTCTATGTTAATCAATCCTGTGCCGCCTGCATCCACCGGCTCCCAGATGAGGCGTTTATGTTTATCCATCGCGACCACGAGTCAGCAAACGTAGTAAAGGGCGGCCTTCCACCCGATGGGCCGATGAGTTATAGTAGAATCACCTCTAAATAACACTTCACCCCATTTCTTGCCCGGGGACGTCGTAGAAGGCGACCAAGAGAACGGTATTTTGTCTGGTGTCACTGTGGGTAAGGGCTTCTTATCATTTGACACGTTTCATCCAAAGATCTATTGGCTTAGAGTGAATTTAGCTACAGCTAAATAAATCCTTTTTTGTATAGTTGTATCAAGATTTCCGTGCCGTGTGGTACACGCCTAGAATAGTGCCCCCCCCTTCTCATCTAATGATTCGTAAGAGTAAAAGTAAATCCTATTGCATGATGGGCAGCAGCGTCATACTGTGTACTAGCTTGAGCTGCGATCACCAACCCGCCTACCCAGCGTGGTGATTATGTGCAAATCCCCCCAATATAATATAGTTTACATTTTATTAAGGAGGCTAGTGTTTAGCAGTGGACTTTAAATGGCTGACATGATGATCAACGTTTCTAAGTGACAAGTAGGTACAAATTTATGGCATATGGATGAAGCATGTAAATAATCAAAATGTTAACTAACCTTCGCTGCTATCGTTTGTAATTTGTTCTTTTTTCTTTTCTTTTACCTCCTTTCTTTTATTGATGATAATCTGCAAATAAGTTTTTTTTCATTTTATTAATTTAATGTCAACTTATAACCTTAACGTAGCCAACTTTAATAAGATATACGAGCCCCGATGCAAAATAGTTCGTCAAGTGAAGTGTTTTTAGTTAAAGTAATTAAGAATGTTAAGAAGAAAGTAATCCACAATTTGAGTAAAATTCCAAAGTTTATTCAAACGTATCTTAAAAATATTCAGAATGACACACACAGACACATGTCGCAAAAGTGTTCGTCTCATTGGCTCTCACGCAAAATAGATCATTTACCACTTAGTTGTGTCGCCTTTGCTTTCAAATAAAGCGACATGCGAACAGACATGATAGCTTCCAATGGTGCACAATCGTCGGTCGTAATTTACTGCTACATAGCCAAGTGTTTAGCCTTCAAGTCGCTCTTCGATCTTGGTGGATTGGTCTCTATCGGCGATAAGTCCGGGCTGTTAGATGGCCATTCGATGGTTGGTATGCTCTTTGACAGCAGCCTTGACTATGTTGTCCTTGCAGGATGGCAAGAAGACTTGTTGAAAAATGAAAGAGTCTCGATGTTTTAGTGACGGAATGGAGGGTAGTAGACTTTCTTCAAAAATAGTTTGATATCTTGTTGCATTGATGGAATCATCCACAAACTCCAGTTTACCAACACCTTGTGCAGACATGCAGTCCCATATCATAAGAGATGCTGGAAACTTAACTTTTCGTTTAATGCAATCAATATGAAACGCTTCATGTTTACTTAGTCATACTACTTTTTTTATTTCATTGCCCACTGTGACTTTAGATTTGGACTAGTCTGATCAGTGGCGTTTTAATTAACCGAATGAAATGGCTGAAGAAATTAACAGAATTTTTACTATCCCACTTGTTAAAATGACTCAGAATTACTTTTCCAAACATAAATTTAAACAAGGGAAGAAAAGTATTTAACTCAATGAGAGACGAACTCTTTTGTAACGATTAACAACTAGCTAAACTATTTTGCTTTCTATTTGCTTGACTTAAAAGCAGGGAAACTCCTTATTTAAAATTAAAAGGCTGAAATAGTTTATTGCTTCATCATTAAAAAGTGGAAAAGTAACTGACAATGAGATGGTAGAATAGATTTTCTGTTTAAAAATAACTAAGTTTGAAAAAATTCTTTTTCACGTTTTTCGGACTAGACGAACTATTTCGCATCGGGGCTCGAATCATTACGATTAATTAAAAAAAATTGGTAAAATAAAATAATGCATTATTTTACACGAAATGTTTCAATGAAATACTTAATGTCGGAACTAGACATTGAAAAAATTTATTTGTTTATTTAAAATTATAGAACCAGGAGCTCCTTGGCGGGGAAAAAAAGCGAAAATTTAAATCTTATAACTTTATGAGTTAAACTCGTACATAATGTATTCTGTTCTACTCGTAGCTGATACTTTTATTCCTGACAACAAGCACCATTTTCGCAACGCATTTGACTGCGATATTATTGCGTGACAGTAATAATATATTTACAAGCAAGATAAACGCCTGTACTACTAGCGTTATATAAACCGTTGCACTTTCATCCTAAATAAAAACTAGTTTCTAGTCTTTAATGGAAAAATTTTCATCAGATCAAATGGTATCCATTGTTATGTGAGTAATTTATTTGCCAACTCTAGACAATATCCATAGTTTCTTGTTATGAAAAGTGAAAAAAATTTAAAGACTGAGAATATAAATGTTTTTAACTTTTCAACATTTTTTTTGTACCAATTCCCTACAAACAAACTCTTTTCCAGTAAGGGTCCTTTAATAACTTCATACATATAAACGATCACGCCTGTTTCCCCTAAGGGGTAGGTAGAGTCATATTATATGCCCACATTTACGCCAATTATATTGTTGGTCCCATGAAATAGGTGGCGAGCCTATTGCAGCTTACCGGAAACTTTTATGTTTTCCAGAGCCTCGTCCGTTGATCGGCAGCTGCACCACTTGCAGGTGAGGTTGGCACGGGATCTTAATCTCTTAGCACCCTAAAATAACTTTCAAATGTATTTTTCGTCGCTATAGACATAAGTTACGCCCTGTCGCTAGATATTATATCAAGCGAAATCTCTCGCCTTCCTTTGTCATGTCGCCGACGCATGTCGTAAGACATAAATTTGTTTAATTTATTGATTCAGTACATTGTAAGCAAGTGATGGATTAAATATGTCTTTGTAACAATTCCTGGGCAACTATAATTTCCCGAAATTCGAGAAACAATTCAACACCACACGTGTTTCGCCCTTACACAAGGCATGTTCAGGTAAGATAGGAGCCTCAGAACAATGTTGTCTTCACGAGCAACGTTGAAACGAGAGTGAATTTACTACGATTTTTAGGGAAATTATAGTTGCGCGGGAATTGTTACAAAGATATTTTAAATTCTTTACTTGATTAAATTTTTCCTCTTCTGTATTCATGACTTAAACAATTTATAATTTAAAAAAAATATTAGCAAGTGAGAGCACAGCTCCTTAACTATTAGTACATTCAGGACACTAACCGTCTTTACAAAATCTTTCATGTAGTTACAGGCCTTCAGACAGCGAGCATACGACGAGGTGAACTTGTATATGAAGTCGCTGTGAAACCAGGGTTGCAGAATTCGCGCTGCCACCGTCTCCACGAACGTATCGAGGCACTTCTGGAATTGGTTGTCTGGCTGGTTTTGCACCCCGAGCTTTACTCCCAGGGTTGATTCTGTGAACAAATATACGTAATATTACGCCTATTTCCCTTCTTATTTCTATTTCTCCACTTATGTTTTTGGTCCCATTTAATAATAATAATTTTATTCCATACATTTTTACATATAAAATTTTACAGTGATAGTGACACTAGGTTCAGCCTGTGTCGTGGCTATAATACAGTGCGATTATCTTAAGCCTCAATATCTAAATTGTTGGTGGCAAAAAATAGGTGGCAAGCCTATTTTCGTTAGCTAAGGACTTTTATGTTGCTAAAGCCTCTCCCGTTGATCGGCAGGTGCACCACTTGCAGTCAGGTTTACTTGGGTTTCTGAGGTTTCCCCCTGACTCGTCTCCACGTTGACGTGGTGAAGGGGGGGGGCTAAGTACCTCTCCTCCCGATACTTAGTATTGACTGACTGGAGAAACTAAGAGGGACCTATGGAGGGCGAAGCGGTCAGATCCGCCAATCAGTGCTAGAAGGGTCTTAGGCGGCGGGGGCAGAGGGTCTCTGCAGTCTAACCATAGACCCTCCGAGAAGTCAGCCACATACGCTATGGTCGCACACGGAGGTAGGAGGGGCGTTTTCACTTCGTCTCTTTGAGGAGATCCTCCTAGTTGTAGCCCGGGGGAAGTCAGCCACGCTGCAACCCATCGCGCTGTTCTGTCAACAAGCAGCGGGCATCGTCGAAAGATTTTTAGTGGGTATTACTACTGGCGGTCGCGTATGCAGAAGGTTCGTCCCACACACAGGAGGTAATGCGTAAATACATTTTATTATCGAAAAAACAATTAAAAAAGGATCTCCATATACCCGTGATTTTGTGAAATGTACGATTAAGAGTCAAGTATGCTTGGGCCGTGTGCTATCGGCCTAGAATAGTGCCACCCCTTTCGACTCCCCGCAAGAATCGACGAAGAGAAATCCTACCGGATGATGGACAACAGCGTCATCTTGTGTACTGGCTTGAACTGCTATCAGCACATTCACTAAGGAAAAAGTTTGAAGAAATTGGTATTTTGACAGTGGCGGGTCAGTTTGTTTATGAAAACCTGGTACATGTAGATAAGAATACTGATCAATTTACGAGTAGTAAGAAAAGTTATATACACAACCTAAACACAAGGAATGAGCATAAATTAGTTATACCTTTTTTTTTTTAAACTCCCCAAAAATACCTTTACGTATTCCCATCCGCTCGGGGGAGCAGAGGGGATACGTGGGACTCACCGCCCCAAAGATGGCAGAAGGGGCGGAATACCCACTAAAAAGGAAGTAGTACTTTCCCACATTTGCGCCGGATCATGGCGGGCTCGCATCAGCATTACATCACCATGACCAGGATCGCCCGCCCGGCAAAGGACACCACAACCAGCTCTAGTATGCCCCAGGCCCATACACTTGAAGCAGCGTAGGGGCCGGATCCATCAACTCAACTTTCGCCGAGCTCCACCCCACAATCAAACGTCCCTCCTCTGAGAGGATTTTGGCCACGGCCACAGAGCAGCCCATCACCACCGAACCAAGACCACCCCGACCCAGACGAATTTCCCCGACTTTGACGGCAGAGCAGGTTGTCCCGCCTTTTACCGCTACCGCCTCGGCCAATTCCTGGGCAGTGACTGAGTCGTCAATGCCCGAAACCCTCAGATTTACCCTCATTGTCAGCCTCGATATGCTTGCCAAATCCTTCAGCTTATTTTTCAGCTGCTCCACTAGTTCGTCCGCCTTGCGGGAGTCGTCGGACCCAGAGACCTCAAAAACCCGTGCCCCAGTCGCCGACTCCCGAACACTTATCTCCTCCATTCCTATCCCAATATCCCCCAGCTCTATTTCCCGTCTCGCTATGCCCAGGACTTGTGCATAGGTCACTCCTCTTTTAGCCGCCTCCGGCCCCACCGATACAACCACTGCAGCAGATCGCGGGGGGGAAAGATTGGGCTTAGCCCTTTTCCCACCCTTTGAAGCCCCGAAGAGTCCCGCATCGGCTTTGGGGCCGGAACCCATAGCCTTGGAAGGGACTGAGTGACCGCCTTTCCCCTTCCTACCACCCTTAATCTCTATCCAAGCACCTTCCGCAGAGAGTGGCGCCACAGAAGCCTTGGACGAACCAGCGCCATAATCGCGTTTCGAGCGCATCGAATCCGCTACCCCAGACATAGATTTTTTCCCCGCGGAACCAACACCTCTTTTTCCATCGGCCACCGAAGACGGGCACAAGATAGGGAAGACCGCCGATGTCCCTCTATGGCTGACAGACGAGCGCCAACCAGATTCTCCACTGTGGCGACTATTTCCCTTTTTAAGCCCTCCACAAAACCAGACGAAATAGCCTTTGAGGGGGGCGCCCGCTATGTGATTTGTTCACGCAACGCCCTGATGTCCTCCTGGCAGGCCAGAATCTCCTGCCTTAGGACCCCGTTCTCCTCCACAACTCTTAAGAAGTCCTCATTCTCAGTGCGCCGAGCGAGGATCTCCACAACCTCCAGATACTGGCGAACCACAGTTCGCAATTCACTCTTATATTCCGCCTTCATTCTGGTCGAGTGGCGCACCACTGCCAGAACGGAGGCGGCACAACTGCCCGCTACAGCCCTAAGCTCCTCGACAGAATGGGAGTCCATTAGTCCAGGCTCAGGAGCACCTTCTGTAGCAGAATCCCCGCCAGAACTGCCGCTATCCCTCAATTTAGACCCCCGAACACCAACAATCCCCTTAGCACCGTCAGTAACAGAGTCTTTCTCCGCCGTCGACCCATCCTCATGTTGTGAGCAAGTCCCTGCTGCCCTAGAGCTCCCAGAAGAGCGCTTTTTACCTCGTTTCCCGTCAGTTTTAGCCACTTTCCTATCCATCCAGACACTTTCAACCTCAGTATCCGACGCCGAGTCAAATTTTGAGCCATAGGGACAAGATCTCTTTAGAGATTGCTCCACTCGCTCAGCCTCACTAACCCATCCCTCAGTAGAGGACGAAAAAAGTCCACCCTCACAGTAAGACATGACAAAAACCGCAAAAACACCTCAAAACAAAACAAAAAAAAACAAAATCTCCCTCTAAACTCACCAGGAGCCCACAATTATGAGGTCAAGGGTCCCTCGAGTCGCAAGGAGTCAAAGCGCAGCCGCCCCAGGTAAACCTAGGACAGCCACGACAAAACGCCGAGCAACCAAAACCAAAACACAAAATTTTCGGCTTTCCAACAAATTTCACAATTCCCAAAAAACCGAAGAAAAATCCGCAAAAACAAGCCAAGTCGTATTCGAAACTCCACCAAATCCGGTACACAAGCCAAGGTCGTCGTGATATACCAGAATCCGTCCAAAAAAGCAAAGCCAAGTCGTTCTCGGTAAAAATTTCGCCAGTCGAAATTTTTACGTCGTTGATTTGATTACTGTATCGTTGTCAATGGAAAACCACACAATCTCAACAAAACAGAAAATCTGAATTGCCGAAAAAGTATGGCACCGATCAAAGCCAACGATACACCAAACGAAAGCCCTCACAATGCACTACTAATCCACCGAAAATCACAGAAATCCCTCACCATTAGGTCACCTAAACTCCAACCTCGGACCACCCCATAAATGAGTTATACCTGCCACTAGGCTTCAAAAGATAAACAAATCGTTAAAGGTCAATGTTTGCAATTCTACAATGAAGTCCCAAGCAATATACACCATTAAGCATAAATAAATTTAAATTACCAATTAAACGCAAGCTGTCGGAACTGGCACTTAGATTCACTTATACGTCAATATTTTATATTTATGAACTGTTTTGTTGCATGTAAGTGAATCTAAGCTCCGTGATTTCAGTGTAATTATATTGCGACTGTTTTTTAAATTTAATTTTTATGTGTTCAAGAGCTAGTTTATGAAATAAATGATTTTTGATTGATTGATTGACTGTATTATGTGTAATATTATTAAGTAAGGCCGTCTTTATGTAAAAAATATTTTTTAATTAGATATTATTTCTGCGTATAGATTAATTTACAAGAAATGTTTTAATTCGCTGCTTGACCGGATGTTATATCTGATACAGTTTTTCCCTATAACTTTACTAATAACATACCTATAAGAAAAATGATTATCCCTTTGAAGTATTTTGCAATGTTCAATATTAATGCACGATTGCCTTTGAAACAATTAGACTTTTTATAGAAATCTGTCAATCATTATACTGAGTACTTATTATATATATAAATATATAATTTATTATTTATTGTAGGTAATATAATGACTTAACAATGAAAATATCTCTATCATTCCTCAGAAAAAGTTTAGTAATTAATTATACATCATGAATTCAATAAGTTCTTGCAAAAAGAAATATTACTTGACAAATTATGCAACTGCTAGCTAGCTAAAAAGTATGAGTTTTTTTTTTTGATATCTACTACAAGGTCCTAAAGCATGGCGCAAAACTGATCGAAAGTGAAAGTGAAATATAGTAAAAGCTGAAGTGGCAGTGGGCTGGGCCTATTGCACATAGAACTGACGGAAATGTTCTAGAATGATGACCCTTCGATAGAAAGCGTGGCGTGTCTACCCGCAAAATTGACAGAAAATCTAGCAAGCTTCGCAGGATCGGGATGCAAGACGCCTACAATCAGTCACATTGGAAATTTATGATGAAGGCCACAGCTGGAAATATCCAGCAGTTGACTTCTTTGAGCTAATGGTGATTCTGAGAAAACAAAGGTCACACAGTATGAAATTATGGGAAGTGTTATTGGGCGACCAAAACTCCAAATCCAGTTCGGGTTTTGTCTGGCTTCTTATTCCTGGAATTTCTGCCAGGAATAGAAATAGGTCCAGAGGACAGAGTTTTTTAACCGATTCTTCTCCACTCAAGCTCCTGCCCGTAGTGATTGGTCGCGTTAGTTTTTAGGTGTCTCCACAGCCATAGGGATCCTTCGCATCCCAAATTGAATCAAATGTTTTTCATTTCATTAATATTTTTTTATAGTATAAAAAACATGTGTTAGCATATAAGTCATTAACAAGAAAACTAAATGGTTAAAACCAATTATATCATATGAAAAGAGGATCAGTTACTACCGATGTTCCTTCGCTGCATAGGAAAAACGACACGGCAGTGAGACGATACGCCTTAGCTTGTGCACCAGGCAAATAACAGATTAATATATCTTACCACTGATAGAATCCATTGTGTAGGCGCACATATAGTTCCACAAAGAGAATGTGCCTTTTCCAGTTTTCTCCTGAAGTCGGTTCGCTAGGACAGTGCTCTTCTCGGCGAACGCGCAGACGAACCGGTTCAGATTCCTGGAGCTGAACGTCGGAGCCAGTACCTTGCGACGAGGACGCCATATTGACGCTAAAGATAAATACAGTTCTATTACAATAAATATTCTAGGACATCTGATATTGAGTTCGAAGCAAAAAACTAGAAGATCTTGTAATATTTAGGATTCATGTATCTTTATATATCTTCAGGTGTATAGGCATCCTATAAAGACCTAAGGAGCCCAAGCTAACCTCACCTGCAAGTGGTGCACCTGCCGATCAACGGACAAGGCTCTGGCGATAGGCTCGCCACCTATTCCGTGAAACCAACTATATAATTGGCGAAATGTCGACGTATAATATGCCTCTGCCTACCCCTTAGGGGAAACAGGCGTGAATGTATGTATGTATGTGTATCTTAATCCTTCGGACGTAGGCTTTCTTTCTGCTTCTCTAAGATCTCCAGTTTTTCGTGAGTAAAAACTATTTGACCTTAGCGAGGATCTTTACATTTTTTACTTAAATTTCATACGATTTACATCTTCTTTTAATTCTGTGTGAAGCATTTGTATGACCGCTCTCACTTTGTGAATTGCATTGTCACGTTAAAAAAGATATTTTAGAACCAATGGGTATCATCAGACCTCTAGTTACTGCGATAGTGTTTAAGATAAGAATTGGCCTTCCTGAAGAAGACTACGTTAATGGGCTGAGTTATCTAGTTAACATTTCCTTATACTTAAACCATTTTGTTTTATATAAGTAAGAAAAGGTTGTGCTCTTTAGGTACTCTTCTATTATAATAAATTTCAGTGGATTATGTCGCGATTGTAGAGCGAGTGATGCGCTCGAATCTCAGAGGTGCTTGGTGGTCGGAAACGATCACCAAAGTACAACAGAGTTTACAGAGGTCAGTCATTTAAAATGTAGTAGTCGTTAAAGCATGTTAGAGGCTGAAATTGGGCGGCTTGAAAAATACTAACAGCAGGACGCCATACACCTGCCCCCGCCAATCCGTAATGGGTCAGCGTGGTGGAGTATGACCCAATACCTTCGTACCTTGGTATGTGAGAGGAGGCTCGTGCTCAGTAGTGAGACGTTAATGAGCTGAGTTAAATATGATGTCGCGATGTTTATTTTTTTTTTAAAAAAAGTAAGCCTTGAAGAATTAATTATATAATGGTTTTATAGTAACAACTCAAGGTGCACGCATGTAGCGACTACTAAGAAATGGTTACACTTGAATCATATCATTAAAACAAGTCGCTATAAAGTTGATGATTGTTATGAGTAATAATTCAAGGTACCTGGCTAGTTAGCATGAGGAACTTCAAACGGTAACGATCAATTAATTGACTTAGAATAAACACACCATAGTCAAACACTATATGGGCTGTTCCTATAAGGACATTTTTCAATAGCTATCATTTGGTTTGTTAGAGCGCTTATATACAATGTCTTGATAAATAAATAAAATTAATAAATACTCACTGACAATTACACCAATTATTTAGTTCCAAGATAAGTGTCATTAAGAACTTGTGTTGAATACTAAATAACGGATAAACATATATAAATACATTTTTTTTAAATACCTTCTTAATATTACATAGAAAACATCCAGACCAGGACAGATATTAATGTTCATGCACATAAAGTTTTGTCCAGCGTGATAATCGAATCCACGACTTCAGGAGCGAAAGGCAGTTATACTGACCTCAACGTCATATCGGTTGTCCGGTAAGGCGAGATGTCTCTTAATTAAAAAAAACACCAGCTTAACTTTACGTCAGACAGTATTTTTGCTAGCCGTCATTATTGAGTGTTATTATGGTGCTTATTCCACGTGCCTGCCTAGCATGATGATTATGGGCAAATACCTCTATCTATTGAGGAAGCCATGTTCAGCAAGGACTAAATAATTACAATTATTTGATAATTTACTTAGATAAGACTACATTAATGACATTTAAACATAACGTTGACTTAGAAGTAAATTATCTCGGAAAATCAATAGCGAAGTGTTTGGGCTTGTTTGTTGACAGTGACTTGAAATGGAAGGGACATGTTGAAGACATACGGAAAAAACTAAAAAAACAGTTTTCATATGCACTTACTCTTTACAGCAAACTGTGAATTGTAATGCTTTATTAACAGCGTAGCATTTACACTAAGATACGCTTTAATATTCTGGGGTAACTCTACATACAGACTGTTGGCCTTCGGAGCTCAAAAAAGGTGCACACGTGCCATGTCTAAACTTAGCCGAACCGACTCCTGTCTACTCTATTTTAAGAAATATGACCTAATGACATTGCCATGTCTGTATATTTATGAATGTGCTCTATTTCTTCACAATAATATTGAATTTTTTGTCTTTATGTCCCGAGCTCGACATAACAATAAATTTAGCGCAGTTAGTTGCAAAACAACTCTGTTTATAAAAAAAAAAATCGGAAGCGCATGAAGAATTTATAACAAAATACCTAAAGAAATTTGTTCCACTAATAGTGAGTCTGTTTAAAAACAAACTTCGCGACTTCCTTTTGATGAAAGTTTAGTGTCACATTCTTTTTAAATGACAAAACCATATGACACTACTACTAAGGCAGGTTCCGATTTGTTTCATAGCTGTAGAATAGAATGAGAATTTTGTATAATGTAAAATTAAGGATTATGATAGATTTAATTATATTAATTTTTTCAATGTTTTCTTAGTTTTAAGTTCATACAATATTGTACGCCCACAAGGTAGAACACGTCGCGAAAAATGTTTTATGTACTCATCATAACAGCCTGAGTTTTGACAGTAAAATGATTTGATTGATTGATTGACTCACAAGGCTGATATGATGAATGTCATTATAAACTCAGCTCCTAAGCTTCTTTGTTACTAATCACTCATCATCATTTTCTAGTATTATCCCAGTTGCCCTAGACTAAAGCTCAGGGCCAAGGGTCTGTTCACAGGTCTAATCAGATTTGGTTGATCTTCAGTTATTACAAAGAGTATAAGAATAATAAGAATACAATTATTTATTTGGTCTACACAAAAAGTTACTTACATTTATTCATGTAGTTTTAAAGGCATAATAATGCCAACAGAAAACAAAAGAAAAACATAGAATACGTAGACCAGTAAAAGGTCCCCTTCTCAGCTCGAAGCTATGGTTATAAACCATAGCGCTGGTATTCCGAAGAGGCCTAAGTGCACTGTCACGGTCACACACCAATACAAATTCAAACATGATACAATCCAAAAACTTAAATAAAAAGATTACAATAAATTAGAGCGTTATTATATTACTCCTAAGGCGGGGATACACATGCCAGTAAATCGGGAAAGTAGCTGGCATGAAAGTTACTGGCATGTACGAGTAACTAGCACACTGCGGATACATTTGCAAGTAATACTGGCATGCAAGTTGTGCCCTTGCATACATACAGAACAGTTCGTGAGAGTCACTCGTACCTATTCTTATGAGTGAAAAATGGATAACAATTGAAGTGAATTAAACAAAATCGTGTTGGTGTCCTATGGCTACGTGTTCCGTAGCTGTCGCGACTGTTCACGTGCCAGTTTGGCGGCCCCCCGCGTCACCTCCCTTAACGGGCATGCAAGTAAATCAAATGTTGTGCTAGCTACATGTATGCCAGTTACAGGCATGCCAGTTAGCGTATGTATACACATGATAGTAGCTGGCACGTGCAAGTAGCTGATATGCTAGTGTGCAAGCATGGCTATCCCCAGCTCTAAGCTTCTTTGTCACTAACCACTATAGGTAAATAAGTCTTAGACCGACAATTTAATAATATAAATATTTTCTTTTGGTTTTGGGATTGATGGTGTTTATCGTGTTAAATAGTTATGCTACAGATACAAAAAACAGCCAGTACAGTTAATATATTTTTAAACTAAATTATATTTTAAATAACAATAATTCATTGATTGAAACAAAAAAAAATATTTATTACTAAGTAACTGACCTGGTGCGAATATAGGAGTATGCCCAAGAGGATGTGCAAGAACGAGAGGACTTAGTCCGCTTGTAGCTTTGCGTTGCTCAGTGATCGGAAACGATCACCGAAGTACAGCAGAGTTTACAGAGGTCAGTCCTTGGATGGGTGACCGTTTGTGTGTCATTTGATATCGAGCGCTTCCGTGCTTCGGAAAGCACCTTAAGTCGTTGGTCCCGGCTATAACTAAATGTGATAGTCGTTAAGCCATGTTAGAGGCCTAATGCCTTCGCTAATCCGCACTGGGTTAGCGTGGTGGAGTATGACCCAATACCCTCACACCTTGGTATGTGAGAGGAGGCTCGTGCTCAGTAGTAGGACGTTAATGGGCTGACATGATGAACTCACCTGGTGCGAATATACTCCCGTTGCCCAAGAGGATGTGCAAGAACGAGAGGACGTGGTCCTTCTCCAAACAGGCCTTCGATACGAACTCTGAGTCCTCTGCGTCTACGCTAACTGAAAACATTTTTTTTGCTAATCATCATTTCAGACTTATAAAGTCCACTGCTGAACATTGTCTCCCCTATGGCTTACATTCTTTTGGACTTTGCTCATAATCACCACTCTAAAAGAGGAAAGAAAATATGTTTATTTGGTACACAAACAATTCACAATTAACAACTTAACTTATATACTAATTGATCTGTACCAAAAAGGTCACCGCTCAGCATGTGTCGCAGTTTGACCCACCCACAGAGAAAATATCTAACGTATTTACTAACTTCCGCCCGCGACTCCGGCTCCATGAAATTTCGTTTTGGGAATTGGCTTCGATAAGAAGTACCGTAGTTTATATTCTGTTAATTTTATTTTCAAATTTTAGAGTATTTATTAGAATATAATTTAAGTCAACATAAAATCTGGGAAAAGCGATAATATCTGCATTAGTTTAAAACTGTGTCGCAGGTATTAATGCCATTTTAGCAAATATTCCTGTTTTTATTTAGGACAGAGTATGTGAATTTATGTGCTCACGGAAAGTCAGCTGTCAAAATGACAGATTTAGATTTTTTTTTTAATGGGAATTCATCAAATGACCTTTCCCCGCTGTGGGTGGAAACCATCAATGTTCATTTTTTTGAGCCTTTTTTTTTTTTATCGTCGGTAAAAAATGATGTTTACGCAATGTTATCCGGCCAATGGGGGGACCGAGAGGGCAGTGTGGGGCTCACTGCTTCAGACACGACCACCGCAGTCCTACCCACTAAAAAACTTCCGACGACGCCCACCGCTGTTGAAAAAGGGGCAGGGGGCCAGTGCCTGGGTTTGTAGCTTCTGGCACCCCGCCCGCGGCCAACGTCCCCCGGATCAGAATCGGGAGGACCTCCTCAGAGAAGCGCAGTGTGTCGCGCCCCCCCTACCTCCTTGTGCGGCCATGACGTAACTGGCCGACTTCTGGGAGGTTATATAGCTAGACGGACCCCTGCCCCTGCCGCCTAAGACCCCCCAGGCGCGGCTGGACGAACCCTTCTTGCCCGCCCGCTGCACCAACGGCGTAGCCGTAGAGAGAGCGGATCTCGCTCCCTCTCCCGCTCCGCGGCCTCCTTCTGCGACATCACCACTTCGCAGAAGGAGGCCATCCTTCTTTTGAGCCTGCTATGTACCAAGGCCTCGGTAACCCTTGCGAACAGTCCCGCAACAGATTTCGACATCTGTGATAAAATACCGCCTATGTACTTTTTAAGAAAGGAAAAGATGTGGAACACACAATACAAAAGATTAAAGACATGGGGGCTTATTACAAAACTAGAAATAAAGTTATATCAGGTTTAAAGCTAGTCCCTCCCGGACAGGTCTCCACCGGGGGCCGGGAAAGGGTAACACCCAGAGGTTGGCGACTCTGGGTGCCCTTAGTACTGACTACCGGCCCGGGGGAAACTAAGAGGGACCTGTGGAGGGCGCTGCGGGAGGGCCAGGAGGGCCCGTTCAGCAGCGCCAGGAAGGTCTTAGGCAGTGGGGGCAGAAGACCCACGAAAATATTTGTAACATAGTTCTAGCCTTTACCAACACAGCAATAATTTTAAAATAAGATATATACATGATCGCATGTCCAATACACCTTTAAAGGAGGGTAAAAAGTTTTCCCTTAGTCGACGGAAACAATTTTTTTGCAGGCACTACTGTCATAATAATATATTTAATAGGAACATTAGGAAGTCGTTATCTATATGTTAAACTTTAGCTATTTTTTCAACTGGAACAAACTTTTTAATTTATAAACATAGGTACGATAATAATAATAAAATTTAATTCTTGCTTATTTCTGTCAGTTGGAGTAAATATTCTAATTTTAAAATGGCGGCCCGTCTGTCGGCTTAATTATGCTGCGAGATGGTAAATGTTTCAGCCTTCTAGCAATCTAGTTATGGCGCGTAGGCTCAAATACTAACTTTATGTTATAAAGATTGAAAATGTCAATTAATTAAACTATCATAATCTTTTCGAATTAAATTTTATTCTTCTGTTAAATAGCTCAGTGCTTAAAGACGAAAGTTAATTATATCTATAAGTTAAGGGGTAAAACCACGTTATGGATTACAACTATGGTCTTATGAGGAAGTTGAGAGTCAGACAACAAGCAATGGACTTTGGGTTTTCACGACTAATAGTAATGATGCAAAAAAAAAAAGAAGATTCGTAGAAACACTAAATACAACGCTCAAAAAAGAAACATTCTGAAGTTGCAATGCCAGGGCATTTAGCACAACGGCTGCTGAAGCAGAAAATGTCTGAAATAGACATTCTTCGAGAATTAACATATCTAGCAAATCGCCAAACGTTGCCGCAGCAGAAACTCGAATATCTTCGCAGTTTAATGTCACACTGATTTCATTTATACATACACATTTACATTACGTCACATTAACATTTTTGTATCAATTTTTTTGAATAAAAAAAGTTCCGCTGAAGCAACGGTGTCGCAGCGCAAACAGTATTTGATGAATAACTCCCCGAAGGTTGGATGTACAGTTTTTTACATACCATACAGTCATACACTGAAAATCTGATAGTGAATGATATTTTCTAAATATTGGTTAATTCAAATTTTCTAAAAAGTAAATTCCAAAGCATCCGTTTAATTTTGCTTTGGTGGGTACTTAGCTAAACGTACTTTGTCATATAACAACTGCGCTAAGTCAAACTGCGTAAGCTATATCTATTTAATAATAAACGATGTTCAAATGAGCAGTTATTTTTGAAGCTGTACATTTACCACTTATATTTATATTTTGAAGAACATACCATTGATGACATAGTATGAATATATTTAAGATAAGAGGTGTATAGGGACCTGTCAAAATCTGAGGAGCCAGAGCCAACCTCCCCTGCAAGTAGTGCAACTGCTGAACAATGGACAAGGCTCTGGAGATTAGAAAAGTTCCCGGTAAGCGGCAATAGGCTTGCCACCATTACGTGGGACCAAAATGTTATTCGCGAAGTGTGGGCATATATTATTATATGCCTCCGCCTACCCCTTCGGGAAAAATGGCGTGATTATATGGATGTATGTATAAATTTCAATGCAAAAAAAAAACTTGCATACTTCTCTAACAGAATAGAAATATTTCTATTATCCGTCATCGCTCATATCTTACATATTTTTACAAACTACTATGAACTTGCCACCAAATGCATGACCAGTGCAATTTGCTATGCTCCAAGAATTTATGAAACATTAATCTCATTTCATTCTCATGGCGACACGATAGCCTTTGAGAGTTAAGCCTATGAGACCCTTGTTTAATGTAAAAACAACAACAATTGAATACAAAGTCATTGCAAAGTTGTTACAACAATAAGTGTCAGACCAATCAGTCAGGTCAATAACGAGTGGACTAAAAGATAAAAACAAAACAAAAAGATTTTTATTTGGTACAACAATGACACATACACCGAAATAACCTTAACACTCTAAATAAAAAAGCAAATATAAAATACTGAGATATAAAACAAAGTCGCTATCTTCTGTCTGTTCCTATGTAAGCTTAGATCTGTAAAAATTCGCAACGGATTTTCATGCATTTTTTTAACAGATAGAGTGATTTACGCGGTTGGCCGCTAGTCTCTTAACACCAAAGTATTTACAATTTATCTTATATTTAGCTTCAAGAATTTACCACTTCATCATCATGCAAGTCATTGGAAGTCTACTGCTGAACATTGTCGATTTCCATATCAATCGATTTGGAGTCGTCTGCATTCACCGGGTTAGCCAGATCATTTATCTATATCGGTCTAGTGGAAGGCCGTTTTCTATACGTTTGCCGGTTTGTGATCGTCATTAAAATTCTTCGAGCTGTGTGCCGGACTACTGCCATTTTAATCATCATCATCAGCCTACATTTGTCCACTGCTGGACAAAGTCCTCTCCAATGGCACACCACAGAACTCGATCTTCAGCTCTTCGTCTTCAACCGCTGCCAGCCGTTTTGCGTATGTCGTCGCTTTACCAAGCTGGAGGGCTCATTTAGTACTTACGACAGAATAACTTCTGATGATCTAGCCACAGGTGTGTAAGGCCTCCTTGCTTGATTGCCTCAAGCCCCATTATATTTATAGTATGCATTCGATCTGAAAACATGATTTGAATATATTTATATTTAAAAAAAAAGAACCTGTTTTCCGCTCTGTAAGTCGTAGTTTTGAATCCCACCACGAACAAATATTTGTGTTCTTGAATATCTCTTTATTTTATGTCATATGTTCATTTGTTTTGGTCTCGTGTGTTCTTTATAAATAATATACTAATACATACTTATAAAGAATTAATAATAAAATACTTTATAAGTAATTCTTTATAAGTATATACACTTGCGAGCAAAAGTATGGAATCACTTGCTCGAAGTTCCACGCGATCTTGAGTACTTAATAACTAAATAATAATAATAAAAATGATACCATTTTAAAGGTTAAAATGTAGTCTTTAAATTGATATCAAATTCATTCAAATGGCTCCATTATTTCTGGAGCTATCCTGGATTAAGTGAAGGAGGTAGGAAAAGGCAAGGATAACGGAAAAATTATGAATGAAAAAAACAACAAAAATTAATTAATAAAAACTTTATTTCGCCTAAAAACTTAATGTCAATACTTAGTGTTCCCCCCCCTCGCCCTAAGGAGAGCTCGGAGACGGTTCTTCATGGACCTGATGAGCTTCCGTATGGTATCTTGTGAGATACCTTCCCACTCTTCAATCAAAGCCGTATTGAGCTCATATGTGTTTGAAGGAGTAGGATTTCTGGATCGAACCCTCCTCTTTAGTTCATCCCACACGTGCTCTATTGGATTCATGTCCGGGCTAAGCGCTGGCCAGTCCAATGTGGCGATGCCGACTTCCTCTAGGTATTCGGTTGTGGCACGGGAAGTGTGACAACGAGCGTTATCGTGCATGAGGACGAAGTCATCACCGATATATCCCGCATAGGGAACGACATGTTCCAGCAGAATATCGGAAAAGTATCGGTCAGAAGTTAGACCGCCTCCTCGTCCCCCGCCAGGCACGAAAACAAGCTCCGTTTTACCGTCGAAAGAAATGCCGGCCCACATCATTAAAGAACCGCCTCCATAAGCCACTGTCTCAGCGAAACAGCACTGCACAAAGCGCTCCCCAGGCCTCCTGTAGACCCGACCTCTTCGATCGTTGCCGTGTAAACACATTCTGGTCTCGTCCGAGAACAGTACACGGCTCCATTCCTCAACGTCCCAATCAAGGTGGGAACGAGCGAATCGAAGGCGGGATGTCAATGAGCTGCCGTCAGTTTCGGGCCTGTGGCAGGCCTTCTTGGGGTTAAATTAGCTTGCTTGAGTCTTCGACGAACTGTCCACTCGCTAACAGCGACCCCGCGAACATTTCGGAGCCCCTGCTGGACGTCAACACCAGTCAAATGCCGATTTCGGAGAGAAGTTGACGCGATAAAACGGTCATCCCTCTCCGATGTGCACCGGCGTCGTCCAGATCTTGGTCTCGGCACAAAGCCACCAGTCTCCAGAAAGCGTTTGTACACTTTCGAAACACAAGACTGACTTGTGAAACGTGTGAAAGATGACTGATAAAAAAAACCGGTAACACGTCTTTTTATGGGGGTTGAAGGGCGCGCAACTGGTGACGGGTTAAACAATTGAAACGCATCTTTTTTCACTTAGCCCAGGATAACTTCTGAAGTACTGGCGTTATCTGAATAATATTGGTATCAATTTAAAGTTAATTAATGAACCTTTAAAATGGTATCATTTTTATTATTATTATTTAGTTATTAAGTACTCAAGATCGCGTGGAATCAAATTCAAGCAAGTGATTCCATACTTTTGCTCGCGAGTGTATTTGCAGAAAAAAATGAAGTACGTATGTTAATCCTTTATTTAGTAACCATAACACATGATCGTTGCCACTTTTTTGCTTTACAAGAGCTTTACAAAACTGACTCCTGTGAACTCTTTTAAAAAAATTGCATTAATGACATTACCATGCTTATACCTTTTTGAATGTGCAGTTTTTATTAAATCTAATGTAGACTTATTTCGATTCAAAACCCTTGATCGTAATAAAGATGAATTAAGTGCCATTACACACAATATTGCCTTATTAAAAAAAACGATCATTGGAAGTGCTACTAATATCTATAACAAAATCAAATACGTCTGCTGCGTTCCCAAAATCTCTTTAAGTTGAAATTAAGTGAACTATTGAAAGAAAAATGCTATTATAATGTCAAAGAATTTTAAAACGACTTCTCACTATAAATTTTTGACAAACGACGACTTGTTAGTATTACTTTTAAAATCCATAAAATCTGATTTCGTGTTATATGAAATCGCAACTATTGTACGCCCATGAGGCAGACCACAGCTAGATCTGAACCTATCCTGTAACCTGTGTTCGCAATAAACGATTTTGATTGATTGATTGATTAATGATACTTTTCTTTAGTCTAATTAATTGGTATACTTATAGGATTTTTTTTAAATTTATGAGTATGTTTTTACAAAAATGTTTTTGTGTTTTTGTATATAAGGCATTGTTATTAGTTAGAGTAACCTATTAAAACTTCATTTAAAATAAGATAAAATACACCCGGGAAATAAGAACGAAGTAAATAATAAATAAAGGAATATAATAAACTGAACCTCTAAAAAATACTTCATCTAATAGGGGATTAGGTGCTCCATCAGAATTTTTGATGTACAAAAAGGTTAGGTTAGGTTGGTAATTTATTAATTTTGATGACACATTAAATATGAGCCATAAATAAATATTTCTGACACTTACCAATTATTTTGCTCCAAGATAAGCATCATTAAGAACTTGTATTATAGATACTAAAAACGGATAAACATGCAAAAATACTATTTTATTTTTGTAAATACATTCTTAATATACATAGGAAAACACCCAGACCAGAACAAATATTTAAGTTCATGCACACAAGGAATTGTCCTAAGTAAGAATCGAACCCACAACCTTAAGAGCTGGGTATATTCGCCGCCACGCCATGTCGATAGTCGTATAGATATAGATGGGTATGGGTATGGGTATAAAAAAGGATTTGTATGGATGCAGTAGTTACTTCCTTATCATAAGTATTGTCCTCCGATAGTAAGATTTTCCATTTAGGTCTATCCTACGCCTCTTCCCCTAGTTGTATGCATGGGGATCTCGCAGGTCCTTTTAGACAACGACCAGAGACACCTAAGGCGGCCGATAGGCCAATCGGATTTCCCATATAAGTCCGCTTTAACCCACGATCTCCTCCCATTCTTTCGAGATGGTCAAGCCATCGAAGTCTCGAGCCTTCGTCTCGCCAATAATGTTTGGCTCATCCAGTTTGCGCTGGGTCAATGTTGTGGAGTACGACCCAATACTCTCTCACCTTGGTTTATGAGAGGAGGCTTGTGCTCAGTAATGGGACCTGTTATTCTTATATGAAGAATGTTTTGTTCGGAAATATTAACTTCTAATTCACGATATGTATGTATATTACAAACCTTTCATACTATAGGGGCCCAATTCGAAAAATCATTATTTTTAGGAAAACGCGTATATAGCTTTTTGAGATATTTTCACAAAATAAATAATAACTTTAAATTTTTTGAGATGCACCCCGATTATAGGAAAGCTACGATTTGTAATATATCTAAACTTACCTTCATCGTTGCCGTAGAAGCGAAGTCCTGCACCAATCACTGGCATCATCGGCAGATCATTCCTCAGCTTTTTCGCCAACTCCCTTTTTCCCCTATTTTTCCACCGTATCACCAATACCCACATAAGAATTACTATCAAAAAACATTGCCAAATCATATTAAACCTAACCGTAATTTTTTATAAAATTGAAACGGTTATAATGTCTACCCTTTACAAAGGTTTATTGAAATATAACCGCGACGACTTCACTGCCATGTCTTATATAACTCAATTATTTGTTTCAACCGGCTTCGACACTTTAATCGACTGAACTATTGCTGTCTTTGAGACCTGCTTATGCTCAAGATTTATGCAGTTTCGTTTATTAAGAACTCGCAGAATTATTGAGTTTACAATAGATTTGGGAGCGGAGGTCAGAGTACCTGCAGTCGTACATACCTAAAGTCGTGGTTTAAATCCCCTTAATCGATTTTATTCGGGTGTCTGCAATGTATTGTAAGAATCTTATTTACAAACATTGTATGTACACAAAAGTATATGTACATAGAGAAATTGGTTATTTATGTTTATACGTTGTGATAAAATGCGTAAATAGGGACCTTACCAAAATCTAAGGAGCCTACACAAATCTTACCTGCAAGTGGTGCACCCGCCGATCAACGGATGAGGCTGTGGCAAAGAGAACAGTTCCCGGTAAGCTGTTTCTAAAACAATATGTAAACCTGTTGACTAAAATACGTATAAAATATATGTAAAACACACATACAAATTATATTGCATTTAAAACATATGTATTTCTAAATTAATTTAATTTAGGTTAATTAAATTAATTTAAGTTAATTATAACGTTAGACTAGGGTATAAAAAATATAATATACTTTATTGTAGAATACCGATGCTGTTTTTAACTATGTATTTTATTTGTTTGTATAGTATAGTATAACACTAAAACTATTACTAACATATTATGAAATACAAGTTAGTTTAGTGCTCAATATACCTGTAAAGTAAATTATAAACAATGTATTCTATAAAGTACTCAGAACATGCATAATCGAAAATATAATGGTTATCGGGTAAGTGATAGAGTTTGAACAGAAGAATCGAGCAGATTTGTACTCAACAATCGAAAATATTTCTCAAACGAAATTAATTTAATCAAGTAATGAAATACGAGTATCTTATATTTATTTCCTGCGTACTTTTTGTGGTTTGTAAAAATGGTCCGTGCGATAGATAGATAGCGGGGCGATAATGAGCTGAGACGATGAACGAAAATTGTACAATAAATTTGGAATAAGCTATAAATAAGCTATTTATAAGGAGCTCAAGCCAACCGTAGCGCAACCTGCACCTGCCGATCAACGGGCGAGGCTCTCCTAAACATAACAGTTCCCGGTAAGCGGCAATGGACTCGCCACCTATTACGTGGCACCTAATAATTGGCCAGGTGTGGGCGTTTAGTATGACTCTGCCTACCCCTTCCCTTCTGCTTCCCTAAGCGAGATATTATGAATATTATATAGGTATGTATGAAATAAAGAAAGAAATAAGAAAACAAGAACAAGAAACAAAACAGGGGACAAGATCCCATGTCGCGTGAATAAGGGGCGGGGGGCCAGTATGAAGCAAAGTGTAAAGTATACTTCGCATAAAGCTCCGTATAAAGCCCGCGGCCAACGTCCCCCGGATCAGAACCGGGAGAACCTCCTCAGAGAGACGCAGTGTGTAGTGCCCCCCCTACCTCTTTATGCGACCAACGGCGTATGTGGCCAACTTCGCAGGGGTTCTGTAGTTAGATGGAAGGGGCTCTCTGCCCCCGCCGCCTAAGACCCCCCTGGCGCTGCTGAACGGGCCCTCCTGGCCCACCCGCTGCGCCAACGGCGTAGGCGGAGACAGAGCGGATCCCGCTCCGCGGCACCTTTTGCGACATCACCACTTCGCAGAACGCAGAAGGAGGCCATCGCCTCCCACGCCTTGTCTTCAAAAAACCTGTGGTAAACCAGTGCATAGATCGATTTTGGATAGTTCTAGCAAGACTTCTGCCCACTCAAATTTATTTTCTAAAATTTATCTATATTTTGAACATTAATTAAAGGATTATTAACCGTTAAGTGTTTGTGAACATAAGTATAGGTAAATGAAACGCTCGGTAGCTCTGCGGTGTTCGGTGGTCGGAAACGATCACCAAAGTACAGCAGAGTTTACAGAGGTCAGTCCTTGGATGGGTGACCGTTTGTGTGGCATTTGATATCGAGCGCTTCCGTGCTTCGGAACGCATGTTAAGCCGTTGGTCCCGGTTATCACTAAATGTGGTAGTCGTTAAGCCATATTAGAGGCCTCATGGGCGGCTTGAAAAATTATAACAGCAGGACGCCATATACCTGCCTCCGCCAATCCGCACTGGGTCAGCGTGGTGGAGTATGACCCAATACCCTCACACCTTGATATGTGTGAGGAGGCTTGTGCTCAGTAGTGGGACGTGAATGGGCTGTGATGATGATGATGATGATAGAATACTTTTAAAGTCGGCGCTGGAAGATCAGCATCTTCGTATATTAACAAATAAAAAAGTATTTATGCATGTTTATCCGCTATTTAATATCCACAACAAAAGTCCTTAATGATACTTATGTTGGAACGAAATAATTAGTATGATTGTAAGAGAACTATTATTATTATTAATAGAAGTTTGATTGCGTGCCAAGTTGTCGCAAGGCTCTGATTTGGCTTCCTATTCGTAGGTACGGAGAGATTTACTTTTTAATCAAATAGTAGGGGACTATACTATTTATTAGAAAACAAATAAAACATTATGTGTAAAGAGGTTCTATCAAAATCCCAGCCCAAGCCAACTTCACCTGCAAGTGGCGCACGCGCGTATCAACCGACGAGGTTCTGGCGAATAATTAAGAGTTCCCGGTAGCAGCAATAGGCTCGCTACCTATTACGTGGGAACAACAATAAAATTGTCGAAATGTGACCTAATAATAAGGCCCTGCCTACCCTTTCTAGGAAACAGGCGTTATATAATTAGTTTTATAAAGCCACATTTCAATAGGATAAATACCAAAGTATTGTCTTAATTACAGGCTGTCAGGACATGCAAAATATTACATTTAATAAAAATAAAAAAACTCAATATTTTAAGTATTGCCAGCCCTACAATTTGTAACTCCGTTGATCTTTGTAAGCAAATTCAATCTAAATCTCAATTCTCTATTACACTCCATAAGTTTACATTAGGTGTTAAAATATGAGAAATCACAGAATCTTTATAAACCCTGTCGGGCACGGTTTAAAGGCAAAGTCATTTGGTTGTATTTTGGAATTATTTAATTTTATAATAACATTTTGATAAAAAAACTAAAAGGTACACATACTTTTTTTAAAGTGCAATTTGTTCCATTAAATTTGCTTTGCTGTTGCTTTTTGGCGCATAGTTACGAATAGTTCGTAAATGATGCAAAGTGCCTGACATACATACAGCCTTTAAACGGTATTTAGACTTTACTTCTGCTCGATTACATTATAACCAAAGCCATTGCATGCCAAGGATACCTATTTATTTGCAACGACAACTATCTGAGTCGATGTTTCTTAAAAATATGTAAATTTTTATGCTCTTTGATGCTTATTTTAATTTATACATACACACATAATCTCAACTACATTTGGAATTGGCAGAAAGCTTGCTGCAACTATTTAATAGGTACCTAATAATAATAAATAAATAAATATTTCTGACACTTACACCAATTATTTAGTTTCAAGATAAGTATAATTAAGAACATGTGTTATGGATACTAAATAACGGATAAACATACATAAATACTTTATTTTTTTTGTAAATACATACTTAATATACATAGAAAAACACCCAGACCAGAACAAATATTCATATTTATATACACAAATATTTGTCCTGAGTGGGAATCGAACCCACGACCTCAGGAGTGGAATGCGGGTATACTCGCCACAACGCCATATCGGTCGTCATATATTGGATATATAATATATTGTTAGCAAATTTTACTTTTATCCCAGAGATCTCAAGGTGAAACGTGTCAAGTCTTCATACTCTTCCAATCAAATCAAATCATATATTTGCTCTTTGCAGTTGTACAGAAGACCGAGGAGTATAACCAGCCACTTTGCTTAGCGTTTGTGGACTATGAAAAGGCCTTCGATTCGATCGAGACTTGGGCAGTGTTTCAGTCCCTGCAGCGATGCCGCATTGACCATCGGTATATTGAAGTGTTGAGAAGTTTATACAAAAACGCCACCATGTCCGTACGCGTACTAGACCAGCACACGAATCCTATCCTCCTGCGGAAGGGCGTGAGACAGGGAGATGTCATATCTCCGAAACTGTTCACTGCTGCCCTGGAGGATGTTTTCAAAATGCTGGACTGGGGAAACTACGGCATCAACATAAATGGCGAGTATATGTCTCACCTTCGATTTGCCGACGATATAGTGGTCATAGCGGAGTCACTTGTGGATCTGGGCACAATGCTCGAAGACCTCGACAGAGCTTCCCAAAGGGTAGGTCTCAAAATGAACATGGACAAGACGAAAATTATGTCGAATGTCCATGTTAAGCCTACCCCAATAATTATTGGAGGCTCGGCTCTCGAAGTTGTCGACGAATATGTATACCTGGGACAAAAAGTCCAAATGGGTAGGTCCAACTTCGAGAAAGAGGTCAATCGTCGAATCCAGCTCGGTTGGGCTGCGTTCGGGAAACTGCGCTATATCTTCTCGTCAAAAATACCTCAGTGTCTTAAGACAAAAGTCTTTAACCAGTGTGTGTTGCCAGTGATGACGTACGGTACTGAGACTTGGTGCCTGACTATGGGCCTCATTAGAAAGCTCAAAGTCGCTCAGCGTGCAATGGGAAGAGCTATGCTCGGAGTGTCCCTACGTGATCGAATCAGAAATGAGGAAATCCGTAGGAGGACTGGAGTGGCCGACATAGCGAGGCGAGTTTGCAGGCTGAAGTGGCAATGGGCGGGGCACATAGCTCGAGGAACCGACGACCGATGGGGCGTCAAGGTTCTGCAATGGCGACCGCGAACCGGTAAACGTAGTAGAGGACGGCCTCCCACGCGATGGACCGATGATCTGGTCAAGGCGGCGGGAAGCCGATGGATGCAGGCGACTCAGTATCGCTCAATGTGGAAATCTATTGGGGAGGCCTATGTTCAGTAGTGGACGTCAGATGGCTGAGATGATGATGATGATGATTTGCTCTTAGTTGCTTTCTACGACACCTTCGGGCAATATCCACTCTGTGAAATTAGCTTTTGTACACCAAATTGTTTATGCAAGATTATTTGTATTTGACTCATGCCAATGTCTAAAGTTATCTAAATTTCGCGGTATGTCACATGTCGATCATCCTCAATCAGCTTACACACAGCATCAACGTTTTCTTGGGTGACTGCAGTTTTTGTACGACCTTGACGTCATCATCACTGAGCTTGACACGTTCACGTTGAAATTCAGCAAACCAGCGATAAATTGTGGTTTTGGGTGGGGTTTCATCACCAAATGCAGAAATCATTCAGTCAATACACTGTTTTTGTAAATCATCGCTCTTAAATTATGTCGAGTCAATTGCATTTTCTCAACGACTAAACAAGTTTGACCAGACCTTTTTTTTTTAAATAACGGCTTCGTGCGTCTAGCACATCTAGCCAGTGTCAAGTAAGTGATATATTAATAATATATAATTCATAGTAAATGAGAATGAGTGATGATAAAGAGTAAATGGTAAATGAGATACCCTCCCCTAAGCCCCTTGAGTCCTCAGTAAAGATGTGGGACTATACTGAGATCTCACATGGACTCCTTGAGAGAATTTGAAAAGTGATGTTGCATTGCTTTGTTTGCTTTACCAACACTCATGTATATTCACAAACACTTAACGGTTATTAATCCACCGTTATTACATATTAATGTTAGAAATATCACAAATTTTAGAAAATAAAACAAAACTGCAGACATGACGCTTCACTTTCCGGCCAAGAAGTCTGACCAGACCTTGTGACAAGACCGAGATTCTTTTTTTTAAAAAAATAAATGCTATTCGATATTTAAAACCAAGTAGTTTTCAATTAAACATATTTTAATATGACAGGAACAGTGGAAATATTCCATTACCGATACTTTTAGTGCAGACGATGTAAACAATGCGATCTCAAAGGTGGTGCACTGGTTTGACGTTAACAATTTATTATTAAATGGGGCTAAAACGAAATGCATTAAATTCGTGACGCCTAACGTCAGACAAGTAAACACCACTATTAAAATAAAGGAAGATGAGTTGACCCTTGTGGATACCACCAAATTTTTGGGTGTTATATTAGATTCTAAGTTACAGTGGGGCCCACATATTGGTGAATTGTCGAATAGACTCAGCTCTGCTGCATATGCGGTAAAGAAAATTCGCCAATTAACAGACGTTGAAACAGCTAGGCTTGTTTATCATTGCTATTTTCATAGTGTTATGTCGTATGGTATTCTTCTGTGGGGTTGTGCCGCAGATATTCAAAATATTTTTGTACTGCAGAAGAGGGCCATACGAGCAATTTATAATCTACCATGTAGACATTCACTAAGGGATAAATTTAAAGAAATTGGTATTTTGACAGTGGCGGGTCAGTTTGTTTATGAAAACCTAGTATATGTACACAAAAATTTTGATAAATTGAGTAAGAAAAGTGATATACATAACCTAAACACAAGAAATAAGCATAAACTAGTTGTACCTGCCACTAGGCTCCAAAAAATTAACAAATCTTTTAAAGGTCAATGTGTGCGATTCTGTAATAAAATCCCAAGCAATATACAGCAATTAAGCCTAAATAAATTTAAATTAACAATAAAACGCAAGCTGTCTTCAAAGGGATATTATTCTATTAAAGACTATATGGCTGATAAAAATGCTTGGGATTAAACCGCCGTTTCATACAGGCTATTCTAATATGAATGACTTAAAGCATGAATATTGTTATATTATGTTGCATTGTATAGCGTCACAGACAAATGAAGATTGTTACTAACCAATCGATAATTTAAAAGAGCATAGCCTGTGAGTTTCTTGCCAGTTCTTCTTACAGAGCGGTGGCTCGGAACTGGCACTTAGATTCGCTTGCACTTAAATGTTTTTTGTTTTTTTAAATTATTTGGTTGCAAGTGAATCTAAGCTTCGTGATTTTAGTATAGTTATATTTTATTTGTTTTTGTTATTTTTTTATAATTTTGACGTTTTCAAGTACTATGTAATAGTTTATGAAATAAAGTATTTTTGAGTTTTGAGTTTTGCAGCCCTCGTACTACGAACAACTCAACAGCGCACCGATGAATCGAAGTTTTCCTTGTTTATTTAGATTTTAATTTTGTTTTCATAGGTTTTCTTATGTTTGGATACTTAACAGTAGTTTGCAGGCGCTGTTCTCAATTAAGTTTTTTTGTCAGAAACCAGAAAAAAACTGATAGATTTTAGCCATGGAATTCCAATAGTACACTTGTGGATTTGTCTAAGTTTATATTAACAATAAATTTACTGTCCATGTCCACATATCCTGTGTGTTATCCTGCTTGAATGTAGCGCTAAAACTCCCCTGTAAATTAGGCATTGGCAATATCGCTTCGAAGTAATATTGCCAGTCGAGCATAAAAAACAATACATTAAATCGATTACTTAATAGAATAAACCATTTTGGCTTCTGACAAATAAATACTACTATTTACGTCAGACAAAGAAAAACCACTATTAAGGTAAAGGAAGATGAGTTTACCCTTGTGGATATCACAAATTTTAGGTATTATATTAATCTCTAAGCTGCTGTGGGGGCCACATATTTGTAAATTGTTGAATAGACTCAGCTCTGCAGCTTTAGAGACTAAAAAAAACAACCAATTAACAGACGATAAAACAGCTTAGTTTGTTTATTATAGCTTTTTCCAAAGTGTTATGTCCTATGAAATTCTTATGTGAGGTTGTGCCGCAGATATTAAAACTATTTTTGTAATGCAGAAGAGGTCAAATAATCTACCATATAGACATTCAATAAGGGAATTTTAGATTTTTTAAAATCATTTAGAGGTCAATATAGCACTTCTACAACAAAATGCAAAGCAAATGCATTTTATTATTTAAAAGAGCAGAGCCTGTGAGTTTTTTGCCAGTTCTTTTTATATTGCGGTAGCTCGGAACTGGGACTTAGATTCACT
The DNA here is from genome assembly GCA_949126915.1 of Musotima nitidalis. Lineage (NCBI taxonomy): Eukaryota > Metazoa > Arthropoda > Insecta > Lepidoptera > Crambidae > Musotima > Musotima nitidalis. The sequence continues at coordinate 17,867,060 of OX421419.1, read as the reverse complement.
TTTTTTACGTCGTTTAGCACATGTAGCCAGTGTCAAGTAAAAGATATATTAATAATATATAAATCATAGTAAAAGAGAATAAGTGGAGATAACAGAGATAAATGGTAAATGAGATCCCCTAAAGCCCCTTGATTCCTCAGTAAAGATGTGGGACTATGCTGAGATCTCACATGGACTTCTTGAAAGAATTTGAAAAGTGGTGTTGCACTGTTTTGTTATATTTACCAACTTACATGAGCGTTCACAAACATTTAATGTTCGACTTATCACATATTTTAGGAAATTAAACAAAACTGCAGGCATGACGCTATACTAAATAAAAATAAAAGAAAATATACTTTATTGTCTTTAAAATCAACATGATCATTTAGATTCGTCAAACATTTACACAAAATGGAAATTCCATATATTTTTTTAACAACAATAAAAGAAATATGAGCGGTACCATAATGATTGTCAGTTTATCTGTCTGTTGTGGTTTTCTCAAGATTTGTCAGTCTGTAGGTATCTGTCAGTCAGTCTGTCGTGATTTTAAAGGAGGGAGGGGATTGTCCGTCAGTCAGTCAGTCAGTCTGTCGGTGACTCTAACGAGGCTTCCAAAAGGCAACGATATTGAGAAGAAGGCCTCAAGAAACTCATCTCGGCTTTTTTAAAATTATGTCCTAAGATCTAGACAAACTATATGGAATAGGAATAAGAGGCGTAGCGTTTGAGTGGTTTAAGTCTTACCTTTCAAATCGTTCCCAGTACGTAGAGATAGAATATACGAACCAGAAATATAGAGTTTATAAGATCCGATCCGACGCCTGTCACCGGCTCTATTCCCCAGGGCTCAATACTGGACTGTACCCTGTTCTTAATATATGTTAATGATTTGCTGCAATCAATTCCGTTTGATAGTGTATCCATTGCAGATGATATCTCAATTATTTTGTCTTCTGCAGATGTTAACTCTATAACAAAAGATTTAAACTCTCTACTAGACACAATTACCAGTCGGTAGCCAGTCGGCTTAATCAAAATAACTTACAATTAAACCTAAATAAAACTAAAATAATTCAATTTAAACCATACCAAAAAACTGCCCTAGAAATTAATTATACATATATAATTAATAAAATTGAAACTGTATCTTCAACCACCATGCTGGGATTTGAGATTGATACGCATATCACCTGGATGTGGGGTATTGAGAAATTATCTAGCAGATTGTCTTTTTTTATATACGCCCTAGGTAGATTGAAACGGATCACAAATACGGAAACGGCTCAAGAATTGAATTGAATTGAACAGATTCACTTAGACTTACATAATTTTAATTTCCTTTGGTTTTGTTGCATGTAAGTGAATCTTAGCTTTGTGATTTCAGTGTAATCATATTTTGATAGTTTTCTGATATGTATGTAATTTTGACGTTTCCAAGTACTATTTAAGTATTTGAGTTAGAGATAAAGAATTTTAGAAGTTTCATGTTTAACAAGAGCTTTTGATTATATAGACCATAACATTTTATTACAAAAATTACATAGCTACGGCATCCGAGATAACATCCTTAATCTGCTAGAATCATATTTATCAGATAGGTTACAAAGTACAGAAATCTCTAGAATATGTCCCGTAAGCAGACTAGAAACAATATACATGTCTGATCCTCAACGTGTTAAATATGGTGTACCTCAAGGTAGCATACTGGGGCCATTGCTCTTCCTAATATACATAAATGATCTACCAAAAACTGTAGAACATAAGATGGTACTTTTTGCAGACGATAGTACAGCTGTTATGATTATGAAGAGGATATAAATAATTCTCTTTCTGAAATTGTAAATTGGCTAAATAATAACAATCTTGTAATTAATTTAAATAAAACTAAAATAATGCACTTTTATCAACGGCTTAATAGACCACAAGTAAATATAATGTAAAATAATTGTCCTATTGAAGAATGTACTAACTTTAAGTTCTTAGGTATAACAATAGATAGTCAACTTACCTGGAAACCTCATTTGCAGGAAATATGTAAGCGACTAAATAAATCTGCTTATGCTCTGTTCCAATTATCGCAAAAAGTAAATATGGAAACACTAGTTACAGCATACCATGGATTACTAGGTTCAGTTTTGCGGTATGGTGTAATTTTTTTGGGGAAATTCGACAGATAAAGAGGTTGTATTTAAAATGCAAAAAAGGTGTATACGATCAATGTGTAATTTAAAAACTACAGATAGCTGTGTTCCCTATTTTAAACAATTTAAAATACTACCTTTACCCTCTCTATATAATAGGTTGGGGAAAAAGTCTTTTCGTATTTTTGTATGAAAAGTCAAGACATTTTTTTCAAAGTTTATTTACATTTATTTACAATATATATGTACCGTTTTGTTGAATAACTTTCTGCCATTTTGTGGGCAGAGACATTATCCCGTTACTGTAGAAACTTTGGGACTTCTGATCAAAAAAACGGGGCAAATAGTTTTGGCAGTCCTCTCTTAAGGTCAACCTTACAGAACCTAAAGAATTCTGCAGAGACCGAAACAGGTGAAAATCTGAAGGCGCAAGGTCAGGGCTATATGGTGGATGCACTAGGACCTCCCAGTCAAACTCTCTTAATTTTTGCTGAGTGGCTAAAGATGTGTGTGGTCTAGCGTTATCGTGATGAAAGACCACACCCTTCCTGTTGATCAATTCCGGCCGTTTTCTCTCGACTGCTTCCTTTAATCTCATCAGTTGCTGGCAGTAAAGATCAGAATCGATGGTTTTGCCGGGCGGTAAAAGCTCATAATAAACAATGCCCTTCCAATCCCACCATACACACAGCATCACCTTATTTCGTGTTAGGCCAGGTTTGGCCACAGTCTGTGAAGCCTGGCCAACTTTCGACCACGACCTTTTTCGCACGTTCTTGTCGTACGTGATCCACTTTTCATCGCCAGTTATCAATCTCTTCAAAAACGGCTCGGTTTCATTACGTCTCAATAATTAATCGCAAATGAGTACACGGTTCATTAAGTTTCTTTGAGTGAGCTCGTGTGGCACCCAAATATCGAGCTTTTTTGTATAATCTGGTCAATTCCCAGTTCTTCAGCTACATCGTAACTACTAATATGCCGATCTTGCTCCACTCTTTCAAAAATGGCGTCCATTTTATTCGTAACAGGGCGACCAGAGCGAGGTTCATCTTTAACATCAAAATTTCCGGACTGAAAACGTTTGAACCAAATTTGTGCTACTCTTACTGACACTGCATCAGGTCCATAAACATCACAAATTTTTTTCACTGCTTAAGTTGCATTTTTGCCTTTTTTATAATAAAATTTTAAAATGTATCGAATTTCTTCATTAGATTCACTCATTTTTACGGAGAGAAAAACAAATGAAAAATAGCGGGAAACAACTTTTTTTTTGTTTTTTTCTTTTCTTTATAATGGAACCTTTTTAATGTTACCAAAACCAGCCAGACACAAAATTAAATAGTACAGTCAAAAAAAATTTATAAGAAGTTTATACCTACGTTATGCGAAAAGACTTTTTCCCCGACCTAATATACTAGAAACTGCTCTTTTTGTAAAAACTAATCCACATATGTTTAAAAAACTTACCTCCACTAGAAAAAATCCAACACGTACACAATATAAAAACCGATTATGTAATGTAATATGTAATACTGCTTTAGTAAAAAAAAGTTTCTTTGGCACTGCTTCACAAATTTACAACAAAATACCTAATGTAATAAAAAGCATGACCTTGCATGAATTTAAAAAATCTTTAATTAAAATACTACTTGAAAAATGTTATTACCAAGTAGATGAGTTCCTAGAAGATAAGACTTTACTGTAATTTTAATTATAATACATTATTAGTCTAATATTGTTTGTTAATGTTTATATATCTCAACGACAAAACATAGCGCACATATTTAGTATGCAACACCTTAATGTAAAATACCTATGTTTAACAAATTAATAAATTCTATTTTATTCTATTCTAAAAATTAATTAAATGAAGCTACTCCCAACATACTCTCGGCACTACTTACTCTATGTGATTTTCATAACCTGGGAATATGAAATTATGAATTGCAACTTAAATTTTGTTATTTTCACGTTTGTATTTAGTATGATGAGGATTAATTATAAGCTTTTGACTGGGTAATTCTGGATGCCGGGCTAAGAGGCAGCTTTGGAGTAGAGACCGACTATTGTTTCGCAATAGTGACAGCGGAGCTCCCTCGATGTTACGTTCAAGAACAGAACAGAACTTGAAGTCGGTTTTTATGAACAGCCACCAAGTTAAACGAGCTGCTTTATAGAAGATATGCCTACCCAAGGAGCAGTTTGTGAATCCTGGAGTAGCTGCGTTAGTAGCTAGTATAGGTCTACTAAGGGATAACCTAGCTGACACCCACCCACACAGAACAAGCGCTTTAGACGTCGAGTTGCGCAAAACGCTTTGAGTTTTAGATTTTTCAGGATTTTCTCGTTAATGAATATTTTGCTGTTGGGTCTATTAGGAATATCGTTGCTGTACATAGTAATTAATGAAATATATAAAGACCTGCAAAAAATAAACGAACCCTAACTATTAAAAAAAAAAAACTGATTCGGTTCAGCTGTTCATGCGTGATAGTTGTGTTGGATATTATTATTTTGCCAACAAAAAGTAGCATGTTACGTGAAACCGTAGATCTATTAGATATTTAGTGTAGATAAAAAATATGATTAAATATAATTGATTTATTATAATTTATAATCAAACAACTACATCTGTCAACCAAGCAGTGCCTGGAACCATCTCTACAGATCAGACCTCAGCAGAAAATCTACTCTATGGCATTGATAACCAGGGCCTAGATACTGATTTCAATTCTGTATTCGAAAATATTTAAAGAAAACGCCCGCCTCAAAGTCTGATATAAAAATGTACTATGTTTATAAAAATTCAATGTGTAAAAATATAAAAAAATTGAAAAATTTAAGTTGAAAATGTCCTGTATAAGAAATGTTCAAACCATGATTGGTGTTCAAGATATACAATTTATTACACTTTATATGCTTGTAAAATAACTCACTGAGTTAGTTATTGTAATTAGGCCAGACCCGTGTAACTAACACATGAATTAATAAATGCTTCACTTAAGAGTAAAGTTGTCAAAAAGACACCCCAAACACTTTATTTGAGTTACGATTGCTCCTACATAAAATGAACAGCAAAGACAAGAAAATACAGATTTGCTCGTATGTCAGCTTGTCTCTATCCTCCGCTTTCACAAGTTTGAAAGTTCTTTCGTTTCTCTTCAAGAAGATAGAAAGCACGCTGAGTAGAGGAGTCCGGCGCATGAATAGTCTCTATTGGTATATTTACAAAGAAATTTCAAAATGCGTTGACCACCTTTTTTTCTTTTACGATATCTTTATCGACTTTAAGAGTTATCGTGCTATGATTGTTCTTGTATTTTCCAGATTCTTGGTTTACGACATTCCATTTAGCTTTAATTTTATTTTTGGAATTCACGATTTTATTTTTAAGATACATTAACTTAGCAGCGGTGCAACCTAGTTTGAATAATTTCTAACATATTAAATAAAATTCGAATTTGTTGAAGTACTTTTTCCTTATCCGGGAGTAGTCCAATCACAAAACTTTTATTTATTTGAAATTTCCACACATTGCCGCTTAAAGTTATTCTTAAATTCCTGTTGTAAAAATCCGAATTTTAAAAATAACGCACATTGATACTTAAACCTGCGTTGTTTGCAACGATGGCAACAAAGCATCACAAATGACATAACTGCTCCTTATGATAAGTAGTGCAGTCATCAAAATAATTATTAATTATAAGAGTAATGATAATTGAAATTAGATTATAATAATTAATCAGTCATAACAAATTATTATAATTTCTATGCATTAAATGCTCATGTTTAGCACTACATGCAAAACATTACTCTTAATTTTATTCATTACTATTAATATTTAGACATCAATCCTACCAAGACCTGAGGAGCCCAAGCCAACCTCACCTGCAAGTGGTGCACCTGCCGATCAACGGACGAGGCTCTGGCAAACATAACAGTGCCCAGTAAGCGGCAATAGGCTCGCCACCTATTACGTGGGACCAATTATATAATTGGCGAAGTGTGGGCGTTAGATATGCCTATGCCTTCCACTTCGGGGAAACAGGAGTGAATGTACTATGTATGTATTATCAATCATTATTATTTGCAAAATAATTATGTAAGATTGAAAGCACCAACAATGCTGCTTAACTATTTTTAATTAAAGCACTTTATTTAATCGTATACAATCTTATATCAATATATATTATATATGACGTTCTTATAATTTTCTGTATCCATTGTTCATTGTAGTATGCTACCATAACTTATCAAAGAGTAAGTATGCTATGAATGTACACAACATAAATACTTTATAAATCCACACGAAACAATGAATCAATGAATTATTATTAGTTGTCTTTAGTTAGTGGATAGATGGCGCTGTGTGTGTCATGTCTAACGATATTTATTAAGACCAAAGACATTCAACTATTACTAAATCTCTTTGATTAAGACTTATAAACTTATTTCTTATATACTAGTACTGTTTAAGGTAATTTTTCAGCTAATTTAGAGCGCCTATTGAGCGGATTGAAATAGTCATACAATAGGATGCCATCTTACTTCTGATCTGAGCACTGACTTTTTATTTTTATGTCGGTAACAGAATACACTCTACCTGGCAGATGGGTTAGTGATCGTAGTTCAAGCCAGGTAGGTAGGATTTCTTTTCGTCGACTCTTACGGCTCCCCATGAGATGAGAGAGGGTAGCACTGCGTAGGTGCTGCGTGGTAGGTATAGTGTATTCAGCTTTCAATACTTTTTATGGGGACTTCTTGGCGGGAAAGTAAAGCATCATGTTCGCAGAGTTTTTTTATTTTCTAGAATTGATATTTTGAACATAAATGTGTAATAACGGTGGATATTAACCGTTAAGTGTTTGTGAACACTTAACGGTTATGATAATATATTTTACTTAATAGTTATATATTAATCATCACTTTTCAAACTCTCTCAAGAAGTCCATGTGAGATCTCAGTATAGTCCCACATATTTACTGAGAACTCAAGGGGTTTAGGGGGAGGTCATCTTATTTACCATTTAAAGCCATTATCACCACTCATTCTCATTTACTATAATTTATATGTTATTAATATATCTCTTTCTTGACTCTGGCTAAATGTGCAAACCGCACGAAGCCATTATATACAAGAAAAAAAAATGTTTTGAAACTGTACTTTGTTTGTCATCGTCACCTTTAACAAGAAATTTAAGGTGAAATCTTGTCGTGTATTTATGCAACGGTATTGGAAAAAGGAAATACCCTGGCATGAGACAGCACATAAATAATAAATACCGACAGCGAGCGGCGATTAAGTAAGGGTCATTTCACATACCTTTGAGATACGTAATAGGCAGACAGCACCGTATAACATGTGTTTGAAGCACATTTCATTCTTTTAATATTAATGTTATTATTGTTAAATTCCCTTTATCCGATAGCTTAAGTAGATCATGCTCACTAAAATGTTCTATAGGTGGTGGCGTCATGTCGCATGCTTAAAGGAACATCGACCCATTCATAGATATGTCAGATTTGAGTTACGTACTTATACAGTCTTTCTATTTCTTACTGAGATCGAATTAATGTTAATCAAACGTTCAAAACACAAGCAGAATTACTAATTAATAAATCAGTATCAATTTAATGCGCTTACAAGTAGGTTAAGTATTCTCTAGAAGATCTACTTTTGTGATGTCTCAAAAATCGTCTTTTTGAGTTAAGTCACTATTCCATTTAGCATGTGATGTTCGGGTCGTCACGTTCCCTAAAATATGTTTGAGCGAAACGATAACTGGTTTGATTCATGTGTCATACTCGTGAACAGGTGCCGCCAGTGGGGACTGGGGGCCTACCGCCGAGTTCGATGGCAATCGATTATAAGGCAAAATGGATTTCGAATTGATTCTGTCGTACCGCCGAACTCATGGAAATCGAAACAAAATGGCGTTCTCCATTTACCTATTGGTCTGTCACGGACTGAAGGTCATAAATGAGAGGTGGCTGTAGGCAGATTCCCCGGTACCGATTAATGAACGCAAAACAAAGTTTGATCTAGATGCAATACAGGTAATCCATCGAATTCTGCGGTAGGCCCCCAGGTTTGAGTTACGTACTTATATAGTCTTTCTATTTCTTACTGAGATCGAATCTATGTTAATCAAACGTTCAAAACACAAACAAAATTACTAATTAATAAATCAGTATCAATTTAATGCGCTTACAAGTAGAACAAGTATTCTTTAGAAGATCTTCTTTTGTGATATCCCAAAAATCGTCTTTTTGATTTAAGTCACTATTCCATTAACCCTGGTTAAGCATGCGATGTGTCGGGTCGTCACGTTCCCTAAAATATGTTTGAGCGAAACGATAACATGTTCATGTCTCATACTCGTGAACGGGTGCCGCCAGTAGGGACTGGTCTGCTCATGTCTACTATTTTTATCCGTAATTATTATGTTCATAAGCTTCATTGTTTTCTTTTCTTTTAAATTTTGTGACTGCAGAACTCAGTTTTGTAGACTTTGTTTTAATTTAAGTACATCTTGTAACTGGCGGAAGAAAAAACCAACTTTGACGATTTTCTTGCCGGTTCTTTTACGACCAAACTGCCGCAGTGAATGCGCGTTAAATTTTAAGTTTGACCTTCATAAGAGCTTTATTGAGCCAAACTTGAAAAAAATATTTTGAATATAATTTAAGGAACATGCAAGAGCCTTATCGTTCAATTAGCTAGATCTGAATATAATATAGGCCGTTTCATTAAATGTTGCTATACCTACATAGAAACATTTTCGACATAATGTGCAGTCATCTTCACAGCCTATTAACGTCCCTCTATTGAACACGGCCCTCCTCTCACATACCGAGGTGCGACGGTAGTATATATAAATATTCAGATAATATATATACATATATATCGGTCATAGAAGTCATCAAAATAAATAACCGCATAGTATTTTTTTATATACTTGAGTATACTTGTCTGCCATTTGGTTGGCAATATTTAAGTATGAATATGTGCATATAGTGTACAAAATAAACAAATAAATAAAACTAAAAGTATCAAATGTGATACGTTCTTAAGTTGTAGTGACGACGGTGATAATTTATGGCCTTCATAATTTTTGAAAGGTCAAATAATTGATGAGTCTTTTACCCTCTGAGCATGACAATGCTTTAAAGATTTTGAAAAGATTGCTTTGACGTCTCACATAAGTTTATTAAATAACAATAAATACGTCAATATCGTTCAACAAGCAGAAGCGATGGCATAAGGTATGATGCAGAGCTTTTTTTAATAAGTACAACCATTAGAAGACGTTTGAGTGTGTGTGGGTGCGTGTGTATGCGTGTGTGTGCGTGCGCGCATTTGTGTGCGTGCGCACATTTGTGTGCGTACGCGCGTGCGTGTGTCTTATTGTGTTTATGTGTTTTCTTATACTGTTATGCTATATTTCGTGTACAGGAATTCTACCAAGACCTAAGGAGCCCAAGTCAACCTTACCTGCAAGTCGTGCACCTGCCGATCAACGGACGAGGCATAGCGAACATTACAGTGCTCGGAAGCGGCAATAGGCTCGCCACCTATTACGTGGGACCAACTAAATGATTGGCGAAGTGTGGGAGTATCATATGCCTCCACCTACCCCTTTGGAGAAACTTGCGTGAATGTATGTATGTATGTTTTCTTATAAGAGGATTATTTTTTTGTTCTCTTTTTATCTAATATTTTAGTCTTATATATTGTTTTTACATAACTTAAAAGAGTCGAATTTAAGTGTAATTTAGTTGTAAAGTTGAATATCGGTCAGGCTTCAACAAAATTACTTTCAATACTTAAAGTTGAATGTAGATAAATGTAAATATATCAGGTTCACAAGTAACACTATCCTTGCTACACAGTATTACCGCATTCAGGATACTGTTTTGGAGGAAGTAAACGTAATCCGCGATTTGGGCGTGTTTCTAGATAAAAAATTGACATTTCACGTACACATTGATGCAATCGCTACAAAAGGGTTCCAAACTTTGGGCTTTGTCCTTGGAAATTGTAAGAAATACAAAAACGCTGACAGTAAGATTTCTCTGTTTGCAAGTCTGGTTCGCTCTGGACTTGAATATTGCTTCCAGGTGTGGTCACCACATTACGAGGTACATATTAAACGCCTGGAAGGAGTTCATAAAATATTTTTATGGCATCTGACGTACCAAAGTCTAAAGGCGAAGGAGCTTCCATCCTACCTAGATAGATTAGTGTTCTTTAAACTTCAAAGCCTTCCAGACCGTAGACTTTTATTAGATCAAGTATTCTTTTACAAGTTAGTTGGCGGAGTTCTAGACTGCCCATCTTTGTTGCATCAAATAAATATTAGCGCACCATATAACTTACCACGTCCAAGCAAATACACTCCTTTTGTGGCTAAAAGGTCTAAAAGTAATTTGGGTCATTATGCTACTTTAAACCGGCTTCAGCTTGGGTATAATGATCTAGTAAAAAAATTAGACATTGATATTTTCTTCGATGGCTTGCCGAGATTTCGGAAAACCATCATTGACTCTTTTAATAATATAATATGAGGTCAATCGGTCATGTCATACGAGTATAGTTTTATTGTTTTTTTATTTGTGTTTTTGTAGGTAAATTTGTTTGTATGTCTCTTCTTATTTTTGTGTCAATGTATGCCGTGGTGACTTGTAAGTAAAACAGCTCTTAGCTAAAGTATTAACTGTATTTGTTATGTTCATTTTTGGTGTTTTGTTTTGTTAGTCGCTCTAAGTGTAATGTTAAGGTTGCCTGGAAGAAATCACTGTAAGCGATAAGGCCGCCAGTTGTATCACTTTTCTTATGCAATTGTTTTCTTGTTTTATTTTGATTTGGTGTACAATAAAAAAAAACTATCTATCTATCTATGTCATAAATAAATAAATAAATACTGCCTTTTGTGCTCTTTCTACCTCCAACATATGGTTTTTGTACATACCACCTCATGAAACAAGATAGTATGCATTGATAGAAAATTAATTTCTTTATTCGTTTAGTAAATCTCTCCAATAATATACACGAGCAAAACCCAGGATCTGAGCGTATACTTGTATGACCATTTATTTCTACATAAGTTGACTGTAGATGTAGTTTAGTGAAAACTTAACTTAGCTTTGTCGATATTAAGAGTATACTATATAGAGATATTAGGTGTAGTATTAATTGTAGAACTATGATTTATTCAATCTGTTATTATATCAATCAAGAGTTTAGTTGCTTCATTAACATTTTCACATTCGTAAATTCGAACATAGTTTGAGTCGTGTATACCCAGATAACAATATTATAATCAATAACGTTCCTGATTACTTGTGGTAAAAAATATTTAATTTTATATACTTAAAATAGTTACATAGTGATCAGTTAGAGAAGTTCGTACAACGGCTGTAACGGTTTCAAGTTCCGATTTGATTTTATCAAGACAACAAGACTGATTCAAATCTTAAGCGCCAATGTACTAAAAGACGAAGAAAGGTTTTGTTTCATTGTAAAAAAACTGTTAGGATTTTATGCTTTTATGCAAATATATAAAGACTTTATTGATAAATTTTATTGTAATTTAAGATCAGCATAGATAAGTAATAATATATTATATGTTTCCCAAATAATAAATAAATTAAATAACTTGTCGCCTTTCAGACATAATGGCCTGCCATATAAAAGCAAAAATGCCACATGCATTTTATTTGTATATTCAATTAAATCCTATTCTATTCCATTCCATTGCATATTAAAAAATCCTATTCCATTGTATATTGTGATGTGATGAGAAACCTCAGGTTGATTAAATTAAAACGATATCAGAATACTAACGGTAAAAAAATGCGATCTCAAAAGTGGTGCCCTGGTTTGACGTCAACAACCTGTTATTAGTTGGGACTAAATCCAAATGTATTGAAATCGTGACGCCTAACAGATATGTAAGTTCTCTCGTTTCGTCGTTGCTCGTGAAGACAACGTTGTTCTGAGGCTCCTATCTTACCTGAAGATGCCTTGTTTAAGGGTGAAATATGTGTGGTGTTGAAAATTTTCTCGATTTATCGGGTAATTATAGTAGCGCGTTGTTACAAAGATATTTTAAATCCACCACTTGCTTACAATGGATTTCCGCAAAGTAACGCCTGAATCAATAAAGTATTTAAACACAAGGAGTTAGCAAAAACTAGTTGTGCCTGTCATTAGACTCCAAAAGATCCATCACTTTAATTTCAAGCAATTAAGCTTTGCAATTAAGCAACAAAATACATTTACGCACTGCCTTCCGGCCAAAGGGGGACCGGAAGGGGGTGTGGGACTCACCACCGGCAGACACGACTGCCAGCAGTAATACCCACTTAAAAATCTTCCGACGACGCCCGCCGCTTGTTGAGAAAGAGGCAGGGGCCAGTACCTGGGTTGCAGCTTCTGACACCCCGCCTGCGGCCAACGTCCCCCGGACCAAAACCGGGAGGACCTCCTCAGATAGGCGCAGTGGACGCGCTCCTCCTACCTCCCCGTGCGACATAGTGTGTGTGGCTGACTTCCCGGAGGGTCCATGGTTAGACAGCAGGGGCCCCCTGCCCCCACTACCTAGACCCTCCTGGCGCTGCTGAGCGGGCCCTCCTGGTTCCTCTTAGTTTCCCCCCCAGTAGTCAGTACTAAGGGCACCCAGAGTCGTCGGTCTCTGGGTGTTACCTTTTCCCGGTTTCCGGGAGGTACTCAGCCCCCCACCACGCCAAGTTTCGGGGGGGAATCAATTAAGCCTAAATCAATTTGAATCAACAATAAAACGGAAACTGTCTTCAAAGGGATATTATTCTATCAAAGATTATATTAATTCAAATTAAACTGCCGTTTCATACAAGCTTATTATTATTTTCTATTGAACAATGAAGATTGTAATTCAAATAACCAATTGATAATTTGAAACAGCATCCGCCTTTAAGTTTCTTGCCTAAGAACTGGCACAGTGCAGTTTGGCTCACACTGGCACTTAGACTCACTTAGGTACACAACATTTTTTGTTTGCTTACATATAAAGTGAATGTAAGCTTCGTTTTTTCTGTGTCATATTTCGATTGTTTTTTCAATTTCATTTTGACGTTCTCAAGTTATAATAATATTATTATTTTTCAAAAACTTTGATGCATTTTTTGTTGTGCACTAAAAATGCCAGTGACAGGTGATTTCACTCTGGGGGGTCTTAGGCGACGGGGGCAGTGGGCCCCTTCCATCTAGCCACAGACCCTCCCAGAAGTCGGTAGGGGGGGGGGAGCGCTTTTATATCAATAAAATAGATGTATTCACTACACAGTAGTTCACTTTACTCCTAGCAAATATCAACATAGAGCAAGTTCATCGATATCACTTGAAAAAATCCAAATCTTTAAAGATGTCTCAGGGGCTACCGCAGGGAAGCATTCTTGGGCCACTTTTTTTCTTAGTTTATATTAATGAATTCCCTAATAAAATAGAAAAGTTATGTGTAATGTTTGCGGATGATGCCACAATTTTTATATCTGACTTAAACAAAAATAGAAATATTTTTGAAAATAATGTTAATAACACCTTACAAGCAGCAACTACATGGCTTAAATTTATTAATTTAAATGTAAATCCTGTTAAAACTAAATTTATACAATTCAGAAATTATAAAAATGATTCTTATAAACTTAATGTTATGGATTGTGATAAAAAAATACTAGAAGTAAATGAAATAAATTTTCTTGGAGTTACTATTGATACTCATTTGAACTGGAAATCGCATATCTTTAAAATAAACAAAAAAATCTCTAGCTATTGTTACGCTTTATCCATACTTGCCGAAACTACTTCTACTGATGTAGCCAGGGCCGCATACTTCGGTCAGGTTTACCCGCTATTAACATACGGCATTATTTTTTGGGGAAACTCTGTTAACGTATATTCAACATTTATCTTGCAAAAACGATGTTTGCGCATTATATATAATATATACTCTGATGAAACTGTAAGAAATATTTTTAAAGAGAAGGGGTACTTTACTTTGACGAATATTTATATTTTGGAAACGTCATTGTTTATTAAGCAGCACCCTGAGTTTTTTGATGTAAAAACATCGCGCTATATTGTGCGCAATCAGTATAAACACAATATATGCATTCCTCATGTAAAAAAATACTTATACTATAAGAGTGCTTTTTACACCAGTATAAAAGTATTCAATAAATTGCCTTTGGAAATTAAAGAATTAAATCTACCAAAGTTTAAATACAAATTAAAAGCCTGGCTAATAAATAAACCATTTTACAATTTGAATGAATACTTTTTCACTAATAATTTTAAGTAACTAGTTGTAAGTTGTATAAATTGCACGCCTGCAACGGGTACACTGTTGTAACTAATGTAATGCATGAACACCAGCAAAATGTACACAGTCTTAGCAATAAAGATCTATTCTATTCTATTCTATTAAGAAAATTGGGTTAGTATATAGCTATCTAATTTAAAGATAGTGTAAACTAAGTTAAAAACAATATGTCGGAAGTTTTAACATCAGCTGATTTATTGACAGTCATTAATTGTTATTTTGAGAATTTGTTATGTTATTTAATAAGTTATTTAAGGTGCCGGGTGATTGCGGCACCTCCAGACAATGCTAGCATCCCATGTCTTGCCTGTACCTGTCGTAGTAGGCAACTCAAATTTTACACGTTTTACCTAAAAGTGAAATTTGCTACAACTAAACAGTGCCATTTTAAATAAGTTTAGTAGATTTTATATATTTTTATCTAAACAAAACGACTGCCGTCTGACCTCCGTAACCCAGAAGGAAACAGAATTATATGGTTAAACCAGATGTGAGGTTATAAGAATGCGCTGACTTCCTAACAACAACTGCCATAGATGCTTATGACAGTCAAACCAACGGCTTATCATGCTTTTCCAGTCTCCGTGACTCGATCAATAAATCAAGCGATAAATAAAGCAAAGGATAAGTATAGGATAGGACCAGAATTGAAATCTACTCGCCTCTAAGCTTACATATGTATATAAAAAAATAAAAATAAAAAACTATTTTATTGTTTTCTTAATATTAAAATTTAAACCTAAACAATTAGAAAAACAATTTAAACATGAAAAAAAAATAACTAAGGAAATATAAATTAAAGGACACTTACACACTTAATAGACTTAAAAGAACAAAAGAAAACAAAAGGTAGTGGCTCAGCTTGTGCTACCCGACGTATGTTGCGCCGAGCGTACGTTGGTTTTCAGCCGCCCCCGTTATATAAAAAATGAATATTTTCTAATCATTACAGCAATTATTTAGTTCCATGATAAGTATCACTACGAACTTGTGTTAAGGATACTAAATAACGGATAAATAAATATAAATAACTTTTTTTTGTTAATGCATACTTAATATACATACGAAAACTCCAAGACCAGAACATATATTCCTAATTCAGGACACAAATAATAGTCTAGTGTGGGAATCGAACCTACGACATCAGGAGCGGAGTGCAGATGTACTCTCCACGCCATATCAGTCGTATTATACACGTGTATTTGAAAACTTTCATAACCACTCACGTGCATATTCGACCTGAATAATACCTTTGCGTATTAAAGAGAACTATGTGGAATAAGTAATTATGGTATACAATAATATCTTGATGGTCTTAGGAAGGTCTAAACTGTGCTAATGATCCGTCACTTACAAATAGTAATTACTTTAACGAGTGTGTTTTTGCTTGGACTTCTAAACCCATTATTTAATCATGTTCAATTATTAAAATAAGGGTGTTATTTAACGTGTCTTCAAAATTAATAAATTGCCAACCTAACCTAACCTTTTTGTACATCAAAAATACTGATTGAGCACCTAATCACCTATTAGATGCTCACTCAGTATTTTTGATGATCAAAAAAGCTTTTTTTAGAGGTTTAGTTTATTATATTCCTTAAAATAATAGAAGTATTATCACAAATACATACATTCACGCCTGTTTCCCCGAAGGGGTAGGCAGAGGCATGTTATACGCCCTAAGTCCTACCTTCGTGTGCGACCATAGCGTGGGATGCTGACTTTTCGGAGGGTATTTGGTTAGACCGCATCTCCCTCTTAGTGTCCCCACCCTATAGTCAGTACTAAGGGCATCTAGAGTCGCCGTCCTCGGGGTATTACCTTCTCCCCAGCGGCTCATCCACCCTACCGGGAGGTACTTAGCCTCTTAATATACCTTTCGACAAACAGAATTGTAGTGCGCGTGCATTAATTGACACATATACGGGGACCCATCTAGGGGCCACCCTTTGTAAATTCTGCTTTATCAAAGTAATCGTTTCTGACCGCCAACTACTTAAAGTTACTAGCGCTTTACCTCCTCATGAGAGTACATACATAAATACATAAATATATATTCTCTTACAATCACACCAATTATTTAGTTCCAAGATAAGTATCACTAAGAACTTGTGTTATGGATACTAAAGAACGGATAAACACACTTTTTTTTGTAAATACATACTTAAATACATAAGATACATATACATACATACACATGCATACATTCACACCTGTTTCCCCGAAGTGTGTGTTCTATAGATTTATATTTTCATTGTAATGTAAATGCCAAAAACGCGTGTCAGGTTTGTGGAAGTGGAAGAGTGTGAACTTTGATTACTCTTTCGAGATAAAGTCGGTACAATGCATAATTATGTATGAAAAAGTATGTAATAGGATACCAAATAAAAAAACAACAGGTAAGTATCAAGTTTTAATTTAATTTAAGTAGTTAAATTGTGTATTGCACGTAATGGCAAAAACATCAATTTTTTTATCAACTTTAAAGAAAAGTACTATAAAATACTGTTGGTACACCCTTTCTACATAAAACACCGAACAATAGTTTGGTTTTTATTTAAAATATATCGTAAGAATAGTACAAAGATATCTATTCATAATTTTAACTAAATAAAGAGTCAATGTGCCTGAATTATAATAATTTATTACATAATCCTATCTCACTTTCTCATTAAACATTAATATTTACAAGTTTACTACAAATGACTGAACTCGCCATAAAATGCATTGGATCAAATCATCGCATTCGGCAACAATCTTTTATTTAACAAATATCAAGAGATAAATTTATTAAGCTTTTTTTTTTAATGTGACACGTCATAATGACTACGTCCTGCCTGATGGTAAGCAGTCGATGCAGTCCAATAAAAATGAAAGCGCTTCATACCGTGAAATAAGCACGGTACAAAGCGCATCCACTCATGACAGCCTGCTAAAATGCCGTTTCACGCCCCGCTTAAAATCCCGAGTTTTTTATATCATAGGAAATAGGAAACACATGAGCCGGCAGCGAATTCCAGAGCTTAGTGGTCTTGCTCAGAAAAGACTTCCCAAGGTTGAAGAAATACCTACCCAGCCTCTGCATGAGGTAAGAAATGGTTGCCGTGCAAATATTAAAGTAAAGACCATTGCGTAAAATGGCGACACGTCAAATCTTATCTACTAACATAGATACTGATTAATCAACATCTGGGCTCCAGTTGCACTTGGAAATTATTCACGTCCTTCATCATGATGTCGTATTTTACTCGAAGGGGTTTCGCGCCGTCTTTTAGTGACTGGTCCGATGGTATTATCCTGTAGTCCCTTACCATCGTCGCCAGCGCCGTCTTCATCGACATTGTTGCGTATTGATAACCTGGTGAGAAAGAATATTGCTTACATATTTTTATCACATACAAGCTGACTTCTAGGGAGAAGTGAAACAGGCGGTTTCACCACATGCCTACAGATAATATTTTAAACAAATAAGTCAATGTGGAAAATCGTGCTATGTGGTTCCGGCGTAGAATAGTGCCAACCCCTTTCATCCCACGGCGAGTCATTAGAGTCGACGATGAGAAATCCTACCGGATGCTAGGCAGCAGCGTCCTCTCGCGTACTTGTTGGACTGCGATCACCAACCGAGCGTGGTGATTATGGGCAAATACCTCCAATAGAATGTAATGTATTGGGGAGGCCAAAGTTCCGCAGTTAACTTTAAAAGGCTGATATGATGAGAAACAAAATCTTAGAAAGGTGTCTTTTCAGTATAAACCTTGATATGCATAACAATTACTTACCTAGACAGTTTCTATGACCGACACCAAAAGGCATGTAAGCTGAAGGATGTGTGGGTGGACTATCGAAGAATCGTTCCGGTCGGAAAACTTCGGCATCGTTTCCCCAATATTTCGGATTTCTGTGGGTTCCCCAAATGTGCAAGACAATTCCGACACCAGATACCACTTTCAGGCCGGTAGCTGTAATATAAAATTAAGTTAGTGAAAATTTTTATAATTATTATTGGATATCACTTGAATGATTTCCATGGATTTTTCTAAGACTTATTTTATATATTACTAGCGGCCGCTCATGATTTCGTCCTTACATATAACCTTCCTCTTAAATTACTCAGTATATTTGCAAAAAAACCTCACCAATTCATTGCGTAGTTTAAAAGATGCATACATAGGGACATACAGAGGAAAGCGCCTTTGTTTCATACCATAGTGATTATCGTAATGCGCTCGTAAAATTGGTCAAATCTGTCATTTACCATGACTTTGAATTCAAGTCACACCTGTTTTTATACATATTTTAAGCAATGATCACATAGGTATAACTCTCAAAGGCAATATCATGTCGCGAGAGAATTAAATGAGATTTATATTTCATAAATTCTTAGAGCATGACAAGTTGCACTGGCCAAAACTGGATTTGGTGACGAAGACAGTGATTTGTAAAAATATATAATATATGAGTGAGGACGGGCTATATAAATATTTATATTCTGTTCAAGGAATATGTTAGTATTTTTGTGTAGACGTATGTTTTCGTTTTACTTATAGCAAATAGAGCGTCAGAGGGACTCGGGTTCAAACCTTGATGACGCTGACTGATGACATATGACTTTTGAAGTTACATGCGTAATTATGGCTTGCCGCGATCGTATAGCATGTTAAGCCGTTGGCCCCGGCTGTCATGAACATCTATGGCAGTCGTTATTACGAATTCAGTGCCTTCTAACAGACTGACAGCTGGTTTAAGCAAAGAATTCTGTTCAGACCAGTAAGGTCTGGTTAAACCAGTAAGCAGACCCTGGGCCCTGAGCTAAAGTCAAGCGCAAGCGGGGCAACTGAGGCGACCGGGGTAATGCTAAGATAAGATCTTTTAAGAATGTTTCAAAGAGAGACAAAGCACATTTTCTGATGTTCTGCCAAAAAAATACAGGTAAACAGATGGCATATGGGGATAGAATAATTCAGTTACAAGAATACCTCTAATTTTTCTTGTAACTAGGTTAATTAAATGAAAGTTTTGTCATTATGTGGGCATTTAACATGTGACGAGAGAAGTAATCCGTATGCTCTATTTTATTTCTCTCTTTTTCCTCCTAATATTTAAATTATTGTTAAAAATATAGTATCTCAATTAAAATTTGACGAATTTAAATGATATTGTTGATCTTAAAGACAATAAAGTATGTGTTATTTTATTCCTTATTTATATGTTACCAGGATAAGATGTTACAGACAGTTAAGGATAATATGATTAAGATAGGGAATCAATATGCAAGGGATGAATGAATACATACATACATACATAATGTCACGCCTCTTTCCCGTAGGGGTAGGCAGAGATCACATCCTTCCACTTGCTACGATCTTGGCACACACTTTTAGCTTCATTCACACTCATTAACCTCCTCATACACGCCCGTCGGTTTAGGGTACTTTTGACCTGTCCTTTCTCTAACATTTTTTGTATTTGGTCATGGAAGGTCTTACGTCGTCTTCCCCTCCCAACACTTCCATCCACTTGTCCATCATAAATCACTTTCGTTAATCTACTTTCATTCATCCTCTCAACATGACCAAACCATCTAAGCATACCTTTCTCAATTCTTGTCACTATATCTTCTTTTACACCAGCTTTAACCCTTATCACTTCATTCCTTATCCTATCACTCAATTTCACACCAAGAATATTTCTGAGTGCTCTCATCTCTACTGCATTAATCTTACTCTCATGTTTCTTCTGCCATAACCAACATTCGCTTCCATACATTAGTGTAGGTACCAACACACCCCTATGAACTGCCAGACGTGCCTTTTCAGACACTTTCTGACTGCTTCTGCTGCTGATAAATATTTGAGGAGAATGGAAGTAAAAATAATGCTGTGCCTATCTTAGATAAATGGGAGTAGGGTGATTACTATTATTATGATTACGATTATATTAAATATAAGAGTAACAAGATTTGATTGGACCTTATAGATATACAATAAATAACGCAAGTTTCACGATTTGTATTGCAATCAAGCGTGCCGACTTTTTAACAATCGCAATTGATTCATTATCATATAGTTTAATAGAACAATACCGCGTTAGTAAAATTTTACAAGTTTGCTGGTGAGACAAAAAATAATCTGTTTTTTCGAGATTGTATGGGGAAGCGACGACTTGTGCGGTTGTCACGCTTAATCTATTCAGATAACTCCTTGAGTTTAATCCTTTGAGATATTATAAAACAGCATTAGGGGCGCGTCAAAATGATCTATTCAACGATGTATTAAACATAATATGGCCAAATTTCGACTTGCGCGGTATTGTTAGTTAAGCGACGATATTTGAAAGGGACTTGCGTTATCTATTGTATTTTTAGGTCTGTAGATTGAACTATACTTACGCAATACTATATCTTTGTCAGTAATTCTAGCTGTAATAGGTACTGGTGGGTACAGCCGAAGAGTTTCCTTTATAACAGCATCCAAATACTTGAGTCGCGGTAAGTCTGCTGCTTTTATTTGATTCTTTCGATCGCCTAGCACTTCCAATAATCTGTATACCAAATTTTTTTTAAAGTAAAATCTTTCAATTATTTTGAGGAAAATTTTTGAGAAGAGTGTGTATCAGTTTATTGTACAAATTAAACAATGTGAACATTAAAGAAGGTAAATAAAGAAGACACTTAATAATTAACGCTCTTATTGAGCATAAAAGATAAAAAACAAATAAATCGTTGAAAAAGGTTCTGTAACTTACTCTTGGTAAACTTTCTGTTGAATATCTGGATGCTTGGAAAGCATCAGGGCGGTGAAGCACGCACCTACTGCTGAGGTGTCAGTTCCAGCTGATAACATAACCAGGGTCTCTTCGCGCAGTTCCAACTCTGAGTACCCATTGTCTCCTCCAGACGATTCAATAAGTAACTCCAAGAATGTCTTGGAAAACTTGGTCGATTCTGAAAATGAAAATTTACTTTGTTCTAAGAGTTATTGTTGTTGTTAACACTAAGAGGACCGGGCTTCTTACTATAAGTTACTTCTTACTTACTCACTTCAAAGACCGTAGCGGTCAATTTGACGGTACTAGAGATTTTGTCAAAATACTTATGAAATTATTGCGTATTGAAATAAAATAAAAATATTATCAATCAATTTTTTTTATTAATAATAAACAATTTAATAACATTTGTAGCAAGTAATAGTTTTATTTATTTCTATTTTACATTTTCCACAAACAGTTTTTTACAAACTGTGCAGTTATCACAAGTCTAATTTTTTTTTTACAATTATGGTTAACCTGACATTGCCGTCTCTTTTTGTTCGTAGTACATAGTTCACTATTTTCTGTTCTTGGAGTTGCAGTTGAAGTAGATTTATTTTTAACATACTCGGTACGTAGATCGTGTACAAGTTGAAGTATAAAATTATGACGAGAAATTTTCGTTCCTGTGACTTCTAGGTAAATAATCCAGGCGTTTATAGCTGCTAAATCCAGTATGTTGTAAAAAACGTGAACAGGCCATTTTCGACTTCCAGCTCTTACGGTGTACTTGCGTGTCATTTGATCGATGATGTCCACACCAAATTTAGTGTGATTATAAAATTCAATTGTCTCAGGCAGCTTTTTTTGATTAGTACCTATGCTCCCGTTGGAATGCAGAGTACTCAAAACTAAAACATTTTTTCCTGGTTTTCCCTGATATACAGTAAGGGTGGTATTGGTCTCGGTTTTCATGACGACAGTATCATATCTTGCAGTTCAAATTCAAATAGGTGGTACTTCTCGTCTTGCACGCCGCATTGTTCCAACAATACTAGTCTTTTCGAGCATTAGTTTTTCTGCTAAATTTAGAGACGTAAAAAAGTTGTCTGTGGTAACGTTTCGACCATTTTTGAAATAGGGCTGTACCAGCTTCAAAACCACATATTCAGGTAATGACATATCGTTTGGACGGCTCTCGTCTTTTCCTAGATACGGAAATTCTCCACATAGGTACTTACTCTCGACATCAAGTGAGAAGGCGACTCATTTTTTTATAACAAAAACAACTACTCACTAAACGAAACCAAAGTCTACTAAGTGTAATGTAAACAAGGTAGAAGTAATATACTACTCAGAATTCCACTTAAATAAAATCATAAGTACCTTCTTTAGTTTGAAAAATGGATGTCTACTATTCTTATCGCTGCATTTTTAAGCCGTCACATTGACGGTGTGCGATCTTAATAGGTATAAGTAAAACAATCTCGTATAAAACATATAGTATAATATTGTTTTATATAGATTTACTTTAACAATAGTAAATTAAGAAAAGTCATAAAATATGGAAAAAAATAAAAATATACTTTGTGAAATATTGAAGAACAAAAACAACATGCGGTCAAATTGACGGCCTTGGTCTTTCTAGTGTTAAACTCATATGAGGTTTTTTTTGTGAAACTGGTCTTATCAACTTAGCCCATAAACGCCCCAGTACTGAGCACGGGCCCCCTCTCACGGACTGAGGTGAAACTGGTGTTCTAATGCAGATTGTCGAAGATAGGTGGGTGGTGTCCTTTATTTTTCGGATGAATGATCCATTCTGGATGAAATTTCTTCTGCTTTGGGTGAAGCTGAGTGTTGTAAGACTTTACTGACTAAAAACCATCCATGTACATTTTTGAGCCTGCTAAGTCCCGGAGCCGCGCTAACTCTTCAGAGCAGTCAGCAAACGTGTAGCGTCCTGCTGTTAGGATATTGCATATTGCCCAATAGTTTCTCTAAATTGGATTGGCTACTGCTACATACTAGGAAGACTTAACGGCTTAACACTTCCGAAGCACGGAAACCCTTGATATTACATTCCTCACAAATAAATAAATAAAATAAATATTTTCTGACAATTACACCAATTATTTAGTTCCAAGATAAGTATCATTAAGAACTTGTGGTATGGATACTAAACAACGGATAAACATACTTAAATACTTTTTTTTTGTAAATACATACTTAGTATACATAAAAAAACACCCAGACCAGAACAAATATTTATGTTCATGCACACAAAGATTTGTCCTGTGTGGGAATCGAACCCACGACCTCTGGAGTGAAGTGTAGGTATACTGACCTCCACGCCATATCAGTCGTCAAAAGACAAAAGATCACCTATTCAAGAATTCGACAACTCTGCTTTACCTCGGTGAAAGATGCCGACCACCTAAAACTGCTGAGCAATAAGTGCTTCAATACAATTAGTATGCTGATAACTGTTCTCATAAAAGTAAGACTTGCCAACAAAATTTTATCAATTTGGTTTGTTGGTCCTAGCAATGTCCCAGTCCCTTAATTAGCTCAGGACCCAGAGCCTGCTTAATAGTCTACCCAGTTTTGTATGAACTTTGGTCATCATATGGAGAGTTTGCCGTTAGACCTCCGCAAACCAGAAAGAAATATCATTCGATGGTTAAACCATCACACAAGTAAGGCCTTGATTTATCAGACAAAACTTAAAATACGGTCTACAGTTATAAAAAATAAAAAAATATTTCGGCGTATTACATCTTCCTCCGAATGACATCATATTCATGTTATGATAATTTAATAAAAAATGATGGATTATAAACCCATAATAATCGGTTTTTTTTCTTAATTCTTTAGTATAAAAGTAATAAATAATATTTTATAATATCATTAACATACTGACACGTTCATGGTTTTCTTAATAAATGTTTTTGATGTATAAGATGACAAACACTTACCATCGCTGGAATCAGTTGAAGTATTTTCTTGTTTTTTATTTTCCTTCAGTATCTCCTTTTTCTCTAATATTATCTAAAATAAATAAAGTACAGTTGTTTAAAATATTATATCGGTTGCATTTCAACTATTGAGGACTTTTGGCATTATAAGCGCTTAGGTTGGTTCTACTATTAAAAGCATTATGAGCATTGTATGTCGCCGGCTTAATGGAATATTAACTAAACTCGAAGAGATGATTATTTGGACATTTTGTTATGAGGGGTCATATATTATATTAGTTGACGCATAACTTGCAAATGTGACATATTTTTTTATCATGTTTCTTGTGTTTTGAATAACATTTTAAAGATTTGATTAACATTGATGAGATCTCAGTGAAAGATTAAAAGACTGTCTGTACGTTACTTAAATCTGACCTGTCTACCAATGGGTCTATGGGATCGGAATGACAGATGCTACCAGCGCTTAACCATTAAGAGGCCTTAATCGGCGAGGCAGGAAGCTGCTGGTGTAAGGCCCTTTGCGAAGGTAGTAGGAAACAAGCCAGACTGATAATTGGAGCTCTAACAGGGCATTATGCCACAAACAAAATGCTCCACAGGATGCGACTAGTGCAATCACCGCTATGTCGTAGACGTGAAGAAGAGGAGGAGTCTATGGAACACCTGCTGTGTACCTGTGACTCGCTGGCTGCTTGCCGATTGAGTCTCCCCGGGGTGGCCTACCCACAGCCAAGAGACTATGGACTTTAATCTGCAAAGACTGTCATAAAGATGATGGAAACAAATATTTGAGATTTGGAGTGAAAGGCAAGGGGATGCACAAAAGATCCGACATAAGGGTCAAAGTGCGCCACGGACAGTCTGTGGCTCCCGCGATAAGATAAGATAAGATAATGGGTCTATGTTCTATTTAGCCAGCGATGTGTACAGGGATTAGGATCCTCGAACACTTGGCTTGTTCTCCAAAGATGATGGTAGGTAGAATGGTAGGATGGTAGGGTAATCATTGGAGCCCTAGCCAACTTCACCGGAAAATGGTACACAATGGTACAAAAGGTGAATGGTAAGCGGCAATAGGCTGGCCATCTATTACGTGGTATCAACAACACAATTCGCAAAGTGTGGGCGTTAATATGCCTCTGCCTACTCCTTCGGGAATACAGGCGTATGTACGTATGTATATACATTGTACTGTCGGAACTGGCACTTTAACGGATTAACTTAAACTTTTTTTTTTGCTTGTAAGTAAATTTAAGCATCGTGGTTTCATTGCAGTTATATTTCCTTTCTTTACTAGCTAGTTTTTAAGTTTTGACCTTCATAAGAGCTCTATTGAGCCAAACTTGAATAAAACCATTCATTATTATGACTTTGAACTTGATTGCTTATGAAATAGAACTTTTTACTTTACTTTACTAATAAAATCTATATGAAAGATAGATAATTTTAATCTTTGCATTATCATTGGAAAATGAAACGTAAACATAATATAAATATAGTGTAGCTAAATATGGTTTACCTAAACTTGTAAAATTCAAAAATAAACGAATTCCAAATATATATTGTGTTGTTCGTTTCCCATAAACACAACAATCCGAAATGAAAAAAGTTAGTGCAGTGACGTTGCATATTGTCGGGGATAGAGCAATTCCACGTAACTAGCATTGGATAATTTTGCATAACTGAAAAATTTAGCTCAATTGAGTTAATGGGCGTAACTGTCGCAGAGCCTACATTATACACTTTCAGAAAAATCTTTTTACAACAAAAGAAAAAAATATAATAAATTATGTAATGTGTAAAAATGAGCTCAAAATTAGTAGAAATAAGGAACTTATTAAGTTTTTTTACCTTCCCCTGTAAAACTAGATATATTGCAGATACGCGGACTTTACGTTTCGCATATTTGCGCTATCCCTGACGATATGATAAATAAAATATGCCCACACTTCCAGGAAGTCACTTCATGCAAATTGACGTGAGACAAAATAAAAAACAACTATAAATAAGGCTAAAAGAAGTAAATGCAAAAGTAGCTTACGTGACTTGCATGCTTAAATGTTTACTATGCCTTTATTTGTGGAAACCAGACCACGACACTCTTAGTATTCGCACTACGGAACTGAACCTAACCGTTTTATCAAAATGGGCTGGTCTGTGTGAACTTGGTAATAAACTACAATGGAACTATTACGCTCCACTACTGTGGGCCTACTCTAATTCTGCGAAAACGAAAGTTCGTTTTACTTATCCCTTTCACTCGATTATGATACTAGAGAGTAAAAAAGATAGGTATAACGAAGTTTCGTTTTCATTGAACTCGCATTTCTCGCCACGAACAAAGATGAGAGAAGGCATAACATAAATATTAGGTCGGGGAAAAAGTCTTTTCGCATAACGTAGGTATAAACTTATTATAAATTTTTTTTGACTGTACTATTTGTGTCTGGCTGGTTTTGGTAACATTAAAAAGGTTCCATTATAAAGAAAAGAAAAAAATAAAAAAAAGTTGTTTCCCGCTATTTTTCATTTGTTTTTCTCTCCGTTAAAATGAGTGAATCTAATGAAGAAATTCGATACATTTTAAAATTTTATTATAAAAAAGGCAAAAATGCAACTCAAGCAGTGAAAACAATTTGTGATGTTTATGGACCTGATGCAGTGTCAGTAAGAGTAGCACAAATTTGGTTCAAACGTTTTCAGTCCGGAAATTTTGATGTTAAAGATGCACCTCGCTCTGGTCGCCCTGTTACGAATAAAATGGACGCCATTTTTGAAAGAGTGGAGCAAGATCGGCATATTAGTAGTTACGATGTAGCTGAAGAACTGGGAATTGACCACAAAACAGTTTTGACCCATTTGAAGAAAGCTGGTTATACAAAAAAGCTCGATATTTGGGTGCCACACGAGCTCACTCAAAGAAACTTAATGAACCGTGTACTCATTTGCGATTCATTATTGAGACGTAATGAAACCGAGCCGTTTTTGAAGAGATTGATAACTGGCGATGAAAAGTGGATCACGTACGACAAGAACGTGCGAAAAAGGTCGTGGTCGAAAGTTGGCCAGGCTTCACAGACTGTGGCCAAACCTGGCCTAACACGAAATAAGGTGATGCTGTGTGTATGGTGGGATTGGAAGGGCATTGTTTATTATGAGCTTTTACCGCCCGGCAAAACCATCGATTCTGATCTTTACTGCCAGCAACTGATGAGATTAAAGGAAGCAGTCGAGAGAAAACGGCCGGAATTGATCAACAGGAAGGGTGTGGTCTTTCATCACGATAACGCTAGACCACACACATCTTTAGCCACTCAGCATAAATTAAGAGAGTTCGACTGGGAGGTCCTAGTGCATCCACCATATAGCCCTGACCTTGCGCCTTCAGATTTTCACCTGTTTCGGTCTCTGCAGAATTCTTTAGGTTCTGTAAGGTTGACCTCAAGAGAGGACTGCCAAAACTATTTGTCCCGTTTTTTTGATCAGAAGTCCCAAAGTTTCTACAGTAACGGGATAATGTCTCTGCCCACAAAATGGCAGAAAGTTATTCAACAAAACGGTACATATATATTGTAAATAAATGTAAATAAACTTTGAAAAAAATGTCTTGACTTTTCATACAAAAATACGAAAAGACTTTTTCGTATTTTTGTATGAAAAGACTGAAGGGCAGAGGGGGAGCCCCTATTATAATTTGGCATAACAGTTTCGGCATAAAGTTTTTTCGCATAAATAATGATACTTTATTATATTTAATGATATTTTATTGATACTGAGTTGGTTTCTAAGTCTATTGGTAGGCTACTCAAAATGATTGGAACCAAGTACTTGTTACACCTTCGTCCATAGTAGTTGGTACACAGGGGTACCTTAAATCTTTGTTCCTTTCTAAGCCTGCTCTGTCCCGGGGACGCGGTAAACCTGTCGGACTTTCCCGCAACCTATAAGACGCACCTTCACCCACCTTCGCGCAAGTTTCAATAAAAAGTATATCTGACCTTTTTGACGAAGTTTTTCATATATCTAGAAATTGACATAGTCTCTCGCAACCTATAAGACGCACCTTCACCCACCTTATATGAAAGTTTCACTAAAAAGTATATCTGACCTTTTTGACGAAGTTGTTCATATATCTGGAAAGTGACATAGTCTCGGTATAGTATGGGGTGAACTTGTATACGAAGTTATTGTAGAACCACGGTTGTACGAGTCGTGCCGCAATCAACTGAGCAATTTTCTCGAAATTCTTCAAAAAGGGATGGTCAGGATGATTCTGAACGCCCATCTTTATTCCTAAAGTAGTTTCTGAAAAGTGAAAATTTCAAAATTACATTTATAACTCTATAACATCATGTGTTAAATTATTGTTATTAATTAAATAACAATAATTTTACAATCACACCAATTGTTTAGTTCCAAGATAAGTATCATTAAGAACCTGTATTATGAATACTACATTAATATACACATTTTTTTTAAACGAACATACTTTGTACAACTATTTAGTTCTTGCATACAAAGAATTGTACTGTTTAGGAATCGAACCCAAGACCACAGGAGCGGAGTGCAGATATACTGACCTCCAAGACATATCAGTCGTCAAATTAATATATCTTTTAAAAACAGATACTTTTTTGTTTAAAAAAATTATCTTGTGTCTTAATTTTTTTTTCGTATAGAGTCTACTTTGTATAACTAAATTCAAGTTAAAATCATCATCATCATCTCATCTCATTAACGTCCCACTACTGAGCACGAGCCTCCTCTCACATACCAAGGTGCGAGGGTATTGGGTCATACTCCACCACGCTGACCCAGTGCGTATTGGCGGAGGAAGGTGTATGGCGCCCTACTGTTAAAATTTTTCAAGCCGCCTATATAGGCCTCTAACATGACTCAACAACAACCACATTTAGTGATAACCGGGACCAACGGCTTAAAGTGCCTTGCGAAGCACGGAAGCGCTTGATATCAAATGCCACACAAACGGTCACCCATCCAAGGACCTTTGTAAACTCTGTTTAACTTCGGTGATCGTTTCCGGCCACCGAGCACCCGGAGCTACGAGCGCTTTAAGTTCAAGTTAGAATACTTACCACAAATTGAGTCCATAGTATATGAAGTGACAAATTTCCATATAGAAAAGGTACCCTTCTGTGCCGATGCCTTTAAATTTTGAACCAATATTTCGCTCTGCTCAGCAAACACGCTGACGAATTGATTCAAGTTCTTCAGATTGAATGTTGGAGCCAGGACTTTGCGACGTGGTCGCCAGATGGAGACTAACAAAGATTTATTTCAATTAGAGAGAAAATAAACAAATCAGAAGATAAAACAAAATTAACAAAAATGCTGGTCTTTAAATTGGTATACCATTCATAAAAAAACCGATTCGAAATATGAATCTAAACTTACTCCCAAAAGTAACAAACAATCCGCAATCCGAGACCGAATCCTCTTGTTTCAATCCAAGGAATAGTTATTGAGACGCTTTACTTGAATCATGTATTGATTTGTCTATCTCAGATAGCCAGTTTTGAGTGGAGATTGGTTATTAATACCGGTTGTTTGCATAGTACTGTCGGAAGTTTGCAGATGTCACGACCCTGATCTTGGTTCAGGGGCTTAGACGTGAAGCGCAACTAATACACAGAGTTGTGTATTCATCATCACACAGCCCATTAACGTCCCACTACTGAGCACGAGAGAAGGTCTCACATATCAAGGTGTGAGGGTATTGGGTCATACTCCACCACGCGGACCCAGTGCGGATTGGCGGATGCAGGTGTATGGCGTCCTGCGGTTAGAATTTTTCAAGCCGCCCATTAAGCCTCTAACATGGCTTAACGACTACCACAGTTTGTGATAACCGGGACCAACGGCTTAACATGCCTTCAAGCACGGAATCGCTCGATATCAAATGCCACACAAATGGTCACCCATCCAAGGACTGTCTGTAAACTCTGCTGTACTTCGATGATCGTTTCCGACCACCTAGCACCGCAGAGCTACGAGCGCTTCGAGCGAGTTGTGTATTAGTTGCGCTTTACTCCTTAATAAGTATCTCTATTTTAGCCATTAAAGTCCACTGCTGAACGTTGCCCTCCCCAATATTCTATTATATTGGCGGTGATCACAGCTGAATTTTGGACTTCCCTATACATTATATTCCATTGGAGATATTTGCCCATAACCACCACGCTGGGCAGGCGGATTGGTGATCGCAGTTTGAGCCGGTACGCAGACTGACGCTGCTGCCCATCATCCAGAAGGATATCTCTTCGTCGACTCTTACAACTCCCCGTAAGATGGGAGGGGGTGGCACTGCTCTAGGCCGGTACCACACGGCACATATATACTTACATATTTATGTATATTATATAGTTACCTGGTGCAAATATACTGCCGTTGCCGATGAGCAGACGAGTGAATTTCAGAACGTGGTCTTTTTCCATACATGTCTTTGAAACATATTCTGACACCTCAGCATCTGTACTACCTAAAAAATAAAGTTATAATTAGCATTCTCGTATATGTTCTTCATAAGAAAAGGAATATTTATTTATGTGTATGGATATGTCGTAATATGATAGTAAGAAAACAAAATCCATACGCTTGCTATTTCTCAGTGTTATTTTTTTATTTGTTTTATTTTAAAGATAATGTCGTAATTTGATAATATGAAAACAAAATCCATACGCTTGCTATTTCTCAGTGTTATTTTTTTATTTGTTTTATTTTAAAGATAATGTCGTAATTTGATAATATGAAAACAAAATCCATACGCTTGCTATTTCTCAGTGTTATTTTTTTATTTGTTTTATTTTAAAGATAATGTCGTAATTTGATAGTATGAAAACAAAATCCATACGCTTTGCTATTTCTCAGTGTTATTTTTTTATTTGTTTTATTTATAAAGATAAATTAATTATGTATCGTTTATAGCGCCTAGTAGAAAGGTCAGACGAAAATTTATTTGGCAGATACTGCAAATAAATAGCAACAAGATTATCCTTTTAATTCGATTTATAATTATTATTGCAAGAATAAGACGAGGGTAACGTGAAAATCTTGAAAATAAATGGAGTGTATATTTGTAGTGCCACAAAAGACCCAACATTAATATTTCTGACCAATTAGGTATTTAGTTCCAAGATAAGTATCCGTAAGATCTTTTTTATGGGTACTTATTAACGGATAAACATATATAGATCCTTTTTTTTAGTAAACACTTAATTAATATACTTAGGAAAACACCCAGACCAGAACAAATTGTCATGATTATGCATTTTTCGTGTTGATTCCAAAACTCCATAGAAACCTATAGTAAAGTCTCCGCTACTGTACTGGGGTAGGACTTTGAGTCGACTGTGACGGACTTTACTAGACGTCACTTTAACTGTGACTAAAGAAAAAAAAGACATACCTCTGCGGGTTTTTCAAGCTATTTCCAACAGATACTTTGATCGATTGTTAATATTCTACATTATCTACTATTTATTTATTTATTTTATTTATTTATTACATTTAGGGCGACTAACAAAACATACACCAAGAATGAACATAACAAATACAGTTAATACTTAAAAGCTAAGTGCTGTTTTACTTACAAGTCACCACGGCATGCATTGACACAAAAATAAGAAGATACATACAAACAATTTTACTAATAAAACACAAATAAAAAACAACAAAGCTATACTCGTATGACATGACCGATTGACCTCATATTATATTATATGAATTATTATATTATATTATACTATTAGAATTTTAATTTCTTTTTATCTATTCACTCTATGCTTGTCAGTAATTAATTGATTACTGCTCAATCTTAACATTACCCTGGTTGCGCTAGTCTTGAGCTTAGGGTCCAGGGTCTTCTCACTGGTCTGACCAGATTTGGTAGAATTTCTATTCTTAAATCCTCGACAAATCTTTTAATATTATATGAAGACTATACAAAAGCAAAAATCCCAAGCAACATACAGCAATTGAGCCTAAATAAATTTAAATTAACAATAACACAAGCTGTCTTCAAAGGGATACTATTCTATTAAAGACTATACGGCAGATAAAAATGCTTGGGATTATACTGCCGTTTCATACAGGCTATTCTAATATGAATGACTTGAAAACATAAATATTGTTAAGGTTATGTTATATTGCATTGTATAGCTTCACAGACAAATGAAGATTGTAATTCTAGTACCAAACTAATGTACATATTTAAAAGAGCATAGCCTGTGAGTTTCTTGCCAGTTCTTCTTACAGAGCGGTGGCTCGGAACTGGCACTTAGATTCACTTACACTTAATTATTTTTTGTTTTTAAATTATTTTGTTGCATGTAAGCTTAGATTAGCTTCGTGATTTAGTGTAATATTATTTCGATTGTTTTTTTTTCATTTGTAATCATGACGTTTTCAAGTACTATGTATAATAGTTTATGAAATAAATATTTTTTTTACTTTACTTTACTTTACAAACATGCACACAATCACGCTTGTTTTCCAGAAGGGGTAGGCAGAGGCATTTTTTGTGGCGAGCCTGTTGCTGCTTATCTGGAACATTAATGTCCAACAAAGCTTTGTTCATTGGTCTCCAACCTAACCTGCAAGTTGTGCCACTTGCAAATGAGGTTGGCTTGGGATCCCTATATCTATGTAATAAGTTAGGTTTTAAGCGCTGGTTTTATGAACAGGGATGTTGTTTGCAAATTTTTCTTAGTTTGAAAGACGTTTAATGTTATTGTTATTCAGTAAGGCTGCTCACGTCTTAGTTTTATTGTTTACATAGTCTGTATATTTATTAATGTGCGATGAATGAATAGGAACAGGAAGTGTTGACGAGGAAACGCGTTTGATGTTGCGGGAGTACAGACTTTTGGTGACTTGCATTTTAATACCGAAGGACTCGTTGAAATTGTTATATTTTAGAGTTAAAACGACCAATGTATACAGAATGCTGTAGCAAATTAGGCATAATTATTAAATACATTTTGAGTTGAAAATTGTACGCAATAATCATGATAGAACGTACTAGATATCTTAAGTGACGAATCAATGATATAAATTGGGAATTCTACCTTTTTTTTAACGTGGCAAGTCTTAATAACTACATCCTGCCTGATGGTAAGCAATTGATGCAGTACAAAAAATAAATGCGCTTCATACCGTGAAATAAGCACGGCACAAAGCGCACTCCCTTATGACGACGCTTAAAACAAACATCCTGATGGCAATCATTACTTATTTTCTTATTACAATATACCCATTTACTTTAATAACAGACTGATCAGGTTGATATAATTAAATAACTTTAAACTTATATGTATATGTAATTTCAGATTTTGTCAATATTGAAATAATCATTTATATTATAATGACATTTAGCAATTAGTAATTTAATTTTATTAGCACAAATTTTTGCATCAAAAACTATTTAATGTTTATGTTATGGTGGACGCTGTCCAATTTGCTTAAACTAGTCTATTGTAACCATGCTACGGAAGAGCGGTGTTACCTAACACAAGCATAATTTGCTTAAAAGGTAGCTCCATTCACTAAATTTGTATTGGACACTAAGTTAAAGTTTAAGAAATAAACATTTTGTATTTGTATTTTTGTATGTATAAATTCTATGACCACTGTCATATTGCTGATTAATATCACTTACATATAAAGAATCGATGGGCCAGCCAAAAGTGGACTAGACCTCCCTGTTTAATGGCGTCCCTTGCTACATCCTTTATAACCTGCATTCGACCTGAAACAAGATTAATATTTCATTATTATTTATTAAGTTCTTAGGTACATGAATTAGAAATAAAGAAAATGGTCTCACAGAATCTAATAATAGCTTTGAGTGTGATAAACTGCGACTGGGATAAACGTTAGGATTTTTTTATGAAATTAGGAAATGAAATTGCAGTTACAAGTGGTGTGTACAGTACTGCGGTATGGTTTCAGGGTTCACTCTAATGGAGTATACGATTCTTGACGATTAAAAGTATGGTTCAATTAATATAATTAATATAAACGCTTGAATAAGAGTTGAGGATTCTTGCCTGGGTTTCTTTCACACGCCTTTACGTTTAGTGTCGCTAGATGACGTTAGTTGTACTTCATTTGATAATCGATTCCCAAAAAGTTGATATTTTCAGGCTTAGGTACATCTTTAGACGCAGTTCAAATACGAGCAATGTGAATTGTTAAAGATACAGGCTTACAAGTGGTATTTCACCTATAAGTCGAAGAAGAGAATTTTTCTCCTTGGCTCTATTTTATCGCTTATTAATGGGTGTATCGGGATCCTTCAAAGACCTAAGGAGCCCAAGTCAATCTCACCTGCATGTGGTGCACCTACGAATCAACGAACGAGGCTCTGGCGAACATAACAGTTGGCTATACGCGGCAGTAGGCTCACCACCTATTAAATATGGGTATAATTGGACGTAGTTATGCAAAATGGATCCAGCCATAAAAACTTACTTTTAAGAAAACAGAAGTTTTAGTAAATTTGATATGGCATACAATGAAAACTGTAGTTTGTTTTTGAATTCCTGTTAAATACAGCGTATCGTTATCTACTACCTGTCTAGTATTGTTTTAATAAGTTTGAATTTTATGACATTATCTCAAAAAATCGGTTTTGTGGGTTGGATCCATTTTGCAAAACTACGTCCAATTGGCTTCTGCCCTTGCCAAGGGAGGAATTCGAGGAATTAGACTAAAATG
The DNA here is from genome assembly GCA_949126915.1 of Musotima nitidalis. Lineage (NCBI taxonomy): Eukaryota > Metazoa > Arthropoda > Insecta > Lepidoptera > Crambidae > Musotima > Musotima nitidalis. The sequence continues at coordinate 17,832,099 of OX421419.1, read as the reverse complement.
TGAGTATGTATGTTTTAATTGAGTATGTTCTGGGTAACTATATTAATTGATGTCAACGGCCTTCTTATCGCATTACTTGACATAGGCAGGAAGTTCATCGCCACATCTTAGAATTCACAGTATGGTTGGTTCCAAAAGAGACTCGACTTTTTAGTTGTGGAATGAGCATGAGGTTTTCAATAAGGACGTATACTGGTTTAGCAAACGTCTAAAGACTGTGATAACACTTTTCATCATAATCGTATCATCATTATCAGCCTTTTTTTTTCTCATTATAAATAAATAAAATAATAAATAATAAATAAATATTCTCTTACAATCACACTAATTCTTTAGTTCCAAGATAAGTATCACTAAGAACTTGTGTTATGGATACTAAAGAACGGATAAACATACTTCAATATTTTTTTATGTAAATACATACTTAATATACATAGGAAATCACCCAGACCAGAACAAATATTCATGTTTATGCACACAAAGATTTTTTTGATTTGACGGCCACTAGAAGACTATAAACTTTTTTCTATATACGTAGAAAAGACTGGGATATAATATGTGTCGGTGTGTAAGTGTTTGACGACTGATATGGTGTGGAGGTCAGTATACCTGCACTCCGCTCCTGAGGTCGCGGTTCGATTTCCACTCAGGACAAATCTTTGTGTGCATGAATATAAATATTTGTTCTGGTCTGGGTGTTTTCCATGTATATAAAAAAATTTAATAAAAAAAATATTTTAGTATATATATCCGTTATTTAGTATCCATAACAAAAGTTTTTAATGATCTTGGAACAAAATTATTAGAGTAGTTGTTGGAAATTATTTATATGTGCATTAAAATTTGATATTTTTCTTGTTCTGAGGTTTGTTGTGTTGGGGATCATTGTTTGAGCATTATCACTGTTGTCCCCTCAACTTACGCTTAGGGCTCAGTTTAACGTGCTTTCCGAGCCATGGAGCAAGCGATACTTACTCACATATCACGAAATCATTGGTGCCTCTATGATTTTTCGGACTAGTCACTGTTTGAACCCGAGACCCGCTGAATTGCCGTGTATTGGTTTCGGTACTGGGCTATCGCAGATTTTTTGAGTTATAAGCATTTAATTCCAAAAGTCTGTATCGGTTTTTTTATTCGTTGGCTATTATCTGTAGTAATTAAAAATAAAATATAATGCACTCTAATATAACGAATTCTTCGATTTCACACATTTTTTGAAATCCCCTTGAATTGTCCATAAGAGTACAGAAGTCCTAATCCAAAAGATTTTTTGCGAACAACCTCTTAACGAATTTTAAACTATCCAAACAATTGTAATAACCTGTAATTAACAAATTTTGTCAAACCAAAAACTTTGTAAAGCGTTCTCCAATGACCCTTTCTTAACCCTTTGTAAGGCTGTGGTAAACATATGGCCACCATAAATAGAACCTTATGGAGTCGAGTTAAGGTACAAAAGCAATAGGAATCTTTAACATATCCTGCCCGTTTAAGGGTTAAAATGAAGTATGTGATTCAGTCTCGACAAGTTTCGGCATGTTTATTTCGACATATTTATTTCTTTCTCTTCAAGATGAACCAAATTAAGAATATGCTACTATTACTCGTAATAAACTACTAATATTGTTGATATTTTAGCTTTAATTCGTGAAGAATTGTGTGAATCTATCAAATTAACATTAAAATATTCTCAATATTTATCAACCCTTGTACGGAACCCAACCAACTTTTACGGATTTTTCTGCGATTAATTTAGATTATTAATGTTAGGAAAATAAATTGTAATTATTTTTAATTAGAAAAAACTTACAGTTACATAATAAAAATGTGTTATGATTTATTAGTAGAACTTGTTCGCTATAACAAGAAGAGTAGGTACGTAGTATTCACAATCATCATTTTAGCCATATGACGTCCACTGCTGAACATAGGCCTCTCCAAACGATTTGTACATTCAGCGATCCTGAGTCACCTGCAACCACCGGCTTCCCGCCGCCTTGACCAGATCATCGGTCCATCGCGTGGGAGGCCGTCCTCCAACAACGTTTACCGGTTCGCGGTCGCCATTGAGAACCCAAACGCCCCATCGGTCGTCGGTTCTTCGTGCTATGTGCCTCGCCTACCGCCACTTTAGCTTGCAAACTTGTCTCGCTATGTCGGTCACTCCAGTTCTCCTACGGATAACCTTATTTCTGATTCTGTCATGTAGGAAAACTATGCTAGCTCTTTCCATTGCACGCTGAGCGACTTTATGATTTCTTAGGAGAAGATTTCTGAGGTTAGTCAGGCACCACGTCTCAGTACCATTCGTCATCACTGACAACACACTCTGATCGAAAACTTTTGTCTTGAGACACTGAGGAACGCAGCCCAGCCGAGCTGTATTCGACGATTGACCTCTTTCTCGAAGTTGGACCTACCCATTTAGACTTTTGTCCCAGGTATACATACTCGACGACAACTTCGAGGGGCGAGCTTCCGACAATTACTAGGGTAGGCACAACGTGGACATTGTATATAAATTTCGTCTTATCGTTGTCATTTTAAGATCTACTCTTTGGAAAGCTCTGTCGAGGTCCTCAAGCATTGCGCTCAGATCCACAAGCAACTCCGCTTTGACCAGTATATTGTCGGCAAATCTGAGGTGAGATCGTTAATGTTAATGGCGTACCTAACATATACCTTCCTTACATAAGCTTAGTAAGTTCACCGACTCCACCGTACCCACGCAAGAAGAAGCCTATAATACAAATCGTTATCTTGTCACCGCAAAACCTATGAATGGCGGAAAGCATTACATGAGGCCTGATTGACTTTAAAGGTTAACTCATGGAAGTAGAATTTAATGCTCGAGTAATAGCGTTAATTGCCAAGTTTGCTTGAATTATTGAATAGGCAGTCGCCCTTGATCTAGATAGGATGATGATTTGGAATGTGGCTGGTTTTCCGGAATACCAATGTCACCAGCTGTGAGGTTAAGGTGCTTTCTATATAGTGTTTATGATAGATTGGGTGCGGAGGTCACTATGTCTGACCTTCGCGTCAAGCGGGGCGGTGCTTTTTGATGATAAATATCACTGCTTGCGTTTTTATTTACATGCTACCTAGCCTATAATTTTAATGAGCACAAGCCACGTATTATTGTCACCTTCGATCTTCGTTGCTTACGCTTCATTATTACAACTTGTAAAGGATATGATAATGTTTAAAAAAATAATCATCAATAAACTACAAAAAAAAAAAAATTAAGCAAAATCTACAGTGAAAAAACAATAAGTATAGTTTACTAGCAGCACCCTGTAATTTTACCTGCGTGGTCCCCATTCTCGTGGAAATATAGGAATTAAAAGTATCCTAGGATACTAGTTATTCTAGGACTGCAGCTATACACATACCAAGTTTCATCTCAACCGATCTAGTAGTTTTTGCGTGAAGTAGTAGCAAACATACATACTCATAAACTTTCGCAGTAATAATATTAGTAGGATTTCAGGCAATAATAACAGAGGAGACCAATCATTAACATACTTTCACATAGATTGAACTTGAATAGATAAAGACGATCTCAGAGCTATGAAATATGTATGGAAAATCCAGCAAAAAATAAGGTAAGGCGCTTTGCTCAATGCATCGCGATTCATCGCGTAGCGAGAGGTGAAAGAATCGCAATTGCCTAAAAATCGACGCTAAATATAGTTTGAGCTCCGATATCACTCTAATAATATGTCGGTGTCACGTAATAGGTGGCGAGCCCATTGCCGCTTGCCGAGATTTATTAAGTTCACCAGAGCCTCGTCTGTTGATCAGCAGGTGCACCACTTGCAGGTGAGGTTGGCTTTGTGTCCTTAGATGTTAGGGATCCCTATCATCATCATTATCATCTCAGCCCATTTACGTCCCACTACTGAGCACGAGACAAAACAGTTTAATATCCAGTGATATTTGTTATTTTATAAAACAGGTTTAAAACAAATTTCAAAAAAGTTACACAAATGTAGAACACGCGTTTAAAAAAGAAAGCTATTAAAAAACCTTATCTAGTGATTGCCTAACGTTAAACACATCTAAGACATAGTTTAAATTGAAGCACGTACTGGCGCTTGTTAAGCACGCGTTTAACCTTAAACCGTTGACATTTTTGTGTATTGCTGTTGCTGTATATTCAAAATAAATATCTTAACCTTAAGCCTTATCGATTATGTTATCTAAATTGAAGATTTAGATTATATTAAGCATACCTGTCGTTATACTCGTATAAAATGCACACGAATTAATCCGAGAGAACATTGCATATAAATTGTAATGTTTATTAACCTCCATATTAAATGATAACACATTTTTTCTATTGTTTTTGAATATATTCAATTAATTTACAGATTTTTATTTATCTTTATTTTAAAGGTCAACAGCTGACAACTGTGACGTTCCGACCGAATATATGTATTGACAAAGCTGTAGGTATTTTATATTCCTAACATGAACGTTTGTAGAGTTAAAAGTTGTTTACATAGTACATAAATACATTATTTCAGTAAATTTTTTCAACGTGGAGTATGTATATTTTCTAGTAATAATTTCTTGATTCTTTCGAACTGAAATCGATTTTTTCGAACATGATTTGTTTAACACGGAATGTGAAAGAATAAATGAAAGCCCGTTGAATGAACGTTTTAAGTAAACACTTGCTAAACAGCGTAAGTGTAATGTAGTGTAAACAGCGTTTAAATATTAAGACACTGTTTAGATAAACACATGTCTAGGGAGAGTTTAAAAGTATATTTTAAATAAAAATGTAGATCTTCTTGAAAGCCCTTGAAAGTTTCTAGGAGCAGGCTTCCAACAAAAGGTAGGAAAATGGGCTATATAATGACTACGGAACATCGTAGAAACCGAAAGATATGCTCAGAAAGTTTGTTTAGAGTACTCGTAAAGGAACATTTAAAAGACAAAAGAACTCTGGAAACTTTGATGTTTTTTTGTTCTGAGTATTATTGTTTTATTATCATTTCAGTTCATAAAATTTCACTCACTGAGCTTCTTTTATGATCCAAGGTGAGAGGTATTCAGGTCCATACTTCACCACAAGAACTGGTGCTGTGAGATCTATTCCGATCGAATACCAACATCTAATACCAATGGTATTTGTTTTAAATCTTTATTATTTTCTATTCCGAACGGATACCACTTTTTAAACGAATACCAAAACCAATTTGTAGGTATAAGGTACAGTCAATAAAAAAACTTTTAGTTGTGAAAATAAGTTGTGTTTATTGAACAAAATTAGTTTCACCAAATTAAAAAAACCAATTAAACATATTATACTTACTATATTTAAGTTTGTTAAATATAGTAAGTATAATAAGTTTAATTAAAAAATAACATATCACAGGCAATTAACTTTACATATTAAAATCTAGTAAGAAGGTATATGTTTTGTTTCACAATAAAATATCAGAGGCAATCAACTTTTAATATTAAAATATAGTAAGTACACGTTTAGGATAACGTGTGGGTCGTCCTGCTTAGAATTTACCGAGCCGCTCCATGGGTTCTCAAACATTCGTAAAATGTTAACATATTGTATTGCAAAGAATAAATAAACAAATTTTGATATCAATTAATGATTCCTAAAAGCTACATAATGTATGACAGTTTTATGTACTTCGTGGTAAGGTCGTCGGCCTCGGGTAGCCCTCATGTTTAGCTTTGAATTAGTTCCTTGGAAATGTAGGTGACGTCTAAGCGGTCAAGGTTATCATGTGTTTAAAAAGTACTACTCATGTATTTAAGGTATCATGTGTTTAAAATACAAATTTTCCTTAAAAAGATAGACCTTCAAATGAAGAAGAATTTGTATAGTGTGACCATTTGAACCATTTTAACTAAATAAGAGTTCTCGGTAAGCGGCAATAGGCTCGCCACCTATTTCTTTAGACCAACAATATAACTGCGAAATGTGAGCGTATAATATGCATCTGCCTATCCCTTCGGGGAAACAGGCGTAATATTATGTATGTTATTAACTAGACATCTAACACGATAGATATAAGGACCCACATCTCCATGTGGGGCCTTATTTCTGCTACCACCTTTAGACAGGAACATGCTGAAGCTATTTAAAAGAAGTAAGGTTTTTTGAAAATCCCAGGTTTACAAGTGGTATTAAACTCCATAAGTATAAGGAGATAAACTTCAAATATTTTTATTCCATAAACTAATACATAGTACTTTAAACGTCAACATTAAAGATAAATATAAAAAAACAATCAAAATGTAACAACACTAAAATCACGAAGCTTAGTTTTACTGACATGCAACAAAACAATTAGAAAACGACCGATATGGCGTGGTGGCGAGTATACCCGCATTCCACTCCTGAGGTCGTGGGTTCGATTCCTACACAGGACAAATATTTGTGTGTATAAATATGTATCTTTGTTCTGGTCTGGGTGTTTTTCTATGTATATTAAGTATGTATTTAGAAAAAAAAATATTCATGTATGTTTATCCGTTATTTAGTATCCATAACACAAGTTCTTAATGATACTTATCTTGGAACTAAATAATTGGTGTAAGTGTAAAAAAAAAAAATTAAGTAAAAGTGAATTTAAGTGCCAGTTCCGAGCCACCGCTCTGTAAGAAGATCTGGCAAGAAACTCACAGGCTTTGCTCTTTTAAATTATCAATAGGTTCGTGACATCTTCATTTGTCTGTGAAGCTATACAATACAAGATATTTTCTGTCCTCGTGCATGTTCTACCGCTTCTACACTGAAGTGTGTTCTAAGCAACTGTTTGAAATGATACCAACGATCTCTACTTATCATAGTACCACTCGCCATCAGGAAGGAGGTCTCACAGGTAGATTATTGCTTACTAATTTATTTATCACAAACAATATATTAGGTCAGGTTATTTATGGTTGTTACGTGTTGTACCGGCCCAGAATAGTGCCAAACCCCCTCATCACACGAGGAGTCGTAAGAGTCAGCAAAGAAAAAACAGAAAAAGTGAGAAATTCAGAGGGTCTCGAGTTCTAATCCTGGCACTATGACTTTTAGAGTTTATGCGCGAAATTATCGTTGACCATGTCTCGGAAAGCACGTCAAGCGTTTGATCCCGGCTGTCATGAGCACCTATACATACAATACACACAATCACACCTTTTGCGAAGACAGAGGCACATTAAACGCCCACATTTCGCCAGTTATAACGTGGTCCCACGTTATAGGTGGCAAGCCTACTATCGCTTACCGGCAACATTTGTGTCGTGCACTTGCAGGTGAGGTTGGCTTGGGGTCCTAAGATTGGTTTGATCCCCATACACTCTACATGAACATCATTGGAAGTCGTTATTAGGAAATCAGTGCTTGCTAATGTCCTGTCAATTGGCTTAACCATTGAATGCTTTTTTCTTTTGAATTCGGCAGGTCAGACGGCCTACCGTCTGCCGCTCGATATAATAACTGAAATCTGGTTAGGCCAAATAGTAGATGGGCCTTAAGCTTAGGGTATGATAATTAAAATTATTGCTGAGCGCTATTCAATCGTTTATGAATTATGAAACATTGATCGCTAAATTGTATTCTGCTCGATTTTCACGTCAGCATTGGTTTATTTGGATATGCTTTAACCATAGATGGGCCCTAGACTTAAGCTTAGGGCCCATCTATGGTTTTGGCGCTTCTTGCACAATTTTAACGTTCCGTTTCGCACAATAATTGTATTATATTCAGATAACTTTGATTGCATACTTAATTTATTGTATACTATTTATTTGTGTTGTGGATTGACCGTGACAGTGCACTTAGGCCCCTTCGGAATACCAGCGCTATGGTTTCACAACCTTAGCTTCGAGCTGAGAAGAAGGGGACCTTTTTACTGGTCTACGTATTTTATATTAGGATTTTATTTTGTTGTTTTGTTTTCTTTGTTTTCTGTTGGCATTACTATGCCTTTAAATGTATGTACCTAATTGTGTGGACCAAATAAATAATTTTATTCTTATTCTATTCTTATTCCATCTACTAACTGGTCTATCCAGATGTGACTGAATTTCAGTTATTACGTGAAGCGACTGCCGTCTGACCTCCGCAACCCAGCGGGAAACATCATTCTATGGTTAAACTAGCTGTTAGTCTGTTAGAAGTCACCGACTTCCTAATTACGACTGCCATAGATGTTCATGACAGCCCGGACTAGGGTTACCAACCGTACTTTATTATAAAGTATTGTACTTTATTTCAAGTCATTGTACTTTATACTTTATGAAAACAATAAAGTACACGAAAATACTCTTTTTTAGCTTGATTTGGGATTTGGGATTGGACTTCAATTTAAATATAGACTGTAAAGAACCTGTGCAATTGTTTAGTAGAGATACTAATTTGATAGAAACCGCAAAAAGCAATAAAAAATATGTTTTTAAACAAAAAAATAAAGAAAAATAAATTGTACTTTATTTTTTACTGTGTACTTTTTTTTTCCTATAATTACCAATGTACTTTAACTGTCAAAAAAAAGGTGGCAATCCTAGCCGGGACCAACCACTAAACGTGCTTTCCGAGGCACAGAGCAAGCGATAATTATGCACATAAATATGAAAAGTCATAGGTTTTGAAATTGTTTGTATTTTTGTCGCCACCAGGGTTTGAAATTCCAGCCAGGTATTCTGATATGCTATGATTGTCGCTATGCAATATTTGAAACGAGTATAGTAAATATATGAGTCAGTTATGGTCCATGGTGCCACTTAAGGTCAAAGTTTTCATGTCAATGAGACTTGAGACTTACACAATATTTTAACGGAAAATTACAAACTTACACAAGAACTGTTATTTGTTTTTCTTTAGTTTTGGTAACCTCGATACGTACCTCCAGAATTGTAAACATTAGTTTCTTCATGTATGTTTATTTATAATTCATTTCATTACTTTGTTATACTAATATTATAATGAAGTAAATATTGGATTACAAAGGAAACACACATAAAAAAATGTTACAAACATGTAAAAATATTTTTGTTATGGAACTTCTTAGCGGGAAAGGGAAGTGTCGTGTCTGCAGTTTTGTTTTATTTTCAAAAATTTGTGATATTTATAACGTTAATGTGTATACAAATAGGTATGAATACTGTTCTTATTAGGTAATTTTTCATTTATACAATAATGCATAGTGCCCTGGACTTGTACAAAAAAGGTTAAATTAGAAACCGTTGTATAAAAGTAGTAAATAAGAAATGAATAAACTATATATTTTTAAATTCAAACGTGGATTAAATGGATTCATCATCATCCGTTTAGCTGCCTGAATTCTGATTTAAATTTCCATTGTCAGTTGGCGTAGCCACTTCTCAGCAGCTGTAGAAGAAGAAGTACTTCAAGCTCATCGGGAAAAGAGTACAGCTGGCAATTAATGAAGTAATTTGTTCTTCACGGATGTAAAATCATCTAATGACTATCTTCCGCTGTGGGTGGAATGGAAGGATGTGTCAGATTTGTACTGACTAAAGTCCATACAAGTTCCGTCTTGTGCCTGTTATGATCAGAGGAATTATCATTCAATCGTTAATCATTATTGAACTAAATGGCCGTATTTGGCGTTCGGCAGCATACGGCCATTTAGTTCAGTAACACTTTTGAATTAAGTTTTACTTAAAATAGAAATAGATTCAGTATTTATCAATACTTAACTGTTTTAAAATGATATGTTTTGTAACTAAAACAGAATTTAAGTGACTAATAAACTATTTTAATAGAGTTGACCGAGAGCACAGTTAATTATAGACACTGAGAATGCTAAGGTCAGCAAAGATTGAAAAATTACAGCTCTGAATATAGGGAACTTGTTTACTTATTTAATGTTTTATCTACGTCTAAATTATTGTAATAATGAGTCTGTTGAGGTAAAACCCGCTATTATTATAAATCCGGAAGTAAGAATGTTAGTCTACCTGTACAACTGTAGTAGTAGTAAATGCAGTTAAAGCAGTATACACGTATACGTAACCGTAACCGTAACCGGAAACTATGAAAAAAACATTTCTTTACAAAATTAAAACATCGTTATTAATAAAAATTGCTAGCTTCAAAAGATTTTTCTAATAATTATTTTATAACTTCAAAAATTATTGGATTTATCAAGGGGTCAGGTTTCTGTCTGTATTTAAAACCCCCTGTCGAACGGCCCCCGGATGCCCCTCAAATCCGGGGAATCCGCGACGGTTGGCAGTCCTAAGTATACGTAATATTGGACGCGTACGTTTATTTATTCTAACAATACTTGACAAGCTGCCTGATTCTTCTTTAGTTAGCTCCTGCCTACAGCGAATTAAGTTGACATGCATGATTTATTGAGAAATAAATAATAAACAATAATAATATATATTGAAATAAACATAAAACTAATTATTATATAATAATTACATATTTAATACAATAGCATGCTAAAGCATTACATACAAATAATATAACACATTTACCATTAACAATATAATATAATATACATTTAATTTCATAGGTACAGAATTAATATAATTTTCAATATAAATATTACTGTAGAATACACCGAATACATTCTCCTCTCTTCTAAGTTGCCATACCCTACAGCAGTCTTTCCCAAAGTGGGCGATAACGCCCCCTTGTGGCCGCTGCATGTCTCAAGGGGGGCGGTAAGAGACCCAGAAAGAAAATGGGGGCGTTGTGTAGAGGCCTGGGGGGTGATTTGTAATTTTATTTAGCCAGGAGGCCTCTTAAAATTTATTTATTCTCAAAGTGGGCAGTAGACAAAATAAGTTTGGGAACCACTGCCTACAGGATACATAACATATGTAATGTAACATATGGAGTGCAATAAAGACATTGATATTGTGTATAAAATATTGAGGCATACTTGAATTAAAAAAAATTTCGTCTTTTATTTATAATGAATAGTGACCGCCAAAATATAGGTAGACATAAAATAAAATTAATTACAATTGACACGTAAAAGATAAGAGCCATTTTTTTTAATCTCTAGTTTCTTTTCAATACTCTCCATGGAATGCATTTATAGAACAGTAAGTAGAAACTCAAAATTTTTACTAACAAAAATAAATACAATTAACTTATTGATTTTATTGAACTTATTTCTTATTACGTCTTATATGTGTCAACGACAGTCATGTTGTGCATCGATGCAGCACTTTTGTTTAGCAACGCTGTCTGATTTCATTACAATCAGTCGTCAAATACAAGTCAAGAATAAAATTAAATGTCCTGCGACACACGTCGCCAGTGATGTCGAGAGAAGTTGTCGCCTGCTGAGACGTGGCCGAACTTCGGTCGACATGCCTTCGGATCATGTCAGTTGACAACGTCGCGCGATGTAGTGCAACGTTGTCATATATTAAACGTCACGTGTTACTTCAAATGTTGCCTAGTGGATATACGGCTTTAATTCTTTAGATATACATTAGTAAAGATGAGAGCGGCGATAGCCCAGTGGCGAGACCCCTTGCCTTTAAATTCAGAGGGTCTCGGGTTCAAAACCTGGTGGCGCACCCATGACTTTTCGAAGTTATGTGCTTAATTATCGCTTGCTCCTCGGAAAACACGTTAAGCCGAACGAATATCTATGGCAGTCGTTATTAGGAAGTCAGTGCCTTTTAACAGACTGACAGCTGGTTTAACCATAGAATGATGTTTCCCTCTGGGGTGCGGAGGTCAGACGGAAGGCGAATGACATACGGTACTCAGACATTGTGCCTGACTGTGGTCCTCATAAGAAATCTTAAGACCGCTCAACGAGTAATAAAGACACATGTTCAAACGGAAATCCGTAGATGAACTGGGTTGCGTGTCATACCAAGGCTGATTTGATAACTGAAATGTCTTTGGGCGGAGCACATAAAGCTCTAAGATCTAAAGACTGATGGGGCGATAAGGTTCTTTAAAGCCACCGCGAACCAGCAAACGTGAGAACCTTCTCAATGGGTCAATTACTCGCAGGCGGCTCAAGAATAATGGGCAACGCATTGGGAGGGCTATGTTGAGCAATATTATTTTTTGATGGTAATTAATCTAACAGTGCCCGATAAACGGCAATAGGCTCGCCACCTATTGCGTGGGACCAACTATATAACTGGCAAAGTGTGGGCGTATAATATCCCTCTGCCTACCCCTTCGGTGAAAGAGGCGTGAATTTATGTATGTATGTTTTAATCAAACGACTGTCTCCCACTGTGGGTGGAGCAAAAGGGTGTGTCAGACTTTTACTGACTATAAATCATCCATGTTTCTTCTTGAGCCTGCCTTGTCCTGGCGACACGGTAACCCTTTAGTGAACATCCAGCCAGAACATCCCACAACATGCTTACCAATAGAATTTATTCGGCTGAGGTGATGACGATGATTATGGGAATAAACATAAGCTTGTTACTATAACTACAATGTTACGCTAGTAACCTAAAGCGTTGAACCAATTTCGTCAAATACAACATAAAAATATATCTTATACAGGGAGGGGGCCAAGCCTGCCGGGGTTGCTGGACTGTGAAAGGGTAACCGCGGCTTCGGTACGTAGCAGGGTTAAAAGAAGGAACATGGATGGTTTTTAGTCAGTAGAAGTCTGAGAAACCCTCCCTCTCCACCCAGTACGGGGTAAGGTCATTTGATGATTATCCATCAAAAAAAAGGACATGTTATGAATGAACATGAATATTTGTTCTGGTCTAGGTGTTTCCTATGACCGGATGAACGCTGCAGAAATCCTAGATATTTGTGCGTAATATGATTTCTTTCCCGGATACTTCTTAAAATATTTTTATTTCCAAAAAGTATCAAACAATCGTTCTAATTGATAATAACTTACTTAATTAACAGTAAAGAAAACAATTTATCTCTTGGCTTTAGAGAATATGGTTTTCCCCTGACAAAAAAAGACTCGATTCTCGCGGACACTTTATAAAAACTCCTGCCGGGCGGCTCCCGAACGCCCTTCAAACAAGGACTAATCCAGGGATCCCGGACGGATGACAGCCCTACTATCATCCCAGCCCATTAACGTCCCACTGCTAAACACGGGCTTCAGTTCACAAACCAAAGTGAAAGGATATTGTGTGAAGGGGTCATTCTCCACCGAGATTTCGTATACGCGGAGGCAGGTGTGAGGCGTCCTGCTGTTAGTTTTTTCAAGACAGAGGCCTGAACATGGCCTTCGACAACCTGTGTAGTGATTCCCGAGACCAATGGCACTGAAGCGCTCCATATGCATGTTAGTCAAAAAAATAAGTATTATGTATGTTTATCCGTTATTTATTATCCATAACATACAATCACGCCTGTTTCTCTGAAGAGGTAGCCAGAGGCAAATTATACGGCCACACTTTGCAAATTGTATTGTTGGTTATAGGTGACGAACCTATTGCCGCTTACCGGGAACTTTTATATTGCCAGAGCCTCGTCCGTTGATCGGCAGGTGCACCACTTGCACTCGACGAGGCGGTTAAGCTCCTGGAGCGTGTCATCGCCAACCACCTCGTTGAGCACCTGGAGGAGGTCGGACCGGATTTATCCGACCTCCATATCGGGTTCCACTGGGGCCGATCGATGATTGACGCGATCGGCCGCTTGCGGGACCTGTCTGAGTGGGCGGTTTCCCGGGGTAGGGTGTTGATTGCGGTGTCACTCGATATCGCGAATGCCTTCAACACTGGAGGCGTTTCGATTCCAAGGGGTGCCTCCATATCTGCGGAGATTGTTGGGGAGCTACCTGTCGGAGAGGGCGGTAGTCTTCCCAACGATGGGTGGAGGAGGCTGTCTTCGGCGTAAGCTGTATAGTGTTATGCAGGGGTCTGTCCTCCCTCCCGACTGGTCTCCACCTTGTCGTGGTGGGGGGGCTCAGTACCTCCCGGTAGGGCGCAGGAGGCGCTAGGGAAAAGGTAACACCCAGAGATTGTCGACTCTGGGTGCCCTCAGTACTGACTACCGGAGGGAAAACTAAGAGGGACCTGTGGAGGGCTCAGCGGGCGGGTCAGGAGGGCCCGTCAAGCAGCGCCAGGAGGGTCTTAGGCAGCGGGGGCAGGGGGCCCCTGTTGTCTAACCATGGACCCTCCGAGAAGTCGGCCACACACGCTATGGTCGCACAGGGAGGTAGAAGGGGCGCGTCCACTGCGTCCCTCTGAGGAGGTCCTCCCGGTTTTGAACCGGGGGACGTTGGCCGCGAGCGGGGTGTGGGGGTGGGTAGGACTGCGGTGGTCGCGTCTGCCGCAGTGAGTTCCACACTGCACTCACGGTCCCCCCATTGGCGTCTCCCGGCCTCCCGGCCAGTGCATAAACAGATTTTTTTATCGACTATAAAAAAAAAAGGTGCACCACTTGCAGAAGAATTTGCTTGGGCTCCAAAGATTATGGTAGAATCCCCTGTACACCCTGTTTGTGTGTTATCTTTAACACAACTTTTTAATAATACCTAATTATGAATTAAATGGTGTAATTGTAAAAGTATTATGAAATAGAAACATTGTGTTGTACGAGTACTCTCGTTTCAGCGTTGGTCGTGAAGACATCGTTGTTCTGAGGCTCCTATCTTACCTGAAGATGCCCTGTGTAAGGGCGAAACACGTGTCGTGTTGAATAGTTCCTCGATTTTTCGGGAAATTATAGTAGCGCGGGAATTGCTACAAAGATATTTTTAATCCATCACTTGCTTACAATGGATTTCCGCAAAGTAACGCCTGAATCAATAAATTATTTATAGTTCTCCCAATAATTTTTCGCATTCATTGTACTGAAATAATAATATGTTACTAATATTAGCAATTTTCTAACTCATTATATCACAGTAATTTGTTTGTTATTAGAGTCTTCTTCAATTTCCAGAGGCCTTTGTTCAGCGGTAGACTTACTATTCTCGTAGTAAATATTGCATAGCGGCAATCATAGAATATCCAAAAAAATCAATGCTGACATGGAAATCATCAAATTTCCAAAACTCTTTTCGAGTAGAATATATTTCAGCGATCAATGTTAATCTATTTCATAACCGATTGAATAGCGATTAGTAAAATTTCAATTATCATATCCTAGCATTATCCCGGTTGCCCTAGACTAAAGTTTAGTGCCCAGGGTCTGCTTACTGAATTAAGCAGATTTTGGCTGAATTCCAGTTATTACATAGAGCGACTTCGACCTCCACAACCCGATGGGAAACATCATTCTATGGTTAAACCAGCTATCAGGATGTTAGAAAGCACTAACTTCCCTAAAAACGACTGCCATAAATGTGTATGACAGCCGGGACCAACGGCTTAACGTGCTTCCCGAGGCACGGAGCAAGTGATAATTACGCACATGACTTCGAAAAGTCATGGGTGTATAGGGCTCCTATTAAGGAGATATTATTATATCTAAGGAGCTCAAGCAAACCTACCTCACCTGCAAGTGGTGCACCTGGTATTCAACGGACAAGAGTCTGGCGAATATTACAGTGCCCGTCAATAGGCTCGCCACCTATTACGTGGGACAAACTACATAAATGGCGAATTGTGAGCGTGTAACATGCCTCTGTATATGTATGTATGTATAGTTATTTATTTGTCTTCTAGTTTTATGAAGTAGTTCTAGTGTTTATGCTCACAAAGATGTGTCCTGTGTGCGGACCACGACCTCTGCAGCAGACTGCGGATATACCCGCCACCACGCCATGTTAGTCGTTAAGACAAATTCATATTTAAGCACATAAACACTGGTCGTGTAGCAACCACCTGCCGAACACACGGTCTGAAAGCTACGGGTTAAATAGGAATGGTACCATGCCATATACTCGTCTTTCTTCAAAATGACAACTCTGAGAGCAAGTTTCAAAAATGTAATCAAGTAAAACTCTACCAAAATATACTAAGAACTTATCTTATGCGTGACTAATATACCTATGTTTTAAAAACTATGCTTTAAGGATCGATTCTGGAAGGCAAATTGCTAAGACTGTACCGCATTTACAAATAAAAATTATACCACATCTCACAAATTGATATATGAAATATATTGTTTCATATGGTTTTTGTTATTTTGTTACATTTGGTTTGGTTATATTGTTTAAATGAATTCCTCTTATATATAGGAAAGTGTTTAAAATCATATGTATAACTTCGAAACTTATATTACATAATTTAAAATAAAATAAAATAAAATATACTTTATTGTCTTTAGGATCAACATGTCAAACACTAACACAAAATGAAAATTCCATATATTTTTTTGACAACAATGAAAGAAATATGAGCGGTAACATAATAAAGGAGTAAAAGCAAATGGGTTCTTTATCAGAATTTGTCAGTTTAACTATCTCTATTTAGTTTAGTTTAGTTATGTGTCATTATCCTCAATTGGATAACCCTTGCAGGATATCACGTGTTCAAGGTTCAAAACCATTTAATAAAACCTATGTGACAAGCAATTAAATAAATAAATAAAGACATTTAGACATATTATTAATGTTAAGACACTATATTCTGTATTAAAATATTATCTCACATCACAGTCTATTGAGGTCTTTAGAATATAATTTATTTATAGACGACAATTAACACAGTGTGTGCTGATCTGCAAGTGCAAGTGGTGCACTTGCCGATCATGGACGGGGCTCTAGGGAACATAACAGTGTCCGGTAAGCCGCTATATTACGTGGGACCAACTATATAATTGGCGAAGTATGGGCGTATGATATATATGCATGTATTGTATGCATGTGTGTAACACAGGGAAAAAAACAAAAATTTAAAAATATTACGTACAATCAATTTAAAAAAAAAGAACTTGAAAACAAAGTAAAATTACGAATGAAC
Source organism: Musotima nitidalis (assembly GCA_949126915.1). Classification (NCBI taxonomy): domain Eukaryota; kingdom Metazoa; phylum Arthropoda; class Insecta; order Lepidoptera; family Crambidae; genus Musotima; species Musotima nitidalis. The sequence goes on along the minus strand of OX421419.1, from coordinate 17,815,275 downwards.
ATGTCACTTGTCAAAAGAGAGATACATCAGCGTAATGCAGCTTTAATTATTAAATTTTCACACTAATGCCACACAAGTTCAAAGGGATTTCTTGTGCCCGTTTTATAACATTTTTTGTGGCGAAACACCTCTGATCATTCACCCACGTTCTGCGTCTTAGTATTTACGGTTGCTTTAATACTATTTTACGAAAAATCTAAACACAAAATGGGCAAAAACACCTATTTTTGGATAAGTGCTATCTCTTCGAAAAAAATAATTTTATTCCATATATCGATATCTCCACAAATGAACAGTACGCCAAGTAAAGTTTTTGGGAATTCACTAAACATCTCGGCATGAATTAAAGCACAGTTTTATTTGGCGTTGAAATTGAAAGCTGTAAAGTCACACCTGGAATATATATGATACTCAATACTTTATTTCGTTCCACAATGTTTTTATAAGGTGGTGAAAATTGTAATATTTGGTACATTTGTGGACCCTGTCGGGCACAGCATAGTGTAGGAGAGAGGAGAAAGGGCGCCGTATAATTCTTTTTATTATTATTAAATTACTATTATTAAATTACCGTTATTAAATGATTGTTATTAAATTATAATTTATTTATTGAGTATGTATCAAATGATGGCAGTAGATGTAAACAATATTATAACAGTTAGTATAGGTAAAAACATTAAATAAAAATGTAGCAACAATGTCACATTATATATTATTTCAGTTACATGTAAAAGAGATACAACTGGAACACGTTTAAATTTGATTTAGATAATAATTTTTAATTGGAGTTATATAAACATTATTAATTATTTATTTATATTTTTTATTTATTTTCACCAACAGAAATCACTAACATTATTTAGCGTAGTATGCACTGGGGGTAATGAAATATTTAATTACCACGCTATTTCAACATACCTTCATCATCAGTGCCAGCGAAGAGATGACTTATTCCCAGCACCGGCATGGCCGGCAGATCTGTCTTGAGATTTTGGGTCATCCTTCTCTTCCCTCGATTCTGCCAACGGATTACCAGAAGCCATATAACACACCCAATCAAGAACAACTGCCACAACATTTTTTATAGAACCCACTAGGGAAAAACTACGTAAGTATTTTCAAAAATGTCTTTATAAAAGAGACAATGGTTTTCGAGGTCGCGTCGATTTTTATAAAGTCCAACAACGTCGCGTACGCTCTATAAAGCGGTTCAAACGTCTTTAAGAGTAACTCGAACTTATCTTTTATATATTTATTCTTTACTAACGACTTGAACGTTTGAACACACGTGCATAATTATGACTAACACTTGAGCTTAGCGTTCTAATTATTATTTTTTATAAATTCGCTTTCGTAATATTCATGAGACCTTATTACATTTTGACCATGATTTTTTTTCATCTCGAACATTCTCAAATGTGATTGAGAGGCTGAAGCTAGTATATCAATATTGAATATCATACTTATTATAAAGAGGAATGATTTGTTTGTTTATTTATATGCATTGAATAGGCGCCCTGAAACTATTAGACCGAATTGAAAAATTGTTTCACCAATACAAAAAAATTTCTTTTGTAAGTAGGATTAGATTTTTATTTATATATAAAAAACAATTGGGAATCGTATCAAAAATATTACAATGTTATCAAAGGTGTATAGTATTTAATTAAAAGCAACTGAAGCGATGCAAGAGCTTAGCACTTTAAAATATAAATTGGGGTTGCGGCAGCCTAGTTGTCTTATTTTTTTTTTTTCGTTTCGTCAGGGCGGTCTGTCGGGGTTGCGGCACTGTTCGAAAGGGTGACCGCGGCCCCGGTACATAATTTTTTTTAGATAATTACCAAATGATTAATAAAATAAAAAAAAATTATTAAGGAAACTTGGGTTATGGATACGAAATAACGGATTAACATACATAAATATTTTTTTGTAAAATACATACATATTAATAAATATATATATAGTAAACACCCTGACTATAAAAATATTCGTGTTTATGCACACAAAGATTTGTCCTGAGACCTTTCCATTTCCGTTCCGGGTTTCGTGGAAAAAGGTTTCCACGAAACGACCACAGAAGCAAAGGGCGGGTCTATTCGCCACCACGTCATATCGTTCGTCAAACAACAATACATAGCAGGCTCAAGAAGGAACATGGTTGGTTTTTAGTCGTTTTTAGACATTCTCCCGCTGCACCTACAGCGGGAGAAGGTCATATGCTAATTTTACTTCCGAAAAAAGGGCAGCGGCGGCATGCCTGTGGATGCAGGTGGTTAGATCACCCTCCCGACTGGTCTCCACCTTGTCGTGGTGGGGGGGCTGAGTACCTCCCGGTAGGGCGCAGGAGGCGCCAGGGAAAAGTTAACACCCAGAGACCGACGACTCTGGGTGCCCTTAGTACTGACTACCGGGGGGGAAACTAAGAGGGACCTGTGGAGGGCGCAGCGGGCGGGCCAGGAGGGCCCGTCAAGCAGCGCCAGGAGGGTCTTAGGCAGTGGGGGCAGGGGGCCCTTGCTGTCTAATCACAGACCCTCCGAGAAGTCGGCCACACACGCTATGGTCGCACAAGGAGGTAGGAGGGGCGCGTCCACTGCGCCTCTCTGAGGAGGTCCCTTCCGGTTTTGGTCCGGGGGACGTTGGCCGCAGGCGGGGTGTCAGAAGCTGCAACCCAGGTACTGGCCCCCGCCTTTTTCTCAACAAGCGGCGGGCGTCGTCGGAAGATTTTTAGTGGGTATTACTGCTGGCAGTCGAGTCTGCCGGTGGTGAGTCCCACACCCCCTTTCGGTCCCCCTTTGGCTGGAAGGTAGTGCGTAAACGCATTTTGTTATCGTAAAACAAAAAAAAAAAAAGGTGGTTAGATCAATGTTACCACCAGTTGGGAACCTTATTTTTAGCAGTAGACTTCAAATATCGGAGATGATGATTTTTAGAAACACCAAATTATGAAGCCGGTATGACTTAAAAATGCGCGATGACAAATTTGAATTACGTATGCAAGTAATTGAAATTTATCAACGAGAATTTTTTTGAATAACATATATTAATGATAATAGGTAGGTATGTTCATTAGATATATTTTAAAAAGTGGTCGGTTACAATAGGTCTTAAAGTTTAAAAACATTTATGGAAACTTCCACAATAAGCCAAAAAATATTCTAAAAACGCTCTAAACTTAAGTTAAGTTCTTATTTCACTTAAGTTCTTATTATTATATTCTTGATTTGTGTTAATTATATTTTGTTATTATTTTCTGTTATTGTCTTTTGCAACTTGTATATAATAAATATTTGACTTCTTTCTTTCTTCCTTTAAAGTAACTGTAAATGACAACAGTTACTTCTGAGTCTAAATCACATTAATATCAATATGCAAATCGTATACCAGAATCAACATTAGCACAACGTGTTTAATTAAAGTTAGGTTAAAGTTGAACACTCCTCTACTAAGAGACACCTTTTAAATTATAAGGTAAGATAACTATGAGTTGTAATTAAGTAACTAATTATTAAGGAAACAGCTAAATGATGAGGATTTTGTATTTAAATTAATCGTTTGCGGACTATACCTTCCTATGATTATTAAAGGACTATGTTTAGATAATAGTCACTCAGAACGTGATCATGGATGTATTTAAATAAATGTATGATTATGTGCCGGCGTACTATAGTAGGCGTAGAATAGTGCCAACTCCTCTCATCTCACGAGGAGTCGTAAGAGTCGGCGAAGAGAAATCCTACCGGATGATGGGCAGCGTCATCCTGCGTACAGGCATGAACTGCGATCACCAACCGCCTGCCCAACATGGTGATTATGGGCAATTACACCCAATATAATGTAATCTAAATAAATAAATAAATAAATATTTTCTTACAATCACACCAATTATTTAGTTCCAAGATAAGTATCACTAAGAACTTGTGTTATGGATACTAAATAACGGATAAACATACTTATATACTTTTTTTTTTTTGTAAATAAATACTTAATATACATAGGAAAACACCCAGACCAGAACAAATATTCATGTTCATGCACACAAAGATTTGCCCTGTGTGGGAATCGAACCCACGACCTCTGGAGTGGAGTGCAGGTATACTGACCTCCACGCCATATCGGTCGTCGAATCTATTAGGGAAGCTAATGTTAGTGGACTTTATAAGATACAATAATGCTGATTATTTATGCAACTTTTAATACTGGTGATTTATAAGAACAATCGTTATGGTTGTTAGGTGTTCAAAAATTCAGCTTACTTCGATGTAAAATTTTTTTGTATTTAAAATTGATTAATTTAACATACATCTTACATAGATTCACGTCATTGCCCAAAAGGGTTATATTAGTGGTCGGTCGCACATAATAGGTGGCGAGTCTACCGCTGCTTACAAGGAACTTTTATACTCGCCAGAGCTTCGTCTGTTTTTTGGCATGTTGATACGATGAATTTATTGAGTAGATCCTAGATTTGCGTGGTATTGATAAGTATGACCTGAATCTTTCTCACCCTGGTAAGTTCTCAGTAGTAGGATGTTAATGAGCTAAACTGATTATGTATAAGAGACTGTTAATACACTCTTGGACCGATAGTATGAACAGAATCCTATGATGTAAATTGATTGACATAATAATAATCTGGAAGCATCGATTCACTTAGACGGAAAACTGGACCTTGCTTCGGTTAAAAAGTGTCTTAGAAACTGTTACCAATAAAACAGTACTAAGAAAACTTTTAGAAAACAATACATTCGGCGAAGCACGGACGTACGCATTTTAGAATACTGGGAATAAATACTCAATTATTTGTTCTTTAGACACAATGTATACGAACAATTACTACCATAGATTTAAGCAGAAGTATAACTTTTGATTACACATTATGGGGCCTATAAGATCTAAGTTACATCAGGTTTAAAACTAGTGCTGTCACATTTATTTGACAAAATGAAGACAGCACTAGTTTTAAACCTTTTTTTTAATTTTTTATCGTCTGTAAAAAATGCTGCTTACGCACTGTCTCCCGGCCAAAAGGGGGAGACCGGGAGGGGGTGTGGGGCTCACTGCGGCCGACGCGACCACCGCAGTCCTACCCACTAAAAAACTTCAGACAACGCCCACCGCTGTTGAAAAGGGGCGAGGCATCAGTGCCCGGGTTTGTAGCTTCTGGTACCCCGCTCGCACTAGTTTTAAACCTGGTTTAACATTAGATCTTGATTTGTAATAAGCCTTTAATATTTGTACTCCTCAACATCATATCCTAGCTTTATCCTGGTTGCCCCAGTTTAAGGCCTGTGGTGAGTCCAACACATCTCCCCTTTGGCCGGGAGACAGTGCGTAAATGCATTTTGTTACCGACGTAAATTAAAAAAAAGGGTCTGCTTACTGATTTGGCTGAATATCAGTTACATAAAGCGACTGCGGTATGACCTCCGCAACCCAAAGAGGAAACATCATTTATAACCAGCTGTCAGGATATCAGAAGGCACTCCGCAACCCAATGGGAAACATCATTCATAACCAGCTGTCAGGATATAAGAAGGCACTGACTTTCTAATAACGACTGCCCTCGATATTCATGACAGCCGGGAACAACTGCTTGAAGTAGGCACCGAGCACCGGGGCACGGAGTAAGCGACAATAACGCATAATATTACTTCAATAGGTAAAAAGTCACAGATGTGCCACCAGGTTTTGAACCTAAGACCCTCTGAAGGCTATGGGTCTCGCCCTGGTCTATTATCGCTCTTCTTACTGATAATATAAATAGTCAGTATGCTGAAGTGGCAGTGGGCAGGGCACAAAGCACTGACGGCGGTGGGCAGAAACGTTCTAAAATTAAGAATTTTTACAGAAAGCGTGGCATGAGACCTCATGCAAGATGGACGGACGATTTAATAAAAAAATAGTTTATTTCAGTAACTCAGTCTACTACAGGCATAAGTGGTTGATGCTCCTTTTTAAGCTAAATTGCTTGTGATAGGCAGCACCTCTCTTCCATAGCATGATTACAAAATAAACTAACCACCTTATCAGTCATAACATAAATTAACTAACTGCTGTTATATAATCTGAGAAAATTACAAAATAAACCATTACAAATCAGATCGTATCGTATACAAAAAAATAAAATAAAAAAAAAATATTTAGAAAAATGTGTTAGTGAGTATGTGTGCCTGTGTGTGTCACGAGTGCGAGTGTGTGCCGTGGGTTGAAGTGTGGTATAAATTATAATAAATAGTAATGTGCAGGCACAATCGGTCACAATGAAAGTTTAAGGTCAATTATTATAAATGCCAAAATGAGGTTGTATGTTATTGTCTCATGTCAAAATCTACACTAATATTATAAAGAGGAAAGATTTGTATTTTTGTATGTAACGAATAAACTCAAAAAGTACTAGACCGATTTTAATAATTCTTTTTTCATTAGAAAGCTACATTATCACTGAGTAACATAGGCTAAATTTTAATTTGGAAAAATATAGGGTTCCGTAAGATATTTGGGTTTTTCGGACAAGTGTAAAAAAACAACCAAAATAGTTACTCATTTTGCGTTATATTTGCGTTTTTCTGGACTATATTTAAACGCATTTATTTTACTTATGCTATTAACCCTTATCACAATAATAATTATTTCATCACTAAGTGCAGTTTATGTAGATAATATTTGGTCTTGTAATGATCAAAATTAAACGTTTGGTTATAAAGTTATGGCGAAATTAATATATTACGATTTCTGCTGCACGGCGCCCTATTACGGGTCAGGCAGGGTCAGTTACCTGAAAATAATTTAACGTCAAATGTTGTTTATAGAGAAGCTCTACAAATCCCATAACAACGGGTTGCTCTCCAGGTATCCATTACATTTAAATATTGTCATCATTAACAACTTTAACATCCACATAAAGACAATCTATGCAGCCTGCAGATAATGACTGCGTCGTCGATGTTAGTGTCGGTGTCTGTGAATTGACCTGGGAACTTCGATCAACAATACAACTAGATAACGGGTCAGAGTCTTAAAAACGGCCGAGAAAATAACGCCTCACTTCAAAGTGGGGTCTTATTTTCGAGTTAGTTCACTTGTGATTGCGCCAACGTGCGGAAGTGCCACAATGCCTCAGTGTGTGTTCAAAAACTGTGGAAATAACTATCGAAAAAAAATGTATCGGACGGAATATCGTACTTTCGGTAAGTAAATATAATTTTATAATATAATAGATTAAATATTCGCATTTTTAATAACATTACACTATTAACTTTGTAAAGCCAACCTACGCGCCAACATTGGCAAATGTTGGCGCGTGAGTTTGCCATAAGTTGGTTGTGTCAGAACAGTGCAGCACTATGGATTTACTTTTTAAGTTATTATTAAACTTATTTGTTAACAAATAAAGTCTAATTTAGACACAATAGTCAATGTGTATAAAAAATGTTTAGATAAGAACTTCTATTTCTTATCGCTTTCTGTCATTCATGTCGTAAAAGCGTAAGTGAATGTTGACACAAACAAAAGCTTGCTTTATATATTCCAGATAAGGTGTAAGTTTGATAAAAAATATTAAAGCTAAAAGTCGTTTTGCTCCATTCATAGGGTATACCTATATCTATTTATTCTATAGTCACTCGGTGCCATATTTGAGTTCTGTTTTTGTATGTGATGCGTTATCTAGTTGTATTGTTGATCGAAGCCTGGGAATCATTTTGCTGGCCGTGTCTTTTCTGGGTAGGCATTTTGCAGCGGTAACCGGCATCCACGCGGGCGGAGCCGCGGGTGACCGCTAGTCTTTTTATATTTGGGTCTGGGATAGATGTGTCCTTGAAGATTTACATAGAACTATTGGGACTAGTGGGACGGAAAGCAGGATGTTTACATGTTCATCCGTTATTCAGTATTCATCAAATAATTTCTCAATGATTGACTCTAAATAATTGGTGTTATTGTAAGAGAAATATTACCCTCTGTGTTGCGTAGCGCTAGGTTGATTCTTAATATCATTTTCGTGGCTGATACGCCATTGATCTTATACTATATTCTCAAATATAAAAATAATATATGATTAAAAATTTGGATTAAATAAATAAATAAATATTTCTGGCTCTTACACCAATTATTTAGTTCCAAGATAAGTATAATTAAGGACTTGTGTTATGGTTACCACATAACGAATAAACATACATAAATCCTTTTTTATTTTTGTGAAAAACATACTTAATATACATAAAAAACACACAGACCAGAACAAATATTCATATTTATACACAGAAAGATTTATTCTGTGTGGGAATCGAACCCACGACCTCAGAGTGTAGTGCGGGAATACTCGCCACCACGCCATACAGGTCGTCAAATATGCCATATTATATTGGATTAACGAGTTTTTCGAATAATTTATCGATAATTCAAAGGCAAGCGTGACAATATCGTTATTTATGTACTTTGCCACAGGTTTTTGATTGCTAATAATGATGAAACTAATCCAAAAATGTGTCTCGCCGGACAAAGGGATTTATGCAAATAAACATCAGGAAAATCTTGTTTGATGTGGTATAAGGCCGAGCAATCAATAGGACGGCTTCCATAGTCCTCAAAATGTTGCCGTTGCCTGTACTGTATTAATCAATAATCAACAAAGTTTGTTAATTTGTAAACAAACACAAGTATCATAATTTATTGATTCAGGCGTTACTTTGCGGAAATCCATTGTAAGCAAGTGATGGATTAAAAATATCTTTATAACAATTCCCGCGCTACTATAATTTCCCGAAAAATCGAGAAACTATTCAACACGACACGTGTTTCGCCCTTACACAGGGCATCTTCAGGTAAGGTAGGAGCCTCAGAACAACGATGTCTTCACGACCAACGCTAAAACGAGAGTCACTCTCTCGTTTACACTCTCGTATCATGAAAACTAGAGACTTAAACGAATTAAATAATCCTAAAAGATTAGTTCTGAGAGAAATCCTAACATGCATCGATATATACATTTACGCCTATATCTTCAAAAAGGTAGGCAGAGACATATTTACCTACTATATTTTTGATCCCACGTAATAGGCGAGCATATTGCCGCTTACCGGGAACTTTTACATTTGCCAGAGCCTCGTATGTTATTGAAAGATACACCACTTGCAGGTGAGGTTGGCATAGACTCCTAAGATCTATTAGTACACTCAAAGTTAGATAAATAGAAAAAGAACTTAGTATATTTTGTGTGTATTAAAAATTATTATAAAATTATGTATGGCATAAAATATTATGAATAAGTGGTTTTTTGACAGCTAATTCAATGACGTAAATGATTTACTTGACTAACGATTTTATTATAAGTAATATAATGTTGTTATTTTATATTATTATTACCTGTCTAATTAATCATCAAAAGATAGTTTATGATTAAATCCACCAAGTTTTTTTGACCGTTTCACGGCCAGAGCATGTTAAATTTTTTAATGGTTTTGTACCTTAACTCAACTATATAAGGTTCAGTTTATGGCATTGCCTTGCAAAGGGTTAATCGGTAACTGATTTGGCACAAATTTGCTGAATAAATTAATGCAACACACCCATTGGTTTAATGTGGTCATGCAAATTAATATATCATTATTGATAGTATTCAAATTCCATATTTAAATTCCATTTATTATTTTACATATATACAGACTTTCAAGCCTGTTTCCCCGAAGGGGTAGGCAGAGACATATTATACGCCCACACTTCGCCAATTATATAGTTGGTCCCACAAAATAGGTGGCGAACCTATTGCCGCTTGTCGGGCACTGTTATGTTCGCCAGAGTCTCGGCCGTTGATCGGCAAGTGCACCGCTTGCAGGTGAGGTTGGCTTGGGCTCCTTAGGTCTTGGTAGGATCCCCTCCTTGTCGTCATGGCGGGGCTAAGTACCTCCCGGTAGGGCGCAGAGGGCGCTGGAGAAAAGGTAACGCGCAGAGATTGGCATCTCTGGTTGCCCTTAGTACTGACTACCGAGGGGGAAACTAAGAGGGACCTGTGGAGGGCGCAGCCGTCCCGTCAAGCAGCGCCAGGAGGATCTTAGATAGCGGGGGCAGGGGTCCCCTGCTGTCTAACCATAGACCCTCCGAGAAGTCACGCTATGATCGCACAAGGAGGTAGGAGGGGCACGTCCACTGCGCCTATCTGAGGAGGTCCTCCCGGTTTTAGTCTGGCGGACGTTGGCCGCAGACGCTGCAACCCAGGTACTGGCCCCCACCTTTGGCAGTCGCGTCTGCCGGTGGTGAGTCCCACACCCCCTTTCGGTCCCCCTTTGGCCGGAAGGCAGTGCGTAAATACATTTTGTTACCGACGTAAAACAAAAAAGAAAAAGATTCCTGTTCACCCTGTGTTTATTATTTTATCATTAGCCAAATCGATTTAAAATGGTTTCGCGTTCTGGTAGCGACACCTTTAAAGCATCCTAGCACCCCATGTGTCAGATGTGGTGTCGAAGAAGCATCCTAGAACCCCATGTGTCAGGTGTGGTGTCGCAGAAGCATCCTAGCACCCCATGTGTCAGGTGTGGTGTCGGAGAAGCATCCTAGCACCCCATGTGTCAGGTGTGGTGTCGGAGACATATCCTAGAACCCCATGTGTCAGGTGTGGTGTCGCAGAAGCATCCTAGCACTCCATGTGTCAGGTGTGGTGTCGCAGAAGCATCCTAGCACCCCATGTGTCAGGTGTGGTGTCGAAGAAGCATCCTAGAACCCCATGTGTCAGGTGTGGTGTCGGAGAAGCATCCTAGCACTCCATGTGTCAGGTGTGGTGTCGCAGAAGCATCCTAGCACCCCATGTGTCAGGTGTGGTGTCGCAGAAGCATCCTAGCACCCCATGTGTCAGGTGTGGTGTCGAAAAAGCATCCTAGCATCCCATGTGTCAGGTGTGGTGTCGGAGAAGCATCCTAGCACCCCATGTGTCAGGTGTGGTGTCGCAGAAGCATCCTAGCACCCCATGTGTCAGGTGTGGTGTCGAAGAAGCATCCTAGAACCCCATGTGTCAGGTGTGGTGTCGAAGAAGCATCCTAGCACCCCATTTGTCAGGTGTGGTGTCGAAGAAGCATTTTAGCACCCCATGTGTCAGGTGTGGTATCGGAGAAGTATCCTAGAACCCCATGTGTCAGGTGTGGTGTCGCAGAAGCATCCTAGCACCCCATGTGTCAGGTGTGGTGTCGAAGAAGCATCCTAGAACCCCATGTGTCAGGTGTGGTGTCGGAGAAGCATCCTAGCACTCCATGTGTCAGGTGTGGTGTCGCAGAAGCATCCTAGCACCCCATGTGTCAGGTGTGGTGTCGGAGAAGCATCCTAGAACCCCATGTGTCAGGTGTGGTGTCGAAAAAGCATCCTAGCACCCCATGTGTTAGGTGTGGTGTCGGAGAAGCATCCTAGCACCCCATGTGTCAGGTGTGGTGTCGAAGAAGCATCCTAGCACCCCATGTGTCAGGTGTGGCGTCGGAGACACATCCTAGAACCCCATGTGTCAGGTGTGGTGTCGAAGAAGCATCCTAGCACCCCATGTGTCAGGTGTGGTGTCGGAGAAGCATCCTAGCACCCCATGTGTCAGGTGTGGTGTCGAAGAAGCATCCTAGCACCCCATGTGTCAGGTGTGGCGTCGGAGACACATCCTAGAACCCCATGTGTCAGGTTTGGTGTCGAAGAAGCATCCTAGCACCCCATTTGTCAGGTGTGGTGTCGAAGAAGCATTTTAGCACCCCATGTGTCAGGTGTGGTATCGGAGAAGTATCCTAGAACCCCATGTGTCAGGTGTGGTGTCGCAGAAGCATCCTAGCACCCCATGTGTCAGGTGTGGTGTCGCAGAAGCATCCTAGAACCCCATGTGTCAGGTGTGGTGTCGCAGAAGCATCCTAGCACCCCATGTGTCAGGTGTGGTGTCGCAGAAGCATCCTAGCACCCCATGTGTCAGGTGTGATGTCGGAGACACATCCTAGAACCCCATGTGTCAGGTGTGGTGTCGGAGAAGTATTTTAGCACCCCATGTGTCAGGTGTGGTATCGGAGAAGTATCCTAGAACCCCATGTGTCAGGTGTGGTGTCGCAGAAGCATCCTAGCACCCCATGTGTCAGGTGTGATGTCGGAGACACATCCTAGAACCCCATGTGTCAGGTGTGGTGCCGGTGAAGGCGACTAAGGGAATGATTTCTCGTGTACTGTCAATGGGCAAGGGGCTAGCCACCTCTCACAATTTGACGACCGATATGGCGATATGACGCGTGGTGGCGAGTATACCCGCACTCCGTTACTAAGGTCATGAGTTCGATTCCCACACAGGACAAATCTTTGTGTGCAAAAATATAAATATTTATTTTGGTCTGGGTGTTTTCCTATGTATATTAAGTATGTATTTACAAAAAAAAGTATTCATCCGTTCTGTAGTATATATAACACAAGTTCTTAACGATACTTATAACGAACTAAATAATTGGTGTAATTATTAGAAAATATTTACTATTGTTATTATCTTGGTGATAAAAGTGAGCTTTATTGCAACAATACATACATACAAATAATCACGAATCATTCCCTGAAGGTATAAGCAGAAGCATATGATGATGATGATATAAAACGCCCACATTTCGCCAATAATATTTTTATTCCCACGTATCACGGCGACGTATCATCGCCAGCTTATTGCCACTTATTGGGAACTAATATGTTTGTCAGAGCTTCGTCCGTTGATCGGTAGATACATCACTTGCAGGTGAAGTTAGCTTGAACTTTTAAGATCTGGGTAGGATCTCAATGGAAATATATGTTACTTTATACCTTTATACCCTTCTGAATAGTGAATAGCAACCAAGGTTGCTGCCTGTCCAATATGGTATATATGGGCCTGTATGTGTTTAATACTTGCCTATGTACCTACGTAATGTCTCTTGTCATGTCTGTTGAGGTGGGAGGTCTGTGCGTCGGGGGCCTGTTTTACAAAATCTCATTAGAAGACGCAGTTATAATGAAAGTTATCTGTCAATCAAACGGTATTGTAAACTTAAGTGTTAATTGTAAAACTGGTCTTTATTCTTTTATATTGCCTTCTAAATATTTATTGGAACTTCGCCGACTGATTGAAAATACATGAATATCAGGTATTTGTTTCGGCACACGACTATTATGTCACCATGACGCCCGAGGTCAAAATCCAACAAACGTCGTATATTGGTTGGTCAGAAGTTGACTGACGCTCCGTTACAGACGTGACGCGGTGAATGATATATGTGCGAAATCTTTTGACGTAACTGAGTATTGTCGTCACGCGATCACGCGTCGACATGACCGACGTAAGTTGCAGTTGCATTCACAACAAAGTCGTTATAGTATACAACAAAGTCGATTTCCGCTCTCTGTCTGTTGCTATATTTATTAGATGTTCAAAACTACGCAATGGATTTTGATGCGGTTTTAAACACACCGCATCTATAGGCTGATTCAAGAGGAAGTTTTATATATAGGTACGCGTACGAAGTCGCGAGCTGCCGCTATGACATAATAATTAATTAAAAGAGGAAGATGTCGCACTAAGCAATTAAGGCACTAAAATTAAGACAATTGCCTTTTATTATTATTTTTTTTTTTATCAAGCGCTAGAAGATAGCTATACTTTTCTATACCATTGTAAACGTATAATCTGTCGCATAATTATTGGTGTTACCAATATGTATTTCGAAAAATATATATAAATAATAAATAAATAGATATTTTCTGACACCAATTAAGTATTTAGTTCTAACATAAGTATCATTAAGAACTTGTGTTATGGATACTAAACAACGGATAAACATACTTAAATACTTTTTTTTTGTACATACATACTTAATATACATAGAAAAACACCCAAACCACACAAAGATTTGTCCTGTGTGGGAATCGAATCCCCGACCTCCGGAGTGAAGTGCAGATATTGACCTCAACTCCATATCGGTCGTCAAAAATTACGTTAGATTCACCGACAGTCTGACAGACTGCCGGACAATCCCCCTTTAAAATCACTACAAGCTGACTGATCCCCCAAAAAGAATCACCAACAGACAGACAAATTTTGAGAAAAAAAACACAACACACAGATGAACTGACAAGCCTTGTCAAATTCTGACCAAGAATCCATATTGCTTTTATTTCTTGATTATGGTACAGCTCATTTCTCTTTTACCGTTGTAAAAAAAAAAACCATTATGTTTATACAAATTCGACGAATCTAAATGATCCTGTTCATCTTAAAGACAATTAAGTATATTTAATGTTGCAGAACTAAGATCGAGAACAGCACTGTATGAATAAGTAAACTTCAAGTAAAACATTATTCACGTAAGGAAAATGGATAAACTGTAAAATAAATACAACATAATAATATGCAATGAAATCAAAAATGCTACTCAGGTATTCAATTTTTTCAAAAATTTGAAGTGTAAATTTTTTTGTAAAAGGATTTGGGTATCATTAAAGCACTCTTGAATGTCAAGATAACTTCAAAATTAACGCGCCCATTCACTACGGACTCGCGTAAAGGAGAAGAGGGCAAGAAACTTCTCAAGATTGTCCTCCCGCCAGTAAATAATTGTAAAGTACTTGGGGTCATGGATTTATTCTCTGACGGGGCAGTTAATTGTGTACGTGAACATGCATTTGTTTTATTTTGGGTGTCTCTTTTATATCGCTAAAGGCGCGAATGGAACTTACACTTATCCCTTCGGGACCAATGACAGATGTCATTGACACACAACCGCATTGGATTTATAATACTTTACTTGTTCAACGTCAGTGAACTCTGCTTAACTTGGAAACGAGAGATCTTAGCCTTGATAAGTTAACATTTTACGAAGGTACTTTTTTGGATGGGTGATGCTTAGTAAGACACGTTAAGTAGTTTTCTTTTTTATTTTAAATAATGGCTTCGTGCGTTTAGCACATTTAGCCAGTGTCAAGTAAAAGATGTATTAATTATACATAAATTATAGTCAATGAGAATGAGTGGTGGTACAGATGATAAATGACAAATGAGATGCCCTCCTCTAAACCTCCTCAGTAAAGATGTGGGACTATACTGAGATTATTTGATAGGTAAAATGAAGACAATGACAGCACTAGTTTTAATCCTGATTTAACTTTAACTTTAGATCTTGTTCTGTAAAAAGCCTTCTTGTCTTTAACATTTTTTATTATGTGTACCAAATATTTTTCCTTGTTAAAAAATACATAAGTAGGCGGTATTTTATCATGGACGTCGAAATCTGTCACTTTGACAGCTGCAAACATACAGGTTCCATGAGCACTTACACAGCACACAAGCACATGAGCACATTTACTTACATACTCTGTCCGAAATAAAAACAGCTATGTTTGTTCAAATGCGTTAATACCTGCGACACAGTAAGTATATATTCAATTAGTATACTTAACCTGCAAAAAAAATCGTAAATCGTTTATGGGGTTTATGGGGTAAATCTTGTTATAATATTGTATACCCTGTATACAATATTATAACAAGATTCCACAAGATATTCTAGATTTGCTGTTAAGAAATCACTTACCAAGAAAGGGTAGTATTATATGATTACGTTAGTGACAAAAACGCTTGGTTGTTATATATTATTTACAATGATAGAAGTTGTGTTTTGCGGCCCTCTTTACATAAATTCAATTTAGTCTTTAGAAGTGGCATATCGTGGCGTTTTGTTGTATGCTAAAATTTCAAGTTTTTTAACACCAAAAATAAAAATTGTTTCCCAACGATAATTTTTAGGTAATGGCTCTTGTTTTTATGTGCATAGTGCGTAGCCTTTGGCTTCATTTAAGGGTTTTTCACACCTTGTATATGTATAATAATACAATCATCATCATCATCATCATCATCATCATCATCATCATCATCATCATCATCTCAGCCATCTGACGTCCGCTGCTGAACATAGGCCTCCCCAATAGATTTCCATATTGAGCGATCCTGAGTCGCCTGCATCCATCGGCTTTCCGCTGCCTTGACCAGATCATCGGTCCATCGCGTCGGAGGCCGTCCTCTACTACGTTTGCCGGTTCGCGGTCGCCATTGAAGAATCTTAACGCCCCATCGGTATTTAATAATATAATACTAATATAAATATAAAGTCCTTATTAAAGTATCCGTTTTTACATTTCTGAATTGTGTTTGCGGATTTGTTTTAAGTAAATAAATACTTGCAGTAGAAAGTCGCCGCTATCCATAAAATTGTTTCTCATTTACACATGAGATACCTATATTTAAAAACACTGAATTTCACAACTACTATACAACATGTAACAGAATAAGGGTTATACCAAGAAATTAGTTTGTTATAAATCGACTACTCAATCGATTAAAAATATTAAAAAAATAGGTAATTTTTTTCACATAATTATTAAAACTTATCGAAATTACAGTCACTCCTTCGTTAAATTGTCAAAACAAACGAAAATAGCACGTAAGTCAATGCAATAAGGCTTTTTAAAATCCATTCCTTAACGAAATCAGTTGATAAACAAAAAAATAATAAAAATGAGTTCTATTGCAATAGGAATAAGGTTTTTTGCAAGAAGTCTACAAGCGAACGTACACAACTAGTAACTTAAATAAACCATATTTAATTAAATAAAAGTAAAATTATTTTGCATGTTTTTTAATTATAATTAAATATTCTAATTGGGGTGTCTGAGGGTGTGCGTTAATTCTGTGCCATGTTGTATTTAGAAAATACAGATGTTTCTAATTCAATATTTATGACATGTATTGCTTTATATATTAAACACGTGTTTATTTTATATATTTCCCGAGACATAATTAGTTGCACTACGTTGGTTGTACGTAATTAATCGCAATGACAGGTCGCAATCTACCTAAAGTATCTCAATTCTAGGAAAATGAAGTGTTTAGGTACATAATACAGCTACAAAGGTTATTTGAGGGGTTACCTCAGTCATCTAACTGTTATCCCGTGCGTTCTTGTAAATAGTTAGGTACCTAATATAAAATGTTATAAATATATCTTTTCAGCCAACATACAACATAAAATCACTCCCCTATAACCAATTTGGGTTGAGCAGGTACATACCTTTTTTGAATTTATATTATTTTTGGATGGAAAATCTAAAGACCTTCTCCCGCTGAGGGTGGAGCAGGAGGGTGTGTCAGACTTTTACGGACTAAAAACCATCCATGTTCCTTCTTGAGCCTGCTACGTCCCGAGGCCGCGGGAACCCTTTCGAACAGTCCCGCAGCCGCCGGGGGCCCTTTATTGTGCTGACATCTCTTTGAGGCGAGCGTGGAAAACGAACTCACCGTCGACGCGGCCAGTCGCCTATAGAAGGCGGACGGGCGCCGAGTTACCCTAAGGTAGTTCACTCCGCGAAGACGCATGGCGACGATCTTAACACAAATATATAGAGTTCAAAATTGCCCAATTCATGCGTCATCGTGGATTGGGTATATAGTTCACTTATAGCACCTGGATTATGACATTTTATTGCATGAAATTCACTGTAATTCATTCATATCTTAATCATTTATTTTGTACGTCACTTATGGCAAAGCATGTTGACACTAAAAGAGAAACTACTAAGAACTGTTATAGGATATAAGCATTTCCTATAATTTACACATGTTTAGAACAAATAAATATATCTTTTTCTTTAACTTTATGGATATTCAGATGATTCCTGTCAAATGGTGAGTCACAAATGGGAACTTAAAGATCTTGTCCGGACTTCCCCTTAGCATAGGTACTTAGAAAACATATACTTACATAATTTTCCTACTATGAAAAGTAGTTCTTGAGTAAATAAATAAATGCAACGAGTTAAAATTAAATATAAAAGTTATGTTTTAAGTTAACCTTTATTAATTTTTTTTTTCTTTTATTTTATTAGACCCTTGGACCCCCCCCTATATAAAATCTATAGCTACTCATGCCTAAATAGGATACCTATATAAGATTGTGTATGTATGTATTATTTTTACAACAAAGTATGAACAAAAACAAGTTTCCGGAAATTATTAAAGTAATTAAATAATTTAGACTTGAGATGTTCTAGATTAGTACCTACAATAATAACAATATGATTTATCTTTTATATCCGACACGGCACTGGAATTCCTTACATAACCACAGTAAGATAAATACCATTCCATATTGTCCATATTTCAAGATGGCGTGTATTACTTTAAGTATACATAAATTACGTTATCAACACTTTTACAGCTTTAGGTAATATAAATATGGAGGCGGCTGCCCGCCTTGGTCAGGTTTGGCCTAAGCACTTTATGTAAATTTACTTAGGATTACGTGGAACAACAGCGATTCGTCCAGTTCGTGGTGACTCGCCATTGACGTCCGTAAACCAGTGACGTACAACATGACTGAGCGCCGACTAATGACACGACGACGCACCGCCAGGGTGTTTTTTTTTTCCTCCCTTATTTCCAAGATGGTCTATGTCCAATCAAGGTAGGTAATTAAAAAGAGGGGGCTACCTATAATATAATTCAGAACTTTGACATGGATACTAAACATGTCCTGTATCCATAAATAACAAAAAACTTTTTTGCGTACATTTAAAATAAATAATTCAAATTCAGACCATCCTTTTTATTCCTATCGATTAT
This sequence comes from Musotima nitidalis, assembly GCA_949126915.1. Lineage (NCBI taxonomy): Eukaryota > Metazoa > Arthropoda > Insecta > Lepidoptera > Crambidae > Musotima > Musotima nitidalis. The sequence continues at coordinate 17,796,644 of OX421419.1, read as the reverse complement.
TAAATCTTTTATTAGAAAAAAAAAAGAAATTTGAATTCTTAGACCACGCATACAACGCTTTCAGACCCGAACAATAAAATTGTAACAAAAAAAAAATTCGGTCAAAAGCTGAGCTACCAGGGCAAGTTGATTTTTCAAGTTAAAAATTCGTCTTAGTAAAAAGTAAAGTAAAGTAAAGTAAAAAAATTATTTATTTCATAAACTATTATACATAGTACTTGAAAACGTCATGATCACAAATGAAAAAAAAAACAATCGAAATAATATTACACTAAATCACGAAGCTTAGATTCACTTACATGCAACAAAACAATTTAAAAATAAAAAATAATTAAGTGTAAGTGAATCTAAGTGCCAGTTCCGAGCCACCGCTCTGTAAGAAGAACTGGCAAGAAACTCACAGGCTATGCTCTTTTAAATATGTCCATTAGTTTGGTACTAGAATTACAATCTTCATTTGTCTGTGAAGCTATACAATGCAATATAACATAACCTTAACAATATTTATGTTTTCAAGTCATTCATATTAGAATAGCCTGTATGAAACGGCAGTTTAATCCCAAGCATTTTTATCTGCCATATAGTCTTTAATAGAATAATGTCCCTTTGAAGACAGCTTGTGTTTTATTGTTAATTTAAATTTATTTAGGCTCAATTGCTGTATATTGCTTAGAATTTCAAAGTATAAGTAGGACTTGTTTTTTGGGTACTGGACATTCGAGCAACGACATTTATATTAGTATAATAATCTAATAAAAGGATTTTTTTTGATAATATATTTAAAGAAGAAAAAGTAAAGTTACTATGCTTCATACTTAATTACCATCATTTCCTTTCTTATAACTGATAGCTTCTGTTATATTAATTCGTGCGGCAGTGATATTGCTATTGAAATATAATAGGAGTTGTGGTTATTTAACAATCGGTAGTCAACGGATAATCTTAACAAATTTTTCATTATATTAAATAAATACTTGGACTACATAGAAAACATTCGGACGATCATAAACATTTTTGTAAATTTGGATAGGAATTCTCTTCCCGGGCATGTGTTTCCAGCTCCGATAGTCCTGGGTCGTGTGGCTAAAGCGGGGCGTGAAACGGCATTTATGCAGGCTGTCATTAGTGGGTGCGCTTGATACCGTGATTATTCGATGGTGTGGAGAGCTCTTATATATTTGGACTTTTTATTTTTTTAATTACAAAATAATTGCAATGTGTGTGAGGTTTAATAGAAGTCTTAAAGCTGATCTTCATCGCCTCAGTGAAATCCGACTTTTGTCCTGGCATAAAAGTATTCAAATTCTAAAAAAAAGTGATAAGTTATTTAAGCATGATCTGGCGAACATAACATTTCCCGTAAAGCGGCAATAGGCTCGCTACCTATTACTTGGGACTAACTTGTAGAATTGGAGAAGTGTGGGCGTATAATATTCCTCTGCCTACCCCTTCGGGGAAACAGGCGTGAATGTATATATGTATGGTCCGGTTAGTAGGTATAATACATTTCGAAAATATTCTGATGTTAGCTCCTGTAATTTTGCAATCGTCTATTTTACAATGTGTAATCAAGCATTGTTCAGAAGCAATAAGGAATCACTACTGTCTACGTAGTTCGAAGGCTAGCTTTTCCACCATTGTTGTAGTAAGTAAACTGTAGTTAAGTTTTATATTGGGCCGGCTTAATATGACGACCGATATTGCGTGTAGGTCTAATAGTAGGCCTAACCTAACAGGTAGGCAGAGGCATATATTACGCCCCACATTTCGCCAATTATATTGTTGGTCCCATGTAATAGGTGGCGAGCCTATTGCCGCTTATCGGGAGCTTTTATATTCGCCAAAGCCTCGTCTGTTGATGGGCAGGTACACCACTTGCAGTTGAGGTTGGCTGGGGCTCCTCAGATCTTGGTAGGAGCCCTTTACACCCTTGCATCAAAATTTGCATAATTTTTATACAGACATAACAAATATTCATGTTCATGCACACAAAGATTCGTCCTGTGTAGGAATCGAACCCACGCCCTCTTGAGTGAAGTATATACTGACCTCCACGCCATATCGGTCGTCAAATATTCGTCGTCATCGTCCGCATTGCGTATGTCATCGCTCCACCTTCCCTATTTAGTTAAACAAAACTAAAAATATTGATGATAATTAAATACTTATCATAGTTATACTTAACAATAATTTAATATACATAGCATTAAAAAAATTCGCAACTAAGTTTTGTACAATTAAGATTACCTGCGCATTGCCGTAAACAATATAGAGGACTATATAATATTAGAAAAAAATTACGGACAAAAAACTTACCCTTAACACCTTAAGAATATTCTTTCATATGTTATTGTTTACAACTTTGCTATGAGTTAATATGTAGGAGGTGGTATTTGGTATTTTATAATAGTTTCATTGTGCTGTGCTAAGATTGGAAAAAAAGTCGCGGGCGGGGTGCTAGAAGCTTTAAACCCAGGCACTGGCCCCTCGCACCTTTTCAACAGCGGTGGACGTCGTCGGAAGTTTTTTAGTGGGTAGGACTGCGGTGGTCGCCTCTGCCGCAGTGAGCCCCACACTTCCCTTTTGGTCTCCCCATTAGCCGGGAGGCAGCGCGTACACAGCATTTTTTTTTACCCACGATACAAAAAAAAATGGGTTGGAAAGAAAAGTCCAGGATAACTGGAGTAACCGTCATAATAAGACAGAATTACACACTGAAGTGGCAGTAGGCGGAGCACATAGCACGAAGAACCGATGATTGATGCCCAGTGGTCCCGCCTTAGGTCATAAGGCTGAAATGTCGATGGTGACGTAATTCATCGTTACGAGGTAACCAAAATAATTATTCTCCTTTAATAATTCTAGGTATAAGAGAAATCACAACAAAATGCAAGGAATTTTTTATACTGTGCAGCCAAAGTGGTAACATTTCATTCTTGTTAATTCGTGTTATCTTTTCGCTAATACGTCTATTGATTTAATTTTCCATTTTTTTTTTTAAATTGTTGTTTGTGATATTTTTGTGTCATGTGTATTAAATTAGAAAGTACGTAGCACTGTGGTGGTTTCGGTGTACAACAATAACCCTGCTATTATCGGTTATCAGCACCGTCAAGAAACACTTCCTGTTTCTTTGCCATATTTACGTAGATATTTACTTAGGAATAATCGAATCGCTAAAGATATAAACATATATTAAATAAATCTCTTAATTGTCTTGTTTTTAAAACTGTAACATCTAGGTGCGCCAATGTGCGCCAAGGATTGCTATTGATCTTGAAAGGACTAGATCGTTCATAGGTAAATTTAATATCGGATACCGGGACCACTGTGCATACATACATTCACGCCTGTTCCCTGAATAGGTAGGCAGAGGCATATTATACGCCCACATTTCGCCAATTATATAGTCCCACGTAATAGGTGGTGAGCCTATTTTCGCTTACTGGGCACTGTTTTGTTCGACAGAGGCGCACCACTTGCAGGTGAGGCTGGATTCGGCTCCTTAGGTCTTGGTAGGATCCCTTTACCGGTCGAACTGGCCAATATAGTCGATAGAATTACCGCAACCTTGAAATTATGCTAAGTAGGTGGGTACGAATAAATTTTATCAACTTTGTAGTAAGTTGATTAATTATAACAATATATCACTAATTTTAATTAAATGATCAACTTCATAAAATAAAATCCGTTTGGGGTTGTATGATATATCGCTTTGAGATGTAAAATGACTGATGAACTCTACGCAATCATATCTATATATAATAAATACTGCTTGAATTCTATGCAAATATGTACTCACAGACGCATTCTTGCTTTGTATCAAATTATTCTGATGCTGAGCCAATTCTAGCGGAAACAATGGAGGGTGAGCAAGGGATGGATTATAAATATCTTTTTTTAACAATTCCCGCGCAACAATATTTCCCCGAAAAATCGAAAATAATTTAACACGACACGTGTTTCGCCCTTACACAGGGCACCTTCAGATAAGATAGAAGCCTCCCTCCCGACTGGTCTCCACCTTGTCGTGGTGGGGGGGCTGAGTACCTCCCGGTAGGGCGCAGGAGGCGCCAGGGAAAAGGTAACACCCAGAGATTGGCGACTCTGGGTGCCCTTAGTCCTGGGGCCCGCTCAGCAGCGCCAGGAGGGTCTAGGCAGTGGGGGCAGGGGGCCCCTGCTGTCTATCCATGGACCCTCCGGGAAGTCGGCCACACACGCTATGGTCGCACGGGGACCTCCCCTATTTTTGCTCCTACATAGGAGGGGCGCGTCCACTGCGCCTCTCTGAGGAGGTCCTCCCGGTTTTAGTCCGGGGTACGTTGGCCGCAGGCGGGGTGTCAGAAGCTGCAACCCAGGTACTGGCACCCCGCCTCTTTCTCAACAAGCGGCGGGCGTCGTCGGAAGATTTTTAGTGGGTATTACTGCTGGCAGTCGCGTCTGCCGGTGGTGAGTCCCACACCCCCTTTCGGTCCCCCTTTGGCCGGAAGGTAGTGCGTAAACGCATTTTGTTACCTAAGTAAAAGAAAAAAAAAAGATAAGATAGAAGCCTCAAAACAAACAAAAAAATTAAGAATATTGTTAAGTATAACTTGATTTAGCGCTAGAATATAGCTACCCTTTTCTTTATCATTTGTAACGTATTAATATCGCATGTAGGTACTGATGTTACCATGGATACGTCGGAGGTAAATAATTATGTAAATGTCTTAAATCTGAGTACGGCGATATATGAATATAAATAAATAAATAAATTATGTCCTATCGACAATTCAATTTCATGAAAAGTATAGTTACGAAATAACGGATAAACATACGGAAGACCAGCGCCGCGGGGCCATAGTGACCCCTCGGCATATGCTGAGTATAAGCCTTTTCGGTGCCACATGTGTCTATTAATTTTTATTTTTCGACGACTGATATGGCGTGGAGGTCAGTATACCTACACTTCGCTCCAGAGGTCGTGGGTTCGATTCCCACCGAGGACAAATCTTTGTGTGCATGAACATGAATATTTGTTCTGGTCTGGGTGTTTTCCTATGTATATTAAGTATGTATCCGTTGTTTAGTATCCATAACACAAGTTCTTAATGATACTTATCTTGGAACTAGATAATTGGTGTAATTGTCAGAAAATATATAAAAATATAAAATATATTATTTTTGTATTTTGTAAACCAATGTATCATGTGTCATGACAATTCAAATCAAATCAAATCCACGACCTCAGGAGCAAATTGCGAGTATACTCGCCATTACGCCTAGTCGGTTGTCTAATATGATTATATTACATTATTAAAATTTCTCTCATTTATCTAATTGTCAAATTTTAGAAATTACAGAAGCGCGTTTAAAAAGGAACAGATAGCTTCGTGGGTCTACGAACAAGTATGAGGTGTGCAAGGTTTTCCCAAAAGATAACAGCACAGAGCTCTTAAAAAAGTATTCAAATGGTCTTTGGAAATGTGTGGCGCACTGCTTAAATCAGGTGGGCCGTTTGTCTGAGTATCACATGTAGTAATAGCCTTGTTACATATAATCGCGCCTGTTATCTCGAAGAGGAAGGCAGAGGCATAATATACGCCTACATTTCGCGAATAATTTTTTTTGTCGCACGTGGGAACTCGCTCAAGAAGAAGCTCGAGATATTCATATTCATTTATTCAAGTTTGGCTCAAAAGAGCTCTTATGAACGTCAAAACTTAAAAACTAGCGCGCCCATTCACTGCGGGCGGGAGCTTGATCATAAAAGAACGGGCAAGAAATTCGTCAAGGTTAGTTTTTTCTCCCGCCAGTTACAAGAAAATGTACTAAGTAGTAAAACAATTTGACAAGTCTACAAAACCCTGTGTTCTACAGTCACAAGATTTAAAATAAAAGAAGAAAATAACTTTCTTTTTAAGTTATACGAGCATAATTACGAATAAACATAGTAGACATGAGCAGGCCAGTCCCCACTGGCGGCACCCGTTCACGAGTATTGTCAAAGCTTAATTACGGAGATTTGGTTTACGGGCCCCGTTTGCTGCATAAATCTAAGCAGTTGATACAGCGAGTTCAAAACGCTTGTTGTCGCTTCTGTTTTAGGATACCACCTAAAACACACGTTTCGCCTTATATAAACAATGCGTCTATGCTGAACATGGAGTCTCGTAGACGGTTGCATCTCGCAGCCCTGATGTATGATTTAACTAAGTATAAACAGCCAGAATATTTGTATTCTAAGTTAAAATTTAGTACCTTCCATCATAGGTATGGGCCCGGGGTTCCTAGATCAGTCCGTCCTCCATTAGCTTCCCACATACACAAAACTGTCGCTTTTACTGGTAGTTTCCGACATCAGGCGACCAAATGCTGGAATGATATACCTCCGCCTATGAGACTGTTGCGGTCTAAATATTGGTTTAAAAAAAGACTTAAGCACGCCTTATTGGAAAACCAAAAGTCAGGTTTAGGTAGTAATGGTCGTCTGTGCGTCGAAGAGTAGTTCTGTTTATTTGTTTGTCTTTTTTTTTTTTTTTTTGGGTCTGCCTAGGTTTAAGCTGAGCTTGCCTGCCTAAGCTGAGATTTTTGTGGTTGATAGTGGATTATGAATCTGTTACCGCTGTTTGATGTTCTTTGCAAGGGATTGTCGCGTTCGCTCAAACTCTGCGTAAAGCTGCAACTCCCTTGGGTGAAAGCTGAAAATCAGTGTTTGCTCTCATCGAGGGCAAAATATCACTGAGCTTTGGTCCCTTTGCGTCACTGCTGCACACATGCTATGGAAGGCAAACTTCTTAATTATGTGGATTATTTTAATTTTATTTTTTTCAATATTTTTGTTCTTGTTTGTGTATTTTTATTTTTTTTATTTGATTGTTATGTCTATATTGTATATTTCTGCATGTGTGTGTTTGTGATTCAAATAAATTATTATCTTATCTTATCTTAGTATGACGCATGAACCAGTCATCGTTTCGCTCAACCATATTTTAGGGAACGTAACGACCCGACGCATGACGCCACCACCGCAAAGACATTTAAGTGAGCATGAGATACTCAAGCTACAGGATAAAAGAATCGTAACAAAAATAACGTTATATTGATTAAATGTGCTGCAAACCACACATATTTTTGGTCTTATAAAAGATATCATTTACAGCAATTCAGTCTTAATATCTTTATTTCATATTACACAGTAATGATTTAGGAGAATGATAGGACTACAAAAGTTGTGCTGTGCAGTTATTAGATTAAAATAATAATAATAATAACTTTTTTCAGTTAACTGAATTTTTAATTACAAATAAAAATAGTAGACAAGAGCAGACCAGTCCCCACAAGCAGAACTCGTTCACGAGTATGACGAATGAACCAGCCATCGTTTCACTCAACCATATTTTAGGGAACGTAACGACCCGACGCATAACGCCGCCACCCCAGAGACATTTAAGTGTGCATAAAGATTTATACAAATGAGAAATAACAATAATATTATAAAAATTAAACAGCTGCAGACCACAAAATTGTTTGTCCTATGATTGATATAATTTACAGCCATGCCGTCTTATAATTTATATAATCTTGCGTACAATAGTATGCTTTCTTAATCAATTTTTCTTTATTAGCTACTTTAAATTTGTGTAAGGGCAAATCCAATTGTATCCTGCGGAATTTTGTTATAGTATTTCATACCTTGCCCCATAAAAGACTTCAGAATTTTTGGGAGTCCTAGAAATAGATTTAACAGTTTATTTTTATTTCTTGTGTTAAAGCTGTGACGTTCACAGTTTTAACACAGGTTTTTAGAATAATTATTTATATTTTTCCGTCCAAACAAAATACAGTTAAAGATAAACTGCGAGGCAGTAGTTAAAGTACCAATTTCCCGAAACAACTCTCTAAGGGATGATCTAGACTGTAGTTTATAAATAAAACGTATAGCTCGTTTCTGTTAAATAAAAATAGTCTCAATTTCAGCGGCAGATCCCCACAATAGAATACCGTAGGACATCAAACTGTGAAAATAGCTAAAATAAGCAATTCTAGCAGCTACGACATCCTTTATCTCACGAATTTTTCGAATCGCATATGCGGCAGAACTCAGTTTACCAGAAAGGCTTTTGATATGTGGGCCCCACTGAAGGTTTTTATTTAGTGTTACACCTAGAAATAAGGTTGAATCGACCATTTCCAACCTCTGACCATACAATTCTATATTGGTTTCAACATCTCTTACATTGGGTAGTGAAAAATTAACACATATAGTTTTTTTAGCATTCAACTGAAGACTATTAACAGTAACCCAGTGAAGCAACTTCGAAAGTGCGCTATTTACATCGTCATAATTATTTTTGTTTCTGTTGGTTTTAAATATAATTGATGTGTCATCCGCAAATAACACCATTTCACACTTTCGATATTCCAGAATATGACCCTCCGAACTATCGTGCGAGCTCCAAGTTACGTGAGGAACGCGACGATCGCGAGGGATCTGAAATCAGAGAGCATTGAAGCCTTCGTGGGACGCCTAGTGGGACCGATGTTCGCGCGGGCGGATGCGTCACGTCAGGAATTACTTCGTGGCTTTGAGCTGCTGCACACGCGACCACCGGAAGCTAAGGCATATGCCTGAAGCCTGATCCCTCAAAGGACGTAGGATTGACCAGACCACGAGACAAGGACATTCACCTGCTCGCTGATCGCCCTAGGGCCAACTGCTTTGGGGCTCGATCACAGCCACCACTAGATTGACACCCCGGACATTACCAGGCTCTAAGCCACAACAACGACCCTTCCGTCGCAACGGACGCCGCCAGAGACGGCGGCCAGGGGGACCGCCCCGGAACCGCGCCGTGACCCCTCTGCAGGGAATCTCGTTGATGACTACGATCGTCGTCGGTCGTCGTGGATTTTTTTGTGGCAAGTCTATTGCTGCTTACCGGGATCTTTTATGTTTGCCAGAGCCTCGTCCGTGGATTGGCAGATGCACCACATGCAGGTGAGGTTGGCTTGGGCATCTAAAGTCTTAATTTTTTTTAACTATCAAAGTTTGAGAATTAAAATAATAAAAAAACCGTTTAATAGCAAATATTATCAGGTTTCTCCGAAACTTAATTTTAAATTTAAAACAAAGACAAACTATAAAAGCAATGATATAAGCTATTACCATAATCATTTTAAAACTAAATTAAAGTATACTTTTGCTTCCTCTTAACTTCCCAGTCTTTAAATAATTGTTACAAATAGTTTTAGCTTACAGAGTTAATAATTTATATTAAATAGTTATATACTTTTAAAATACTAAATATATAGATGATAAAATGCAATATTATGAACTATTTAATTTGAAATAACTATTTGCTTCAAGCGGTTTTAAGTTATAATATTAAAAACAATAAAGTACAATGTGTCAATAAGTAAAACAATTAAGGAATGTATCAAATTAATAATCATGTCATTATGTCAAGATAGAAAACAAATATAATAAAGAAATATAAAATTTTACGTAAATTATGAAAATATTCTGATAAATTGTAAAAACAGTTCTCAATCAGCCACTGCCGCAAAGCATTGATAAACGAATTGGTAGGTAACTGCCTAATATCTAAAGGGATCCTGCTTTAAACTTTTATAGACATAGCATTACAGTTTTTCTTGAAAAACGCACTGGTACCTGTTGGTGCTACAAGCCGAGTTTTGTCTCTCAGGCGTAGCTTTGGATTTACCACATCGTTACGTTTGACGAGCTCCGAGTGGTGTTTAAAAATATGCCCATCCAAAACATATTATTATAAACCAGTTAAAATGAGTAACCTCAGCCTTTTAAACAGAGGTCGACAGATTTCAAATGGTTCCACTCCACATATTGCCCTCAAACACTTTTTTTGTAAAACAAATGCTTTATGTATATCGGTGAAACCCACAAGATAAGTCCGTACCGAAGTAACGACGCAACATACCCATTATATGCGGTCAGTGCTGATCCTTTTTCATCAGTGTACCTCAAGCATTAAGAGCGAATATAAACCTACTCAGTTTTGTACATAATATTGAAATGTGCGATTTCCAGTTACAGTTATGATCGAGAGTAATACCAAGAAATTTAGTTTCCTTAGCTTAGTGGATTTTCTGGCCCTGACAAACAATGTTGAGCTTTAAACGATTTGTCTTATAATTTGAAAATTGAATATGTGATGTTTTTGATATCTTAATGCACAGCCCATTTCTTTGTAGCTATTTGTTTATGTTTTCTACAGCCAAATTAATATCTAGGCTATAATTCAATTGATTATTTCGATAATCGAATATAATCCGCAAATAGATTATTTTTTATTTATTTTTTTATTTTGTGGCTTGAGTATGTCATGCACACTTAAATGTCTCTGGGGTGGCGGCGTTATGCGTCGGGTCGTTACGTTCCCTAAAATATGGTTGAGTGAAACGATGGCTGGTTCATTCGTCATACTCGTGAACGAGTGCTGCTTGTGGGGACTGGTCTGCTCCTGTCTACTATTTTTATTTGTAATTAAAAATTTAGCTAACTGAAAAAAGTTAATATTATTTTTAATCTGATAACTGCACACACAATTTTTGTAGTCTTATCATTGTCCTAAATGATGTTTTTGATTAAGAACGCAGAGTATTGCTCAAATGATTATATAGATATTAAGACTGAATTGCTGTAAATGATATCTTTCATAAGACCAAAAATATTTGTGGTTTGCAGCACATTTAATTAATATAATGTTATTTTTGTTAAAATTATTTTATCCTGTAGCTTGAGTATGTCATGCTCACTCAAATGTCTTTACGGTGGTGGCATCATGCGTCGGGTCGTTGCGTTCCCTAAAATATGGTTGAGCGAAACGATGGCTGGTTCATGCGTCATACTCGTGAACGGGTGCCGCCAGTGGGGACTGGTCTGCTCATGTCTACTATGTTTATTCGTACTCATACTCGTATTACTTAAAATATAGAGTTATTTTCTTTTTTTTTTTTAATTATGTTACTGCAGAACACAGGTTTTTGTAGATTTGTCGAATTGTTTTACTACTAAGTACATATTCTTGTAACTGGCGGGAGAAAAAACTCTCCCGCCCGCAGTGAATGGGCGTGCAAGTTTTTAAGTTTTGACGTTCATTAGAGCTCTTTTGAGCCAAACTTGAATAAATGAATATGAATTATGAGTACAATCTGATTATCCATCAACTTTGGCAAATCATTTATATAAATTAAAAAAAGAAGTGGGCCTAATACACTAACTTGTGGAACACCTTGCTGCTTACATAAAAACTTCGATTTGTAAGAAACTAACTCACTGTCGGAATTTTTTTTTTGATTTCTATACACTGCATTCGATTTAAGAGGTAACTTGTGATCCAGCTTAGAGCTTTTCCTCTAATGCCGCAAATTAATATATAATATGGGTCATGCGGTTGAGCTATGCATAATATAAAAATATTAATAAGTGAAACTTTGCTTTGCAGGCCAGTGTATTTATAAGATAAAGTAAACTGCACATAGTCAGAAAATAAGTCTATAGACTGACGATATAAACAGAGAAAATAAAGAAACCTCATTTTAGTTGCGCCAATATTTTTTTTTTTTAATTTAAGTTTGGCTCGATAATTCTTTTATGACTGGCAACTTAAACTCATACGCCCATTCATTGCTGACGGGTTGAACTTCTTGGCGGGAAAGTTAAGCGTCATGTCTGCAATTTTGTTTTATTTTCTAAACTTTGTGATGTTTCTAACATTAATATGTAATAACGGTGGATTATTAACCGTTAAGTGTATGTGAACTTACATGAGTCTTGGTAAATGAACAAAACAGTGCAACATCACTTTTAAAATTTTCCCAAGAAGTCCATGTGAGATCTCAGTATAGTCCCACATCTTTACTGAGGACTCAAGGGGATTAGGGGAGGGCATCTTATTCATCATCTTCATCACCATTCATTCTCATTTACTTTAATTTATATGTTATTATTATATTTCTTTCTTGCCACCGGCTAAATGTGCAAACCGCACGAAGTCATTATTTAAAAGGAAAATAAATGCTGGCGGGAGCTTGATCTTAGAAGAATCAAGGTTGGCTATTGGTTGGTTATTGAATTTAGCCTTAATTAAGACTGGCCTTAAGGCATGTACTGATTTTGCCAAACTACTTTACGATAACCTGTTAACGAATTTTTATGAATTTAATCGTTTCGTGAAGGCGAGTTTGATACGTTTAATTGTGAAATTATGTACATATATTTATTTATAACTACCCAAAATTATTAAAATATATTAATTTCATACAAATTTATTAAAGTTAAAACTTATACAAAAAAGCTATAAAGTTTTACTAGTTTATAACAACATTTTTACCACAAAACCAGGCAGCGACTACAAAGTGATGTCATGTATTATTTAATTTATTACACGAGCCGATCTAGGGTCCGATTTATATTTATTTTAAATTTATAACAAAACATACACTACTGTTAATTTCGAAAATGAAAAAAGCTCCATAAATTTATACATTGTATAAAGAAATAATCTCTAACAATCACACCAATTATAAAGCTCCAGGATTAGTATCATTACGAACTTGTGTTATGGATATTAAAGAACGAATAAAAATACTTTTTTATGTAAATACATAGTTAACATCTAGACCATACATAGGAAGCATCCAGACCAGAACAACAATATTTATGTTCGTGCACACAAAGATATGTCCTGCGTGGGAATCGAACCCACGATATTAGGAGCGAAGTGCAGATACACTGACCTCCACGCCTAAGCGGTTGTCAAATATTTCATCGTTATCAGTCTATAAGTGTCCACTGCTGGACATAGACCCCTCCAATGGCACGCCACCAGCTTGATCTCCAGCTCTTCGTCTCCAACCGCTGCCAGCCGCTTTGTGTTTGTCGTTGCTGCACCTAGCTTGAGCGCATCCTACACTTGTCAAGTCCTGCGTGGCCTCTACAAAAGAAAACGTTTATCCCAGCGGTGGTCGGTCGTAAGTAACACTTATTGGCTGTAAACAACCATGGCAGTCAGGAGTTTAGCATGACGACCGTCTCAACTAAATAGAATACTCCTTCTATGGCCACTGGCAGATATATATTTCCCATTTTACTATGGTGCAGATCGTTAAAAAAACGTGTACCATATTTATTAAATAGTCTGCCAAAGGACATTACCTTTATAGATAGTAAGTATCAATTTAAGAGAAAAATAAAACAATATTATTTAGATTTACTGTAAGTGTGAGCTAGCTACCGTATTTTTATTAATGTATTGGCTATCTCACAACTTAAAAAAATATATATTTAAACGAAAAATGTACAGAGAATCAGACCCCGTAGTTAAACTGTACTCACGGTTTTGTGGGACTATGTTAGAAATAAGTTGTTATAACCTGTACTTACTAAATAAATAAATAAATAAGACCAATATAACATTTGTTTTCTTAAAATTACAAAATAGTAAATGTTGGTCAGTACTTGGATGGGTGACCGCTTTTATATATCTATCGTTAATGTGCTGAGATTATATTTCATTTCTTTTTTTGAAAATATTAAAATCAGAAAAGGCGCCACGTCTACACGATCAGAATATATTACTATAAGAAAGCTTGCCGGGGTTGCAGGATTGTTCGAAGGAGTTACTGCGTCCCATACCATAAAAATGTGAAAAAGAACATGAGCGAATTGTAGTCAGTAGTAGTAAAAGCTTATTAGAGTTTTATTGCTGAGGTCTGGCCACACACAACTAATCCACAATCATCAACAAAAACCATCTTTATTTAAAATTTATATCATACATCAGTTTGTTAGTTATTTTGTAAAAGTAAAAACTTATGTTATGCTATTCCATAAACTATTACATCGCACTTGAAAACGTCAAAAGCAAATATAAATTTAAAAAAAACTAAATATTACTACACTGAAACCACGAAGCTTAGATTCACTTACATGCAAAATGCAAATAAATAAAAATTTGGTGTAAGTGAATCTTAGCAGGGTATGCTCTTTTAAATTATCAATCAAATACAACAATACATAACACACATAGTAAATATTTAAAGCTAAGCTAAGCTATTTTTTTTAGTAAGAAGCCGTAACCAATAAAGTAGCACTAAGGGAATCTTCCATCACAGTCTAGTAAGTATGTAATGTGAAACTAACCTGAGCCTGTACAATAGGGGATGGTCACGACAATGATCTGGTTGACTTTTTATTCTAATTTACACAAATGCAAGTTGAAAACTTGTTTATCCGATAAGTAATAATTGACAGCATAATACCCCTTTTGAAAAAACTGCTTTTTAACTACAGTTTTAAAAGTTGGCAATGGTAGATTTAATTATTTCCTGCGAAATTTTATTATAAAATCTGATACCATTACCCAAAAATGAATTTTTTGTTTTGTGAAGTCGACAATTTGGCAGGGAGAGCTTTTTTTTATTTCTAGTAATAAAATTATGAAAGGTAATAAAATCATATAGTTATAAAACTAAAATAATTTAATTTAAATAAATAATTTATTGGAATTTTCGTTGATCCTTAATTTATATCGATGAATAATATAATAATAATCTTTTATTGTACATACACTATAGCCAGGTTACAAAATGTAAAAGTATATAGACTAAATTACTGACATACAATTTGGTTTTGTATTCATCATTCAGCCTTATAAATCTGAACATTGGCCTCCTCAATAGATTACATTTGGGGTATTTGCCCATTATCACCACGCTGGGCAGGCGGTTTGGGGACCGCAAATTCAACCAGTACGCTGGAAGACGCTGCTGCCCGTCATCCGGTAGGATTTCTCTTCGTCACTCTTACGACTCCCCGTGAGAAGGGTTTTCTGAGGGTGTCGGAGGCTATTTCTTCACTGCAAACGAACAACCGCGTCTTTTGTCTTTTAAGTAATACTATTATTATGTAGCATAATAGAGAACATGTGTTACGACCACGTTACGACGTTAATATTAGAATTAAGAATCAACCTCTTTGCTTATTATGTTATATTAGGTCGGGGAAAAAGTCTTTTCGCATAACGTAGATATAAACTTATTATAAAATTTTTTTGACTGTACTATTTGTGTCTGGCTGGTTTTGGTAACATTAAAAAGGTTCCATTATAAAGAAAAGAAAAAAATAAAAAAAAGTTTTTTCCCGCTATTTTTCATTTGTTTTTCTTTCCGTAAAAATGAGTGAATCTAATAAAGAAATTCGATACATTTTAAAATTTTATTATAAAAAAGGCAAAAATGCAACTCAAGCAGTGAAAAAAATGTGTGATGTTTATTGACCTGATGCAGTATCAGTAAGAGTAGCACAAATTTGGTTCAAACGTTTTCAGTCCGGAAATTTTGATGTTAAAGATGCACCTCGCTCTGGTCGCCCTGTTACGAATAAAATGGACGCCATTTTTGAAAGAGTGGAGCAAGATCGGCATATTTAAATTTAAATAACTTTACGATGTAGCTGAAGAACTGGGAATTGACCACAAAACAGTTTTGACCCATTTGAAGAAAGCTGGTTATACAAAAAAGCTCGATATTTGGGTGCCACACGAGCTCACTCAAAGAAACCTTATGAACCGTGTACTCATTTGCGATTCACTATTGAGACGTAATGAAACCGAGCCGTTTTTAAAGAGATTGATAACTGGCGATGAAAAGTGGATCACGTACGACAAGAACGTGCGAAAAAGGTCGTGGTTGAAAGTTGACCAGGCTTCACAGACTGTGGCCAAACCTTTTTTTTTTTTTTTTTTGATTTACGTCGGTAACAAAATGCATTTACGCACTGTCTCCCGGCCAAAGGGGGACCGAGAGAGGTGTGTGGGGCTCACCACCGGCAGACACGACCGCCAGCAGTAATACCCACTAAAAATCTTCCGACGACGCCCGCCGCTTGTTGAGAAAGAGGCGGGGTGCCAGTACCTGGGTTGCAGCTCTGACACCCCGCCCGCGGCCAACGTCCCCCGGACCAAAACCGGGAGGACCTCCTCAGAGAGACGCAGTGGACGCGCCCCTCCTACCTCCTTGTGCGACCATAGCGTGTGTGGCCGACTTCTCGAAGGGTCCATGGTTAGACAGCAGGGCCCCCCTGCCCCCGCTGCCTAAGACCCTCCTGGCGCTGCTTGACGGGCCCTCCTGGCCCGCCCGCTGCGCCCTCCACAGGTCCCTCTTAGTTTCCCCCCCGGTAGTCAGTACTAAGGGCACCCAGAGTAGACTGTGGCCAAACCTGGCCTAACACGAAATAAGGTGATGCTGTGTGTATGGTGGGATTGGAAGGGCATTGTTTATTATGAGCTTTTACCGTCCGGCAAAACCATCGATTCTGATCTTTACTGCCAGCAACTGATGAGATTAAAGGAAGCAGTCGAGAGAAAACGGCCGGAATTGATCAACAGGAAGGGTGTGGTCTTTCATCACGATAACGCTAGACCACACACATCTTTAGCCACTCAGCAAAAATTAAGAGAGTTCGACTGGGAGGTCCTAGTGCATCCACCATATAGCCCTGACCTTGCGCCTTCAGATTTTCACCTGTTTCGGTCTCTGCAGAATTCTTTAGGTTCTGTAAGGTTGACCTCAAGAGAGGACTGCCAAAACTATTGGTCCCGTTTTTTTGATCAGAAGTCCCAAAGTTTCTACAGTAACGGGATAATGTCTCTGCCCACAAAATGGCAGAAAGTTATTCAACAAAACGGTACATATATATTGTAAATAAATGTAAATAAACTTTGAAAAAAATGTCTTGACTTTTCATACAAAAATACGA
The DNA here is from genome assembly GCA_949126915.1 of Musotima nitidalis. Lineage (NCBI taxonomy): Eukaryota > Metazoa > Arthropoda > Insecta > Lepidoptera > Crambidae > Musotima > Musotima nitidalis. The sequence goes on along the minus strand of OX421419.1, from coordinate 17,779,861 downwards.
AAAGACTTTTTCCCCAACCTATTATATAAAACAATATTTAATTTTATATTAGATTAGTTTAAATTTAGGAAAATGCTGTGTACGCTTTTAAAGGCCAACATATATGTAATTCTTGTTGTTGTATTATGGTTTTGTATATGTTTAGCTGTTAGTGTATCTACATATAAATAAATAAATAAATAACATGTGTATATTAAATACAGGTATTTACGTGAAATAATCAATATTTTTAGCGGTTTAAGTCTAACCTGCTAAGAAGGTCAAACTGGCCATAAAATAATTACAATTCGAATATGATAACCACTTTTGGCTGCTTAGTACCATTGTATCAATATTCCTAGCAACCAGCATGTTAAGTTGGTTTGCGTCACTAGCTACCATGTTATATCATCATTAGACGACCAATATGGCGTGGAGGTCAATATACCTACACTTCACTTCCGAGGTCGTGGGTTCGATTCCCACACAGGACAAATCTTTGTGTGCATGAACATGAATATTTGTTCTGGTCTGGGTGTTTTCCTATGTATATTAAGAATGTATTTGAAAAAAAAAAGTATGTAAGTATGATTATCCGTTGTTTAGTATCCATAACACAAGTTCTTTAAGATACTTATTTGGAACTAAATAATTGGTATAATGGTCCGAAAATATTTATTTATTTATTTTATTATCATCAAGAGTTTCTACTAGTGAACATAGGCCCCCTCCATGAGCTTCCAGTAAAACCGATTGTAGGCGTCCTGCATCCAAAGTAATCCTGCTACCATCATCACTTCGTCCGGACGGACCTTGCAGGTAGAAGTCACACGCAATATTTCCTGCCAAAGGACCTACATTCCAGAAGTTTTCTGCTAAGAAGATAGTTAGTTCTTCCTGCAGGTTATTCGTCAACTCGACACGAACAACTTAACTCATGTGAGACCAGTTAGTTACACTCAAATCAATATGTTTCTTATTTCGTTAACTGGACACACCAAGATTTTTGCGTGTGTTCAGATAAAGTCAAAGTCCAAATCGAGTAAAAATTTAAAACTTATAAACTCGAAACGCGAACGGGAGTATATAAGGAAACTATATGAGGCTGTTATGATGATGTATATGATAATAAATTACTATTAATTTATTTCGCTATAACTCGAGATTCGCTAGACCGGTTTGGATAATTTGATTATTAAACATTTGTGATAATTCAGAAAAGATTATAAAGAACGAGATTTACTTAATTTTCTAGTAAGTCCTACCTGTCAATGAAACATACTGTTAAATATCTATGGGCCTAATAGTAGGAGTATTTCTGAACAGAAATTCTTTCCAAGCTCATTGGGTCATCCAGTAAAACATATATTTTTGACGCTGATAGTATTCGAAAGTCTCAACTTCTGTGTCTATAGTTTTTAACTTGTAACGAGTTTTTATGTTCCCGGCGGCCTAAGCCGCTGTCAATAACCTTCTAGGTTGACTCGCTGTCAGTTTACTTTTTTTATAGTTTCGTGTGAAGATATGAAAGAAGCCGCTGGTCAATCAATTGGCTTTGAGAAATACATTTTCAGTCATAAATTGTCAAAGAAATCATAAATATTTATGAAACGATGGACACAAATATGTGCGTTGTGGTAATTGGCGAAGCAGCCGGTCGGCGTTCAGCAGACTGGGGGTCCTCAAGTTCAAGGGATATTAATCTTATACTATCAAAATAAACATGTTTTTTTATGATTCTTTTCACGTAATCGATAAACGAATAACGTCTGAAATCTCATCAGACGCGTTTTTCGAAAATGGGCTTATTATCCTCGCCTAATCGCCGTATGTTGGTAAAAAAAAAATAACAAGATATTGTTTTTAAATATTTCTTGAGATGTCGATGTGAGTTAATGTAGTCCCACATCTTAACTGAGGATTTAAGTGGTTTAGAGGGAGGGTGTCTCATTGAAAAATAATAATCTATGGGCCGTACAATAAATACTAACTTGATTTTTAAAAAAACATCTATATCCGTAAAATATAGATGTTATTTTTTTAGAAGGTAATGCTAGAATGTGGAGTAAACCTTTTTTTTGTTTTAAGTCGGTAACAAAATGCGGTTACGCACTACCATCCGGTTAAAGGGGGACCGAAAGGGGGTGTGGGACTCACCACCGGCAGACGCGACTGCCAGCAGTAATACCCACTAAAAAACTTCCGACGACGCCCGCCGCTTGTTGAGAAAAAGGTGGGGGCCAGTACCTGGGTTGCAGCGTCTGACACCCCGCCTGCGGCCAACGTCCCCCGGACCAAAACCGGGAGGAGCTCCTCAGAGAGGCGCAGTGGACGCGCCCCTCCTACCTCCTTGTGCGACCATAGCGTATGTGTGGCCGATTTCTCGGAGGGTCTATGGTTAGACAGCAGGGGCCCCCTGCGCCCACTGCCTAGACCCTCCTGGCGCTGCTGAGCGGGCCCTCCTGGCCCGCCCGCTGCGCCCTCCACAGGTCCGTCTTAGTTTCTCCCCCGGTAGTCAGTACTAAGGGCACCCAGAGTCGTCGGTCTCTGGGTGTTACCTTTTCCTGGCCTCCGGGAGGTACTCAGCCCCCCCACCACGACAAGGTGGAGACCAGTCGGGGGGGAGGTGGAGTAAACCTAGGTTTACTCGGGTTGACTTAATTAGTTGGCTTCCGTCTAGCTATAGACCCCCCAGAAGTCGGCCAGTCACGTTATGGCCGCACAAGGAGGTAGTAGGAGCGCGTCCACTGCGTCTCTCTAAGGAGTTCGTCCCGGTTTTGGTCCGAGAGACGATGGCCGCGGGCGGGGTGTCAGGGCTGCAAACCAGGTACTGGCCCCCCGCCTCTTTCTCAACAAGCGGCGGGCGTCGTCGGAAGATTTTTAGTGGATATTACTGCTGGCAGTCGTGCCTGCCTGTGGTGGGTCTCACATTCTAATTTGATCCCCCTTTGGCCGGGAGACAGTGCGTAAATGCATTTTGTTAACGACATAAATCAAAACAAAAAAAAAAGGTTTACTTTATCTTCCAGCATAACCCGTAACATATACATCTTCTAAAGTGATCAGAACGGAAATACCAAGCAGTACGGTAGCCACACAATAGGTCACAGATCCAAGGTCTGACCTCAGTAAACTCGATTAACTTCGATGAACGTTTTCGACTACCTAATCTCGGAAAATTTGGCGCTTTGTGGAACTTCCTTATAATTTACTGTTTAGTATAAAAAATAAATATTTGGGTATGGTATAAAGTTCAATTCCGGTGACTGCTACAACTAGTTGAAAGGATTTTTATCTCATTATATTCTAAAACTTGTTTTGTTGATTAAGTTATTAAAGATAAGAATTACGATACAGTATGTACTTTTACTACTTGGTGTATGTAATTATGGAGGTTGGGTTACTGTTATTTGCTCAATTGTGGGATCATACATGTGTTCAATAAATTAATCAAGTTCAGCACATTTACCATTTCTGGCTTGCAAAAGTAACATAAAATTTAATTATCTAATGCTTCTAGTATTTATTTAGTACACACACAGAAATATAACCACAGAAAAACTTAAAATTTAGAAACATTTGGGTACAGCTTTTTCGAAATGAAATATCCCATTTGGCCCGCGAAAAGAAAATTTAAGATAAAACTGGCAAGTATGTGCATAAACACAGGAAAAGCAATAACAAATTAAAAAGAACTAACGGAGAAGATAGTATTTATCTTGAGTACCAGGGTATTACTACTACCGGGTAATATTTTGTATTTATATAAGTTAAATGCCTGAGCTCATATCAAAGGATTGTATTTGTTCGCTTTTTCCAATTCCTTCATTATAACCTCCCATCACTATCATGATCTAAAATAAGAATTCAACATCTATAGTTAATGTACCTATTCCTAAGAACTTCTAAGGAATTATACACCCTAGTAACTCCCGAGCACATGCACAGTAAAAAATACAATTTATTTTATAATTAAAATATTTCAAATCGCGAATAATTTTATTTGATATACTCTACGATAAGGTTTGCAATTCTTATTTTAAGTTACCAACTTGTTCTTCCTTTGCGAGATAGTGACTCCTATATTCAAATTCCCCATATTCGATTCGAATATATCCTAGTCCTTACACCTCCAAATTTAAATTTTATTGGTCCAGTATATGTGGTAAATTACATAATAACCATATATTTTGACGACCGATATGGCGTGTAGGTCAGTATACCTGCACTTCACTCCAGAGGTCGTGGGTTCGATTCCCACACAGGACAAATCTTTGTGTGCATGAAAATGAATATTTGTTCTGGTCTGGGTGTTTTTCTATGTATATTAAGTATGTATTAACATAAAAAAGTATTTAATTACCTATGTTTATCCTTTCTTTAGTATCTATAACACAAGTTCTTAGTGATACTTATCTTGGAACTAAATAATTGGTGTGATTGTAAGAGAATATTTATTTATTTAATGATATAAAAATTAGACAGACACGCGAGTGATCTTATATGGTTCGCGATTAGTCAAGTAGCGTGCGGAAGCCTAAAGAATTATGAAGACTTCAAAGTTCAAAGTGAAGAGTTCAAGTTTTTTTATTACATAAACTATTACATAGTACTCGAAAACGTTATACTTAAATATAAAAAAAAATTGAAATAGGATTACACTGAAATCACGTAGCTTAGATTCACTTACATGCAACAAAACAATTAATAAACAAACAGGGGCTTATTACAAAACGAGATCTAAAGTTAGATCAGGTTTAAAAGTAATGCTGTCTTTTTCATTTGATAAGATGAAGACAGTGACAGCACTAGTTTTATACCTGGTCTAACTTAAGATCTCGTTTTGTAATAAGCCCAAAAATATTTAAGTGTAAGTGAATCTAAGTGCCAGTAAGCCAAGTGCCTGCCTCCCGTAAGTTGGGTATCTATATCTATACTTATACTAATATTATAAAGAGAAAAGATTTGTTTGTTTGTTTGTTTGTTTGTAATGAATAGGCTCCGAAACTACTGGACCGATTTCAAAAATTCTTTCACTTTTGGAAAGCTACATTATCCCCGAGTAACATAGGCTATATTATATTATAATAAAAATTAGGGATCCTTACTAAAAATCTAATAATGTAACCCAAGGTGTAAAAAATGACCTGAAAAATTCCTTACGTAGCGTGCGCAGCGAAAACTATTGATGATAGAACAAAATCATGTACTACGACTTTGCAGAGCTCATCATTATCTACAAAAAGTGTCGCGACAGCATATGTCTAAATATTATATTTAAGTCACAGTAAGCGGTTTTTTATTCTAAAAATTTAATTTATATGCCGCCGCTTGAAAAGGCTCTATATTTGTACCTTGGTATTAATCCTTATCAAAAAAAAACGACGAGTTTAAAAATGCAAGTATTAGAAAAAAGTCGCGTGGTTGCCTCTCACCGCGCTCAGCTAGCCAGCATGCGATGTAGGCTCACTGGGGTACGGGGGGGGAGTCAATGTAATAATAAATATTATAAAGAGGAAAGATTTGTATTTTTGTATGTAACGAATAAACTCAAAAAGTACTGGACCGATTTTAATAATTTTTTCGCTACATTATTAGTGAGTAACATAGGCAAAATTTAAATTTAAAAAAAAAATAGGGTTTCGTAAGATATATGGGTTTTTCGGACACAAAGTGTAAAAAATCACCCAGGACAGTTACTCATTTTGCGTACGCAGCCTAAACTATAAAAGATAAAATAAATAAATAAATATTCTTTTACAATTAATTACCACAAAATGTGCTAATTAATTGTAGATCTTATAAATATCTACTAAAAAGACCGCGACACACTATACCTATTTATGTCGAGTGAGGCATAACAACCATTTTTTTTATTGTACTACATTTAAACGCATTTAATTTACTTATGAATGATATTAATCCTTATCAAAATAATCTATTTCATCACTAAGTACAGTTTAGACTTCTTGGCGGGAAAGTGAAGCGTCATGCCTGCAGTTTTGTTTAATTTTCTAAAATTTGTTATATTTCTAACATTAATGTGTAATAACGGTGGATTATTAACCGTTAAGTGTTTGTGAACATACATGAGTGTTGGTAAATCAAACAAAACAGTGCAACATCACTTTTCAAATTTTCTCTCAAGGAGTCCATGTGAGATCTCAGTATAGTCCCACATCTTTACTGAGGACTCAAGGGGCTTAGGGGAGGGTATCTCATTTACCATTTATCATCTTTAACACCACTCATTCTCATTTACTATGAATTATATATTATTACTATATCACTTACTTGACACTGGCTAAATGTGCTAGACGCACGAAACCATTATTTAAAATAAAGAAAGAAAGTACAGTTTATGTAGATAATATTTAGTCTTTGAATGATCAAAATTTGACGTTTGGTTTAGAAGTTATGGCGAAATTAAATTATTACGATTTCTGCTGCACGGCGCCGTATCACGGGTCGGGGCTCCCGACCATCAGTTTATTTTGTTACCTGAAAATAATTTTACGTCAAATTTTGTTCATACAAAAAATTTTGTTTACAATAATCGCTTTAGTTATCTATTCCAAAACAACGGGTTGCACTCCGGGCCGGTAGGAGTGAAAACTTAGTATTAATTACATTTAAATATTTTCATCATTCACAACTTTAACTTCCACATAAAGACAATCTATGCAGCCTGTGGATAATGACTGCGTCGTCGTAGTGTTGGTGTCTGTGAATTGACCTGGGAATCATTTTGCTGACCGTGTCTTTTCTGGGCAGGCATTTTGCAGCGGTAACCGACATCCACGCGGGCGGAGCCGCGGGCGACCGCTATACTCAATACAGGGAGGCGGTTTGACACTCCCGAGCAGCGGCGGTTCGAGGCGAGGGATGCTGAGGTAACAGCCTCACTCGAGGATGTACAGCTATGTAGAGACCACAGATAATATAATATTATAGTAATGATAATAAAGAAAAAGCCTGGTTCGATTGACTTCTTGGCAGGAAAGTGAAGCGTCATGTCTGCAGTTTTGTTTTATTTTCTCAAATTTTTGATATTTCGAAAATTAATGTGTAATGACGGTGGATTATTAACCGTTAAGTGTATGTGAACGCACATGAAAGCTGGTATATGAAACAAAACAGTGCAACATCATTTTTTAAATTTTCTCAGGAAGTCCATGTGTGTCCGTATAGTCCCACATCTTTACTGAGGATTCAAACAGTTTAGGAGGAGAGTATCTTTATAGTATATTTATCATCTTTATCACTAATAATTTTAACTTGTTATGAATTAAATATTACTAATATATCTATAATTTAACACTTGCTAAATGTGCTAAACGCACGAAGAAATTATTTAAAAGAAAAAACAAAGCCCGGTTCAATTCGTACATTCACGTCCGTAAATGCAAAAGCTCATCTTAAGTTTTTACTTTATATTATAAGTGTATTTACAAAAACAATTATGTAGGCATGTTGTATGTATAGGGACATTTACGGAATGGCAGGCTATAGCCGGTTAAATTAGCTCACAAATACTTAATGGACTTACGATATAAATTTATATAGATAAAATTTATTTTATAATTCATAATATAATTATAAAATACATTTTATCTATATAATTCATTTTATAATTAATTAAGTCCACGTCGATCCCATATTTTATTCGTTTGTTTGCAAATAATCACACATTTTAGCCCACATTTCGCCGATTTTTTTGTTGGTCCCACGTAATAGATGGCGAGCCTTTTACCACTTGGGAACATTTGTGTTCGCCAGAGCTTCGTCTGCTGATCGGCAGGAGCACAACTTGCAGGTCAGGTTGACTTAGGGTCCCAAATGGTACCCCCCAACTGGTCTCCACCTTGTCGTGGGGGGGGGACTGAGTACCTCTCGGTAGGGCGGAGAAGCCGCCAGGGATAAGGTAAAAACCAAAGATTGACAACTCTGGGTGCCCTTAGTACTGACCACCGAGGGGGAAAATAAGAGGGACCTGTGGAGGGCGCAGCGGGCAGGTCAGGAGGGCCCGTCTAGCAGCACCAGGAGGGTCTTAGGCGGCGGGAGCAGGGGGCCCCCGCTGTTCAACCATGGACCCTCCGGGAAGTCGGCCAACAACGGGGAACCCTATTATTTTGCAATTATAGTAATATTAATAAATAAAGGGGTAAATAGGAATCCTACCAAGATATAGGGATCCTAATCCAACCTCACCTGCAATTGGTGCACCTGCCAATCAACGGACGAGGCTCTGACAAACATAAAAATTCCCGGTAAGCGGCAATAGGCCCACCACCTTTTACGTAGGACCAACTATATAATTGTCAAATGTGGGCATAAAATATGCCTCTGCCTACCTCTTCGGGGAAACAGCCGTGATATAATGTATGTCTGTATAAATAAAGCCTATGTTATTTAGGGGTAATCTAGCATTCTAATGGTAAACATATGTTTTAACTTGTTTTTGATAACAATAAACATTTAAAGGTGAATATGGTTCGTGGACCCAAAACAGGCCTTCTGCCTGATAACTTATAAAGAACAGATTTCTAAAGATATTTTCCAATAATGTTCAATAATTGATGATTTATGAAAATTCTTTTAATTTCAGTAATTATTATTGATTTATATGTAACACAACATAATTTAGTAACTTATTCACACTATTAACATATTATATCTTTGATACTTCTATTTCACTATTTTTGATAACAGCAACATTTTCGAGTGACGTATTATTTAAGAAGACTAACTCTGAAGATTCTTCCCAAAGTTTAGAGGCAGCTTCCGTATCAAGTGCTTTTCTTGAGGGAGTTATGATCCTGCAATTTCTAAAGAATTTTCCACACACATTGCTAGCACTCTCATCGACTGCCACATAAATCGTCGTCTGGGCTCCTTCCCAACAAGTTTTGAAAAAAACAGAAAAAAGCATAGTTACAGAATATCCGACAACTTTTCCCAGAAGATTTGCAAATAAGTTTGTGGTTCCAACTGCTCCTGGGTCGACACAGTTAATCACAACATTTGATCCTTCCAGTTTTTTCGTTAACTCAAAGGCGAATAGCAACACACAAATTTTACTGTTGCTATACACAGGTAAAATATTAAACGATTCCATATTGTTCATTTTTCCATATTTATATTTACCACTGAAGTAGCAAATTGATGCTACGCACACTATTCTACTTTTGTCATCAGCAGTTCCTGATTTTTTCAATAGAGGCAGGAGAAGGAGTGTTAGCAGGAAATGTCCGTAGTAATTCACTTGCATCGTGAAACTTAAGCCGTCTTTCGTCATATTTCTGTACGATCCTACTCCGGCATTATTGACAAGGATATCTAATCTATGTTCCTTTTCCAGAATGTCCTTGGCAAAGTCCCTCGTGGATTTAAGAGATCCTAAGTCAAGATGTTTGTATTCCACATTTTTGTTGTTAGTTTCTTTAATGATTGTTTCCTGTGCGTCCATGCCTTCCTGATGGAAAGGACATGCTACGATGACGCGCGCCCCGCGTCGCGCTAAGTCCTTGGCCACCTCCAGGCCCATTCCCGCCGTGCCTCCTGTCACTAAACACGTTTTCCCATCGAGCCGCCTCGTTGATAGACACACTGCATTTGAACATTTTTGTATCACTACTATTAATATGAGAGATAATATTATTACTAAAAACAAAATACCCACTCCCATCAAGTCGAGCATTGTGATACAAAGTTTTAATCTGACTGAAGTGATTAAACATAATTCAATGCAAAAAGAGCAGCGTCATAAGGTTCACATTGACCTCAACTTTTAATATAAAAATAAGTTAGCAATGTGTTATTGGTTCCGCATAGTAATTTAACTCTTTTATAACTTTTCGAATGCAATGTAAACAAAAACACATTAATATATTAGCATTTTATTGTGTCAAAGCTGGGCTCGACTCTTATCCAAGATGAGTTGAATTTACTTTACATTTGGCCGTGCGAACCCAGTGAATATTTACATAGGCAGGTAGAAAAAAATATAATCTATTGGGCGCCCAATAAATACTAACTGGATTTAAAAAAATAACATTATACATCTTCTAAAGTGATCAGAACAGAAATACGAAGCAGCACGGAAGCGCTCGATATTAAACGCCACACAATAGGTCACAGATACAAGGTCTGACCTCAGTGAACTTGATTAACTTCGATGAACGTTTTCGACTACCTGACCTCGGATAATTTGACGATTTGTGAAAGTTTCTAATAATTTACTATTATATTTATAGTTTAAGTTCAATTCTGGGGACTGCTAAAACTAGTTGAAAGGATTTTTTTATCTTACCACATTTTCAAAAACTTGTTTTGTTAACAAAATTATTTAAGAGGTCTATAAGAATAACAATATCGTTTTTACTTTTACTACTTGGTGTACTTGTGTTTTTTTGGAGGCTGTGGTACAAATGCACTTTTATTAAAATTCTAAGTTTTTTGCTTTACACTATAGTTTATAATGTGGATTTTTTGAAACATTACTGTTAGCACTGTTTAGCTTTCATTATCATCATACTATGAATAATATTAAAGAAAGGGAAAATTACATTATAATTAATATATTATTTAAACAATAACTACCGGATCGATTTTAAAAAAAAAAATTAAATACATTTTTCAATGCAACGTTTTAACGTGACCATACGTCTCGATTTAGGCTGGACAGTGCTTTCAGGCAGTGAGTTAGACAAACAGACCATAGGTACGATACATTTGTGTCGTAAAAGAGTCGCAATAATGAAAGCAATTTAGAAAATAGATGATGTACTGAGTTTTATACGTATCTAAAAACAAGATTCGATGAAAAAAGTTTTTGTTTAGCTGACAGTTATAAAAATACAACTTAGAAGATAAAGAAAAGATAAGATTCGTGAAAGAATTAAGTGCTCGCCTCATTGCTGCTTCCGGTGACAAGAAGGCTGGCAGCTTCTTCTGCCAGCGTATTGGCCTGGCAATCCAAAGAGGAAACGTTGCCAGCATTCTTGGCACCGTACCCATGGGCTCACAGTTGGAAGACATCTTTTATTTATAGTTTTTAGTTTTTATTTTTAATAATTATGTTACCCTGATTTAGATTAAGTATGAAGAATTATGTTATGTTATGTTCATTTAATTAAAACTTAGAAGATTAGCCTCTACTGGGGCTTAGTAAGTCATGTCTACTAACAATTTTGCTTTGATTATTTTGTGTTATTATAGGTTCTGTTAAAAAAACACATCAAAAAAAAAGCATTATATAATTCCGCAAATATCCGACTCTGACAAAAATGTTAATGGTCACGTTATAAATTACCGCTGAGTAACTTATGCTGTATTTATTATTAACAGCAAAAAATTGCTACCCTTTTGAAATCTCTACGCTGTAAGAATATTTAATTCAATTCGAATATAAAAATGAGCTTATTATTCTATGTCAGTTGCGTTTTTTATATCACATTTTGTAACGTGTTACGGAATTAGAGAATTCTATGTACGTCTTCTGGTTCTAAGCTCAACCAATTTCCAGCCAAAAATATTCAGCTGTTCTTGAGTTATTAATAGTGTAACTAACAAGACTATCTTTAATATATATTGATGGTTCTAATGATGTATATATTCATACGAGTCGGTTGACTTCACATCGTTAGTACATAGTTTAAACACAGGTTGTTCTATAGTTAATGTTAAACACGATGCCATTTAACCCTATCGTTTTTTATCACTCGTATTACTTGCAGTATTCAACATTTTTGCCATGACCCCTGCGAATTATAAGGATATTAAATATTCAATCTTATCGGTCCAGTATATTCGGTAAATAATTGACTGTAGCAAACGGAAAAGCACACGAGTGATCCTCAGTCTCGAATAAAGCATACAACGCGCGGAATCCTAAAAAATTTATAAGACTATTTATCAGTCTAAAGTTGAGTCGAGTTTGTATAATAGCTTTATTGACCAGTTTTAGTGGTCAACACTCTCAGCACCAATGATGTTCATTAATTTATCAATATGAATTCAAATTCAAATATTGATTGTTTGAGTGCCGGGGTTGTGAGTTTCTTAAAAGGAGTAACCGCGGCCCGGAACATTGAATGCTTCAGAAGGAATATGAAAGGTTTTTAGTCAGTAAATGTTTGACACACCCTTCCGCTCCCACAACGGGAGGCTGCCATACGATGATTTTCCAACTGTGAAAAATCCTGAACTTGTCTACGTCTACTACTAGAGCCTTTTCGCACTTGATTTTAGAGCCAAATCACTAGATTAAACAGGCTCTTTAACGGCCACAACGACGAGATCGAGTCGTACTCGCGGCTAGCATGGGGCAAATGAAAAATCGTGGCGATTTTACAGCGTCCGCGCTGCGTGCACGACACGATCTTGCCTCGACGTAAAATCACCGAGAAATCGCTAGTGGGGTAAACAGAGCCTAGGAGCGTGTCTAGGTGACGCGTTTTTAATCGCGCCATTATGCGATCGCGCGTTTCAACTTGCGCATCAAATGCGCTATGAGACTCGTCGCACTTTCTCGCTGCATGCCGCCGGATCATTAAACGGTCAAGCGCAGTGAAATGCGGGCCCACTCCCACTAGACCCATAGGTCTTATGGCAACACGCAGTGAAGCAAAACGCGGGTATCGATATGTTACTAATTATGACACATTCAATTATGCTTAAAATTTCTAGGACTCCTGGAGGACTGGCATAGTATAGTGCCAAATCTAGTAAGATTTTTCTATGGTTATGGCAAATGAAACTATGCTAAAGAATTTTAGAACTTGCTAATAATATGCCGAATGAAATGAGGTATTAAATTTATTATGCTTAATAATAATATGCCTTTATACAGTTCTACCACTTTAAAGTTATAGGAAGGAAAAATTATTTGACGACAACTAGTGTTATGATTTTTGATGATTATGCCAATTGATGAATAAAAACGACTTTAGGACAATCGACATTATGCAAAAACATCCGCCTCCGCCGAATATATACTTTTTTTTAAATGTAAACATTTCTGCCAGTCAGTTCCGTTCAGTTGTCATAATCAAAAACAATAAAAAAATATTGTTTAATTTCCATATCAGTAAAATATATTTGAGCCCAGAGGACTAAACTGTGAAAAAAAAATATTATTTTGATGATAACAGCTTCGTAATAATTTTAAATTACTTTTAATAAGAGTGTGTTATACTTAATAGTAGGTAATTTTTCAATTCTTATTTTAATGTTTTGAACTTTGATCTTGGTGAAATAAATGCCTGTCACAATAATTATATGATATAATTTCCGCCCGCGTGACTAGAAGTATTTTTTAATTATTAACATATACAATTACTACCATACAAGGTCAAGGAAGGTCAATACGAAGGTCAGTACACCTGCACTTCACTCGAGAGGTCGTGGGTTCGATTCCCACACAGGACAAATCTTTGTGTGCATGAACATGAAAATTTGTTCTGGTCTGGGTGTTCTCCTATGTATCTTAAGTATGTATTAACAAAAAAAAAAAGTATTTATGTATGTTATTTAGTATCCATAACACAAGTTCTTAATGATACTTATCTTGGAACTAAGTAATTGGTGTGATTGTAAGAGAATATTTATTTATTATTTATTCTCATAATATTCTTTCACCACTTCAGAACCTGAATCCTGCAGATGCTTTTGGACTAATTTATGATACTAATATGTTAGACAAAATCTATATGAAATGAATCTGAAGACTCGTCTTTACAACACAGCCATGCCCCAAGAGATTCGCCCCTTGCCTGTCTATTTTAGTTATACGGGAAATAAGTCAATTAATTCAACCAAGCACGTCACAAATAGAAGATATTACCAAGGAATCAACGTAAATATTGTTACACTTGTAATTAAAAGAAAAGCACTTTTCTTTAATTTTTTTTGCACTAGCTGTAAGAAACAGAGTTGCCTCACTTGTGCCAAAAAATTATGTCAGAAATGTTCAAATATTTAGCATGTTAACCTGTGGCACGTTTCGAAATTTCATATGATGGCATTGTCAGATTTATTACTTTTTTATATTCTATGTAACGTTATTTTGAAGAAGAATACTTTTGTTTGTAGTTTAATAAGGATAAATTTAGTTTTATAAGGGAAACCTGATACTCAATTTTTAGAGACTGATTTTACTGTGGGAGCTAGGTAAACTCAAAAATAGTGCTATTGTAGTTAAGTTTGTGCCAAATTGTTTTTAGTATGTAATTATTATTGCTTATGTAAGCTGAAAAGATAATAAAAAAAGATATTTCAAAACTAAACTGTATGTTAATTTTAAAAATAAAAATATGAGTCCCCGGGACTCATTGTGGTGATTAGTGGGATTTTCATAGGGGTGGTGCATTAAGGGTTAACCGCAGTCTCATAAAGGAATGAGGATGGTTTTTAGTCAGCAAAATTCCGACTCACCCCTTTGCCTCATTCTATACACAGCAGGATGACGTCATATGATGCTTTGCTGTCCTAAAGAAAAAATTGAACAAAGAGTCCGGTGCCTTTGACGACCGATATGGCGTGGAGGTCAGTATACCTACACTTCATTCCAGAGGTCGTGGGTTCGATTCCCACACAGGACACATCTTTGTGTGCATGAACATGAATATTTGTTCTGGTCTGGGTGTTTTCCTATGTATATTAAGTATGTATTTACAAAAATAAGTATTTAAATATGTTCCTTCGTTGTTTAGTATCCATAACACAAGTTTTAATGATACTTATCTTGGAACTAAATAATTGGTGTATGTGTCAGAAAATATTTATTTATTTATTCTTGGTAGGAAAGTGAAGCGTCATGTCTGTAGTTTTGTTCTATTTATTAGAGTTTGTGATATTTCAAACATTAATGTGCAATAACGGTGGATTATTAACCGTTAAGTGTTTGTAAACGCACATGTGTAAATGAAATAAAACAGTGCGACATATTTTTTAAAATTTTCTCAAGAAGTCCATGTGTGTCCATATAGCCCCACATCATTACGGAGAGTATTTCCGTTATCATCTTTATCATCACTAATTTTCACTCGCTATGAATTAAATTTTAATAATATATATATATATATATATATTACCGGGCTTTTTTTCTTTTTAATAATTTTTCATGCGCGTGTAAAGTTATATATTCATACATTCACGTTAATACATACAAGAGCTTTTTGTGGGTTTTTCCTATATTTTATAAACATGTAAAAAATAACTATGTAAGCATGTTTATCAATCGATTAATAAATATCTTTTGTGTGAAATTTACATCTTTACTGAGGACTCAAGGGGTTTAGATCAATTTGAGATCAAAGTGGTCATATCGATAAAACGCCAATATCATACGTAAAGGATCTAACACGTAATTCGTAAAATAAATATCTTGGAAAAAAACAGCAGTAAAATTAATATCATTAAAATTCACATACACCTAGACCTAGAACTACTATAAATCATTTAAACATAAACACATTTTTATTTTTTTTCATAAATATTTGTTAGTTTAATATCATATTAAAAACATGATTTGTAACTCTGAGCTTATACTATGATTTTAAGCAGACATATTAATTATGTCGTTGTTAACCATTATGACACACGATGTTGTCATAGTACAATTAATTTATTTCAGCTCGTAACTTTATTTATTTCGCATTCTTTTGTTGCGACGAAAAGTGGTCTGTAGACGGCGCCCTCACCGAGGAAAAGGGACAGAAAGTGAGACGAGTGTAGTTGTGTCAACTTGTGTAAGTGATTCTTCTAAATCGTCAAGGACAGCGACGTCCACCGTCCTCTTAAATTTAAATCAAACATTAAAATTGAAATAAAGTCAGTTTATAAAAATCCTTGGGACATAATGCTTGGCTATCTCGGGTTTGGCTTTGTTCTTATATTGATATTATGTTTAATATCTCTCAGAGTGTGGCAAAAATGTACAAACGCAGTGTGTCTGTCGACAAGACGGCTCGAAGGTAGAACTTGTATAGTAACAGGAGGCACGGCGGGAATGGGTCTGGAGGTTGCCAAGGACTTAGCGAGACGCGGGGCACGCGTCATCGTGGCCTGCCCCTTCCTAAAAGAAGGAATTGACGCTCAAGAAACAATCATTAAAGAAACTAACAACAAAAATGTAGAATACAAACATCTTGACTTAGGATCTCTTAAATCCGCTTGGGACTTTGGTAAGGACATTCTGGAAAAGGAACATAGATTAGATATCCTTGTCAATAATGCCGGAGTAGGATCGTACAAGAATAAAACCAAAGACAGTCTAAGTTTCACGATGCAAGTTAACTATTATGGACATTTCCTGCTAACACTCCTTCTCCTGCCCCTATTGAAAAAATCAGGAACTGCTGCTGACAAAAGTAGAATAGTGAATGTAGCATCTTTATGCCATTATTTTGGTCGCTATCAATATGGAAAAATGAACAACACTGGAATTTTTAATATTATACCTCTTTATGCTAATAGTAAAATATGTTTGATACTTTTTGCTATGGAATTAACAAACAAATTAAACGGCTGCAATGTTGTGGTAAATAGCGTAGATCCTGGCGCAGTGGGAACGAGAAATCTTTTTGCGAAAAATTTAGGAATGGTTCTCGGATATTTGGTGACACTTTTATTTGGAGTGTTTTTCAAAAATGCATGGGAAGGAGCGCAGACTACCATATATGCTGCAGTTGATGAAAGTGTTGATAACGTAAGTGGAAAATTTATGAAAAATTGTAAAGTCATAAGTCCTAAAGCATCTGCTTGCAATGCGGAGAAAGCCAGTGAACTTTGGGAAGAATCTATTAACTTGGTGCTTTTAAAAAATGCAACTCTAAACAATATTTTTCAGGATACTAATAAAAGTGAAGTTTAGACAAGTTTTATAACAAGTATGGTAACAATAATATGTTATGCTGTAATTAGCAACTAGTTGATTTATAGGGTTCTGCTAGGAATTTACAATGTAGTTAGTTTATATTATGGTAGAGAGCTAGCAACTACCAACGTCCGGAAAACGAGAATTTTAGATAATAATAATAAATAAATTATTTATTTTATAGAAAATGGTTATCATGTACATGTTGTTCAGGTTTCCTATTCCAAGATATTCTGTCGCTTTTCGACGTGGAAATATTTGTCATCAACAATTAATTGTGTACAAAAGGTATAAAATAATTTAAAAATGTAAAAGCAAAATGACAACATGAAAAATATTAAAATAAATTAAAAAATATGTGAAAAATAACACAAAACCAACAAGATATAGTTGACTTTTACAAATAACTTTCAATGTTAAGTAATTTTATAATGTCATTAATAACATAGATAAAATTATTCAAAATATATCAGTTGAAAAGTCATTAATGTTATAATACAGTTTATCAAATTAAAAGTTAAATATTGTTTTAAATTCATTATGTGGGCTTTTTTTAATGTCTTGGTAATTTATTGAAAAATTTTACACACATACCTACGATATACATTTTTTGAGAACGAAGCTTATTTTTTATTTGGAACCACATTGTTGTTTCCTTTTCTGCCTTGATAATCAGCATTGTTCTTATTAGTACAAAGTAAATTTATATACTTATCACCAAACAAAATTGAAATTTCAAAAATGTATATATAAGCCGATGCCACGCGATGGACCGATGATCTGGTCAAGGCGGCGGGAAGCCGATGGATGCAGGCGACTCAGGATCGCTCAATGTGGAAATCTATTGGGGAGGCCTATGTTCAGCAGTGGACGTCAGATGGCTGAGATGATGATATATAAGCCGGAGGAAGAATATTTAAGCTTTTTAACAGTGGCTTACCGTTATCTAAACAATTAGCACCACACATGGATTTCATTCGTTTATTTTTTGTATTTTAAAAGAATTAGGCATGCCCACAGAATTTCCTCACAATATAAGACCGTACCGCAATAAGGATGATACGTATCCGTGATATGCCATTATCGCGTTTTCTCTAGATGCGACTTGCCTGATCCTGTTTAAATCAAAGACATATCAGTCTATTTTAGTTATGATTAAGTCTATGTGTGCTTTCCAAGATAAGATATTGTCAATTCTGATCCCTAAAAAAAATACGTAAAACACACCGTTTTCTAGCTAATAATTATTATGTTTATTGTCAATTTCTATAATAGGTTTATTATAAGTCCTAAAACAATTTTTTTTTTAATGTTTATCTGCAAATTATTATTTTCCAACCAATATATAATCTTATTAAGACTGCTTTTTGTGATACTACCTAACTCATTAATATATTTTGACTTTATGATAAAAGTTGTATCATCTGCAAACGTGACACAATTTTGGTCTGTAGCATTCGGTAAGTCGTTAATGTTAAGTAAGAATAATAATGGACCCATCACACTTCCTTGGGGAACATCGCATTTGTTGATGAAAAATATAGATGTGTGCGATTGTTTTAAGCTTCCTTCTAATTCTGTGATTTCTACGTATTGTTGACGGTTTGGTAGGTAACTTTTTATCTATGACAGTGTTGGTCCTATCCTAACCTAATATATCATATCTTTCCAATTTATCAAGAGGCAACACAACGACATGAGAAACAAAATTGAAAGCTTTACTCATATCTAAGTGTGTCCTTAGTGTATTTAAATTTCTCTGTGACAATTCCGTGTTTTCTTAAAATAAATTGTTCATTTTTAATATTCTTTTCACTAGTGACGAATAAATAAACTTTATCATGCATTACTTTCTCATAAATTTTAGAAATTACAGATATAAGCGTAATAAGCATCTATAATTACATATGTCATGTCCACGTTTAAGCAAAGGCTTTACAATAGACTTTTTAAACGCTAATGGGAAATAGCCCTGAATAAGAGAAAGGTTAATTGTATGTGTGAGAGGTATAGTTATCTTATCTTATCACGGGGTCACAGACTGTTCGTGGCGCACTTTGTCCCTTCTGTCGGATCTTTCATGCATCCCCTTGCCTTTCACTTGAAATCTCCAAATATTGTTGCCATTATGTTAATGAGGATGTTAATGAGATTAATGGAGTATTTGCAGATTGGAGCCTATAGGCTCTTGGCTGTGGGTAGGCCACCCCGAGGAGACCCAATCGGCAAGCAGCCAGCGAGTCACAGGTACACAGCATGTGTTCCATAGACTCCGCTTCGTCTCCACATCTTCGACATAGCGGTGATTGCACTAGTCGCATCCTATGGAGCACTTTGTTTGGGGCACAATGCCCTGTTAGAGCCCCAATTATCAGTATGGCATATTTCCTACTTACCTTCGCAAAGGGCCTTACACCAGCTGCTTCCTGTCTCCCCGATGAAGGCCTTTGAATGCTTAAACGCTGCCATTCCGATAGATGTTTCTCCACTATATGCTTTTTTAGCGTCGTGGCTATTGTACTCATGAAGAGTTAAATGCATGGCTCCGGTACCGTGAATATCGATTCCGAGCCCTGTCTGGCAAGATTGTCAGCGTGCTCGTTCCCCTTAAATCCGGCATGGCCTGGTATCTACATGAGGGTTACCCAGTTTATCCGGCCCAGTCTGTTAAGGGCTTGAGCAGCTTCTAGCACCAGCCTTGAGTCTACGCGCACTGAGGCGATAGCCTTGAGTGCAGCTGGACTGTCGCTGAGTATGTAAATCACTCGGTCCTTTATATTCCGGTCGAGGATCTTTACATATAATTATTTGCTATAAAGCATTCAATGCATTACTG